>CM048840.1:35907858-37107858 GCA_026545765.1 Plantago major
TGTGAGTGTCAGTTAGCTATAACAATAATGTAAGCACATACAATAAATAGATAATTGAAGCGTAAGTGCAGTAAGTAAATGAGACACAATTTATAGTGGTATCTGAGGGTGGCGTGATCCCTCAACTAATCCACTCGCCCTGTCACATGACTTGAATTCACTATGATAAGATGATGAGCTTCCTTAAAAAATCCTATCTCTAGTCAAATCCCTTTATAACACTAGGTTCCCAATCAATTGTTCCCCCTGAGTTATTCCCTAGCCTTTTCAGTCAAGTACTTCCTCTACTCATTAACCTTGAGCTATTCCTCAATTTCCTTAGGTAAGTACTTCCTATGCTCTGATAGGTTAGGACTTTAACTTTCTCAGCTAAATCATATCCTTAGCATGCCTATTGGTGTTTTAAGGTTATGGTAGTTGTCACAGTAAGTTCAACCTTGCAACGTTTTTCACTTACTTAGTTAGACCTTGGAGAAAGAATCTTCCTTGATACTTTTCTCAAAGTATGGGAAGTTTTTCTTACTGACCCAAGACTTTTTACTTGTTTAGGAGAATGAATCACTGATTTAGTCGCAACTTTTATCTTGTGATTCAACTCCTTCACAGTATGCAAGGCTTGTTGAAGTTCAGGACACTTAGAACTTGTGAACTACTTAGAAACTGAGAGCTTGAGTCGCAACAGTAAGCTTGAGAGTTAGTAAGTAGGTTTGAAGGCTTGTGTGCTTGTCTTCAGTGTTGTGTACTTCGGTGTCTTTCAAACATTCTAAGTGGTGATATTTATAGTTGAAAATCCTCCCGTATGAACAGTTTTTGTCAGGCACTATGGGATTCAAACTATTGATCACAAGTACATAATTTGTGAAGATGCGAAGTCAAAATCCAAGTCCTGCCAAACGACTATTAGAGTCATGGACTCTTTCATTCCCCAGCATTCACCATTTAGATAAATATTAATATATTTTATCTAATGTTAGTATATAATTTATACTTTTGGTGAAAATATTTTGACATTCCTTGCTAGATGGAAATGTTACAATTGGATTGTAGTTTCGTGCAATATGGTTTTTAGTAGAATGCATCGGGATTGAGTTATATATTCAAATTGTTAAATGCATATGGATGGTGAGTCATTGATATGAGTATGTTCTTAATTGATCTACAATTACATTCAATAGGAGAAGCCCAATAACGGCTATAAAATCCTCCAAATTAGGCGACTATGAGGCAACATCATCAACATGAACGATAGCTTCCATTGTGAATCTCTTAGTCGAGATTTTGCTTTGTCTACCCGTACTATCACTTTTTCGATTTCAATAACTGTCGAAGCAATAGGAATCTCTTATCACAAGTCCGTAGTTTGTGAAGATGTGAAGTCAAAATCAAAGTTCCGCCAAATGACTATTAAAGCCATGGACTCTTTCATTCCCGAGCCTTCACCATTTAGATAAATGTTAATATAGTTTATCTAATGTTAGTATACTTTTGGTGAAAATATTTTGACATTCCTTGCTAGTTGAAATATTATAATTGGATTGTAGTTTCGTGCAATATGATTTTCAGTAAATGCACCGGGAATGAGTTGTATATTCAAATTGTTAGAATGCATATGGATGCATAGTTATTGACATGAGTTTGTTTTAACTGATCCACATTTACATCTAATAGAAGAAGCCTAATATTGGCTAAGAAACCCTCCAAGTTAGGCGACCATGAGGCATCATCATCAACTGGAATTGTAGCTTCCGTTGTGAATCTCTTCCTCGAGATTCAGCTTCGTCTACCCATACTATCACTCTTTTGAATCAATTCAGTGTCGAAGCAATTGAAATCTCTCATCACAAGTCCCGCCAAAGACCAATTTGTGCCAGGGTTTCTTTCATTCCCCAGCCTTCACCGTTAAGATAAATATGAATATACTCCTATATATTTTTCGATTAAATATATTATTTTAAGTAAATATTAACTTTCGTAAAATTTTACGATATAAATCGTTGAGAATTTGTAAGATTATTTTTTGTCTTTTCCAGGTTTTCCTACATTTTCCTTTCCACTATTTTCATTTTCCATCGAAACAAACATGGGAAAAGGATATTTTCCTTCCTTTTCTTTTCTTTTCCCTTGGAATCCTATAAACCATGCAGAGCCTAACTTTATTTTCTAGAATCCATAGTCCATAGTCCATACCATTGATCCAGTCAGAGGATCGAGATCCGACCATATTAAGATCAGTGGACGTTCATGATATGGACGATATACGTGATTTTGATATGTTATTGTCCGCTTTGGATTGGAGCCTGAACAAATTTACATTTGGAATCACCCAAACTCTCATATCATGAGATAGTTTATGTACTATGTTATCCTCCGTGTTGTGATATTCACATATGTGCATGTCGGGTATTAATTTTACCCTTTAAATTGTTCGACATCCTCGTTGAGACTCTGAGTGGGGTAGGCGATGTATTATGACCACCCATTCTCACCTCTCGCGGGTTTGGGGACGGTCTCGCTATAATATCATTTATAACAATCTCTGACCTGACCATTTAGCTCGACAAGTTACTCATGACATGGGCAATACACGTAACGTTTATATGATATTGTCTACTTTTAACGGAGGTCACACATGTTTGTTGTTTTGAATCACCAAAATGTCCATACCTTTAAAGAGGATGTATATGCTTAATATTTTTATCTCAAACTTTCTAAATCGATGTAAAATTTAGGATTTTAGAGATAGAGTAGTAACTTTTCTCGAACCTTTCCGAAAGGAATTTAAAATTTAATACTCTACCATCTTGCTATTCATGTCGAACATACATGTATCCCCTTTATAGTCGTCTTATTAATAAGTACTGATACCAAAAATAGAAAAATAAGATAAACTACACTAAACCATTTAATATTCATATCACAAATATATTTACCAAAATGTTCTGTTTTGATTGGAGTGTTCAAAAAATCATGACACGATTAAATAAATGGTCAGTTTTGATTGGAGTGTTCAAAAATTAAGATACGACTAAATAAATGGTTTGTTTTGATTTTTCCTTCCCATTTTGGATTAGAAGTGCAAATAGGTAACATTAAGATTATAAAAAGGGACGAACCCATCATTCTACTCTTCTTCAGTGTTTTTTTCTATAACCCTAATTGGCATTTTCCGGTCCATTCAGTAACTCGGCAGCGGAAAGACCAAGGTAAACATGATTTGTTATTCGTTATACTTTTTTTATTGAAATACATGCAAAAAAAAAAAAAAAAAAGCTTTTTGTTTTGTTTCTGGACGAATCCTTCGGGAAAATTATTTAACCGACAAGGCTGCTTATTTATATCCCATATTATCGGAAATCTTCACTGTATTGTTAGAGAATTAAGATGAATGTATTAATTTCACGTTTCCGATAGGGTTTGATTTAATTTCATGACTTTTAATTTGTTCTTGTTTTTAGATTGAATAGAATTATTCGATATGTGGATTGTACTTCCCTAGCCAAACTTAGGGCTTGGTCAGAATAGGTCTTCAGAGTGATGTTCAGATTTTGCTTAGCCTTGCATTTTTCTAACTGTGATATTGGAGTTATGAAATGTATATCATTTGTTGTGGTAGATATATATGAATATATTTCATTCAATGTTAATATGTAATTGATAGATTTGGTGAAAATATTTTAACATTCCTTGCTAGTTGGAAATGTTATACTTGGATTTTTTTTTTTTGAATAAGCTAATTATATTACAAGGGTTCAATTACCACTACTTCTTGTCTTCCACCTCAACCACCTTATAACTCCTCCTCAACCACCTTATAACTCCTTGCGATATGGTTTTCAGTAGAATGTACCGGAAATGAATTGTCTATGCAAAATGTTAGAATGCATATGGATGATGAGTTATTGACACCAATATGTTTACAATTCATCCACATTTACATTCAATAGGAGAAGCCTAATATTGGCTAAGAAATCCTCCAAGATAGGAGACCATGAGGCAACATCATCAACTGGAACTGTAGCTTTCATTGTGGATCTCTTGATCGAGATTTTTCTTCGTCTACCCATACTATCACTCCTTCGATTGTAGTCAGTATTGAAGCAATATAAATCTCTCATCACAAATTCATAATTTGTGAAGATGTGGAGTCAACATCCAAGTCCTGCCAAAGGACTATTATAGCCATGGACTCCTTCATTCCCCAGCCTCCACCATTTAGATAAATATGAATATATTATATCTAATGTTAGTATGTAATTTATACTTTTGGTGAAAAATATTAAGAACTCCTTGCTAGTTGGAAATGTTATAATTGGATTGAAGTTTCGTGCAGTATAGTTTTAAGTAAAATGCACCAGGAATGAGTTATATATTCAAATTATTAGAATGCCAATGAATGATGAGTTATTGACACGAGTATGTTCTTAACTTATCCACATTACATTCAATAGCAGATGCCCAATAATGACTAAGAAATCATCCAAGTTAGGCGATCATAAGTCAACATCATCAACTGGAACAGTAACTTCCATTGTGGATCTCTTAATCGAGTTTCTACTTCGTGTACCCATACTATTACTCCTTCGATTCCAATCACTATCGAAGCAATAGAAATCTCTCATCACAAGTCCATAATTTGTGAAGATTCGAAGTCAAAATCCAAGTCACGCCAAAAGACTATTAGAGTTATGGACTCTTTCATTCCCCAGCCTTCACCATTTAGATAAATATTAATATATTTTATCTAATGTTAGTATATAATGTATACTTTTGGTGAAAATATTTTGACATTCCTTGCTAGTTGGAAAAGTTATAATTAGATTGTAGTTTCGTGCGATATGGTTTTCAGTAGAATGCACCGACATTGAGTTATATATTCAAATTGTTAGAATGCATATGGATGATGAGTTATTGACATGAGTATGTCTTAACTAATCCACAATTAGATTCAATAGTAGAAGTCGAATAATGGCTATGAAATACTCCAAGTTAGGCGACTATGAGGCAACATCATCAAGAAGAACGGTAGCTTACATTGTGGATCTCTTAGTCGAGATTCTGCTTCATCTACCCAAACTATCACTCTTTCGATTCCAATCACTGTAGAATCAATAGAAATCTCTGATCACAAGTCCATAATGTGTGAAGATGCGAAGTCAAAATCAAAGTCCCACCAAAGGACTATTAAAGTCATGGACTCTTTCATTCCCCATCCTTCACCATTTAGATAAATATTAATATAGTTTATCTAATGTTAGTACGTAATTTATACTTTTGGTGAAAATATTTTGACATTCCTTGCTAGTTGAAATGCTATAATTGGATTGTAGTTTCGTGCAATATGATTTTAAGTTACTGCATCGGAATGAGTTATATATTCAAATTGTTAGAATGCATATGGATGATGAGTTATTGACATGAGTATTTTTTAACTGATACATATTTACATTCAATAGCAAAAACCTAATATTGGATAAGAAATCCTCCATGATAGGCGACCATGAGGCAACATCATCAACTGGAACGGTAGCTTCCATTGTGGATCTCTGAATCGAGATTCTGCTTCGTGTACCCATGCATACTATCACTCATTCGATTTCGATCACTATTGAAGCAATAAAATCTCTCATCACAACTCTATAATTTGTTATGCGAAGTCAAAATCCAAGTCACATAAATGACTATTAGAGTCATAGACTCTTTCATTTCCCAGCCTTCATCGTTTAGATAAATATTAATATATTTTATCTAATGTTAGTATATAATGTTTACTTTTGGTAAAAATATTTTACATTCCTTGCTAGTTGGAAATGTTATAATTAGATTGTAGTTTCGTGCGATACGGTTTTTAGTAGAATGCACCGGGATTGAGTTATATATTCAAATGTTTAGAATGCATATGGATGATGAGTTATTGACAAGAATATGTTTTTAACTGATCCACTTTTACATTCAATAGTAGAAGCTCAATAATTGCTATGAAATCCTCCAAGTTAGGCGACTATGATGCAATATCATCAATAGGAACGATAGCTTACATTGTGGATCTCTTAGTCGAGATTCTGCTTTGTCAACCCAAACTATCACTCTTTCGATTTCAATCAATGTCGAAGAAACATAAATCTCTGATCACAAGTCCATAATGTGTGAAGATGCGAAGTCAAAATCAAAGTCCCGCCAAAGGACTATGAAAGCCAAGGACTCTTTCATTCCCCAGCCTTCACCATTTGGATAAATATTATTATAGTTTATCTAATGTTAGTATGTAATTTATATTTTCAGTGAAAATATTTTGACATTCCTTGCTAGTTGAAATATTATAATTGGATTGTAATTTAGTGCGATATGATTTTCAGTTAATGCACCGGGAATGAGTTATATATTCAAATTGTTAGAATGCATATGGATGATGAGTTATTGACATTAGTATGTCTTTTATTGATACACATTTACATTCAATAGTAAAAACCTAATATTGGGTAATAAATCCTCCATGTTAGGTGACCATGAGGTAACATCATCAACTAGAACGATAGCTTCCATTGTGGATCTCTTAATTGAGATTCTGCTTCGTCTACCCATACTATCACTCATTCGATTCCAATCTGTGTCGAAGCAATAGAAATCTATCATCACAAGTCCATAATCTGCGAAGATGCGGAGTCAAAATACAAATCCCGACAAAGGACTATTAGTGCCATGGACTCTTTCATTCTCAACTTTCACCATTTAGATAAATATGAATATATGTTTATCTAATGTTAGTATGTAATTTAAACTTTTGGTGAAAATTTGAAATTCCTTGCTAGTAGAAAATGTTATAATTGGATTGTAGTTTCGTGCGATATGGTTTTTAGTAGAATGCACCGGGAATGAGTTTTATATTCAAATTGTTAGAATGCATATATGGATGATGAGTTATTGACATGAGTATGTTTTTAACTAATTCACATTTACATTCAACAACAGATGCCCAATAATGGCTAAGAAATCCTCCAAGTTAGGCGATCATAAGGCAACATCATCAACTAGAACGATAGCTTCCATTGTGGATCTCTTAATCGAGATTCTGCTTCGTCTACCCAAACTATCACTCCTTCGATTCCAATCAGTGTCGAAGCAATAGAAATCTATCATCATAAGTCTATAATTTTTGAAGATGCGGAGTCAAAATACGAGTCCCGCCAAAGGACTATTATTGCCATGGACTCTTTCATTCCTAGACTTCACCATTTAGATAAATATGAATATATTTTATCTAATGTTAGTATGTAAGTTTTACTTTTGATGAAAATTTGACGTTTCTTGCTTGTTGAAATTGTTATAATTGGAATGTAGTTTCGTGCGATATGGTTTTCAGTAGAATGCACCGAGAATGAGTTATATATTGAAATTGTTAGAATGCATATATGGATGATGAGTTATTGATATGAGTACATTTCTAACTAATTCACGTTTACATTCAATAACAGATGCCCAATAATGGCTAAGAAATCCTCCAAGTTAGGCAATCAAAAGGCAACATCATCAACTAGATCGGTAGCTTCCATTGTGGATCTCTTAATCAAGATTCTGCTTCGTCTATCGATACTATCACAACTTCGATTCCAATTGTTGAGGGGTTTAGCCTCGAACACTAACTAACTAAACTACCACAAATCCCCGATCTAAGATCCGCCACCAACTTGAGGTCCGACCTGATGACTTGGTCCGAGGTTGATCACCTGAAAAGACTAAGTGGGGGGTTAGATAGGTAACCCGGGTTGCAAGTTGTCAACCCGGTAAGAGACTTTACTCAAGAGAGAGTTGTAAAGCTCTCAATGTAGTAGTTATGAGATATGATTTGGAGTAATTATTGCTTATCACTTGGGAATTGTGACTTACCTTAAGGTCTTGGACCTTGTGCTATATTTATAGAGACCATATCTTATGAAATGACTCATAAGATGGTGCCAAGTGTATGCTTCAGATTTGGACACCAATGCTACCTTTTGGCCCACAGCCCAATAGTGAACAGTAGCCCACATCCGATTAATGGGTCTGGGAGGGTAGTTTGGACCTTTTCGCTGTGAGAGTCTTTATTCACTGTTGGGTCCGTGTCGATCCCTCGCAGATCTGCTTGGTTGGTCTGCCCTTAGGTAACTCTGGGTGTCTGAGCCAGAAGTTTCACGGAAGTATCTCAGTGGTTCTGTTATATACATTTGGTCTTAATGTGATGGTGGCGTCTGAGATTCTCTCGTCCGGTCCGTTTGGCATCCTAAGAGTAACAGTTTGTGGTACTTGGAAGGACCATGTGAACTTTTGTCAGGTTCGGAAGTCGTACACCTAGCTTGGTCGGACTTACTGAGAAGGTGTGTTGACTTGTAAGTACTAGTTGACCTGGAATGGTTTCCCTTAGGTCGGACCATTTGAAGGTCGGACTAGTACTGAATTGGCTATTTCATCCTTGATGCGCTCTGGGACACGCTCTATGGCGCCATTAACGGATTGGACACATGTCCGTATCAACATATGTCCCCCTAGTTTTCAAGTATCTTAGTAGAAGATAGTTGGTAACTATGAAAAGAACAAGTGTGTTGTGGAGCGTGTCCGAATCGTTAACTGAAAAGGAAAAAATTCCTTTTTGTGAGATCCGTTGTCCGTGTTCTTAGGAATTCAATATATTTCTCTCCCCCCCGTTTTCGTTCTACAGTCCGAGTTATGTAATAGCTCAGACTGTAGAAGGAAAAGGTATTTGTATCCGAGATATATAGATCCGGGTACGGTTAGGATCTGAAGAAGTCTTCTGTGGAAGAGTGTATAGGAAGCAATCCGTTGGGCCAAATATGTGGAATGGCCCACCTGGGCTGATGAACAGTGATTCAAAAGGCCCAATAAGTCGCCTGTCCGGCCCAAGGGAAAAGATCCCGAGTGAAGTGATGCGACTCCTGGATTGAGAAGATCAACGGTTGGGATTTAAACCCAAGTGATGTGACGTTTCTAAGAAGAATTAAATGGGGTGTAACGTCAATACACCACTTGTGAACCGGCGCATCCGTTGGATTGAAAAGATCAACGGTTGGGGTTTGAATCCAGGTGATGTGACGTTGTGCTTTCCCCAATTGCCCCCTATAAATAGTTGCCTAATCTGTCGCTTTCACACTTTAGCCAAACAGAAACTCAGAGCGATTCTTAAGCAATCCGAGCAAACAAAAATCAATCTGAGCAACCAAAACTCGCAAAATCTTTCACTTTCCAACTGAGATCTGTACTCTCGGAGAGCTAGCAAGGCTTCGACGTCCGTCCAAACATACCAAATCAACTTTATCAAGTAATTATGTCTTGATTCTTCCTGAATTTTCTTTTTTTTCTTTTTTTCTTTTTATGATATGCTCGCTTAATGCTTGTATGCTTCTCCCTTGTCTGGACGTTTGTTTGTTGATTCCGTGGTTTCACATGTTTCATGTGGTAGACTCCTGTAGTATACTTAGTTGGAATACTCCTCCTGTATGTTGTATTGTGCTAATTTCCCTCAGTAGCAACTTGTTGAGCTGACTTGTATAATATGTTAAATATACATAAAAATCGGTATTGCATGTTCCTATTGTAGTATTTTGGTGCCGATTGGCACATAGACCTTTATATGTTGTCCCTGTTAGTGTGCCATATAGGGTAGATAATAGTGCCAATGGCACGTCTTTGCGTGCCAAGTCTAGTACCCGTGGTGTCATGAGATTGTATCCCATGTAGAAAATCTGATAAGGTAGGGCTTCCTCGGACCATTGGACTTAATAAGATATACCTAAACGAACTCTCGGACAATCACAATCATCGTTTCTGACCCGTTTCCTTGTGCCCTAGGATGTCCGGGAGTGATAGTCGGAACCATCAGGAGGCCCAAGGTTACGACGATGGAGTAAGTCGGGGGACTGAGTCCGTGGAAGCAACCACATCCGTGGCAGATTACCTGGTCGTTGAACTCGTGTCTTCTAGGGATTCCGATGCTGGGCAAAGGGTCTGCGATGTAGCAGAAACTTAGCCTGAAGTGGTAGTGGGCCAGGAAGGTGTCGCTAGGACTAGGTCGCGAGTCCAATCTCGGACCATAGGTGGTGGCGGTGTGCCCGTTGGTTTGAATGAACCTCGGACTAAGCAGGGAGGCAATAGTGGTCAGGATGCGGATGATGTGGAGATGTTCGAGGCTGGGGAGGAGGACCGTATGGAGACGGGAGCAGGTCCTTCCAATCTTAAGACGTCCGCGGTTCCAGTGGTTGAAGGAGAAGAGGAGGAAGAGGACGACGCCTCCGAGAGTGTCCGTCCACGTAGGCACTCAGTGCGGAACAATCGTCAGATTGTTCTCCACCCCAAAGCAACCGCGAACCCTACTCTTCCACTGGTAGCTGGGCGTGGGGCACAAATAGCGCGGACCAAATTTCCTCGTCCCGCGTCCGCCGTTGTGATAGCGGACAAATACAGAGAGCTCAACACAGACGGGCTGCTCCCTACTTGTCCGTCTAAAGTGAAGTTGGTGGATATCCCGGAGTGGAGGCGGAAGTGGGAGATTCCTGATACGGTGGAGATAATGGTCCCGGAGCCCGGGCACGCATTTTATAATCCGCCCACTGGATATATATGTGTGCATGAGGCGGCATTCTCTTGCGGGTGGAGGATCCCTATTGTGCCCGAGCTTAAGCAAATCCTGAATCACATTGGGATCGGTCCGAGCCAGGTTATCCCCAAATTGGGTAACCTTATCTGTTTTGTTGTTTTCTGTAAAAAGAAGGGACAACCAGTGAACTTCGAGAACTTCCGGCAACTCTTCCATGTGACTTTCAGTCCGGGGAACCCCCTCTTCTATACTTTTGTAAATAGAAAAGCCTATAATTTTATTTCCGATTCCATCTTCTCACTCGGATCTAAATGGTGGAGTAAATATATTTTTGTGCGGATGGCCTTGAAGCCTGGGGAGTCCGCAAGGAGGCGAGAGCAGTGGGGATTGCCCAAAATATTTCTGAGGGACAATATCCCGGATTGGCGCCCACTCCCGAAGAACGTGGCTCCGTGGGTGGTGGAGATCCATAAGAAAAATGATCCACCCACGTATCTGTTCCACTGATTGATTTGTCAGCCGCTACCCTACTTGTGCGGACTGACAGATGCCGTGGAAGTCGGGGGAAAGACAGATTTTAGTAAGGATCTTTAATTTAGGATTTATGTTGCCTTTCCTTTTGAATGCCTTGCTTTGAATTTTTATTTCCGAGGTTCCCATTGTGCTCCCTTTATGCATATGCATCTGACACTTGTATTTTGTTTCGTAGCTCATTGGTTTGATTATATCATGTCGACCCTCCGTGAGAAAAAGAGGTTGCAGAGAGAGCAACAGGCCCTGGAACTGGCTACTGGGCAGAGGAAGAAAATCATCAATACTTCCTCGGGTCTACCTATGCCGGACCCAAAGAATGCTGCAGTGTTTGCTGCTGAGGAGGAGCGGCGAAATAAGGCGGGGGATGATGGGGGTACCCGACAGGGGTAAAGGTTACGCAACTCGCAGCACCACTACGTCTCAACAGCCTGCTTCCTCCGTGCCTCCGCGGGACACCCTGATGCGGGACGCCATTGTATCCGGGAACAAGAGGAAGGTGACCTCGGGTGCCTCTCCCGAATCGAAGAGGCAACTCTTCTCTGCTGCTCTGCCTTTGTCCGACCAAGCCGCGCTTGACGCGGAGTACGAGCGGAGCTGCGGACTGCCCGAAGTAGAGCGGGTTGGGGAGCTCCATGAGCTTCATCAGAGGGTACGTATATTTGCCTTTCTTGTGTGTTATCTGAATAAAATGTGCAACCTTTCATTGTACGGATCTCTTGCAGCTCGGATGCCTCATCAAAGCAATGTAGTGGAAGGCCAGTGAGAGGGCCACTATCGAAGAGGACTCAGATAAGGCCGCAGTGGCGGAGGAGGCGGAAAAGCCAAAGCGGAAACCCACCTGAAGCAGAAGGACACAGCAATAGCCAAGCTGAAGGCTAACGTGGAGACTCTTACGTCGGATGTGGAGTGGCAGGAGAACTTTATCGATAAGTCGATGAAGGCATTCCTGGAGTCCAGGACGCGCTCCTCAAAGATCTCCAGTTTTCCCGGCTCGAAGCGGTGAAGGACTTCATGAAGTCGGACTCCTTCAAGTTCTTTATGGCGGACAAGGCCGATGCTCTTCGTCTAGAGGGGTTCTCATCCACCATTGGCCAACTACAGGTGAAAGGGCTATTGTCTCCACGCTTCGATTGGAAGGCGGAAGGATTGGATCCATCCGAGGACGCTAGTGGAGTCAAATTCCCGGTGGAGGTCGTCCCGGATGAGCGTTTAGCGACATGTGAGTTCGCGGAAGTGGTCACCGAGGAAGGTGAAATTGAAATCACCAATGGCGGACCTTTCCTCCCCAAATGTGTCCCGAGGGCTATAGGGAAGGTATGCTTCACGCCGTTCCATGAAAACATGAACTATCTGAAGGATTGGTACTTCATACCTTCTCAGATCGTCGGCCATGACACGGACTTTAACTTGTTTGAGAACATCAAGGCTTCCTTTGATGAAGTTGCTGCATCCCGCGCTGCTGCTGCCAATGTCAATGCCAATCCGTCCTCCACTAATCCGCCTAGAGTTGATGAAGCCGGTGCGAGCCAACCTCCTCCTCAGTAAGAAGTCCGGGGTATGCCCCGTGAAAAAGTTTGTAAACATTTGAATTTTGAGATCTTTTGACGGCACGGGACGTTGCCAAGTACAATATTTATTATTTCTATTGTATGTAGTAGTCGTTCCCGGTACAATGTTACATTTGCTTTGATATAACAATTGTTTGCTCCTTTATTTTCCTTGATCCGTCCTTTATACGCTCGGTTATCGTAAGTAGCAAATATATAACTTTGCAAGCTCAGACAACTGTCTTTATTATACCGATTTACTTTATGGTGATGCGTAATCTTCTAGAAGGGGGAAGGTGAAGCGGTAAAGTCGCCATTATTACTGCGTCCTTTCATCTTCCGAGCCGTCAGATGGTAGACACGTGGCGTGATCGGAGGAATTCTTTGTTCCTATAAATAAGGATATGGTAATTCTTCCTTTCTCACTGTTTTACCTATCTTCAGCCTTTCCTTTTCTAGAAATTTACTCTCCGAAAAAGTCAGATTCCTTTAGGATGTTGGAATCCGCCCGAGAAGCTGCAGGCCGATCTAGGAAACTTCACCTTAACGCAAGCGCAGTGCTACCCGACTTGGAGAACTTCGACGTTGGAGAACCAGATGATCCCAAGTACGATTGCTGTCGGCACTGGATAAATTGTGCCTGCGGAAATATGCACCTTCTGACTTATCCTGGTAAAGGCACAGTGGATGAATCAATCATTCTTGATCCAGAAGGTGATCCCCTTTGTGTCAGGTGGTCGCCAGGAGGCGAGCCGAACAAGAGAGAGAGCGGATGCTGAAGATGATCCGTAGGAGGATCCGAATGCAGCAGCAAGCTCGTCGGGCTCAAGGTGGTGGCTCGGAATCTAAAGGCTCATCCTCGGGAATCCATTGAAGGGACAAGGCGGAGTATGCCCCGTAGGCATATGTATGGTCCTCGGACCTTGAAAAATTGTACTTTCCGTTTTTTGAATGTTCGAATGATTTTCTAATGAAATTCGAACTGACCTCAATAGATGAAATTGTTACCTTTTTCATAGACTTACTTTGTCGGATCATTTTTATGCCATTTACTTGCAAAATGGCCAGCAGGTACGAAGTCAGACACAGTTAATGGGCTTATCTGGATCAGGTAGGGTAAGCCCAGTCGATCTAACACTGTTCGGCCCAAACGGGTAGCCCAAGCCCATTGTCGACGTCAAGGTTCTTATGTGTCGGACGCTTATTGGTTCGTCCTATCTATAAATACCCGAGTTCTCCTTTGCATTGATCGCCTAAATCCGACTCCAATTTCCATTCTTACTCAAAATTTCCACTTCTTTCTCAAACTCGGATAAATCTTATAATTTGAGCCCGGTAGTACCCATAAGAAGATGATTTCTTGACTAGTCTCCCCCTCGAGACTCCCGTCCACTCTCAAATCGGCGCTTGTCTTGAGTTTGAGAGTGGCGTGGGTCTGGAGGGGATGATTGCTCACGATCAGTTGTTAATTAGAAACACAGACCTTGGGAAATGTTCAGATCCGGGGTAGACTAACGGATGATCTTATCGGTCGTATGTGCGATCCACCCAGTAGGAGATTTTCCTTTCTGAGGAGCTGCTGGCGGGTGGGTCGCCATACGATCAATGCGTCAGATCCGTGCTCGGATTCGAACAAACAGGTACCTTTGAAGAACCCCCCTGTCCGGAGATAGGAGGTTTGATGCTGTAAAGATCCGAGGTAACACCGCTTGGTTCTCTTCGTTAGACACATCTATTATATCCGGAGATCCGATGTTTGATGTTGGACATAATAGATGTGTCCGTCTAATCTACTTATGAGTATGAGATTCCGAGTGCCTTTTTTATAGGCTGGCCATGATAAATTATTGACTCATGGTGGCTCGGACTGGACCAACAATCACTGGTTTAATGTGTCCGTTGTGGGCTCTACTCGGACAATCTTTTCTGTGATTTGTAAAGTGTCCCTCCACGGACTTAGCGTGATCCAAAATGGGTAAGCCCAAAAGACCCAACGCTATCTGGCCCAAGCGGATGGCCCAGGCCCACCGTCAACACCGACTTTCAATATTCCCATCCTTTCCTAGTTTGGTGCAAACCCTAGATGTAGGGAAGGTGTGGGTATTGAAGGATAGGCTGCTCAGAAGGAAATTGCCAACAACGTGCTCTGATTCCTAGAGGTGGGTTGATTGAGGAAATACACGAGAGACTTTTCTTTCAATCCTCCCTTAGTGGCTCAAATCTCTCTTGAATCGGTTGAAAATCCTCGAGTTTTAAGAGGGTTGGAGCCTCTAAAGATGGATTGGTTGAGATTCGGTCGTTTCGACTTCCAAGGTCCATCGGAGAATTAGTCTCCGTACACACTATGCACGGGATCCGTAGAGGGAATCAAAGGTATGGTGATATTGTAGAATTCCAACTCACTAAATCATTCTGTATTGTGCAGGCACATCGGATTCTTGGTGTTCCCGGAAGTGATGACTAAGTGGAATATTTTCCTGTCGGAGGAATGTGCTCAATGGAGGACGATGAATCCCTAAAAATTTTCCGCATGGTCAATGTATTGTAGTAGTAGATTCTGATAAAGGTCCGAGATTGAGGACTGCAAGGCAGTGTTATGTATACTCTGTTTTGCATGTGAATAAAATTCCTTGCTTGTTTCTTTTGTCACTTGAACAATAAACATTATTTTTACGAATTGAAAGATAAAAGTTGCATTGATATGACGGAAATTCAATTACAATTTGTGGTCCGTAAAGCCAATGACAAAAGAATAACGAAAACAGAACTGACGGAGTTCCGCGTAACAAACAGTTTTAATCCTAAAATATCCAAATGACCGACAGAGGTCCGTGTAACCATCCCTACGCATAGAACTTTTGAAGGTTCTTGGAATTCCAAGTACGCTTGAGTGGGTGTCCGTATTCGTCTTCCAATTCGTAACTTCCGTTCACTCTTGCACCAACGATCTTGTAAGGTCCTTCCCATTTAGGCTTAAGCTTCCCTACATTTCTCAAGATATCAGCTCGGTGGAGCACTAGGTCTCCGACCTGTAAGTCTTTCACTTGAACATTCATGTTGTAGGCCCGGGCTGTAGTTGCTTGGTACCTGTGGATATTAGCCAATGCTTCGGCTCTTTTCTGTTCCAGCATGTCTAGGTCAAATATCCGAGCTTCACGATTGACGGAATCATTGAACCCTTGGACCGTCATTGTTTCAACTGCAATTTCCGCTGGTATGACTGCTTCCGAGCCATAGACCAGGGAAAATGGGGTTTCTCTAGTTGCGGTCCACACGGTGGTGCGATGAGCCCATAGTACGCCATCTAGGTCATCCGCCCAACTCTCCTGAGAAGTTCTCAGCCGCTTTTGTAGGATCTTAACAATTGTCTTGTTCGTGGACTCAGATTGTCCATTAGCTTGTGGGTATTCGACAGATGTGAAGCGTTGTTCAATATTGAAAGATGCCAACCATTCCTTGAGTCTGTTGCCCGAGAATTGAGCACCATTGTCCGAGACAAGAATTCTTGGTAGGCCAAAGCGACAAATGATGTTTTTCCAAATGAAGGTCCGCACGCGGCTTTCCATGATAGTTGCCATAGCTTCCGCTTCTACCCACTTGGTGAAATATTCCACGGCCACAATTAAGAATTTCTTCTGTTGAGTGCCCCTTGGGAATGGCCCGACAATATCGATGCCCCATTGATCAAACGAACATGCTATGACTGACGGAATCATAGTTTGTGTTGGACGATGGGGAATATTTGCATAATATTGACAATCAGGACATCTTCGGGCGTAGCCCGCGGAATCTTTATCAATGGTAAGCCAGTAGTAGCCTTGTCGAATGATCTTCTGAGCAAGAGTTTGTCCTCTGTAAGCTCCCGAGTTTCCAACCTTTGTTCCTCCTTCTCTTTAACATCCGGATCAGAGTTGTTAGTACCGGATTCCCTTGTGATATCATCAAGAAGGAAATTTGGTTTACCCGAGATTCCTCCCATGATGTAGTCTGAGACTGATTGATGAACTGAGCATCCTCGAGGTTTTCAGGGCTGATCTTCGGCGGAACCGGCTTTCGGTTGATCTGCTTGGTGATTAGGCATTCAAATGGTTGTTTATCCGGGACTTTCTCTGACTCCGCTTCAGGGTATTCTGCTAGGAAGACATCAACGACTTGAGCTTTCTTGGCTGTCGGAGCCTGATATCTAATGTCATATTCGCTCAGCTCAATGGCCCACTTAGAGAGTCGTCCGGATTGGTCGGGCTTTCCCAGGACCTGTTTCAAAGATTCCGTAGTTAGTACTACTATTTTATGAGACTTGAAATATGGCTTTAATCGCCTTGCGGTGTAAACCAGAGCATATGCAAATTTCTCAATCTTGACGTATCTTGTCTCCACCCCAGCAAGGGCTTTACTAAGATAGTAGATTGGCAAGTGATCATTAGCTTGGACCCGTACTAATACGGAACTCATTGCCTCTTCCATAATTGCTAGGTAGAGGTAGAGTGGTTCTCTTTCAACGGGTTTGGAGAGCAGCGGAGGGGAATGGAGGTACTTTTTCAAATTTTCAAAAGCCTCAGAACATTCCGCGCTCCACTCAAAGCTCTCTCCTTTCCGGAGGATTTTGAAGAATGGAAGGTTCTTCTCTGCGGATCGCGAAATAAATTGACTTAAGGACATGAGACGTCCAATAAGCTGTTGTACCTCATTGAGGTTCTTCGGATGAGGCAGATCTAGGATTTCTTTGATCTTCTCGGGATTTGCGCTTATCCTCTCTCTGTGACCATGTAGCCCAAAAACTTTCCGCCCTTCACTCCGAAGGTGCACTTTTCTGGATTCAGTTACATCCCGTACTTCCTGAGGATAGTAAAGCATTTGCTCAAGTGCTCTATATGTTGTTCTTCGATTTTGCTTTTGACGAGCATGTCATCTACGTATACCTCCATGGTCTTGCCAATTTCTTCCTTGAACATCTGATTCACCAGTCGTTGGTAAGTTGCTCCCGCATTTTTCAATCCGAAGGGCATCACTTTAAAGCAATACACCCCTCCTGCAGCAAAGAAATTTGTTTTCTTAATATCCTCCTTCGCCATCCGAATCTGGTAAAAGCCTTGATACGCGTCCATGAAACTCGAAGAACGCGATCCCATCAGTAGAATCAACCAATTGGTCAATCTGTGGCAAAGGGTATGGATCCTTTGGGCAAAACATATTTAGCCTGGTGAAATCATTGCACATCCGCCATTCGCCTGGTGACTTTTCTACTAGAACCACGTTGCAAACCCAATTAGAATAACGGACCTCTTCGATATGTCCTGCTTTCATGAGTCGATCAACTTCGGCGGATATAATGGCATCCTTGATAGGACCGAAATCCTTTCTCTTCTGGCAGATATATTTAATCGAGGGATCCATGTTCAGACGGTGAATAGCAACCCTCGGATCTATCCCCTTTAGGTCGTCAGTACTCCAAGCAAATATATCACTGTTATCTCGGAGACAAGCAATGAGCTTCATTTCCACTTCCGCACTCATCTCTGTCCCGATTCTAGTCTTCTTATCCGGGCTCCCAACAACAAGCTCAACTTCCCTGAGAGTTTCATGAGGCTCGATCCGTGCAGTTTTAGGAAACTTGTCCTTCTGGCTCCCTACCCCAATGTTAGGATTCTCCTTTTTTGGTGGAAGAACAACTCATGGATCAAGTCATAGTGACTGCCAACACGGGTGCGGATGCTCTCCTTGTGGACATAATATAACACTCCCAAGCTTCTCGGATGTTCCCCACTTCCTCTCCAACTCCGCACGGGGTCGGGAACTTCATCCTATTATGGAGGGTGGAGGATATAGCTCGGAATTGATTGAGTCCAGGACGACCAAAGATGGCATGGTAGTCAAAAGTTCGATCCACCACTACAAAACGGACTAGCTGTGTCACTCTTGCGTGATGTGTCCCAAGTGAAACATGAAGCATGACACTTCCTAGGGGGCGAACAGTTCCTCCTCCAAACCCTAATATGGAGGTATTGACTCTCTCATATCGGATTCCTCCTAGATTCATCTGATCTATTGTCGATTTGGAGATGATGTTTGAGGAACTCCTTGTATCTACCAGAATCTTGTTTACTCGATAAGTTGCAATGGTTAAAGAAACCACCAGCGGAACATCCAGATCTTCTATGTCTTCACCTCCTATCGTAGGAGGAGGGATCTCACTATCATCAAAGTATATAGCATTTGTCCCTCGAATTGCTGGAGCAGCATATGATCTGCCATTGTTCCGGAGATTCTGAGCTGTCCGCTCTCTTGCGTTCCTACTATCGCCCCCAGTTGGTCCGCCTGCTATGGTGTTGATCACTCCGCTGTATGGAGGGTTCTCCATTTCAACGTCATCATCATACCTGTATGGGTGTCGGTCCGTGCGAGGCGGATGGTTGGCTGGCGGAGGTGGCAAGGATAGAGGATGGGGCGGTGGCTCTATAGCTCTATCATCCCTTTTTCGTTCCGTCTTATCATGTCTAGAAGTCTCATCCGTATAGACGTGCTCCTTCAACTTTCCCTCTCTTATCAAATGTTCAACCTCCATTTTCAGTTGAATGTAATCGTCCGTCTCATGACCACAGCTCTTGTGAAACTTGCAAAACCCCTTTGCATTCTTGTTCTTCCTGTTACCGTGAGATGGCTTGGGCCATTGAATATTCAACTTCTTCTCAATAATAGTTGCCAAGATGTCGGATCTTGGTCTATTGAGACGAGTATAATCCGCATATCTCCTTGGTGGACTCCTTTCTCTGTGGAAGCCCTTATCTCTGTGATCCTTCCTCGGATCAAACTTATTAGGGCGATGCTCTTGTTTTACTATCTCCTTTCCCTTCTTGGATCCTGCTCTCACTGGAACATTCCTTCGGTACTCCTCTCCATACATTACTTCTTCACAGATGTCATCCCAATTCTTTTCACTCCTCACTTCCTGACTAGAAAGTTTTCTGTGGAGATCTGTGTTGAAAGTATTAGCATACAGGTGTCTGACCCGTTCCTTAATACTGTGTGGCTCAACTCGAAGAACTTTCGCGTTAAAGCGATCTAGGAAGGTCCTGAGATCCTCTTGCTCCCTTTGGATAACTTCTGCCAGATCCTCCACAGTGCGCCTCCTCCTCTTTGATTTTCCAAATCGTCTCAGAAACTCGGAGGAGAGGTCCGCATAATATCTTATCGACTTGTTTGGCAACGCAGTGTACCATAGCTATTCCGAAGAGGGTGGATGAAAAAATGAGAGCCTTTGTATCATCACTCATCTCCTTGGAATCCATCTTACTATTGTACCTTGTCAAGTGGCCAATGGGACAAGTATCCCTGTAATAGTATTCCAAGTTCGGAATCACTTGATCCCAGTTCCTGTTCCTTTCCTTTTCTCTCATGATGTCATCGCACAAAGGATTTGGTGCACTTGTAGCTACCTGCTCATGATCCTTCACCAAACGCCCGAGGTTGAGAATCTGGGCTTCCAAGGCTTTTTGCTGAGCATAGATTTCTTCTGCATTCATTATCTCCCCCGTCCTAGGATGAACTGCTACATCCGCAGGGAGTTCATCTAGGCAGACCACTAGAATGGTTTCCGCTACATGATCTCTGGCTCTCGGAGGTTCTTGTTGCGGAGCTCTAGGCTGCCTGTTATCCCCCTCCTGATACTCTCTCCTACCGTTCAGACTTCCTTCACCCCGAACTTGGGAAGCAGATGCTCTCCGATCAAGAAGGTTCCGCAGATCCTCTTGAGGTAGCTGATTCCCCAACTTTTGTTGGATCGGACGTTGCCTGTTCCTTGATAGGGCGGGCTCTGCTTGAACCGGAGTAGCCACTAGCGGAGTGACTTGCTGAGGATGGGCATTGTTAGATCCGAGGCAACCTTGGATTATCGTGATCAATCTATCGAATTGAGTCTCACTTAATCCGAGGTCACTAGTGTGGACGATGCGACCATCGGGCATAGTAAACTGTTGACCCGTAGTGGGGCCTTGAGCTTCTGCCGGAGAAACTTGTACGACCCCTTCTCCATGGTTCTCAGGTACAATGTTCTTAGAAACATTTCGGACTCTTCTGGTCGGAATATCACCTCCTTCATCTGTGGATGGGCTTGCTGTGTGGCCATCACTCGGATACCTTCTTCTTACAGTGTTCCTCCCTGTTGCATTGGTTCTCCGCCCTCTGCTTAGTGGACGTCCACGTGGACGTGGGGGTGGAGTTCCAACATCAGTTGCACTGGTTCGTGCTGCCCTTCTCGTTCTTACCATTCGAGTGATTGAAACACGGAACCTTTCGTAATGATTCCCACAGACGGCGCCAAAAATGTTGAGGGGTTTAGCCTCGAACACTTACTAACTAAACTACCACAAATCCCCGATCTAAGATCCGCCACCAACTTGAGGTCCGACCTGATGACTTGGTCCGAGGTTGATCACCTGAAAAGACTAAGTTGGGGGGGGGGGGGGTAGATAGGTAACCCGGGTTGCAAGTTGTCAACCCGGTAAGAGACTTTACTCAAGAGAGAGTTGTAAAGCTCTCAATGTAGTAGTTATGAGATATGATTTGGAATAATTATTGCTTATCACTTGGGAATTGTGACTTACCTTAAGGTCTTGGACCTTGTGCTATATTTATATAGACCATATCTTATGAAATGACTCATAAGATGGTGCCAAGTGTATGCTTCAGATTTGGACACCAATGCTACCTTTGGCCCACAGCCCAATAGTGAACAGTAGCCCACATCCGATTAATGGGCCTGGGAGGGTAGTTTGGACCTTTTCCCTGTGACAGTATTGTTCCGCCTGTTGGGTCCGTGTCAGTCCCTCGATCCGGTTCGCTTGGTTGGTCTGCCCTTAGGTAACTCTGGGTGTTCGAGCCAGAAGTTTCACGGAAGTATCTCAGTGGTTCTGTTATATACGTTTGGTCTTAATGTGATGGTGGCATCCGAGATTCTCTCCTCCGGTCCGTTTGGCATCCTAGGACTGACAGTTTGTGGTACTTGGAAGGACCATGTGACCTTTTGTCAGGTTCAGAAGTCGTACACCTAGCTTGGTCGGACTTAGCTGAGAAGGTGTGTTGACTTGTAAGTACTTGTTGACCTGGAATGGTTTCCCTTAGGTCGGGCCATTTGAAGGTCGGACTAGTACTGAATTGGCTATTTCAGCCTTGATGAGCTTTGGGAAACGCTCTATGGCGCCCTTAACGGATTGGACACATGTCCGTATCAACACCAATCATTCTTGAAGTAATATAAATCTCTCATCACAAGTCCATAATTTGTGAAGATGCGAATTCAAAATCCTAGTCCTTCTATTCCAATCACTATCGAAGCTATAGAAATCTCTCATCACGAGTCCATAATTTGTGAAGATGCGAAGTCAAAATTCAAGTTCTGCCAAAGGACTATTACAGCCATGGACTCTTTCATTCCCCAGCCATCACCATTTAGATAAATATTAATATATTTTTATCTAATGTTAGTATATAATTTATACTTTTGGTGAAAATATTTTGACATTCCTAGCTAGTTGGAAATGTTATAATTGGATTGTAGTTTCATGCAATAAGGTTTTCAGTAGAATGCACCGGCAATGAGTTATATATTTAAATTGTTAGAATGCATATATGGATGATGAGTTATTGACATGAGTATGTTTTTAACTGATCCACATTTACATTCAATAGCAGAAGCCCAATAATGGCTATTAAATCCTCCAAGTTAGGCGCCCTTGTGGCAACATCATCACAGGAATGGTAGCTTTCATTGTGGATCTCTTAGTCGAGATTCTGCTCCGTCTACCCATAGTATCACTCCTTCGATTCCAATCACTATCAAAGCAATAAAAATCTCTCATCACAAGTCCATAATTTGTGAAGATGCGAAGTCAAAATCCAAGTTCCGCCAAAGGACTATTAGAGCTACGGATTCTTTCATTCCCCAGCCTTCACCATTTAGATAAATATTAATATATTTTTATCTAATGATAGTATGTAATTTATACTTTTGGTGAAAATATTTTGACATTCCTTGTTAGTTGGAAATATTATAATTGGATTGTTGTTTCGTGCGATATGGTTTTCTGTAGAATGCACCGGGATTGAGTTATATATTGAAATTGTTATAATGCATATGGATGATGAGTTATTAGCATGTGTATGTTCTTAACTGATCCACAATTACATTCAATAACAGAAGCCCAATAATGACTATGAAATCCTCCAAGTTAGGCGACCATGAGGCAACATCGTCAACATGAACGGTAGCTTGTATTGTGGATCTCTTAATCGAGATTTTGCTTCGTCTACCCATACTATCACTCATTCAATTCCAATATGTGTCAATGCAATAAAAATCTATCATCACAAGTCAATAATATGTGAAGATGCGGACTCTCAATACAAGTCCCGCCAAAGGACTATTAGTGCCACAGACTCTTTCATTCCTAGCCTTCACCAAATATATTTTATCTAATATTAGTATATAATTGATACTTTTGTTAAAAAATTGACGTTCATTGCTAGTTGGAAATGTTATAATTAGACTGTAGTTTCGTGGAATATGATTTTCAGTAGAATGCACAGTTAATGAGTTATATATTCAAATTGTTAGAATGCATATGGATGGTGATTTATTGACATGAGTATGTTTTTAACTTGTACACATCTACATTTAATAGTAAAAACATAATATTGGCTAAGAAATCATCCATGTTAGGCGACCATGAGGCAACATCATCAACATGAACGGTAGCTTCCATTGTGGTACTCTTAATCGAGATTCTGCATCGTCTACTCATACTATCACTCATTCGATTCCAATCTGTGTCGAAGCAATAGAAATCTATCATCACAAGTCTTGTGAAGAGGCGAGTCAAAATACAAGTCCCACCAAAGGACTATTACTGCCATGGACTCTTTCATTCCCAGCCTTCACCATTTAGATAAATATGAATATATTTTATCTAATGTTAGTATGTAATTTATATGTTTGGTGAAAATTTTACATTCCTTGCTAGTTGGAAATGTTATAATTGGATTGTAGTTTCGTGCGGTATGGTTTTCATTAGAATGCATCGTTAATGAGTTATATATTCAATTTGTTAGAATGCATATATGGATGATGAGTTATTGACATGAGTATGTTTTTAACAGATACACATTTACATTCAATAGAAGATGCTCAATAATGGCTAATAAATCCTTCAAGTTAAGCGATCATAAGGAAACATCATCAATTGGAACGGTAGCTTCCGTAGTGGATCTCTTAATCGAGATTCTGCTTCGTCTACCCATACTATCACTCATTCGATTCCATTCACTGTCGAAGCAAATGAAATCTCTCATCACAAGTCCATAATTTGTGATGATGTGAAGTCAAAGTCCAAGTCCTGCCAAAGGACTATTAGAGCCATGGACTCTTTTATTCCCAGCCTTCACCATTAAGATAAATATGAATATATTTTATCTAATGTTAGTATGTAATTTATACTTTTGGTGAAAATTTGACATTCCTTGCTAGTTGGAAATATTATAATTGGATTGTAGTTTCGTGCGATATGGTTTTCAGTATAATGCACCGGGAATGAGTTTGTTGATACGGAAATGTGTCCAATCCGTTAAGGGAGACGTAGAGCGTGTCCTAGAGTGCATCAAGGCTAAGATAGCCATTCAAAGCTAGTCCGACCTTCGAGTGGTCCGTCCTAAAGGAAACCATCTCAGGTCAACTAGTACTCACAAGTCAGCACGCCATTTCAGCTAGGTCCGACCAAGCTAGATGGATGGCTTCCGAGCCTGACAAAAGGTTACCTGGTCCTCCCAAGTACCGCAAATTGTCAGTCCTAAGATGCTAAACGGACCGGACGAGAGAATCTCGGACGCCACCAAGACAAGAAGACCAAACGATTCGATGTAACCACGAGATGCTTCCGTGGAACTCTAAGGTCCGGACACCTTGAGTTACCCAAGGCAGAGTCATCCAATCATGCGGATCTGTTCGAGGGACTTACACGGACCCAATGTGCGGAACAGTACTCTCAGAGGGAAAGGACCAAACTACCCTCCCAGCCCATTAATTAGTATTGGATTACTATTCACTAATGGGCCATGGGCCAAAGGTAGCATTGGTGTCCAAATCTGAGGCATACACTTGGCATCATCTTATGAGCTACTTCATAAGTATATGATAACTATAAATATAACACAAGGTCCAACACCTTGAGGTAAGTGAAATCCCCTAGGAAATTGTGTTGTCTCCTAAGTCCTAAACATCCTTAATTTCATTACCTTTCCCATTACTATTGCATTGAGAGCTTTCATCTCTCCTCTGAGTAAAGCCTCCTTCCGGATAGACTTAGGCAATCCGGGTAACCCATTCTAACCCCCCCCCCCCCCACTTAGTTCTTTCAGGTACTCTTGCTCGGACAAGCCTTCTCTCGGACTTCAAGTTGGAGGTGGATCTTAGATTAGGTTACTTGTAGTAGTAGTGTTGGTGTTTGAGGTTTTATCCCTCAACATTTTAGCACCGTCTGTGGGAAACTTTACAAAAAGATCTGTGTTTGTGTTGTGCTGATGGCTAGAACGAGATGAACAGCTCGGACTAGTGCTGCAGGCGTGGGAACACCACCACCACGCCCACGAGGACGTCCGCCCACCCGGGGACGAAGGGCCGCTGTGGCTGGAAGGAACGCTGGGAGAAGATATCCGAGCGACGGGCGGACCGCTAGCCCATCCTTGGATGAGGGAAGAGACGCCCCGCTTAGAGGAGGCCAAAGCGTCCCTGTGAATATCGTTCCTACGGACCATGGAGAAGGGGTAGCACGAGCTTCTCCGGCAGAAGCTCAAGGCCCTACCACAGGTCAACAGTTTACAATGCCCGATGGTCGTGTTGTCCGCACAAGCGACCTCGGACTAAGCGAAACTCAGTTTGATAGGTTGCTCACGATTATCCAAGGATGCCTAGGGTCTAACAATGCCCACCCTCAGCAAGCCACTCCGCCAGTGGTTACTCCGGTTCAAGCGGAGCCCGCCTTGTCAAGAAACAGACAGCGTCCGATCCAACAGAGGTTGGGAGATCAGCTGCCCCATGAGGATTTGCGAAACCTTCTAGAGTACCAAGAAGGAGGTAACAGGCATCCAGGAGGTCCGCGACAAGCCCCCATGAGGGACAGAGATCATGTAGCAGAGACCATTCCAGTTGTCCGGCTAGACGAACTCCCCGCGGATGTCGCAGTCCATCCACGGACAGGAGAGGTCATGACAGCGGACGAAATCTACGCCCAACAAAAAGCTTTAGAAACCCAAATTCTGAACCTCGGACGCCTGGTAAAAGACCACGAGCAGATCACTACAAGTGCACCAAACCCTCTGTGTGATGATATCATGAGGGAAAAGGAAAGAAATAGAAATTCGGACCAAGTGATTCCGAACTTGGAATACTACTACGGGGATACTTGTCCCGTGGGTCACCTGACAAGGTACAACAGCAAGATGGATTCCAAGGGGCTGAGTGACAATACTAAAGCCCTTACGTTCTCATCCACCCTCTTCGGCACGGCTATGGATTGGTACACCGCTTTGCCAAACAAGTCAATAAGGTCGTATGCAGATCTATCTTCTAAGTTCTTAGCACGGTTCGGAAAATCAAAAAGAAGAAAACGTACTGTAGAGCACCTGGCCGAAGTCATCCAAAGGGAACAGGAAGATCTTCGAACTTTCCTAGATCGCTTCAATACGGAAGTACTCCGAGTTGAGCCCCATAGTATTAAAGAACGGGTCCGTCACCTGTACGCTAATACTTACAACTTCGAGTTGCGGAGGAAGCTCTCTAGTCAGGAAGTGAGGAGCGAAAAGCACTTGGATGACATCTGTGAGGAGGTGATGTACGGAGAAGAATACTGAAGGAACGTACCAGTCCGAGCAGGATCGAAGAAGGGAAAGGAACCGCAAAGATAAGAGCAACGCTAGGGGAAGTTTGACCCGAAGAAAGATCACAGAGACAAGGGCATTTACAGGGAGAGGAGTCTGCCCAGGAGATTCGCGGACTACACGCGCCTCAATAAGCCGAGATCCGACATCTTGGCCACTATTGTTGAGAAAACGTTGGACATCCAATGGCCAAAGCCATCCCATAATCGGAGAAATAGAAATGCGAAGGGATACTGCAAATTTCACAAGAGCAGAGGTCATGAGACTGACGACTGTATCCAGTTAAAAACAGAGGTCGAACACCTGGTGAGAGAAGGCAAGTTGAAGGAGCACATATACGCGGACGAGCCCTCCAGGCACGATAGAACGGAGCGGAGGAGGGAGGATAACGCTGCAGACCCACCACCTCACCCACTATCTTTGCCACCTCCGCCAGTAGCTATCCGCCACGCATGGAAGGACATCCGTACAGATACGGCGATGAGACGGAAATGGAGAACCCTCCGTACAGCGGAGTGATCAACACTATCACAGGCAGACCCTCTGGAGGTGATAGCAGGAATGCAAGAGAGCGGACCGCCCAAAACCTTCGGAACAATGATAGGGCGTACGGTGCCCCCGCGATTCGAGGAACAAATGCAATATCTTTCGACGATAGCGAAATCCCCCCTCCTACGGCAGGAGGCGAGGAGATTGACAACCCGGACGTTCCTCTTGTAGTTTCATTGACCATCGCGACTTATCGAGTGAACAAAATTCTGGTGGATACCGGGAGTTCTTCGAATATCGTCTCTAAGAGGACACTAGATCAGATGGAGTTGGGAAGAATCCGCTACGACAGAGTTCACACCTCTATACTAGGGTTTGGAGGAGGAACTGTTCGACCACTAGGAAGTGTTATGTTACACGTTTCACTCGGAACCTTCCCGGCCAGGGTAACACAGTTGGTCCGATTTGTCGTGGTTGATCGGACCTTCGACTATAACGCCATCTTTGGGCGCCCAGGACTCAATCAATTCCGGGCTATTTCATCCACCTTACACAACAGAATGAAATTTCCAACTCCCTTCGGAGTAGGAGAAGAGGTAGGAAACATCCGAGAAGCTTGGGAGTGTTACATTATGTCCACGAGAAGGGCATCTGCCCCCGTTTTGGCAGTCACGGTGACCTCCGATCCGAGAGTTGTTCTCCCGCCCAAACAGGAGAATCCGCAGATAGGGGTAGGAAGCCAGAAGGAGAAGTTCCCTAGAACTGCACGGATCGAGCCTCACGAAACTCTCAAGGAAATCGAGATTGTTGGAAGCTTGATAAGAAGACTAGAATCGGAGCAGAGATGAGCGCAGTGGAGATGAAACTTATTGCTTGTCTCCGAGACAACAGGGACGTATTTGCTTGGAGTACTGATGATTTGAAGGGAATAGATCCGAGAATCACTGTTCACCATCTGAACATGGATCCCTCGATCAAATATATCCGACAGAAGAGGAAAGACTTTGGCCCAGTCAAGGACGCAATCATATCTACGGAAGTTGACTGGCTCTTGAAAGCCGGGCACATTGAAGAAGTTAGACACTCGGACTGGGTCTGTAATGTGGTACTCGTCGAGAAGGCCCCTGGAAAGTGGAGGATGTGCAATGACTTCTCAAGGCTCAACAAGTTTTGTCTAAAGGATCCTTATCCCCTACCTCGCATAGACCAGTTGGTAGATTCTCTTTGGGATGTGCGCCCTAAGCTTCATGGACGATATCGTGGCTTCTATCAAATCCGGATGGCCAAGGACGACATCAAGAAAACAGCCTTCTTCATGCGGTGAGGTGTATCTGCTTCAAGGTGATGCCATTCGGGTTGAAAAAGCGGAGCTACATACCAAGTTGGTAAATAAAATGTTCAAGGGGGAGTTGGGCAAGACTATGGAAGTCTACGTAGATGATATGCTTGTTAAAAGTAAGACTGAAGAAGAGCATATTGAGCATCTCAACAATTGCTTTTCCATTCTTCGGAAGTATGGAATGAAGTTGAACCCCGAAAAGTGTACGTTCGGGGTGAAAGGAGGAAAGTTTCTGGGATACATGGTCACGGAAAGAGGGATAAGTGCAAACCCTGAGAAGATCAAGGAAATCCTAGATTTGCCCCATCCGAAGAACCTCAACGAGGTACAACAGCTTATTGGGCGTCTAATGTCCTTAAGTCGTTTCATTTCTCGATCTGCAGAAAAGAACCTTCCGTTCTTCAAAATCCTCCGGAAGGGAGAGAGCTTTGAGTGGACCGCGGAATGTTCTGAGACTTTTGAAAATTTAAAAAAGTACCTCCATTCCCTCCATTTCTCCAAACCCGTGGAAGGAGAACCACTCTACCTCTACCTAGCAATCACGGAAGAGGCAATGAGTTCCGTACTAGTGCGGATTCAAGCTAATGATCATTTGCCAATCTACTATCTTAGTAAAGCCCTTGCTGGGGCAGAGACAAGATATGTGAATAGACAAAAGTTTGAAAAGACTATTCAACCCCCCAGTCTTTTACTTTGCCGTTTATCTGGACCAGCACAAGAGTTACATAATTTTCGTGGGGTGCTTTGTAGGCGTGCATTTCAATTTATCTGAGTTTCTAAGTTTTGTTTAATGTTCTGCAGATTTTTAAGTAGAATTAATCGACTTAGATTAATTGTAACTTGAATTGATTATCTTTTGGACGGTTACAATGATTTTTAATTCTTGGGTATATCCCTTGTTTTCTGGATTGAGTATTCAAATTTTGAAGATGTGAGATTGCTTATGGTTACTTTGCAGCTACCATTAATTGTTTTGAAGTGTTCATTCACAAATTTTTGTGCATAAAATTTGCTACTAGTACTAGTAGTAGTAGTAGTAGTATTTTATGCGCATCAAGAGTAGTAGCGCATTAAGAGTATGACTAGTATCACATAAGTAACACATAAGAGAACTATGTACTGGTAGTATGTGTTGAGAAAATCGAAGTATTTGGCTGGCTGTTTACACCAAAAAGTTTCATATCTAGTCGATTAAACCCATGCATTATTTTTAAAGGAGAATTACTCCTCGTATTGTTTCAAAATTTGGAACTTACCTCCTTACTCAATTTTATGTTAAATACTCCCTCCGTTTTTTCAAAAAAATATTACACTTTTACATTGATTTGACCACTTATTATTCTTCAAATATTATGATAACATTTTTTTTAGAAATATAGTAGGTATCTGCGGGTATTGAAGTAGAGAAGAACAAAACAGGGTCGAGAAGAGTCGATAGTTTGACTATCTCTCCATAACACTTTATTGTCCCGCTACGGTGCACACTGGTTGCTTGCAACAGTCTCCCAGGATAAAACTTCTCTTAAATGGCTAGGTTGCACTCCGATAGCCAAGTCTAACGAACCTTAGTTTGAGTGTGTAAGAATGCACAAAGAGCAGGAGGAAAGAAAGCAAGTATGGAATGTGATGTGTATACTTGTGAAGAACATCTCACATATTTATACTTGTTTGGTGATCTTTCCCAAGAGTTATATACTTCCACTAAAGGTGTTAACTCTTCATTCAATAGACATAAGTTGAAAGGGACACAATTATTCAACTTAAAGGAAGTGTCTATTCATGAAAAGACCAGGAAAAATTCGAATTTTCGGAGGAAATTGTGCTTGTTCAGACGCCAACAGGGCTCACCCTCACCGCGGTCTCGGAACAGTTTGGTTCTGTCCAAGCAGATCACGGTGAGCTCACTTTGAATTGGGGCTCACCGCAGTGAGCTCCCAGCTTTCCTCCCAGATTCGATTTTTCTCCTTTCTTTTCGATAACTTTGCTCTTAAACCCGAATTTTAGCACATAGGATTATGAATCCTCATGTTTAAGATGACTTAACTCATTCATGTATTGATCAAACACACTTAATGCATTAATCACCCTTTTACCACTTGGTGATTTTAGTGACTTAATACTTAAAGTGTAATTCATTTTAACAACGAGATACACGCTTACACGAAATGCTTGTTTCCGACGTGTTGGGCCCAATTGACCAATTCATCGAATGAATTGAAAGCTCAATCATTCACTAAAATTCCAACAATCCCCACATGAAAGGGAATTGATGCACATGCACCTTACCAGCGAATTATACTCGCATCAGGATAGATGGCTTTCGGCTTTGAATCTTCCCTTGTCACCCCCCAAAACTGTTGACACAGACATGTGTCCAATCCGTTAAGGGCTCCATAGAGCATATCCTAAAGCGCATCAAGGCTGAGATAGCCAATTCAATGCTAGTCCGACCTTCGAATGGTCCAACATAAAGGAAACCATCTCAGGTCAACTAGTATCTACAAGTCAGCAAGCCATCTCAGCTAGGTCCGACCAAGCTAGACAGGTGACTTCCGAACCTGACAAAAGGTCACATGGTCCTCCCAAGTACCGCAAACTGTCAGTCCTAGGATGCTAAACGGACCGGACGAGAGACTCTCGGACGCCACCACCGCAGTAAGACCAAACGTATATAACAGAACCACCGAGATACTTCCGTGGAACTCCAGGTTCGGACAGCTTGAGTTGCCCAAAGCCATATCAACCAAGCATACAGATCTTTCCGAGGGACTTACACGGACCCAACGTGCGAAACAGTACTCTCGGAGGGAAAGGTCCAAACTACCCTCCCAGACCCATTAATTAGTATTGGATTACTATTCACTAATGGGTCATGGGCCAAAGGTAGCATTGGTGTCCAAATCTGAAGCATACACTTGGCATCATCTTGTGAGCCATCTCATAAGCATATGATAACTATAAAAGTAACACAAGGTCCAAGACCTTAAGGTAAGCAAGATCATAGTGAGAATCTCAAAGTCATAAACACTATCGATTTCATAACCTTCCCCATAACTATTACATTGAGAGCTTCCAACTCTATCTTGAGTAAAGTCTCTTACCGGATTGACATATGCAATCCGGGTAACCCATTCTAACCCCCCCCCCCTAACTCAGTCTTTTCAGGTACTCTAGCTCGGACCAGTATCGCTTCGGACTTCAAGTAGGAGGCGGATCCTAGATTAGGTTACTTGTAATAGTTTAGTTGGTGTTCGAGGTTTTACCCCTCATCATTTTTGGTGCTGTCTGTGGGAAACTTTACAAAAGGTTTCACGTTTAAGTTAGGCTGATGGCAAGGATGAGACGGACAACGCGGACTAGTGCTGCAGGCGTAGGGACTCCACCACCACGCCCACGGGGACGTCCGCCCACCCGGGGACGAAGAGCCACTATGGCTTGAAGGAACGCTGGAAGGAGATATCCGAGCGATGGGCGCACAGCCAGCCCATCCTCAGATGAGGGAAGAGACGCTCCGCACAGGGGAGCCCAAAGTGGTCCCGAGAATGTTGTGCCTGTGAGCCATGGAGAAGGGCTCGTACGAGCTTCTCCGGCAGAAGCTCAAGGCCCCACTACAGGTCAACAGTTCACTATGCCCGATGGTCGCGTTGTCCGCACTAGTGACCTCTTACTAAGTGAGACTCAGTTTGATAGATTGCTCACGATCATCCAAGGATGCCTGGGGTCTAACCATGCCCATCCTCAGCAAACCACTCCGCCAGTGGCTACTCCTGCTCAAGCAGAGCCTGCGTTATCAAGAAACATGCAACGTCCGATCCAACAGAGGTTAGGGAATCAGCTACCTCAAGAGGATCTGCGAAACCTTCTAGACTGGCGGGCATCTGCCTCTCAAGCTCGGGGGTGAAGGAAGCCCAAACGGAAGGAGAAAGTATCAAGAAGGGGATAATAGGCATCCAGGAATTCCGTGACAAGCACCTCCGAGAGACAAAGATCAAGTAGCAGAAACTGTTTCAGTGGTCCGGATAGATGAACTCCCCGCAGATGTAGCTGTTCATCCGAGGACAGGAGAGATCATGACTGCTAACGAGATCTACGCTCAGCAGAAGGCTTTGGAGGCCCAGATTCTGAATCTCGAACGCTTGGTAAAAGACCATGAGCAGATAACTACTAGTGCACCAAATCCCTTGTGCGATGACATCATGAGAGAGAAGGAAAGAAACAAAAACTCGGATCAAGTGATTCCGAACTTGGAATACTATTATGGGGATACTTGTCCCGTTGGTCACTTGACAAGGTATAACAGCAAGATGGATTCCAAGGGAATGAGCGACAATACGAAAGCCCTTACGTTCTCATCCACTCTCTTCGGAACAGCTATGGATTGGTACACCGCTTTGCCGAACAAGTCGATAAGGTCGTACGCAGACCTCTCTTCCAAGTTCCGGGCACGATTTGGAAAATCAAAAAGGAGAAAGCGTACTGTAGAGCACCTGGCCGAGGTAATACAAAGGGAGAAAGAAGATCTTCGGACTTTCTTAGATCGCTTTAATACGGAGGTCCTTCGAGTTGAGCCCCACTGTATTAAAGAGCAGGTCCGTCACCTGTATGCTAATACTTACAACTCCGAGCTCCGAAGGAAACTTTCCAGCCAGGAGGTAAGAAGTGAGAAACACTTGGACGACATCTGTGAGGAGGTGATGTACGGAGAAGAATATCGAAGGAACGTTCCAGTCCGAGCGGGTTCAAAGAAAGGAAAGGAACCGCTGAAAACAGAACAACGCCAGGGGAAGTTTGACCAGAAGAAGGATCACAGAGATAAAGGTATTTACAGAGAGAGAAGTCCGCCAAGAAGATTCGCGGACTACACTCGCCTCAACAAACCAAGATCCGACATCTTGGCAACCATTGTTGAGAAGAAACTGGATATCCAATGGCCGAAGCCCTCTCATAATCGGAGAAACAAAAATGCGAAAGGGTATTGCAAGTTTCACAAGAGCCGAGGTCACGAGACCGATGACTGTATTCAATTGAAAACAGAGGTTAAACACCTGGTAAGAGACGGCAAACTGAAGGAGCACGTCTATGCGGATGAGCCTTCCAGGCATGATAGAATGGAGCGAAGGAGGGAGGAAAATGTTACAGAACCACCACCCCATCCGCTATCCTTGCCACCTCCGCCTGCTAACTATCCGCCTCGCACGGACCGACACCCATACATGTACGCTGATGATGTTGAAATGGAGAACGCTCCATACAGCGGACTGATCAACACCATCGCAGGTGGACCAACTGGGGGCGATAGTAGGAACGCGAGAGAACGGACACCGTAATCTCCGAACAATGATGATCATATGTCGCCCAAAGAATTCGAGGGACAAACGCCATATCCTTTGATGATAGCGAGATCCCTCCTCCTACGGCAGGAGGAGAAGACATTGACGATCCGGATGTTCCGCTGGTGGTTTCTTTAACCATCGCAACTTATCGGGTAAACAAGATCCTGGTAGACACGGGGAGTTCCTCAAACATCATCTCCAAATGTGCAATGGATCAGATGAATCTGGGTAGAATCCGATATGAGAGAGTCAACACCTCCATATTAGGGTTCGGAGGAGGTACTGTCCGTCCTTTAGGAAGTGTCATACTTCACGTTTCACTTGGGACGCATCCCGCAAGAGTGACACAGCAAGTCCGTTTTGTAGTGGTGGACCGGACTTTCGACTACAATGCCATCTGTGGGCGTCTGGGACTCAATCAATTTCGAGCTATCTCCTCCACTCTCCATAACAGAATGAAGTTTCCGACTCCCTTCGGAGTTGGAGAAGAGGTGGGAAACATCCGTGACGCTTGGGAATGTTACATCATGTCTACAAGAAGAGCATCCGCCCCCGTGCTGAAAGTCACTTTGACCTCTGACCCGCCAGTTGTTCTTCCGGCCAAAAAGGAGAATCCGCAGATTGGAGTAGGGAGCCAGAAGGAGAAGTTTTCTAGAACTGTGCGAATCGAGCCTCATTAAACTCTCAAGGAAATTGAGATTGTTGCTGGAAGCCCGGACAAGAAGACAAGAATCGGAACAGAGATGAATGCGGAGGTGGAAATGAAGCTCATTGCTTGTCTCCGAGATAACAGTGATGTGTTTGCTTGGAGTACCGATGACCTGAAGGGAATAGATCCGAGGATTACTGTTCACCGTCTGAACATGGATCCCTCGATTAAGCATATCCGTCAAAAGAGGAAGGAATTCGGTCCGATCAAAGATGCCATCATATCGAAGAGGTCCGTTATTCCGATTGGGTTTGCAATGTGGTTATGGTAGAGAAATCGCCAGGCAAATGGCGGATGTGCAATGACTTCACCAGGCTGAACAAGTTCTGCCCAAAGGATCCGTACCCTTTACCACAAATAGATCAGTTGGATGACTCCACGTCCGGATGTGCGTTACTGAGTTTTATGGACGCATATCAAGGTTTTTACCAAATTCGGAAGGCCAAGGAGGACATCAAGAAAACAACTTTCTTCGCTGCAGGGGGAGTATACTGTTTCAAGGTAATGCCCTTCGGATTGAAAAATGCGGGAGCCACTTACCAACAACAGGTGAATCAGATGTTCAAGGAAGAAATTGGAAAAACCATGGAAGTGTACGTGGATGACATGCTCGTTAAGAGCAAAACTGAAGAGCAACATGTGGATCATTTGAACAAGTGCTTCGCTATCCTTAGGAAGTACGGTATGAAACTGAATCCGGAAAAAATCACTTTCGGAGTGAAGGGAGGAAAGTTCCTCGGATACATGGTCACAGAGAGAGGGATAAGCGCAAACCCCAAGAAGATCAAAGCAATCCTAGATCTGCCGCATCCAAAGAACCTCAATGAGGTACAGCAACTCATAGGACGTCTCATGTCCTTAAGTTGTTTTATTTCACGATCTGCGGAGAAGAGCCTTCCGTTCTTCAAAATCCTCCGGAAAGGAGAGAGCTTTGAGTGGACTGTGGAATGTTCTGAGGCTTTTGAAAATTTGAAAAAGTACCTCCATTCCCCTCCACTGCTCTCCAAACCCATCGAAGGAGAACCACTCTACCTCTACCTAGCAATCACGGAAGAGGCAATGAGTTTCGTATTAGTACGGATTCAAGCTAATGATCACTTGCCAATCTACTATCTTAGCAAAGCCCTTGCTGGGGCGGAGACAAGATACGTGAAGATTGAGAAATTTGCATATGCTTTGGTTTACACCTTCAAGTCTCACAAAATAGTGGTACTAACTACGGAACCTTTGAAACTGGTTCTAGGAAAGCCCGATCAATCCGGGCGACTCTCTAAGAATACGACATTTGCTACCAGGCTCCGTCAGCCAAGAAGGCTCAAGTCCTCGCCGACTTCTTAGCGGAATACCCTGAGGCGGACTCAGAGAAAATCCCTGACAAACAGGCATTTGAATGCCTAATCACCAAGCAGATTATTCGGAAGCCAGTTCCGCCAACGTTCAACCCGGAAAATCTCGAGGATGCTCAATTCATCAATCGTTCCTTGCCTGCATCGTACGAGGAAACTCGGGTCAACCAAATGTTCCTTCTCAACGATATCACAAGCAGATCCGGTACTAACAACTCCGGACCGGAAATAAAAGAAAAGGAGGAACAAAAGTTGGAATCTCAGGAGCTCACAAAAGATCTCCAAACCGAAAAACATCCTTCTGATGTCTGGACATTGGAAGTGGATGGTTCCTCCACTGGAAGAGTGGGAGGGATTGGAATCTATCTTAAGAACCCTGATGGCGCGGAACTCGACTACGCGATTTCCTTGGAATTCAAAGTCACCAATAATAAGGCAGAATATGAAGCACTGTTAGTCGGGCTACGTCTGGAAAAATCCCTGCAAGTTCGGAAGCTCAAAGCTTACACGGACTCGCAGCTAGTTGAAGCCCAATTTTCATGAACTTTTGCCACAAAAGGTCCTTCGATGATCAAGTATCTTGAACTACTCAAGCAGGAAGCCAGCCACTTTGAGGAATTTACCCTGGAAAAGTTTGACAGAGCCTGGAATGAAAGAGCAGACGCTCTGGCAAAATACGCATCCGCAACAGCCGCTCTAGACACGAGGAGAGTAATCCTACTCACTATTACTGACTCATCCGTCATGAGTCTCAATTCAGCTGTCATGATAACTGACACAGGAAGAAACTAGATGACTGACATCTTTAGTTATCATAAAGACGGATATCTACCAGCTGATCTGAAGGAATCAAGGAGTGTGCAGTGCCGAGCGAACATATACTTTATACTGGGAGAAGATTTGTACAAGAGATCTTTTGCCGGAACTCATTTGAGGTGTTTGAACCCGCAAGAAGCAAAGACTGTGCTGGAAGAGATACATAACGGAAGATGCGGAAGTCATTCCGGGGGAAGAACTCTTGCCCAGAAAATCATACGGCAAGGCTATTACTGGCCTACCATTGATAAGGATTCCGCCAGCCACGCCCGGAGATGCCCTGATTGCCAATATTATGCGAACATTCCACATCGTCCGACACATCCTATGATTTCGTCACTCATAGCATGTCCGTTTGATCAGTGGGGCATCGATATTGTCGGACCGTTCCCGAGGGGCACTCAACAGAAGAAATTCTTAATTGTGGCCGTGGAATATTTCACCAAGTGGGTAGAAGCTGAAGCTGTGACAACCATTACGGAAAGTCGAGTGCGGACCTTCATTTGGGAAAACATCATTTGTCGCTTTGGCCAATGGTGCTCAATTTTCAGGCAATAGGCTCAAGCAATGGTTGGCATCCTTCAAGATTGAACAACGTTTCACATCTGTTTGATATCCACAAGCTAACGGGCAAGTTGAGTCCACAAACAAGACAATAGTTAAGATCCTAGAGAAGCGGTTGAGGACCTCTCAGGAAAGTTGGGCGGACGACCTAGATGGCGTACTATGGGCCCATCGCACCACTGCGCGGACTGCGACTAGAGAAACCCCATTCACTTTGGTTTATGGCTCAGAAGCAGTTATACCAGCAGAAATTGCAGTCGAGACTATGAGAGTCCAAGAGTTCAATGATTCCGTCAATCATATAGCTCAGATATTCGACCTGGACATGTTGGAACAGAAAAGAACTGAAGCACTGGCTAATATCCACAGGTACCAAGCAACTGCTGCTCGAGCCTATAACAGGAATGTTCGAGCAAAAAACTTGCAGTTCGGAGACCTAGTGCTTCGCCGGGCTGACATTTTGAGTAATGTTGGAAAACTCAAGCCTAAATGGGAAGGACCTTACAAGATTGTCGGTGCAAGAGTGAACGGGAGTTACGAATTGGAAGATGAGTACGGACATCCACTCAAGCGTACATGGAATGCTAGGAACCTTCAAAAATTTTACGCATAAGGATGGTTGAGCGGACCCTTATATCCATCATTTAGATATAAACTATCTATTACACGGAACTCCGTCAGTTCTGTTTTTGTTAACCCTTTTGTCATTGGCCATGTAGCCTACAAGTTGTAATTGAATTTCCGGCAAATCAATTCAACTTTTACCTTTCAATTCGTAAATTTGAAGTGTAGCGTTCACGATGACAAGAAAAGTCGAGCAATGAATTTTATTCATACATGAGACAAAATATACATAACACTGTCTTTGCAGTCTACAAATCTCGGATCTTTATCCGTACCTACAAGATATGATACTTCCGGTTTTGGTACCTTATGTTGTTACCGTCCGATTTTGGTACATTAACTTTCAATTTTGTCCAATTTGTATACTCCGTCAGTCCAATACATTTGACGGCTCCGTCAATTTTGACCGTTTTAGCGCGGGAAAATTCCAAAAAATGTACCTTAAGTTGTGACATTTCCGCTTTTGGTACCTTTGTTTATGACAGTCCAATTTTAATTTTTAATGGGTAAAATTGCAAATAAAATAATTTTCGTCAATGTCAATTGAACCATATTGTTTTCGATAATTATGAAGTAACCCCATTTTATCAAAATAAGTTTCAAAAATCCCCATTATGAGATTAATAAAAAGGTAGAAACAAAAAAAGATCAAAAGAAAATTAAGTTAAAAAGAGGGCAAAATTTTTTTGGAAGAAAACAAGAAAATTGAGATTAACCCAATTTCTGCCATGGAAGCTTGCTGAAGCTTCACCATCAAGCTTTAGCTTGGAAGATCCATGGCAATGGTGAAGTGTGGAGTTCAATATGGCCATGTTGCTTCATCCCCTCCACTGGTGCACTTCCACCCCACTCCGCCGCCACCTCCCTCCACCGCGACCACCGACATGTTCTCCGCACCTCCACCCTCAATTTCAAATTGGTCATGGAAGCATCTGCCATGGCAGATCTGTCAGACCCATGGCCGTCTGGAAGCTCCGTGGTGGAGCTTTAGGCGCGGGAAATCCTTTCACCAATGGATCTTCCATGGTAGACTGCCATGGAAGAAGAAGAAGAAGCTCCCATGGCTTCTATGTGTTTTTTCTTTTTCTTTAATTATGTTTTATTTTTAAATTTCTAAGGTAGTCCATAGTCCATATTCTCATGGGTAATTTTGATTTTTCCCATAAAATAGGACCTATTTGAAATTAACAAATATCTACCGTATTTACATTTTAATGCAACGTATTTTAGTATTTTGCAAAGTACCACGTGTCGCGATATTAAATCAACACGTGTCGTAGGGTACCTAAATTGGACAATAATGCATTTAAAGGTACCAAAATCGGACTGTCACAAATAAAGGTACCAAAAGCGGAAATGTCACAACTAAAACGGTCAAAATTGACGGAGCCGTCAAATTGGACTGACGGAGTATACAAATTGGACAAAATTGAAAGTTAAGGTACCAAAATCGGACGGTAACAATATAAGGTACCAAAACCGGAAGTGTCACAATTTAGGGTACCTTTTTCGGATTTTTCCCCATAATCTATAGAGAAAGTCTCCGGAGATACGTCATCTCCCGTCGAGACTATTCCTCCGTCAGGAAAAGCTTTTTCCATATCAATCGGAAAGTATAGTTCCTGTGGAGACCAGGAACTTGATCCACCTGCACATGGAAAAATGGTTAGACATGACAGAATCTTTCATGATATCACCGTACCATGGTGATATAGATCCAGTGTCTGGGGAGAACAAAGTACCAACAAACAATGGTATATACAAGTCGAAACGACTGAGATCTCTGCCTAACCGTCTTTAGAGACTCCAACTCTCTTGAAATTAGGAGACTGTTACCAATTCAAGAGAGATTCGAGCCACTAAAGTAGAATTGGAAGAAAGGAGTAGAGGTCCGGCTTTAATGGTTTACTTTGAGCAACCTATCATCCAAGATCGCCTTTCCTAGAAAAGAGACAGGAGTCCTGAAAGGCAGACAAGCTAGAACGGCAGAGATAGAAAAAGAAGAATTTGGGATCAGTTTGTACGGTTTTGGTACTTGGGTCGTGTCTTTTTATAGAACACTCCAACCAATCAGCATCCGCCACGCCAACATATTGACGTCAGCAATGGGCTTGAGTCATCCGTTTGGGCAGAACATTGTTGGATTGATTGGGCTTACCCTACCTGATCCAGGCAGCAAGCCCATTAACCACGTCCGAATTTGTACTGGCTGGTCATCTTACAGGGACATTCACAGGAATATAATCCGACAAAGTAAGGATAAGAAAAAGGTGATGGTCTCATCTAATAAGGGTAGTCCGAATTTTATAAACAAAATTATCCGAGCATATCAGCATGGAAGTTACAATTTGTCGAGATCCGAGGACCATACATACTTCTACGGGGCATACCCCACCTTGTCCCTTCCACGGATTCCGGAAGTTGAGCCTTGGGACTCCGAGCCACCACTTTGAGCCTGACGAGCTTGCTGCTGCATTCGGATCCTCCTACGGATCATCTTCAGCGTCCGCTCCCTTTCTTCCTCAGCTAACCTCTTGGCTATCCCCGGACATAGAGGGGGGTCGCCTTCAAAATCAAGAATGATTGGGTCATCTGCGGTCCCTTCACCCGGATAAATCGGAGGATGCGTGTTTCCGCAAGCACAATTTACCCAATGCCGATAGCAATCTCCGACAATGGGGTTTCCCAAGGGGGGAACCACTGCACTAGCCTTGAAGTGGAGTTGCCTAGCCCGGGCAGATTTTTCTCGAGCAGATGCAGACATCCTGGAGAACTCCGGCCTTTTTGGAAGGTTGAAAGTGCTAAACATGGAGAGATTGGCGAAAAGTAAAGCAGTAAGAAAGGAGTAGTTACCATAGTCATATTTATAGTAGAGATAGATCTTTACGATCACACCACGTGTCATTCATCCGACGGCTCCGGAGATGAAGAGATGCAGTAATAATGACTATTTCACTGTTTCACCTTCCTCCTTCTAGAAGGATTACGCATCCCAAAGGATAATTTGCTTAAGCAAAGACGAACGGTCCGAGGATCGGACAGATGTTGGTTTGATTATTCTGCATCAGACGCCATCCACGGCGATCCGTGTTCTTAAGAGGTGTATTTTATGATAACTCAGCATATGAACAATGAGTAGAAAGAAGTAAAGAGGAAAGCAAGTAATGATTCAAAAACACGGAAATCATTGCTCCGCAAATAGTTACTACGAATGAAAAAGAGAAACATTGTACATGGCAACATTCCGTGCCATCAAAAGATCACAATTTTAACAAATACAGGTTTTCCACGGGGCATACCCCGGACTTCTCACTGGGGAGCAGGTTGGCTCGGACCAGCTTCTTTAGTTGGAGGTGGATTGACGGAGGACGTATTGGCAACGGCTTGTGCAGCAAGAGATTCAGCGATCTCGAACAAGTTGAAGTCCACACCATGACCAATGACCCGAGAAGGCATGAAGTACCAGTCCTTTAGGAAAGCCCGGTAGTTATCAAAAGGTACGAAGCATACCTTTCGGAGGGCATCCGGGACACATTTCGGGACAAAGGGTCTGCCATTCTTGATGTCAATCTCACCTTCCTCGGTGACCAGCTCCGCAAATTCGCACGCGGCCAACCGTTCGTCCGAAAGATTGTCCACAGGGACCTCCACGCCATCAGCATCCGCGGAAGGAATCAATCCTTCCGCCTTCCAATTGAAGTTTTGCGGGAGCAATCCCTTGGACTGCAGTTGACCGATAGCGGATGAGAACCCATCCAGGTGAGAGGCGTCGGACTTGTCCGCCATGAAAAACTTGAAGGAGTCCGACTTCATGAAGTCTCGGCCAGCCTCAAGGCGGGCATGTTGGAGGTCCTCAAGGAGGATATTCTTTGAGTCCAGGAAGGCCTTCATCGCCTTTTGGGCAAAGTTCTCCTGCCAATCCAAGTCCGACTTGATCTCCTCCCGGCTAGTCTTCAACTTATGGAACATTACTTCCTTTTCTTTCATCTGGAGTTCCAACCGCTTCACCTTCTCCACCTCATCCACGGAAGTGGCTATGGCCTTGTGCAGATCCTCCTCAATAGTAGCCCGCTCACCAGCTTTCCACTGCATGGCCCTGACGAAACATCCGAGCTGCAAGAAGTCCGCATGGATATAAGTTGTGTTTTTATTATACTAAGAACATGACAAGAAAATCATGAGAAAGTTACTTACCGTTGGTATAAATCATCAAGCCCACCAACCCGCTCCACCTCAGGGAGTTCGCGGACTCGCTCATACTCCTTATCGAGAGCAAATTTGGTGGCGTGATAAATGATTCTTGTCGCTCTTAGCTGCAAGGGAAGCCTCCGAGGTTGCTCCCCTCTTTCGCCCCGAGGTTATGGCGTCCCGCATCAACACTTCACCGGGCGCGAAGTCGGGGCTTGAGGCAGTGCGAGTAGCGAGGCTTTGCCTTGTCAGGCACCACCAAGGCCTGTGGATCTTCTCCAGCCTTGTTGCGCCTCTCTTCTTCCGCAGCGAATACTGCCGCATTTTTCGGGTCCGCCATAGGGAGACCCGCGGACGTGTTGATGATCTTGGTCCTCTGACCAGCGGCGACTTCCAGGGCTTGTTGTTCCCTCTGCAATCTCTTCTTCTCACGGAGCGTCGACATGATGTAATCAAACCAGTGAGCTGCGCAACAAAATAAAAGTGTCAGATACGGACATATAAAGGAAGAATTACCAGAATTACGGAAATGAATGATCAAGACAGAGCACTCCAAAGAAAGAAAAGCACAAATCCTAAAGTTAAAAATCCTTACTGAAGTCCATCTTTCCTCCAACTTCCACGGCTTGGCCTCCACAAGTAAGGCAAATGTGATGATCAATCCGTGGAACGAGTATGTAGGTGGGTCATTCTTCTTATGGATCTCCGCCACCCAGGGAGCCACATTCTTCGGAAGGGGGAGCCAGTCCGGGACGCTCTCCCTTAAGAACTTTGTCAGCAGCCTCCATTGCTCTCGCTGCCTATCGGACATCCCAGGTTTCAGGGCCATCCGCACAAAAATGTACTTGTCCCACCACTTCGACCCCAAAGATGAAATGGAGTCCGAAATGAAGTTGTAGGGTTGTCTATTTACAAAAGTATAGAATAGGAGATTCCCCGGACTGAAAGAAACATGAAAGAGCTGCCTAAAGTTTTCAAAATTCATCGGCTGCCCCTTCTTTTTACAAAAAATCACGAAACAGATAAGGTTACCCGAGGACTTTGGGATAACCTCACTCGGACCGATCCCGATGTGCTTTAGTTCGGGCGCAATAGGGACCTTCCATCCACAAGCGAAGGCCACTTCATGCACACACATGAACCCGGCGGGCGGATTGTAAAATGCATGTCTGGGCTCGGGAACCATGATTTCAACGGACTCGAGAATCTCCCACTTCCGCCTCCACTCGGGAATGTCCTCAGTTTTAACCTTTGACGGACAAGTAGGGACAAGTCCGTCCGCATTTAATTCTCCGAATTCATCCACTATCACCACGGCGGACGCAGGACGAGGGAATTTGATTCTCGCTGCCTTTGCACCACGACCCTCTATTAACGGAAGATTGGATTGAGCGGACGCTACAGGATGTAACACAATCCGTCGACCAGTGCGTCTCCGCGAGCGAGCGACTGGAGAGCCTTCTTCTCCTTCCTCCTCATCCTCATCCTCTTCTTCTTCACCATCTTCCTCCTCCTCTTCACCACCTTTAGGTCTCCCGGATGTGGTAGGGTTGGACGGACCCGTTTCCGCCACAACACGGTCCTCTTCCCCAGCCTCGAACATTTCCACATCGTCAGCCTCCCGACCACTATCGCCTTCCCGTTCAGTTTGGGGTTCATTCGGATCCACGGACTCCCCAACACCACCTATGGTCCGAGATTGGACTAGCGACCTCGTCCTAGCAACATCTCCCTGGCCCACTGTTACGTTCGGCTGAGGTTCTACTGCATCACGGAATCCCTGTCCAGCGTCAGAGTCCCTGGAAGACACAAGATCCACGACCAAATAGTCTCCTATGGACGTGGTTAAGTCCGCAGACTCAGTCTCCAAATTTGCTCATTGTAACCTTGAGCCTCGTGAACGTTTTGACTATCGCTCTCGGACATCCTAGGGCAGAAGGAAATGGATCAGCAACGACGATTGTGATTGTCCGAGAGTTCATTTATATATCTTATTATGTCAAGAGGTCCGAGGAAATCCTACCCTATCAGGTTTTCTATATGAATTAGTCTCATAACGATTATGGGCACTAAAACTCTGGCACACAGAGACGTGCCAATGGCACCATCATCTGAACTATGCAGCACGGTAACAGAAGTAAGACTGTCCCAATCGACACCGACGCATCACCAAATAAGCATGCATTATCAAGTTTGGTTATATTGAACATACGAGACGAATCAACAAGCTACCAGTGAAGGAAATTAGCACGCTATAGCACAAAGGAGGAGTATTTCAACTAAGTACACTGCTGAAACCTATCACTAGCAACATTTGCAATCAGGGAATCAGCAGATGGGTACTCAACTAAGGCAAAAACATACTAAGCATGCAGCAGGCATATCGCAAAGACAAGAAATTTCAGAAAGAGCTGAGGTGTACTTACTTGACAAAGTTGAATTCTTAAGCTTAGACGGACGATGAAGCCTTGCTAGCTCTCCGAGGGTACAAATCTCAGCTGGAAATCCCAAGATTTTGCGAGTTTCAGTTGTTCGGATCGATCTTTGATTGCTCGAATTGCTTGAGAGTCGCTCTGAGTTTCGATGTGGCTAAAGTGTGAAAGCGACTGATGGGCTGACTATTTATAGGGGCAATTTGGGAAATCCAAGAGTCACACCACTTGGATTCAAACCCCAACCGTTGATCTTTTTAATCCAACGGTTGTGTCGGTTCACGAGTGGCTAGCTAACAGTACATCACATTTAATGCTCATCAGAGGCGTCACATCACTTGGGTTTAAAATCCCAACCGTTGAAACTTTCCAATCCAACGGTCGCATCGCTTTACCCGGGATCTTTCCCCGTGGGCCGGACAGGCAACTCATCAGGCCTCTTTGATTTACTGTTCAGCGGCCCAGGAGGATCATTTCACATATTTGGTCCAACGGATAACTTCCTATAAACTCTTCCACAGAGGACTTCGTCAGATCTTAACCGTACTCGATCTATATATCTCGGATACAAATACCTTTTCCATCTACAGTCCGAGCTATTACATAACTCGGACTGTAGAAGGAAAGGGGGGGGGGGGAGAGAGATATATTGAACTCCTGAGAACACGAACGACGGATCCCAACAAAAAGGATTTTTTCCTTTTTCAGTTAACGATTCGGACACGCTCCACAACACATTTGTTCTCTTCATAGTTACCAACTATCTTCTACTAAGATACTTGGAAACTAGGGGGACATATGTTGACACAGACATGTGCTCAATCCGTTAAAGGCGCCATAGAGCGTGTCCTAAAGCGCGTCAAGGCTGAGATAGCCAATTCAATGCTAGTCCGACATAAAGGAAACCATCTCAGGTCAACTAGTATCTACAAGTCAGCATGCCATCTCAGCTAGGTCCGACCAAGCTAGACAGGTGACTTCCGAACCTGACAAAAGGTCACATGGTCCTCCCAAGTACCACAAACTGTCAGTCCTAGGATGCTAAATGGACCGGACGAGAGACTCTCGAACGCCACCACTGCAGTAAGACCAAACGTATATAACAGAACCACCGAGATACTTCCGTGGAACTCCAGGTTCGGACACCTTGAGTTGCCCAAATCCAGATCAACCAAGCATACAGATCTGTCTGAGGGACTTACACGGACCCAACGTGCGGAACAGTACTCTCGGAGTGAAAGGTCCAAACTACCCTCCCAGGCCCATTAATTAGTATTGGATTACTATTCACTAATGAGCCATGAGCCAAAGGTAGCATTTGTGTCCAAATCTGAAGCATACACTTGGCATCATCTTGTGAGCCATCTCATAAGCATATGATAACTATAAAAGTAACACAAGGTCCAAGACCTTAAGGTAAGCAAGATCATAGTGAGAATCCCAAAGTCATAAACACTATCGATTTCATAACCTTCCCCATAACTATTACATTGAGAGCTTCCAACTCTCTCTTGAGTAAAGTCTCTTACCGGATTGACATATGAAATCCGGGTAACCCATTCTAACCCCCCCCCCCCCCCCCACTCAGTCCTTTCAGGTACTCTAGCTCGGACCAGTATCGCTTCGGACTTCAAGTAGGAGGCGGATCCTAGATTAGGTTACTTGTAATAGTTTAGTTGATGTTCGAGGTTTTACCCCTCAACAAAAACCAAAATAACGATTTTTGACATTTTTCAAAGACGCAACCGGCCGTGTATCGTAAGATGGTCTTACGCCAACACGAAGCCTCATAAACAATAACATAAGCAGATGCGGAAACAAAGACTTTAAAACTGTGTCTAAAAGTATAGTATCAGAGCGACTTTAAACTGAAATAACAACGGTCTGAAAAACTAGGTACAAGACTTAAAACTCAAGTACAACTGAAAAGCCAGGCCTGAACAAGAAAGGGAAATCCTACAAAACTAAACTCTAGAACTCCAAAGCGTCTTTCTTAAAAGACCTTACGTCCCTGAAAAAAAAGTGTAAGGGTGAGCTCCTGGCACTTTTACCCAGATCAAGTACAGTAGTAAAATCATACATATATATACACTCCGATATATCACAGCACATATCCAAAGTCAATTGCATGGAACATGATCAAAACAATATCCATGTACATTTTTAGCTCAATCAGACATATACACTACGGCCACACAAACACAAACCGTGGTGGCACACATATCGGCTTTTACATAACAATAACAATGCCCTACCAAAGGGATAACATAACAATGGGAGATCTCCAAAAGCACGACATTCCCTCGAAAGGGCCCAAACAATTCATAGGCATATCGATGAGCATAAACATATTTTAATCCATGCTTTTGAACAAAACAATTTCACACTTCACAATCAAAATAAAACATTTATGGGTACACATACTTGATCCTTTTCGAATAGACTATTATACCAAGTCCCATTCCTTGATATAATAACCATAATGAATTTGTCAAATCATAAAATAAAATAGAAGCAAGAGTGTTAAAAAAAACCCTCTTACCTCAAATCCGTAAATCATAATTGTCAGAGAACCGAGATTGAATCCCATAATTCCAAGTATACGGTTTTCAACTCGTAACCATCCAAGACTCCATCACCATGATCACTAGTTCAATCCACAAACTGACGAAGTAAATCTCATATATGGACCATCCGTAACTCCATTCAAATACTACAATTGTCACGAAAAATAATAACCACAACCCTCCTAGTTGATCAAAGTAATTAAACCAACTCAAATTTGATTCATGTAGTAATGCTTTCCATAAACTGATTCACCATCCTCTAAATATGTACATTCGAGTACTCCTTACATGATATACCTTCAAGAAAACCAGCGAGTGACATCTCTTGTTTCTGACGGCAGGAGTTTTAATTAATCTAAGAGTAATATATCCAGCTCGGGCCCAATTTGCCAATAACGCTTTCGCTACACGTCTGTGGGCTTTTATTCTATTCCAAATCCAATCCAATAAAATTATTAACCCGTCTCAATTTATCAACCCATAAAGTAATGACTTATAAAATCCCGTATAGCAATTCAGTTCCAAATAATTTCTCTTCTCCATATTAAATTCAGATAGACGGTCCAAAATTTTTCAGAATTTTACATCCCTAGTGGAATACTTTCGGATATACTTGCCACGCGGTGGACGTGATGCCTTGAACAGGTCGGCTTTTTGTGTATACCAAGACAAAAGTACCCACACTAATATAACCCTGCACTCATTTCAGGTTCTTATCATTTGTCCGTTCTGGCCATGGACACGCCTGGTTTCACAAGTGTGTTTCTAGTTTGAGGCGGCCAGTCCTCACACTTGCATAGGTGACTTCTCAACAAGAGTATCCTGCCAATACCCCATTTGAACTTCAAACTTTGAGAATCATTAAGAGTTCCGTGAACTCACCCTTTACCCGTTCTGCAGGTAGCACTTATGTCTTACGCGGGAATAGGCTTTGGAGTTATAGTCACAAGTGACATAATCCGAAGTGCTCATACTTCTTAGTGTTGTTAAACATTCTCAAAGCGGTCGACGAATCCTTACAGCTTAGTTTTCCACATTGAACCAAATTCTTGGGATCTCCAGTCAGTATGGTTGGGTTACCACCGCAAAGATTCTTTAAGACATGGGTTTTATCCCCCATTCCCCTAGACAGAAACAGAGTTTGCTCCCCTGAAAGGCCTTTGGTTAACGGATCAGCAATATTGTCTTTAGATTTCACATAATACAAAGAAATAACACTCGTTGAGAACAATTCTCTAATGGTCTTTGTCTACGACGAATGTGTCCAGACTTGCCATTGTACATGTTACTTCGTGGCCTTCCAAGTGCAGATTGACTGTCACAGTTAATCGTTACTGAAGGCACGGGTTTATCCCAACAAGGGATATCTTCCAAAAACTCACGGAGCCACTTCGCTTCTTCTCCAGCTTTGTCTAAAGCAAAAAACTCAGATTCCATGGTAGACCTAGAAATCAGAGTTTGTTTGGAGGATTTCCAAGACACTGCCCCACCACCAATGCTAAAAACATACCCACTAGTGGACTTGCAGTTCTTAATATCAGATATCCAATTTGCATCAGAAAACCCTTCTAACACAGCAGGATATATGGAGTAATGCAGACCATATTTAAGCGTGTGTTTCAGATGCCTCATTATCCTTTCCACCCGGTTTGCTAAGTGTCTAACCGGGTAAAGACTTTACTTGAGAGAGACTGAAGATCTGCTCTGTATAGTGATCGGGATTCATTCATAATGATGACTTGTCGTTTACATGGAAATGTGTGCTATATATATAGGCTTCTCCAAAAAAGGAAGAGCTTCACGAGATCGTGCCAAGTGTAAGGCTCAGATTGCGCTAACAAGGTTCTGTTAGGCCCATGGCCCATTAAGAAGACTTAACCTATTTCCCTTTTGGGCTTTCGAGGGTAGTTTAGTCTTTCCTTGAGAGATTAGAGACTTCTAATGTCCGTTTCGGACCTTCGTCCGAAAGGGTAGGTCCGGAGCAATGATCTGAGCAGTACTCGCTTTGACTATAAGACAACTTAAACAATTTCCTAAAGTACTGTGGTTCGGACCTTGCTAGCCTCGGACCTTGCCTTCTCTCTTGGTGCCAGTTCACTTGGTTCCTTATGAGGTCATTGTCATATGTCCGAGTCAACGTCTCTGGGTCGGACCACCATGGTCTTCAGAACATGGTCTGGGTCCGACCGCTTGTCTTGAAGGCCAAGGTTCTTGTTGCTTATTTCAGGAAAGTTAACTCCAAAGGAACCTTGGGTCGGACCTCCGAGTCGGACCTTGAGCCTTTTGACCTTAGACAGCTTAATACGCCTTAGGATACGCTCCAAAGGCGTCTATGACGGATTTGACATATTTTCGTATCAACATCCTTAATTACAGACAGGTCCAATGTTAGTTGGAACTTAAGAAAAGCAAAAATATAAGAAAATAGAGAATCAAAATAAAAGAAACTCAAAAATCAAATTACTCAATGGCATTTTCGTTAATTCTAGCAACTTTGACCGACACATCAGCAAAAAGCAAATTCATGTCATCATCAAGTTTGACTTTTGGACCCATTTGTAATATCGAAAATTGCTCCGTTCAATTTTTAGATGTAAATGTTATTGTTTGAATAGAAAGGGTGAATCTGTTATTAGACTCAATTTAAGGGCTACCATCCGAAATTTGCCCTCGTTTTAACCACGAGATACATGCTTACATGGAATGCTTGTTTCTGACTTGTTGGGCCCAATTGACCAATTCATCGAACGAATTGAAAGCTCAATCATTCACTAAAATTCCAACATTTTTTAACAAAATTATATAATGAAAATTGTCTTCAAAATTTTGCGTTTCAAAATCACTCCCCTGCAAGCTTATTTCAAAATACTAGTATTTTGGAATAACCCACCCGCCCGTCCGACCCACCCGCGCAAACCGCCCGCCTTTCACCCGCACCCGCCAACTAATTTTTTTTTAAAAATGTGTGGTGGGTTAATTTTTTTTTCACCCGCCATTAGTGGGTGAGTGGGTGGTGGGTTGGATGGTTGCAACCCGCGACCCACCCACCATTTTTATGTATGTATGTATGTAGGTATATGTTTGTGAATTCAAGTATAAGGAGACCCATCGACAAGAGAAGTTGCATCTCCGCTTATGTCGTTAAGTATAGATATAGTTTAAGTGAGTCTACAACTCTTCTTTTTAAGCACTATTTTGTCTTTCATTTTTGCACTCACCATTCGTTCTTCTCAGCTTATGTCATGTATTCAAGCAAAATAACACAAGTTGGCAACTTCTTGGGTCAACATTTCATCCATTACTGCGTGAAAATCTTTAAAATTAAGTAAAGAATGATAACTACTTCAAAAGAATCACCACCATCTTTGTTCAAAACATGCTCTTTATTGCTGATTTATTTTTTGCTTGCACTTCTACTTCTGCACAAGTTGCAAGTTTTTACTACATCCATTTTTATCTATATTCACCCGCCTATCCGCCCGCCACCCGCCCGCCATTTTTATCACCCGAACCGCCACGGGTTGGAAAAATATTCTACCCGCCTTGGTTTATAATTATAATCACCCGCCATAGATGGGTCGGTTTGATTTTTCGTAAAAACCCGCCCACACCCGCCTGCGCTCACCCCTACAAAATACAATCAAAATGAATTTTTCATATATCTCTAAAAATTCCAAATTGTCCTCAATTATGTCCTTTTTATTTCTAAACTAACCCCTGAAACCCCAAAATATTCTCTTAAAATCCTTTGGTCATGAAGTTTCATGTTGATAACTTTGTCACATTCATTTGCTGGTTTAAAAAGATAAAACTTGGAAGGCTTGATTTTGTTTGTTATAGATATAGATGGTTTTTTTTGTTGAGTTTTTGTTCACACTGATTTTAATAATTGCTAATTTCTCCATCCGAAGAATAACTTCATGTTTACATTCTTTTGATGAAAATAAGATATATTTTACTTTTGGATAAAATAGTATTAGTGGGTCCCTTAAATTGATTTTTAAAGTTGAAATTTTAAAATAATGTTATTGGGTTTACTTTTAAGTATATTTATTGTTAAAGTTGGATGAATGACTGCTAAAAATGGAAATGAGAAGTTTTTGCTTGAGACACCTAAAATGATAAAATGCGAATTTAATTCCTGAAACGGAGGAAGTACTATTTTGCTACCAGACATTAGCTGATTTTAGCTTCAGTGAGGCGGCTGGCAAATTTGGAAAAAATATTTTATTAGTATGTAATATTTTCAACAATTTAAAATTATGTTCTCCCAAACTTTCGAAATGATCCTACATGTATATGATTTTTCCATCAACCGAACTTTTAAGTATTGGGTCCATCCTGAGTCTAATGTAGTCGGAAACACAACACATGCATACAACAGTTCGCGATTTGGATTGCAATGCCCACCAATGTACATATTTGCAAATGATTTAACCTATCATGTGTTTTTTTTACAACATATCCACTGTTTAATAATGTTTACAGTAAAACCTTTATAAAATAATAATGTTGAAATCGGAATATTTGATTAATTTAACGATATATTATATAATCAATAAATTAATATTTTATTAATTTAAAGAGGTTTTACATATATACATAATTGACCAATAAAATTTTCAAATCCAATATACTTAGTTACAATGTATATATAGAGAAGAAAAATAAATAAAACAACAAGTTTCAATTAACATTCTATGAATTCATATTCACATATTAATTAGTTGGATTTAGAAGTTTGAATGTCATATGTTCAGTATTCTTGAATACAAGTAAATGGACGTGAATCACTTGCTAAATTTTCCGGTGAAAACAATGAATATTACGAAGTTCAGAGCATAGAAGAAATTGTGGCGGATACCATTCAAAATCCGGTAGATGATGAAGCTGTGATGATTCAATGGCTTTGAAACCAGTCACTCGAAAAGAAGAATTGCAAGCGGCAACAACTCTTTAAAACTTTTTGTTGTAGTACGAGAAGACAACGCCACAACTATCGAGTGCAATGGGAAGATTTAGTCTATGTTCTCTTCGTCTGAACTGAACCGAACTTATTTGTAGTATAAAAAACAACTGAGCAAATCTGAACTGAACTGAATTGAAATTAATGGTTTTGCAGATGAATAGAACAAATCCTTATAGATGAACTCAATATAGATTTGAAGTTCAACAAAAAACAAATGACTATAAATTCATTTTTTACTAAACAGTTTTAGAATTTTCAAGTGGATAACACAAATATATACTATATAGAGTTTCTTTGGTAATTATTAATTTATAGTTTCGTTGGAACCAATATATATACACTGGGATTTCAAAAAAATTATTATCTTATTATTTTATTGATTGGGGTTCAAATTTATACTGGTCCCAAGTTGGGACATGACAAATTATTAATTTCATCGAAGTTATTAATTTATCGAGTATTAATTTATGGAGGTTAAGTGTATTACATAGGGTACTCCAAAACCCACACCAATGGTTGTACATTTAACATTCCTGCCGCCGTATAACTTCAAGCATAAACTATTTTTATAGTGTTATTAACAAAACTTCAAACATTACTAAAAATGAAGTTACGACAGACCGGACAAATAATAAAGACCCTTAAGACTACACTAATGTTGCACATTGCCACTAAAAGTACAACTATTCCCGTATTTTTCATGTTTTGTTATATTATTTTAATTTTTCACAAAAAACTACATATCAATTCTACCGTATGAACTTTTTCGGAACGAGTATATATTTAATTTGAAAACACTAAATTTAATTCTTGGCGCAAGTCAAAATTGTAGGCCTTAGACCTTCTCCATCAGTGTTGCAACACTGATGCAACCCTGTTTCAGACTATGCACCCTATTTCAGACTCCAGCGGTTGCAGGCCCAAAACTATGGGCTGCGCCCCCTTTTTTTAATTTTTTTTCTTTTCTTTTCTTTTCTCTTTTCGTTTTGTGTTTGAAGAGTGTTTTTTTTCTTTTTTTTCTATTTCTTTTCCACTTTTATCTCTTTTATTGTTTTTATTTTTTTCTTTTATTCTTCTAATTATTATAATTTTTATTTCAAGTAATGTAATTTTTTTTCAATTTCAAGTATTATTGTATATTTTCATATGATAATACTAATATTTATAACAATACAAACATACTTATATACTATCTTTGATCTTTTAAAAGCTTCCTATACTTTTTTTTTTTAACTTTAACCGTAAATTACTCACAAATTACACGCAAAAAGTATAAAAAAATTTATATTAGTAAAATATACTTAATTTATTTTCATAATATTATTTTATTATATTGTTTTGTCGTGTAGTTTGAGCGTAATTTAGGGTCAAAGTTCGGAAAAAAAAAGTCTCCTTAGGAATCTTTTAAAAGACCGGAGGGAGTATAAAACATTACTTGTAATATTTAAAGTACATATTATTTGAATTTAAAATCACACTTGTAAAAATTAAAAATTTTCAGATACTAAAATACGTAAAACGTACTTGAAAAATGTATAATTTTCATGTAGTAGCTTAATTGTTGTAATTTTCGATTTCAATCATTGTACTTTTCAATTTCAAGGATTGTAATTTTTATTTTCAAGTAATGTAATTTAAAAAAAATAATGTGATTTTGTAATAATTAATTAACGATATTTAAAATAAATTCAAGAATAAAGTTTAAAAAAAAATGAAATGAAAAATTAAGTTTGAAAGAATTGAGAAAATAAAATAAATTTGAAACTCATCTGTTGGAGTAGAGAATTGTAAAGAGGGTTGGAGTGAGTGAGTGGAATGTTGATATTTACATAACACATACTAGTCCCGTTTTGAATCTAGTTTGTAGCTCATAAACATCTCTAAAAAGGCTATATTGAAACAAGGCTTCTTGCAACTTTGTAATAGTAAATTGTCCTAATATGCACTAATTTCTCATTCAGAACTATAGTATAAGGGCATTATAGGCAATTTATATTTTTTAAAGATTTTTTAATTATTAAAAAGATAATTTATAATCTGCCATACCTAAAATTATAAATTAAATGACTTTGAACCAAAACTAATGAATCAGATTGAATTAAGTGTCACGTGACGATCATCTAACGAATACCTATATTCAGATCGGTGCGAAGCCGACTTAAAAATAAAAAAGCCCATCAAACTAACCACTAATAGTTATGAAGTAAACACCACATGTATATACTGTTATAATATTACTCCTTTTATTTTACGTGTCGAAAATCAAAGTGTAAACTGTATTTGAAAATGAGGGAGTATAAATCGTTCTAGATGTTTTTATAAAACCTTATTACATGAAGACTGATAATTTCAATCTTCAATGGTCGATTTCCACGAGTTCAAGGCCATAATAAGCTTGGAGAAAGATCACATAAGTTCTCTCCACTTATGGAAACAAATGATAACACTCAAATAGCTCTATCCACTAACCATTCTATCATGTTTGCCGTTAACTATATTAGCTATTTCCTGTACCTCCTATAATGGTTACTACTCCCTTCCCATTATAGCATTTTCCATAGTTATAAACAGAGTGCTCTGCCTCCCATCTTTATCGAGCTGCTCGACTTGTTATTCACAAGTCGAGCTCAAGCTTTGTCGAACTTTAAAATTATAGTTTGCCACTTAGCTGAGTGAATCTTGGAGATTCGATGGAGCAACGTTGCAAAATTGGGTGGATATGCATACACTTGCACTTTATTATCTTCATACATGGGGATTTATTTCCACAGTGACTTGTGGTCAATATAAGTGGATAATAAACTTAACTTCCTATAGGAACGTACGAGTTGGTTTAGTATTTTGCAATCATAATTGGAAACCTAGTCATCTTCACTATCACATTATGTGCACCTGCCAATACAGGTGACGCAACTTACCATGAAAAAGGTGACCATAAAGCTTATGGTATTAATTCTTGTGATCGATCTATTTAAAGACCAGAGTTCTTGGAAGTGAATTATAATAGATCTTAAATAAATTATGGCCTTCTCACATGTCGGAAAAATGGAACTCCAAAGTCACATTCAGCCACAAGACAAAGGAACATCTTTTATCCGAACTTGCTTCAATGGCCTCAATGCTCTTTCAGGTCATCTTTTTTGCCATTCAATTTCCTTACTAGTCCATTCTTTTCACATATGCATTAATTCATCTTTGTTTTTGTGTATATAGGGGTTGGAATATTGTCGATACCCTATGCGCTTGCGGAGGGGGGTTGGTTGAGTATAATCGCGTTGTTTTCAGTAGCTATCGTGTGCTTTTACACTGGATTGCTAATGAAGAGGTGCATGGATTCAAATCCACTCATCAGGACGTACCCTGATATAGGTGCGCAGGCATTTGGGAGGAAAGGAAGAATTGTCATATCCATGTTTATGTACCTTGAACTGTTCTTGCTTGCTGTGGAGTTTTTAATACTCGAAGGCGATAACTTGCACAAATTGTTTCCTAATTTCTGTATGCACGTATTTGGCAGAGAAGTTGGAGGCAAACATGTGTTCATTATGATCACTGGACTTGTCATGTTGCCTACGACATGGTTAAGAAGCTTATCTGTCTTAGCGTATCTTTCTGCCGGTGGAGTTTTTGCTTCTATTGTCTTGATAGGAGCTGTTGCGTGGGTTGGGGCTGTCGATGGCGTTGGATTCGATGAAAGAGGTGATGTCTTGAGGTTGAATGGGTTGCCAACTGCTATAAGCTTGTACACATTCTGCTATTGCGGTCATGCTGTTTTCCCTACTCTGTGTAGTTCTATGAAAGATAGAAGCAAATTTCCTAAGGTTAGTGAAAACCAAAACATTAATGTGCATATCATTAAGTTCAGTGGTATCACTAGTTATATTTTCACAACCTATACTCCATCACTATTTATTTTTGCATTTCAGGTATTACTTGTATGCTTTATCTTGAGCACCATTAGCTATGGATCAATGGGAGTCTTAGGCTACACCATGTTCGGAGAAAATATCATGTCTCAGGTGACTTTAAATCTTCCCACGAAGAACATAAGCTCCAAGATCGCGATTTACACTACCCTTGTTAATCCGATCACAAAGTACGCCTTAATCGTATCTCCAATTGCCCTGGCCGTTGAAGACATAATTCTCGTGCATAGCAGCTGGTCAATCAGCATAACAATCAGGACAACTTTGGTCGCCAGTACTATTATTGTGGCACTACTTGTTCCATTTTTTGGGTATGTGATGGCTTTCATTGGAGCGTTCCTGAGCATCAGCGCATCAATTTTGTTTCCGTGTCTCTGCTACCTTAAGATCAACAAATCATCTCGGCAATTTGGAGCCGAATTGGTGTTCATATCTGTGATACTTGTTCTAGGTTTCTTTGTTACGGTCACCGGAACATTTAAATCTGTTAGGGACATTGTAAAACATATTCCTACAAAATGAGTCTGTTGTGACTTGTGATATTAAAAGACATGCATTATTATGGGGAATGGAAGACATTTAAATTTTGCAATTAAATATTAAAAGCGGTTCCAGGAAAGTTAGAAAATCTGATTTCTTAAACCATGAAGGAATTTAGTTATTCAAACCTTGAAGGGCTCTCATTCTCTGAATTACTCAGTTAAGATAGTATAATTTGAATCATGAGCTTCAGTTAACCTCAATTTATATTGTTGCTTGTTGGAATTCAGGATTGCATTAGAAATTTTTCAAGATTTAATACAAATTTCAAATATAGTTGTGAAGCTGATAGAATCTATAGTGTTATTAATTTCAATTAGAAAGTGCTGAAGTTTGCATGGAGTGGAGAATAACTTAGAGAATTTGCTTATGATTAATGATAAATGTAGTAATTAGTTTGATATCTCTATTGTGAACACTTTGTTTATCCAATGTCTGAGTTAGAAATTATGCCATAATGATAATCTTTCTCCATGTGGATCTGCAAGGTTGCTCTTGGCAATTTAATACATTTCGCATGAAGTTATTGATCAAGATGTAACAAATATTTGGAGATGGTTTCAAATGGTGATGATTGCTTGCAGTAAAGATTAGTTTATGAAGCTTGTTACGGTTGAACTTTATGGAATCATAAACACCGGATTTATCATGGGGAAAAAGTGTATGAACCTGCCGAGTTTGTTCCATATACTCAGGATTATCTGCTTTGATATCAGGCGGCACAGAAACACTTAGATGCATGGGGTTTCAAAAGGTCATATGGATTGGCATATGGGTCATGGCGCCTAATAAGAATGTCCAAGTTATAGCATGGTGGCAGAGGAAATTTTCTTATATTTTGGATCTCGCAGTGGCTGAGGCAATTAAAGCTTAATGTGGGGGATGAACATACAAAGAACCATATTTCCTCCACAAATTCCTCCTTACTATGGATAAATATGCTCCAGATTGTTGTAGTTGCTTAATAATATTCAGACAATCACTCTCGACCATAGCACGCGGGGATTGAAAGTGCAATTTATTTGAACTTATTATTAATCCTGTCTTTCTTCGTTTATTAACCGGTTGAACGATTGTAGTTGTTTGTGAATGGATATTTTGTAGGAAATATCAAGTTGGGCTGCAACATAAGTCAATGAACTGGACTTGGCAGATTTGGGCCTTAAGGAAAAGATCTGGAAGATCTGGAAAATCTGAAAGATGCCAGCAAACAGACGTGAAGAGCTGGAACGCTAGAAAGAATACGCCCTGGAACGCTGCATCAAAAAGAAAGAAGGAGTTTGAAGAATCTTGGACACAAGGAAAGAATTTGAAGCAAGAAGGAAACAAGATTTATGAAGATAAAACTTAAGGAAGTTTTCCTTCTGACATTACGCAAGAAGCAGGAAAGAAATAAGACTGCGTTCTTCTTCTTTGATCGATGAGCACAATATATAGACAAGGAGAAGCAGTTTGCAAGAATAGGCCTTTGATCTTCATCGATTCACATTATTGAGATTAGGTCTTCTTGCTTTACTAGACATTGATATCGAAATTACTTGTGAGTAGTCTCTAAGGATTGAGATTTACTTTAGTGTTATCGAACTAGAATAGGTTTTGTTTATCTGTTCTTTTCTTTTCTTTTCTTTTAATGATTGATTTTGATTAGTTTTGTTTTTTTTTTTTTACTTCTTTTCTTTTTTTTAGTGATTTTTTTTTTCTTTTTTTATATATATTATATATTTATATATCTTTTTATCTTTGTCGAAATTCTTATTGAAGACGTTGTTGACTCAATACCACAGTCAACATCGTCTGAAACTTGTCCAAAGTACCAATCCCGTTCCAATAGTTCTAACAGGGATGAATCTTACGTGCTAAGCAGACTGCCGGACGAGCCGCATAAGCCTCAACTGACTCCGGACAACGCAAAAATGGAATGCTTGTTGTCTCCCAAGCTACCACCGCACCTGTGCAATTTCGAACTAAAGCCCCCAGTTAATGTTGCTCCTTGTTGTCTTGGATTAAAAAAAGTTGCGTTAGAGTTTGTTAAAACTTTAGGACCGGGATTGGTACTCTGGACAAGTTTCAGACGATGTTGACTATGGTGTTGAGTCAACAACGTCTTCAACAAAGAAAGACAAAGAAGTGAATGTAATGTAGCAGCAAATTTGCGTGGATAAAAATACTGAACACCACAGATAAATTCTAGCCAGTATATATAAAATATACTGACCGTGATTTAGGCTAAATTTCCACTATCAAGAAAAGTAGAATTACAAAAACTAGGTTTAATCAATCAGAAACGAATGATTAAACTGCAAAGACTAGACTTAGAACAAATAATAAAAAAACCTATTCTAGTTCGAAGACACTAAAGTAAATCTCAATCCTTAGAGACTACTCACAAGTGAATTCGACAACAATGCCTAGTAAACACAAGAAAAACTATCTCTCAATATGTTGTGAATTGATACTCTAGAGACCCGTTTTCTTGCAAGCATACTTCTTGTATATATAGGTGCAGCCAAGTCAAGAGAACTAGGAAGCCAAGTCTAACAGAACAAGAAGAACGCAGATTTCTTCTTTCCCTCTTTGCGTTTCCAGCTTCTAACGTTTAGTTAGTTGTATCTGGCTGGCTGGAAAATCTTTCCAAAAGATTATCTCTAGAGATTTTATCTCCTTTTGCTTTAATTGTTTTCCTTGTCTCCAAGATCTTTACAACTCTTTCCTTATTACATAAGATCTTTTCTTTGTCTTCAAGTCTCCATGATCTCTTGCCATATATGGATAAAAATCTTATAGATTGCATTCCTCGTGTCCGAGATCTCTCAAAGTCCTTCCTTCAGTTGCATGGCTGCGTTTCCTTCTTTACATGGCAGCGTTCCAGATCTTTCTCAAAGCCCAATTTAACTAAGTTCAGTCCAATAAATATTGTTGTAGCCCATCTTGTTGTTTCCTACAAAATATCCATTGACAAACAACTACAATCGTTGAACCGGTTAATAAACGGAGAAATGCAGGATTAATAATAACAAGTGCAAATAAATTGCACTTTCAATCCCCCCCCTTAATACTTGCCTTTCTTCATAAAAACCTGAAGTGTAGTTAGTAGGAAAAACAAGACAATATCAAGCAACTCATATAAGGGCTAGATTACATTCTAGAGTAAAGTCCAAAAGGCCAAGTCTTTTAATCTACAGAATAATCACTAGAAACAACTAAAAACGTTGAACTAGTTAAATGTGAATAAAGGCTAAATTAACATTAAACAAGTTCGAATATCAAGTGCAATAAATTGCACTTTCAATCCCCCCTTAATTTCACCTTTCTTCACAAAATCTGTTATGTGATCAATACAGAACAAGACATATAAAATCTCCCCCTTAATCAATAACTCCCCCTTGATGAAAGGATAGAGAAAAACACTTACGAACGGAGACATAAATCCATAACATACTCTCCCCCTTTTGTGAGGAAAGGAGAGAAATCACTCTTCGATAAAACTCTTTGTAATCTGTAGTAGAAGAGAGTCGGAGAGTATCCAATACTTCTATCTGTGCCAAAACCATCCTGTCGGACTATGTAAAGGCAATTGCAGAGAAAGAAGCCATGTTGAGGATCGATGCTAACTCAACATTGTTAACAACATTCCCGGCAGTAGCAGCAGAATCCGTTGCAGAAACAACAAGACAAAACCAAGGCAGTCAAAGCAGAGATATCGGAAAAGGACGATATCTTTCTGGGTTTTGTCAAAGAGAGAGAGACAAGATATGGCCAAAGTGTGCTCAGGTGAAAAGGTTGCTTTTTGGGCTTGGCTTGATACACTCCATCGATTAATACCTTTTTGGATCCCTCATGCAGATATATATCAAAGCACAAAAAACTGTACACGACTGTTAAAGAGGGATTAGAGCATACATGAGAAACAAGTATCTGAAGTTACCAAAGAATACATCAAACAAGAATATCAATAATAATAATTGAAATTCATCTTTGGAAAACACAATGTATCCTTGTTTAGTTTGAAACAACCAAACAAACAAACAAGAACCCAAACCCCGATACAAACACTGCTTATTATACTCCCACTCAAGCCTAAAAGCAAACAAAAGCACACATGTTAGGAAATCTGTTAGATATTTTGTTAGAAATATCTGTTTAGATTTTGATCAGCAACATGATGACTTATCTTAGTCTCAGAAAGGTGATTAGTACTCTTGGTTCACTTGAACATTGTAAAAGAGGAAACCCACTAAGTATGTTAGTCTAGCTAATCTTGTATAGGATGTTAGGTCTCAAAATGTAATTTTTATTTTATGAAGAGAAGACCAAGAAGAAGACATCCAAGCAGAACAAGCTCAACGACATTGAAGACTTGAAGAAACTGCACAAGATTACTGAAACAGTTTTCCAAATACCTTAGCCAGATATCTTGAAGACACGAATAGTTTTTAACAAACTGTGTCACAAGAGATATCTGAGAAATGAAAGGTCTATCTGAAAACAAGGAAAGTGTCCACAGATATCTACTCTCAGATACCTTGAGCTTTAACCACATTTCTGAAAAAGAAATATATATATTGCAAACAAAGTTGTTTCAATAAAAGGTGGTATCTGAAGATTGAAGATAAGGACGTGCAAAGAATCAGATAATACTAGTCTCTGATACAAAGCATAGTTCCGTTGGCACTACAGACAAAAGTATAGTACAATGCATTTAATGCATGGATGAGATGTCGAACAAAAGCAACGGCAGCCTCAAGAAGAAGACAAAACTCATAAAGATTATACATAGATATCAATAGTTTGAATTTGAGCCTAACGGATACTATTCAAACGGCACTCAAATTCATCTATAAATATCAACACTTAGACTGCTTGAGTAGACACGACGCTGAAACACAGAACTTACTGAACATCTTACTCTCTCAAAGCAAATTACTTATTCTCAAAGCTTTATGTTGCGACCAAAGCTTTTGATCTTGAGTAACACTGAAGTTCTAAGTGTCCTGATCCTAAACAAGCATAGCTATCTGTGAAAGAGTTGAATCAAAAGATCAAGTATCTGAGATTCATTCTCTTGAACACTTATCTCAGACTTGGGTCAGTAAAAAGAACAAGATACCATACATTGAAAAGTGTATTAAGCATACTTGATTCACAGATCTATCTGAATAACTGAATAAGTTATTAAAGAAGCTCATCTGACAACTCAAACCGAAACCAACACCATAACTGGCGTGGAGTACAGGAAGTACTTAGTTTGGAAAATCAGGGAATAACTCCAAGGTTACCGGAGTATAGGAAGTACTTGCTTTGGAAAACTAAGGAATAACTCCAAGGTTATTGAGTATAGGAAATACTTAGCTTGGGAAGCTAGGGAATAACTCAAAAAGATTTCTGAGTACAGGAAGTACTTGGCTGTGAAAGCCGGGGAACAACTCAGGGGGAACATTTGGTTGGGAACCATTTGTTTAAAGGAATCTTAGAATAGGATTTTTGTAAGGAGAACTCAATTATCTATTCTAGTGAATTCTAGGTCTCTGGAAGACCGAAGTGGATTAGTTGGAGGATTACGCCACCTCCAGATACCACTATACTTGATGTGTTATTTACCTTTCTGTGTTTACATTTCAGCAACACACACACACACTTTAACTGTTTCTGCACTTATCTATCTTAAGTCTTCCGCGCTCTGAATCTAAGTATCAGATATCTTCACAGAAATCTGAGAAATTGTGTTTATCGACAAAAGTTTTAAAAAACTATTCACCCCCCCCCCCCCACCCCTAGTCTTTTACTTTGCCGTTATCTGGACCAACAAGTGGTATCAGAGCAGGAGGTTCACAAGCCTTCTGCACTGAACCTAGATCCCCAGATAGGTGAAGGAACTTTGTCCATTTTCGAGGACTATTTAATTTGTGTGTTAAGTGTGCAGGTATGTCTCTGAGTGATGCACCCATTCTCAAACCAGAGAATTACGAGAAATGAAAAAATAACATGATGCTCCACCTTGAAGCCATAAGTGACGAAATGATCGAAGTGATAAAGAATGGCCCAATAGTCATTCAACAACTCAAACAAGTCATGGAGGTTTCTAATGGCAGAGACAGAGATCAAAGCGAAGGATCTTCACAAACCGATGCGTCAACAAGTGGGAGATCTACTAGTCAAGTTATTTACGAACCAAAGCCCAGAGAACTCTGGACATCAGAAGATGCCAAGAGGAATCGTCTGGATGGTCAAGCTCGTAATATCATCATCAGATCGACACTGAGCACATACAAGGTAAATCGTGGGTGCTAAACGGCGAAAGTTGCTCGCAACCGATTGAAGAAATCATGTGCGGGAGAAAACCAAAGAAAACAAGTTCGAAGTTCTCAAGTTGAAATTTCAAAATTTCAAACAAGGACCCATCAAACTCGAAGAACTTGATTTCAGATTTACCACTCTCATGAGTGATATGACTCTTGGGAAAGAATGATACTCCCAATGTAAAAGATTAAGACTATTGTCGTAAGTCTTAACCACAACCGGAGCATACCAAATTCTTTTATTTTAACCAAGGAATGCCAAATATCACTCCAAAGGAACTTTTCTCTCATCTTGCTCATTGATTATGAGACAACTCAAAGAGAACAAACAACTAAAAGTTGCGTAACGCGTTGCTCTAGTCACTCAAGGAACTTCAAAAGAAGAAAAGCAAGGAAGAGATCGGGATGCTCTTTGCCAAAGCAAATGAGCAAATATATCAGTCGAGAAATTGAGAGAAGGAAAGCCAAAGAGAAGCTGAAAAACCATCTAGGCTCAAACTATCACCAGTACAAAAATATGCAAAGCTCGCTGAACAAGCCATCCCAGAAAGCATCATGTACCGAGGAAGGAAATTGAAATGATATCTGCTTTCTATTGTCGTAAACCCGCCACTTCAAGAAGGATTGTCCTGCCTTCAACAAACTAAGGACAGGTGACAAGAAAGATAGAAGAATCTTCAGAAGAAGCCAGAAAGCTTTATTAACTGAAGAAAGAAAGAAAATCCAAACTCAACTGGATGCTCTAGATATTGAGATAGACTCTGAAGATGATTCAGATGACTCAACTTTACCATCACCAGAATTATGTGGAGTTACTCACGATGTAATCGACTTCGGCCTCAAGAAAAATGAAATGTGTGGAGTTGCTGAGATTGACGGTCCAGACATCTCTAACATTGAAAACTGTCTTATGGCTGATGAGGTAACACATACTTCTTGTTATACTTATGAAAGCAATGAAGAAGAGATCAAAGATCTAGAAAATCTCAGGAAAGAACTTGACATCTATGAAAGAGAATTTCTAATGATTCGAGCTAGAACCGAAAATCTTGAAGAAGAAAAGAATTCTCTTGCAAAGGAAAATTCTCAATTAATTAAGGTATCTGAGAAAAAGGATGCTGAAAATGCATTTCTCAAAGCTCAGATATCTGAGACTGGAAAGTCACATAAAGAAGCAATGGCTGAATTGCGAAAGAAATATGAAGATCTTCTTTCTGAGAACAAGGAACTCAAGAAGAAAGAATTATCTTTTCAATCTTATGCCAAAGCTAGTGACACTCTTACTGAAGTACAATCTTACTTAAGAGATCCTTCAGAAAAGAAAGGACTTGGGCTGACCGGAACTGAGAAAACCAAAGAAAACAAGTTCGAAGTTCTCAAGTTGAAATTTCAAAATTTCAAACAAGGACCCACTGAAACTCTGGAAGAACTTGATTTCAGATTTACCACTCTCATGAGTGATATGGCAGCTCTTGGGGAAAGCAACAGATACTCCCAGTCAGAAAAGATTAAGACTATTGTCAGAAGTCTTAACCACAACTGGGAGCATACCAAATTCTTTTATTTTAACCAAGGAATGCCAAATATCACTCCAGTGGAACTTTTCTCTCATCTTGCTACTGTTGATTATGAGACAACTCAAAGAGAACAAACAACTGAAAAGTTGCAGAACGTTGCTCTAGTCACTCAAGGAACTTCTGAAAAGAAGAAAAGCAAGGAAGAGACTGAGGATGCTCTTGCTGCAAAGCAAATGAGCAAATATATCAGTCGAGAAATTGAGAGAAGGAAAGCCAAAGAGAAGCTGAAAAACCATCTAGGCTCAAACTATCACCAGTACAAAAATATGCAAAGCTCGCTGAACAAGCCATCCCAGAAAGCATCATGTACTGAGGAAGCAGAAATTGGAAATGATATCTGTTTCTATTGTCAGAAACCTGGCCACTTCAAGAAGGATTGTCCTGCCTTCAACAAACTAAGGACAGGTGACAAGAAAGATAGAAGAATCTTCAGAAGAAGCCAGAAAGCTTTATTAACTGAAGAAAGAAAGAAAATCCAAACTCAACTGGATGCTCTAGATATTGAGATAGACTCTGAAGATGATTCAGATGACTCAACTTTACCATCACCAGAATTATGTGGAGTTACTCACGATGTAATCGACTTCGGCCTCAAGAAAAATGAAATGTGTGGAGTTGCTGAGATTGACGGTCCAGACATCTCTAACATTGAATAAGAGTAAGGAAAGAAGAACATTTGTAAGTACTCAGCAAGATGGTTCCCATGCAATCTATAGTATCGGTGAAAAGACGAAGATTGTTGACAAAGGAAAGGCAGTTGCGACTAAACCTTTGTGGGAAAAACAAGTCAAAAACAAACTCAGCACGTCGAAAAGAAACACAACACCGAAAAGTGTAAACACCACAAGGTTATGTCTCTCAAAAGGGTAGAATTGCGAGAGCCGCAAATTCTCCCATGTCACTTTTTTTGGAAAGAAATTGACCAACCAGAGACTAGCAAAGTCACGAGAAAAGATCTCGATAGCTTCAAGTGCTCAAACGGTATTGCTACAAAGGCATCGGAAAACAACTTGCTCATGAGTACAAGCAGGAGCAAGAACGATGGTCGAAAGCTAGAATTGCTCAAAGCAATTATCAAGTGGAAGTTGAATCAAGCCATCGAAAATCAATGCCGTGGCTAGAAGAAATCTGGCAAGGAAAGCTAAGTTCGCTGAAAAGCAAACTCAGAAACCTGACAGGTATCTGAAAGCACCATATGGAGCACCTAGGAACACACCAAGGAAGAAAATAATTCTTACTAATGATAACTTTCATTCAAATATAATTCCTCCTTATGTTCCTGTTAGACAAAAGAATATTTCAAAGAAATTCATTCAAAAATGGATTCCTACTGGAAGATCTTTTAATCCTGACGGTTCCATCAAAGATATGAGAACCTAATCTCCTGTTTCCTGTTATGTGTAGAATGCTTCCTCGACTAAAGCACAATGGCTATTTGATAGTGGATGCGGAAAGCACATGACAGGAGACAAAGCAAATCTGGTCGATTACAAAGCTTGCAACACGTGACCGATATCGATTTCTTGGAGGAGAATTAAATCCTCTCTCGATTTGGCAACGCCAAATTAGGAACATTAACAATCACCGACGACATATGTTAAGGATTTGAAATATAATCTATTCAAAGATGAGCCTTTGCATAAGGGTTTTACTATAAAATTCAAAGCAAAATATCGCAAACTAATTGACAATGAGTCAAAGCAGTCTTGGTTGCTTTGCTCGGAAAGGCGCCTTTATGTTGCCGATTGGGCATCGCCACAATCAAGAATGTCTCATGGTGAGTCAATCTGGTCACAGAAGAGCACTAGTTATGGCACAAAAGAATGAGTCACTTGAACTTCAAAACTCGAATGACTTGCCAAGAAAGAGTTAGTGGTTGGCCTTCCGAACATCTTCGTAAAGGATGGTATCTGCTCACTGCCGATGGGAAAACAATCTAAGATCTCTTTCAAGTCCAAAATCGACACTCTAGTGTTAGACCACGTAACTATTACACATGGATCTTTTGAATCATCTCAGAACTAGTTATGCAGAAAGAAGTATGGTCTGTTGGTGTAGATGACTTCTCAAGATTCACTTGGGTTGTCTTTCCAAACACAAATCGATGCTAGGTGGAGATACCAAACTTGTGAAAAAGCTTGAAGTCATGAAAATGACAAGGTATCCGCAATCGTAATGCACTATGGTACTGAGTTTGTCAACCAATACATAAAGGAGTTTTGTACCTGCAAAGGTATACAACACCAACTTTCCTCTGTAAGAACACCTCAACAAAATGGTGTTGCAAAAAGGAAAAACAGAACCCTTAAAGAAGCTGCAAGGACGATGCTAAATGACATCGAAATAAGTGAAATTTATTGGGTTGAAGTCAGTAAACACACTTGCTACACTCGTAATGTATGTTTGATAAACAAACACCATGACAAGACCCCCTATGAAATCTTGGTTGGTAGACCCCCTAATATCAAACATCTGAGAGTATTTGGTTGTAAATGTTTTGTTCTAAACAATGGGAAAGATTATCTGAGAACATTTCAACCAAAGGCAGATGAAGGTGTATTTCTTGGTTATTCCACGAATAGCAAAGCCTACAGAATTTACAACAAACGAACAAAGAAAATTGAAGAATCAGTTCATGTTGTATTCTATGAAGGAAGTAAGAAAACACCTCCTAATGATGAACTCTCAGAAAGGTTCAAAGAACTATTGCTGAGGGATTCTGAAGAAGAATCCTCAGATAGGAGAAACATCATTATGGAAAGTGAGGATGACTCTGACGTAGAAAAGCTTGAAGAGCCTAGTAACAACCAGATGACTCGCAGACATGATGAGGAATTTCCTATGAGTTTTCCAGAAATGAAACAGGTTACTGAGAACCTTCATCATGAAGAGGTATCTGAAAAAGAGACTGCTGAAATGCAAATTCCAGATATCTCTAACACTGAAAAAGTGTCAGATATCCATGACATTTCCCATGTGTCAGATATCTCAGATACTGAAAAAGTATCAAATCAAAATCCTAGTGATTCACATTCAAATCATTTGGATATTGATCCTACTAGCACTAAACCTATGATGAGATGGATCAAGAATCATCCTGCAAAAGATGTAATTGGACCAATTAATCAAGGTGTTAGGACTAGGAGAGCAATAGCTGAAAATGCTAATTCTCTCTTTGGATGTTTCATCTCAAATATTGAACCTAAAAATATAGAAGAAGCATTAGGAGACCTAGACTGGATCTCTGCAATGCAAGAAGAGTTGGATCAATTTGAGAGAAACAAAGTCTGGAAACTAGTTCCATTTGTAGAAGGAATATCTGTGATTGGAACTAAATGGGTTTTCAGAAACAAGAAGAATGAATCTGGTGAAATAACCAGAAACAAAGCAAGATTAGTTAAGGATTTACCTGCATCAAGGCTTAGATTTTGATGAGTCATATGCACCAGTTGCCAGATTGGATGCAATAAGACTCTTTCTAGCCTTTGCAGCTCATAAAGATTTTAAAGTTTATCAGATGGATGTCAAAAGTGCATTCTTGAACGATGAACTTGCAGAAGAAGTTTATGTTGAGCAACCACCTGGCTTTGAAGTTTCCTCAGAAAGTAGAATGGTCTATAAACTACAAAAAGCTCTGTATGGACAGAAACAGGCCCCAAGAGCATGGTATGACACTTTGGCCAAATACCTTCTGGAAAGTGGTTTCAAGAAAGGTGAAGTTGATAAAACCTTATTTACCTTAAATCATGACGGGAAACTACTCTTAGTTCAAGTATATGTTGATGACATCATATTTGGATCTAAGGACAAGCAACTTTGTAATGACTTTGCAAATCTCATGAAAAGCAAGTTTGAGATGAGCATGATGGGAGAAATGAATTATTTTCTAGGATTGCAAGTCAAGCAACTCAATGATGGAATATTCATTAGTCAAACAAAGTATGCAAAAGATATGCTCACAAAATTCAATCTTAAGCCTTCTGAAAAGAATGCTAAGATACCTATGAGCATTGGAACCAAAATGAACTATACTGAATCAGATAAGAGTGTTGAAGAACATAAGTATAGGAAATTGATAGGTTCACTAATCTACCTCACTGCAAGTAGACCTGATATTCAATACGCCGTTGGAGTGTGTGCTAGATTTCAGACAAATCCGATGCAAACACACTACAACGTTGCTATGAAAATATTAAGGTATGTAAAAGGTACATAGATGTAGGATTGTGGTATCCTAAAGAAAGCGGATTGAGTTTAGCTGGGTACTCAGACGCTGATTATGCTGGATCACTGCTAGATAGGAAAAGCACCTCAGGAACCTGTCAGTTTCTGGGTACTAGACTTATCTCGTGGTTTAGCAAGAAGCAAAACTCAATTGCAACTTCTACCACAGAGGCTGAATATATTGTTGCTGGTTGTTGTGCAACACAAATTCTGTGGATACAACAACAACTTAAAGACTATAGACTCGATGAGAAGAAAACTCCCATTTTCTGTGACAACACAAGTGCTATTGCGATTACACAGAATCCTAAATTTCATGCCAGAACAAAGCATATTGATGTTAGACATCACTTCATCAGAGACCATGTTGAAAAAGGCAATATAGAGATACTCAAGATTGGCACTGAAGACCAACTTGCAGATATCTTCACTAAGCCACTACAAGAAAGTAGATTCTTAGCCTTAAGACATAGTCTTGGACTAATGGAACTACCAATGAACTGAAAGAGTTCAGAAATCTGGAACGGGCATCCAGAGAAGAGAAAAGAGAAATCTGGAACGGGCATCCAGAGAAGAGAAAAGAAAAATCTGGAACGGGTATCCAGAAGTCAAAAAGGCTAAAGAGCAAAAAGACAGCTTAAGATCTCTGAGACGGGAACTCAGATATCTGAATCACTCTATAAACGGGGAACACAAAAGAGAATAGTACAACTATCTGCAGTCAACTACTCTCTTGAAACTCGCATTATTTCTATCTTGGTGAAAAGCTTGGAAAAATCCTAAGTATAAGAAAGATTCAGATGCAAACAGTGTTCTTGGTCATACAAAAACGTGATTCAGATAGCTATTAGCCAAAATTCATTAAATGGGCACAATTACATTTGTTGATTGTGATCATTGCTGAAGAAGCAATGGTGACCCTTGATGAAATTAAGCGATTGATCTTAACGGACGAAATTAACTCTCTGAAAATAGTGGACTGTTGAAATTCAGACGTGGCCCACTATGCATTTAATGCCGAACTAGCTTTTGCTCACGCCTGCTTGCAAATCACAGATACGTACGCACAAAATCAATTTGTATGTATATGTCTATTGAGATTCTATTGCTATATATATAGGATTTTGGCATGAGAAATCACTTTTGCCTAATCCGAAAACTCATCTTGCACAAAAATAGCAAAACCTTCTCTTGATTCTCTGCAAACCTTCTACAATCTCTGCAAATCAAGATTAAGTTTTTCTGCAAAGAATTACTGAATCAAATCTCTTTCAAACACCAATTTCAAATCCCTACACTATATAAAGAGATGGCCCCTAAAAGTTCAACCACACAGAAATCTCAATCCTCGCTGCATCATGAAAAGCAAGCACCAGAGTTGGTTATTGTGAACAACCGACTGGTAGGAGATTTTAATCCTGACCATTGGACTTCAAATCACAGAATGATTTGGGGTGGTGCCATGGTTGAGGAATACATCACGGCTGCAATAGAAAACCAAGCTGGCAGAAAGCTAATTCTTGACATGCTTGAAAAGGCACAAATCAAGGGTTTTCTATCTGCTCACCCTAGTGGAATTTCATCATTCGATGTGTTGGAATTCTACTACAACCTGTGATAATTTCGTGTTTCAAGGCAATGAAATAGTGTTCACAAAACCTCACCAAGGAAAGGAAATCCTTCCGACTTAACAACTTTTCAGAAAGTTGTTTGAGTTTCAAAATCTTGGAAAGGATTTTGAAATAAACACCAAGGATGATGATCTCCTGAAGGTGTTAAACAATTATGCGATGACGTGTGTGATCTTGAAAATCGGATACACCACGAGTACAAGCTTGTCGACATCCAACCGACATCCGATGGTTCACCGATGTATGGCTTGCATTCTTCACAGATGCTTTGATGGTCTACAAGGAGGTGCTGACCAGATAAGCCAAGAACGATGGATCATGATGTTCTTGCTGAATCAACAAGACAAAAGGCTGGAAAACCCTTTTAACTGGGGAAAGTACGCCTTCATAAAGTTTGTGAAGAAGATTCAAGGCTTCGAGCCTAAAATCGTCAAAGGACTAGCTGAGCCAAAGGCCACAGTAGGCTATGGTCTGAAGATATGCTACTTGGTGGAAAAGCTTGGCATTGAGCTCAGAGAGACGGCTGAAATCGCCAACAGTAACCTACTCTACAAATATGAGTATACGAACATGATGAAAAAGGTTACTGGGTCTCAGAAAGGTTCTAAGAAGCGAAAGTCTGAAAAGGTATCTGAAGAAAAGGTTATACTAAGAAGTCCAGAACTTCAAGAAAGAAGTCTGCTGGCAAATCAGAAGACACACCCAAAGAGGTTGTCAATTCTCAGATATCTGCAGTCATTGCCGATGAACTGATAAAGGCAGATGAACTCATCAATGCTGCAAAAGAGTTATCAACTACTGAACAAGTAGACTCAGCAAGAGAAAGTGCTTCCAGAAATGTGAAGACTATTACAGAAAGCCTTGCTGATGAACTCATAAATGCTGCCAAAAGTGGTGAAAAACACCAAGCCCTATCTGCAGAAACCGCAGGAGTTATGGACCAATCAGTTCCTAATGCTGATGAGAGCTCTGACAATGAAGATGCTGAACTAGTCATCTCTCAAGTCCTAGAAAGAGCAAAGAGGGCTAAGATTACTGAAATAGTAACTGGTGAAAAGGTTTCTGAAGAAGAACCTACACCTCAGGTTGCTGAACAAGCACCTATAGCAAAGGTTGTTGGTGCAAACACATCATCAGGGAACGTTTCTTATGCACAACTTCAAGAAGCCCTGATGAGTGGTAATTTAGTGCTGGCAGATGCTGATGAAAATGCCACATCTAAAAATCTGGAAGAACATTCTACTGACCAATCCTCTGCCTCCAGACAACCACAACAACCACAACAGCCACAAGTGGTTGATGAAATGGTAAATGAACTCCATTTCGAATTACCAGCAATGCAGTATGCTGAAGAAAATCCTGCAAAAGAGCAGGTTCCCCAACTCAATGAGAGGGATCAAACTGAGACATCTACTCAGAATGATCAACCAGGGGAGGCAACTGAGTTGCATACTCAGGAAAGGTGTGAAGTACCTGAAACTTCAAACAAAGAAGAAATACTGGGACAAGAAGACCAAAGTATAGAACGGTCACAAGTTCCAGAGACCAATCAGCCTGAAACTGCTCAGGTAGTTGAATGGTTTAACTCTTATCTTGTGCAAATTTTATGCTTGTACATCTTGTTATTTATAGAAATTCTTTGTTACAGGCTGAGTTAGAAACACAAGAACAAGAGGAAGCTGGAAAGCTTGCCTCAGAAACTGAGAAAGAGGTCTCATCAACCTCACCTCTTAAGAAATCTGAGCCTGTCCTACAGGTGATAACATGTTTCTTAAGTTGTCATTTTTCAGTTATACGATAATTTACTTAACCAATTAAGTGAATGTTTCTAACAGGCTCCAACTGAGAAAGAAGAAGATAAGGCAGAAATGCCAGAAGAAAACCCAGAAACCGACAAGGTTTCTGAAGAACAAATCATTGAGCCTTCCAGTATGAAGGTATATAAAAATCAATGATAAATATTCTTCACCTTGGGTTAACTAAAATCTTCTCTAAATTACTCAATACTTTCTACTCACAGGCTCACTCAGAAGTAGAAATGCAAGGGGACAGAGTTGCGACATCCCCTGCACCTATGGAAATTGATGAGGCATCAAGGACTTCATCACAAGAAAAGATTCCAGAGACTGCACAAGTCTCTGAGAGACAAGTATCTGAGCCTCCCATGGAGGTAATTGACCTCTCAGATATCTGACTTGTCACTTAAAGTTTTCTTGATAAAATTTCCTAAGTATTGTGATAATTTTAATTCTCAGGTTCAAGAAAGAAAGGTTGATGAGAACCAGACTTCCAAGTCTCCAACTCACAACAAGATATCTGAGACACCTTTTGTCTCAGTAGCACAAGTCTCTGAGCCTGAAGTACTTACTCAGGTAACTCAGAAACTAAACTACACTTCTACTCAGATATCTATAAAAGTTTTGAAGCTCACTCAAAACTCTTTCTTTCAGGCTCAAACAAGTGCCAAGCAGGCTCCCAATGTTGAAACAAGGGACCTACTTCCCTTCTTCAAAGCTCACACCCTGCCAAAGCATATTCAATGCTTCAAGAAATGGCAAAGGTTAAGGTGCTCTGATCTCTCTGAAATATTGAGAATCACAGATCAACCAAACAGACGAGCACGAGCTCTTGACTTGGAGACATATATCCATGCAATGTTCCCTACCGAACAGTACACAGTTGCGACTCCAGAGAAGTGGCGCACAGTTTGATACAAGCCTTTGAACAGGCAGATGGTCAGACAAGATTACAAATGGCATTCAAGCCAGTCCTGCCCCAAACTCTACAATTTATACCTTTTGAACAAGAAGAGGTTAATGGGCAGAAGATCACTATTCCTGAAGTGATCAATCTTGTATCTGAAGATGATGAGGAGGAAGAGATAAACGAAAATGACTTCGATGAACCTCCCACTGATCATCACCAAAAGGATGACACAGACAAAAAGGATGATGATGCCCCTACACCAGGGACCGGAGGAATTTCGCTAAGGAATAATGCCTCAGCTGCTAAAAAGCACACTGAGAAGACTTCACAGAAATCTCCATCTTCATCTCCTCAGAAATCTACTCATCCATCTTCTAACCAACACCCAGTTACTACTGAACAAGTAGTTGAGCTTTCTGAAGAAACCAATCAGAAAATATTAAACACTCAAACCAGAACTGCTCAACTCAGACAACTGTTGGAAGAAGAACAACAGCTCCATCTTCAACTGGAAGATCAAATAGCTAGATCCAGAGACAAGCTTGATCAACTACAAGATCAATACTTACAAGAAATGATTGCTTACTCTGAGGTTAAAGAGCTACAGGATGTTGTGCATGATATCACCAAAGAACTCGATACTGAAGAAGTATCTGAAGTCAAGCATGATGCTAAGGCTGCATCATCTTCAAAAGAAGTACCATCCTCCTCCCAGAAAGGGAAGAAACCAATCTCTAAGATGGTTGCTGGACTCGATACAATCGATGAGAATGTCCAAGAGGATGAAGATCACTGGGCTAATTACTCAGATGATGAAGAAGACAAGACTTTGGCAGAACACCGCAATGAACATCTAGCGGTTTCTGACTTGAAAAGGAAGCTGATTGCTCCTACAATATTCAGCAAACTGCCAAATGTCCACTCCAATGAATACATGAACAGGTACCAAGTACTGGCTCATCTGCAAAAGGAGATGTCTTCACAGAACAAGGAAGTAATTGCCTCCGTCCCCTCTGAAATGAAAAAGTTCACTGAGCTCATCACTCAGAGAACAACTAGCATTCTCATTGCTCAGAAAGATCTGGGAATGATAAGGGACGATGATGCGTCTTTAGCTGAAAAAGCTTTCCAAGAGGCAAGTTACACTGCTGGAAAAGCAGATGCCATTCTAGGCCCATCAAGCGTAGCTCACGATAAGGACAATGGACTTATCAAACAAAATCAGGAGCTCAAAGCCAAACTTCAGAAGTTGGTCACTGCCTATAATTATTTACAAGGGCACTTTAACTCTCTCTCAGATTCTTTTATGAGACTGAGTCAGCCAACAATGACTAAGGGGGAAAGAGTGTACAAATCTGGACCTCAAAGTCAGGGGGAATGGGAAGAAGGAGAAGAAAACAAGAAGAAATCTGAGTCAAAAGTGCTCGTAAAGGAAGAAGAAATATGAAAACTTCCCACCACCACTCGTAATCAATGAACCTCCTCAAGCCAAGTCATTTGCAAATAGTAGCTACTTCCCGAAACCCATCAAGGAACTAAAATGATAACAAGGGCCATGGCACAGAAACCTCCAAGGAGTACCAAGGCTCCAAGGAGAAGACAAGTTAAAGGGATTGATGAATCTTCTGAAGAAGAAGAAGAAGGTCAAATCAAGTCCCTGGGCAATGAAGAAGGCTGTAAAACTCTCACAAGATTAAATCTTGATGATGATGAGGAAACTGATGAAGATGAAGCTCCTCTTCACAAGAAAAGGAAAATTGAAAGCCTAACTGAGCCCATAGCTGCAAAGCCCCTAGCAGCTAAAACACCCTCCGAAATACCAAGTCTATCCAGGTGGTTCTTCAAGCAACAACCCCAAAGAGAATTCAAGATGAGAAGGAACAGATCGAGAGTCGAGCAAAGACAAAGTCAACTTCCACTCAGCCGAAGAAGCCAAAATAGAGTATGTGAAGTATGACAATGATTCCTCCGCTCTGGTGCATCAATCATAAAATGGCTATTGGATTCGAACTTAAGCATCTATGGTAAATTCAAGATTTCGTAACCAATCCATAAACAACTTATGGCATGGAGAAAAGATAAGCCAACCTTGATCAACACCAATCACATTAAAGCATGGTTGGATTTTGAAGTTGTCAAGAGAAGCCATGAGAAAGGACCTCTCGATGAATGTCCATATGGAAAGCCGATGATGTGCATGTAATCAATATCACAGAACAGCACAAGAGCAAGACTCATGTGGAACCCTATAAGTCGCTCTATCTAATCAAGATCAATACAAGGGTGACATCAGATATCTGAGGATTATCTACGAATACTTCAAGCTCTCAGATATCAGAATAGAGCATGCCTGGAAGTGGGGAAAGTATCTGTGGGTCAAACATTTTGTCAAGAAAAATCCTACCAAAACTTACAAAGAGGTCTGTGGATTTGCCAGAGACACTGAGATGCTCGTCAGAACACTTCTCTATGATTATTCTGATGACATCAAAAGGTTTGGAGATAGGAAATTTGCAGACTGATCCATAGAACTACTATTGAAGACTTGAAGACTTGAAGACTTGAAGACTAGTCTATTAGGATGTTTACTTGGAGCTTGGTCACTCCTGTTGTCCTAATTTACTATGTATTTTTGTATTTTTGCTGACTGAGCTAAATTGTTTTATGTATTGAAGTTATCTGTAATCTCTCTTTGTAACTTATCTGAAGAACTTACTCTCATATAGTATTCTATAAAAGATAACTTGTCAGCAAAGATCACACCTTGTGATTTGGTTGATCTCTACTTTCTGCACTTAATTGAATGATTTGAAAAATCTTAAGAAATGATTAAGTGTTGGACTGTTCACTCATCCAGATTTGTAATAGGTCAGATAGTCATCGTTGACTGATCAAAAAGGGGGAAATTTGTTAGGAAATCTGTTAGATATTTTGTTAGAAATATCTGTTTAGATTTTGATCAGCAACATGATGACTTATCTTAGTCTAAGAAAGGTGATTAGTACTCTTGGTTCACTTGAACATTGTAAAAGAAGAAACCCACTAAGTATGTTAGTCTAGCTAATCTTGTATAGGATGTTAGGTCTCAAAATGTAATTTTTATTTTATGAAGAGAAGACCAAGAAGAAGACATCCAAGCAGAACAAGCTCAACGACATTGAAGACTTGAAGAAACTGCACAAGATTATCAAATGCTTTCCAGATACCTTAGCCAGATATCTTGAAGACACGAATAGTTTTTAACAAACTGTGTCACAAGAGATATCTGAGAAATGAAAGGTCTATCTGAAAACAAGGAAAGTGTCCACATATATCTACTCTCAGATACCTTGAGCTTTAACCACATTTCTGAAAAAGAAATATATATATTGCAAACAAAGTTGTTTCAATAAAAGGTGGTATCTGAAGATTGAAGATAAGGACGTGCAAAGAATCAGATAATACTAGTCTCTGATACAAAGCATAGTTCCGTTGGCACTACAGGACAAAAAGTATAGTACAATGCATTTAATGCACAGAGATGTCTCGAATAAAAGCAACGGCGAGCTCAAGAAGAAGACAAAACTCACATAAGATTATACACAGATATCAATAGTTTGAATTTGAGCCTAACGGATACTATTCAAACGGCACTCAAATTCATCTATAAATATCAACACTTAGACTGCTTGAGTAGACACGACGCTGAAACACAGAACTTACTGAACATCTTACTCTCTCAAAGCAAATTACTTATTCTCAAAGCTTTCTGTTGCGACCAAAGCTTTTGATCTTGAGTAACACTGAAGTTCTAAGTGTCCTGATCCTAAACAAGCATAGCTATCTGTGAAAGAGTTGAATCAAAAGATCAAGTATCTGAGATTCATTCTCTTGAACACTTATCTAAGACTTGGGTCAGTAAAAAGAACAAGATACCATACATTGAAAAGTGTATTAAGTATACTTGATTCACAGAGCTATCTGAATAACTGAATAAGTTATTAAAGAAGCTCATCTGACAACTCAAACCGAAACCAACACCATAACTGGCGTGGAGTACAGGAAGTACTTAGTTTGGAAAATCAGGGAATAACTCCAAGGTTACCGGAGTATAGGAAGTACTTGATTTGGGAAACTAAGGAATAACTCCAAGGTTATTGAGTATAGGAAGTACTTAGCTTGGGAAGCTAGGGAATAACTCAAAAAGGTTTCTGAGTACAGGAAGTACTTGGCTGTGAAAGCCGGGGAACAACTCAGGGGGAACATTTGGTTGGAAACCATTTGTTTAAAGGAATCTTAGAATAGGATTTTTGTAAGGAGAACTCAATTATCTATTCTAGTGAATTCTAGGTCTCTGGAAGACCGAAGTGGATTAGTTGGAGGATTACGCTACCTCCAGATACCACTATACTTGTTGTGTTATTTACCTTTCTGTATTTACATTTCAGCAACACACACACTTTAACTGTTTCTACACTTATCTATCTTAAGTCTTCCGCGCTCTGAATCTAAGTATCAGATATCTTCACAGATATCTGAGAAATTGTGTTTATCGACAAAAGTTTTAAAAGACTATTCACCCCCCCCCCCCCTCTAGTCTTTTACTTTGCCGTTATCTGGACCAACAACACAGGGATAGGAAATAAGACAATATAAGTCTATGTCAGGAACTGAATGGTAAAGTGCAATCGATTAATGCTGACAGACAATGTTGAGTCAACACAGAACACAACATTGCTGCAAATCTGTACTATCAATCTCCCTCTTTTTGCCTTTGTTCACACAACCTGCAAATCAAGGATCAGTGGCACAAACTGATTATTAACTCTCCCTTAATGAGAGAAAACAATCATACTCGGTTGAAGTCATGATAGGCATCATAGAACAGAATCCTTTACAATCATACTTCTTTTGTTGACAATTCATGCACTCAGTAGTTAGTGAATAAAGACAAAATAACTCACGCAGAATCGTAAGATAAGTGCAATAAACAAAGTTGTCTGCAATGTTGACACAACACTGCAGTCAACACTGCCCTTTCCAATCTCCCCCTTTTTGTCTTTCTTCACAAAAACACACCTGAACAAACTCGTTAGAAACAAGTAAATATTACAGGCATGAAACTACAAAACTCCCCTTCAACCTTAGACGAGAGCAATATAACAAAAGAGAGTATGATAGCCTTTTTTGTTCAGATTCTCATCTCTTCTCCCCTTTTTTTGAGAAGAAAGATATCTCTCACAATAATCAACCAAGTTCACGGAAGGTGATAAGAAGATATGCAACAAGTGTGAGTGATGAGGAGATGGTAAATGATCAACAAACTTCACTCCAAAAATGAATTTAGAAAATCTTGGGACACAACCAAAAATCAATGACGAACAATTATAAAAAGATTTTTGGAAAACGAAGATTTTCTTAACTCAAAACACTCAACAACTCTCCTACTTTTTGTGATAAAAGAAGAGCAGCCAAACATCTTCTCACATTCTGAAGAGATGCTACTGATTTTTTCAGAGCAATACTAAGTTGTGGACTTCACTAATAGGACCTGCACTCAGAGCTGCGCAATGTTGGAGGTTGATGTTAACGCAACATTGAATTCAACATTGACAAATCCAGTGACTCCCCCTCACGCAGTGCAAGATTATTCTCCAGAATCAGAGCATTAGACATAAAGATTCAGAGAGCAGTGAGAAAGTACAAGAGAAAGTGATATTAGGATGGCAAGGGAATAACACACTTCTATCCAAGGGCTACAAAGAAACATTTGAGACACAACCAAAAATCAATGAAGCACATTCATAAAAGATTTTTGAGAACAAAGATTTTCTTAACTAGATTGGAGACAATCAGTTAAAAACTACCACTTGTGGAGAAGTTTTAGCAAATTTCAGAGATAATATAAATCAAGCTTTAACAAAGTTAAAATTACCCCAGAAAAATAAACACTTCCCTAAGCAATCCCCCCCCTAAAACACAACTCTTTCTCTCGAAACTTGGAAAATAAAAAGAAAGACTCTCATATAAAACAAAAGAACCTCAAACTAGAATCAACTTCTAGTGGAATGTTGTCTTAACAAATCAGATAACACTCATATCAAGCCCTTTATAGTAAACTCGCAGTAACAAGAAAAGGTTGCAAACAAAACATGCATGATCCACACCACGAGAAAAGCTGATAAATAGCACATGAGACCCAACCAGAGCACTTAGCCATCACTCAAGGATCAAAAGTCAAGCAGACACACAAGGTAGATATGGTGTTATCAAGTCAAGAAGGGGACTGAAGTTTCCAACTCAGCAGAGACTTTTAATTAACTCTCCAAAAAACTTTTATTGCGCATAGAAAAATTTATTTATTTGTGTGAAAAGGTCGTCTACTGAATGAAGGCAGTCGGAACCCCAATCACCCCAGTAGCAACACAATTTCTTTTAGGCAACACAGGTGAGCACATAGGACTGAATGCAGGCAGCCTGAACCCATACACCCCAGTATCCCAATGCGTACTCATTTGTTGTGTCACTTTTATAGAAACAACATCAAGCAACTAATCACAACGGATGAAGGCAGCCGGAACCCCAAGCACCCCAGTGTAAAAACATGATATATCTAGCTATTCCATTTGTAAAAAAGCACTTTTATTTAATCAAGGAGAGGTTTTATTATCTCTTTAAAGCTTTCAACACAAACTTCCCAAGGTGACTAGAACCCACAAAAACACATGTGGTACAAACAAACCAATCAAACCTTTCATAAGGTGAGTGAATAGCTGAGAAAAAGGCCACAATCAAGCTCAAAAGATGGTATTTAAAATTAAACAATAGGAACACCAACACTAACCAAGAAACTTTAAGCTTTTATTTCAAGGGCTTTTCAATAAGACATCACTACTAAAGAAAAGATACCCACAATTAGTTCCAGAAAGAGAGACCTTTGTAAACAGTTAGGCACACAGGATACACGGAAGAGACAGCAAGCAACAAACTAAGCCAATTTTTTTTTAATTTTTTAATTTTTAATTTTTATTTTTTTGTTCAATGTTATCAGTGATGTTGAGATAACATTGACGCCAACAATGATAATCAAATAAAGCACGGAGCAGTAAACTACCTTAATCACAATAATCTATCATGATTTTGAGGTTTACTAAAAATGTCTGCCAGTTTAAGCCAAGATACCATATTATCGCTCAAATAGAAAAACGATCGACTTGTGGAATTTCTAACATTCATATCTCCAACCCAATCACAAAAACAAAAGCATGTACAATCATATTTGGATATATATCTCAAAACATGCTTTTTAGCCTTCGAATGAAGTGTGTTAGAGTTGGAAGAGTATCTAGCATACACAGAAACTACATGCATCAAATCAGGATAGCTAGATAAGAGAGATAAGAGACAACCAACCATGTGAGATCCAGAGAGATTATTTTGTATCGTAGCAGATAGATCATGTCTCACCTTTTTGCACAGTCTAACAACCTGCCTATATGTTTCATATTCTGTGTCAGGCTTTAATGTTATGTCCAGTGTTGACTCAACATTAAGGACAACATCACGGTTTAGTACAACAGTTTCTAGTTCCATTAGCTCATCCCTGTTCCAATCTTCTTTATCAAGATGTTCCACATCATTACCTGCATCATGAAGAGTAAGAACAAAAGCATAGTCACATGTAGTAGATATACATGCACACATATCAATTGATTTGATATATGCACGCGTATGATCTTCCAAACATCCTTATTGGAAAAATCAGTAAAATATATAACATAAAGACTACAAAAATAGGGATTTGCTTGATCCATCGTAAAGTACCAAATCCAAAACACCAATGAATCAGGTGCTTGGCTCAGATGCCACTTGTTAAAACTTTAGGACCGGGATTGGTACTCTGGACAAGTTTCTGACGATGTTGACTATGGTGTTGAGTCAACAGCGTCTTCAAAGAAAGAAAAAGAATGAAGAATTAATGTAGCAGCAGCAGTTTGCAATGGATAAAAATACTGAACACCACAGATAAATTCTAACCAGTATATATAAACTATACTGACCGTGCCTTAGGCTAAATTTCCACTATCAAGAAAAGTAGAATTACAAAAACTAGGTTTAATCAATCACAAATGAATGATTAAACTGCAAATACTAGACCTAGAACAGATAATAGAAAACCTATTCTAGTTCGAAGACACTAAAGTAAATCTCAATCCTTAGAGGCTACTAACAAGTGAATTCGACAACAATGCCTAGTAAACGCAAGAAAAATTATCTCTCAATATGTTGTGAATTGATACTCTAGAGACCCGTTTTCTTGCAAGCATTCTTCTTGTATATATAGGTGCAGCCAAGTCAAGAGAACTAGGAAGCCAAGTCTAACAGAACAAGAAGAACGCAGATTTCTTCTTTCCTTCTTTGCGTTTCCAGCTTCTAACGTTTAGTTAGTTATATCTGGCTGGCTGGAAAATCTTTCCAAAAGATTATCTCTAGAGATTTTATCTCCTTTTGCTTTAATTGCCTTCCTTGTCTCCAAGATCTTTAGAACTCTTTCCTTATTACATAAGATATTTTCTTTCTCTTCAAGTCTCCATGATCTCTTTCCATATATGGATAAAATCTTGTAGATTGCATTCCTTGTGTCCGAGATCTCTCAAAGTCCTTCCTTCAGTGGCATGGCTGCGTTTCCTTCTTTACATGGCAGCATTCCAGATCTTTCTCAAAGCCCAAGTTAGCTTAGTTCAGTCCAATAAATCATGTTGTAGCCCATCTTGCCGTTTCCTACAAAATATCCATTCACAAACAAGTACAATCGTTGAACCGGTTAATAAACGAAGAAAGGCAGGATTAATAATAACAAGTGTAAATAAATTGCACTTTCAGAGTTCACTTTATAAACTCCGACAGGCAGTGGACTCCATCCCGATTGCTCCTCTGGTGGGTTTTTTTTTTTTTTTAATTAGAAACATCAAAATATATCAATCAACTCAAGATACATCTGAAAGTTCAAAGGGTAACAAAGTACCTTCACTATTCTACAAGACATCTTTAGCTAAGTGATGAGCTAACTTGTTCCCTTGTCTTCTAATAAAAATGAAACTAGCAGAACTAAAATGAGTAAATCCTTAATCTCTAGAACAAAAGCACCAGCAGAGGAAAAGGAAGGTGTAGCCTCCTGTATCTGTGATATTATATTCTGACAGTCCCCTTCGAAAATAACTTGATCATAATGGAGCTCCTGGGCAAGATAAACGGCACACCTAGCTTGTAACGCCCCAAAGTTTCAAGTCAAATCCAAACAGCTTAAAGGGATTGAGACGCTACTTTTACCAACAAGGTGCACCTTTCTTTTTGGGAATCCATCTATAAGAACTCCAGAGTTAAGCGTGCTTGCTCTGAAGCAATCTTATGATGGGTGACCAACTGGGAAGTCTCTCGATGCGCACGAGTGAGCACAAAGTGCGCGGGAAAGACCAACTGGGTTCGCACGAGTGAGGACAAAGTGTGCGGGAAAGGACATGTGTTGGTGCTTAAAGGGAAAGCGTGCTTGCTCTGGAGCAATCTTAGGATGGGAGACCAACCGGGAGACTCTATAAGAACTCCAGAGTTAAGCGTGCTTGCTCTGGAGCAATCTTAGGATGGGTGACCAACTCGGAAGTCTCCCGGTTCGCGCACGAGTGAGGACAAAGTGCGCGGGAAAGGACTTGTGTTGATACAGTAGGGCCAACATATCACTCGGAGAGCTGCCTATGAGTAACCGCGCCGGGTCGGGGCTCAGCCCATTAGTGGTCCGGGTCGTTACATAGCTGCTAAACATTCTAGCTGCTAAACATTCTATAATTTCCGAACATTTGATAAACGCAAAAATCCGTCTTCGCCATGCCAAAACAGCCCCGTAACAGTCTCGAATAACAATACCAACACTAGCACCTGTTTGATTACTAGGCACAGATGCATCAAAGTTCACCTTCACAAAACCAACTCCAGGTATTTGCCATGACTGAATATCTGCTTGAACATGTTGATGGATAGATTACTAGTCATGTACAGATGCTCTGGAACGAACACAATCCACCCAATTAGCAAAAGATTCAGTATCAAAATGTAATACACAATCGGCAAGCGGGGAGACTGCCCAGAGAAGACGAGCATAAGTACAAAGTTTAAGATTATGTAAAACAGATTCAGCACAACAATTGCACACTGGACATAACACCTCAATATTTAAATCACGACGCTGCAAAGAAAGCTTAACAGGAAGGCCATTCCGTAAAGCTCGCCAATCAAAGACTTTGATTTTACTCCGTAAGTGAAGATGCCAAACCCACTCCCAATTAACAGAAGAAGAACGCTACTGCAGCCCACATTCTGATCCCTAGCTTCCCATTTCATATCCCGAGCAAGATAATACGTTGTTCGAACTGAATAGAAACCATTTTTTCGAATAATGCCAAACACGTACATCTTCTCCATTAATACTAGGTAAAGGAATCTGAAAAATATCTTCTATGTTCTCATTCCAGAAAATGCTCCGCACAACCTGTTCATCCCAAGTACCATTACTATGGCTAATAAGCATAGAAACAGGGAAAGAACCTAACTCCATAATATCAGGCATTATAGGCCGCATGTATGGTATCCTCGGAATCCAATTATCCACCCAAACATGAATGTTTTTGCCATTCCCGACCCTCCAGTGAATACCTTTCCTAACCAACTCAATAGCACTAAATATAACTCTTCCAAGAAATAGACGCATTACTCTTAATCACAGAATCAAAAATATCAGAATCAGGAAAGTATTTGGCTTTATACACACGACTTAGCAAGGAATCAGGATACAAAAGATTGAGATTGGTCTTAATAAGATATTCTTAGATTGTTTATTATTTTTACTGGAACTTAAAGGGTGTACTGAAGTATTGCATAGATTCGGCAATTGAATAATTTATTTATTTTTGAGAAAAATAGCATTCATCAATAATGATAAGCAAAAGCCAAGTACAACAATGTTAGGGAAAAAACTAAAAAGGAAGCACAGATACTCCATCTCTATCCTCATCTAACTTTTGAGCAATATCATGAGCCAAACTATTTCCAGATCTCATTACATGACTAAATAAACAACTATGAAAAAGCAACACTTTATTCTTCACGGCTTCAATGAAATTCCCCGCAATAGATAGACATGACATTGTAGAATTCAGGCCTTAACTACCACCAAACAGTCACTTCCAAGCACAATGTCCAGCCATCCCTGTTGTAAAGCCAACTCCATTCCGCAAACAGCAGCTAATGACTATGTCGATAGTGCCATGCCAAAACAAAACCTGTATGATAGCGCCATGCCAAACCAGAACCGTCGATATCTTTAATAATGTTTAGCCTATCACGTGTATAGCACAAAATTGTAAATTGGTAAATGGTAGAAATATGATCATGTGTATTGCATTTACCATAGCTGATCAACATTAAAATATAGTGTAGATTAATTTGTTCTCTTGAACAATATCCGTGCCATAAGCAACATTCTCCATTGAACAATTCAGCAGTTCTTCAATGTCGATAAATTCGTTCTCTTGAACAAATTCTGAACCATAATCAACATCCTCCATTGAAGAATTCAGCAGTTTGTCAATGTCGATTAACCCGTTCTCTTAAACAATATCCGAACCATAACCAACATTCTCCATTGAACAATTGAGCATTTGGTCACGAAATCCCAGCAATTCAACACCACTTGGAACTTACTTGAATCATGATCAACACCAGTACCATTCAATTTCTGATCCTCCATCTCCTGAAGATGATCAGCATCTTGAACTAACAAGATCGAATTAGGCGATTCAACAACATTACAACCATACGATCCAGCAATAGCATCAGCCTTGTTGAGTACTCTGCCTACCAAACCCAGTCCCACCAACAATTACCGTTGGTTACATCCAATTCCTTCATCCTCTTCTTCTCCACCTCCAATTGCCTCACTGCCTCCTCGTAGTCCATTCGACATCTACTATCCGAACTTGACTGTAAATTACTAACCCCAGACTCGAACCGGTGGAAAATCGAGTCGCTTTCTTGAAAAGACCCATTCGAACGTGACTTGTAGGCGTTCTCGATCCTTTTAATGTCGATTTTCCGGTGACCCAGAGTTTTCTTTTAATTTTCTTGTAAAGAGATGATTGATTGTGTGAATTTGTGATTGTTTGATTCATTGAAGAATCAAGTAGTAGCTTAGCAGGTATGCGGCAAAGTATATATAGGAGAGGAATTGGGGATTTTGTAGAATAAGTAAACAGAGAAATCGCGCGGGAAGAAGAAGCTCATCTGAGCTGTAACGCGTCTTTTTAACATTTTTTTGGTAACAAATAGGGGTGTAAATTAAACGAACGTTGGTGAAAATTTCGCGAAAAATTTCAATCAACACTCAGTTCGTATTCGAGTTTGACCTAACCGAACAGTTTACGAACATGTTCGTTAATAAACGAACACGAACATATAATTTATTGTTCGGTAGTTCGCGAACTGTTCGTGAACAAATTATATCTATAATAATTTTATATTATTTTATATATGGAGTATAATATTTCCTAACCTAATCTATCATTTTCATTTTTCACATATATAAGTTATAATACTTGCACCGTCCCAAATTCATTTACCCGCCCGGACACAGATTTTAAGATAAAAGTGAATAAAGTAGGAGAGATAGGTGAATAAAGTATGAGATAGATTGACTAAAGTAGGAGAATGATTTTCCATTAAAGGAATGGGAAGTTCAAATTGGAAGGTCCCAAAATGGAATGCGGGAAGTTAAGAGAGGGCATTTTCTAACATAACCTACACAAAACCTATAATTGTTCGTGAACTGTTCGCGAACAAGTTGAAACATTAACGAACTGAACATGAACAAGTGTTGAGATGTTAGACGAACATGAACATGATATATATTAACGAACAAATGTTCGTTAAGGTCAATGTTTGGTTCGTTCGGTTCGAATAACACCCCCTAGTAAAATAATTTTCTAGATCTTGCGAAATTAATGTCACTACTTGGTACTTACCATATTAATAAGGCATGTTAAACTTAACTTGTTGTGCTAGCTGCTACACTCTCTCAATTAAGGTCACAGAACTGAGTGAAATTCTAGGTGATAGTTGATATAGCTGATTAAGTAAATGAACATTGTTTAACAAATTAGCTGATAAACTAACTCGTATTTTGTAAAATTACATAAAAGGGCATTACTCTTATTTTTAATTTCTTTTAAACTTTCTCATTGTATTATTAGTCTATATTTTTAAATAATAGCACATCACATTTTTTGACTAATTATTCAAACATATCCTCGATAAACTTTTCACTGCCACTTTAATAATGTCAATAAAAATTATCAGAACTTGAAAAAAATATTTATGGGCATTCTAACTTAATAAGAAGAAAAAAATCAGTAATGGCTGAATGGTATGCATGTGTGCATTTTAAAGAGAGGCGATGGATTAACAAGCGACAAATATAATAAAGATTGATTTTTCTATTTTATTTATTTTTAGGTCAGGGAATTCATGGAATAAAAAGATAAGAAGATTGATTTTTCTATTTTATTTATTTTTAGGTTAGGGACACTCGTTGAATAAAAAGATAAGAAAGAGCTTTTCTGTTTTAAAAAGCTAGCTTGATTAGATTCTCAACCAGCTAGCTTGATTTAAAAAGTTTTTACATAAAAAACTTTTTATTAATCAATAGTTAAAGAAGCTCATGATACTCAGAGCCTAAGAATACAATAAAATAAAACAATTATTTTTCACCAATATTATTGTTAATTTTCTAAGAGTAAGTCCTATGTGGATGAATTTATTGAGGGATTAAAAACGCATAATTTTGATAATAATTATGGATTACCTGGAAATGGAAAGTGTGTAATTAACTTTTTTGGCAAGTGAACTTTCATGTTTAATTTCTGTTTTGGGACAAGTGCAAAATGTTCATAGTATCTATACAGGACAAAGCCTTTACATGCATTGTTGAATATAAGTTAAAAAAACTTCATACATTTAAGGGAACTTGAACTTCTCTTGAACTAAAGTAGACCGGGAGAATTGCACTTTTGGTCTTCTAACTCGATGTACTCTTTGTTTACGGTTCTATGAAATGTCAAATTTGCAAAACTAGTCCTAAAACCAAAAATTAGGGATCACTATTGGTCCTATTGACATGGCATCCTACATGGCGATTTATAATGGCGAATTGACGAATTATGGAGCGCACAAGACCAAGTGGCTTGGAAATTGACGAATTTAGCAACGACTTGGCGAACTAAACGACTTAGGCTTGTACTGAAACGCTTTATACTCATATGTATGGATCAATTGCCCCTGAACAGGCGTAGTTAGTAGCAAAAAGCGAGCAAGAGAGCTGAATTTAATTTGCAAAGTGAAGGCTTACAGAAGAGGAAATTGATTTAGCAGTAGTTGAGTCACGTTTGTTCTTTCCTACTCCTTTCAAGTCTCTACTGAGTCTACTGTCTAGCTTCATTTCTATTCACTGAAAAACATCACTCCAGCTTGATCGAACATGGTGGCTTATAATGCAACTCTTGTTTCTCTCAACTTCATGATCGATCAGATTCGACAATTACGTCTCCGGAAGAAACCCCATCTCAAACCCAGGAATGAATTCTGAGTTGTGCTAAAACAGAGAACCAGAAGCAAAGCATGAAAAGCTCAAGTCCAAGTCCCGGTGATTCTGGAAGTTGTAATTTCATTTTATAACTTTTTTTATCCTTTTAAAATTTTGAAAATTTGTTGGAAGTTGTAAGGACCTAATTAAGTTTTTTGTAAAGTCAATGTCCTATATTTTTAGAATCATATGTCACTAAGGTCTGTATTGCAATTTTTAAAAATGAATTTGGACCTAATTGATAATTTTGAAAAGTTTTATGGACTTAATTGAATGTGTTAGATTGTTGGCGTGTGTTTGGCATGTGTTGGCAGTCCACATTGCCTCTACCGTATGCATACACCCGTTTTATACGGTTTTAGGACTAGTTTTGCAAATTTAGCATTTCGTAGAACCAAAATCGGAAAGGACCTTGAGTTAGAGGACCAAAAGTGCAATTCCCCCAAATAGACCCAACTGGTGAATGTGTGCAAATATCAATCTCTTTGTTGGAAGTATAACTCCAGATTTGACAAATGCTCTTTCTCCTGTGCTTAGCCTCACCAAGCATTGTAGACGTCTCTCATCATTGGCCTGTCCTTCGGAGTCCTCGAGGTACAGAGGAGTGTGATTTTAAGGACGAGAATCATCTCTTCTTGTACATTCTGGCATTGGCCTGCAAGCTGCAACATCATGGTCTAGCACCTCTTCTGGATTGCCAACTTCCATTCGAATATATCAACGGACTCGCCAAATTAAGGGGCTAATGGAGTTTTCTCTATTAGCAGCTCCAGTAGTACTACTCCAAAGTTGTATATGTCACTCTTCTCATCCACTTTCTATGTGTATCCATATTCTGAAAAATGACAAGAAAGAGATTAAAGACTAACAAGTTTGATGATATTTCATCTGATCATAGACAATAAGCTTGCAGTTTACAGTTTCAAGTACCTGGTGCTATGTAGCCTTACGAACCGGCAACCATGGAAACAATCTTGTTCTTGTGAAGCATAGTCCTTGCCAATCCAAAATCAGCATTATCGCTTCAAACTCTGAATCTTTTAATTTCTTCTCCTTCCAAAAAAAAAAAAAAAAAAACCGACTAGTACTCATACATAGCTGCTACTCTTGAAGAACAAGTGTACTATACCATCTTGGAACAATTAATCAAATCCGTGTGTTTTGTTGTTGTTTGTTATCAAAAAATCAAGTACATGTTCTGGAGTTAATAAATGTTCTTTACTTATTTGAAAAAAAAAGGGGAAAAAGCAAGAAAAGACAAAAAAAAAAAAAAATTAATAATAATCCTGAAATAATGGCAGCAATCAGTATAAATAGAAGCAGCTGATTTTTAATCTTCTGCCACTGTGCGGTTTGGTCCATTTGGCGAGCTAGGAACGAGTCGATTTTCAAGGGTGAAGAGAGATGATACAAAGAGATATCAATTGAGCTCTCTTCTGCCTTGACCACGAACCTGGAATTAGGCCTGGAACTGACCATTAGCATTTTCTGAACGGTTTTTAACCCGTAACCGTAACCGCAACCGTTTAGCAACCGACCGGTTGCAACCATTCAGTCCGGTTTTCGGTTACGGTTACGGTTAACCTTTTTTTCTTTTTTTTAATCGTTTTTTTATACTTAACTATTCAGTTTTTCCAGCACGAATTTTTCAAATTAGTACAAAAGGAAACGAGCAAATATTGAATTGGAATTTGAAAGTCCATAATAAACATGCCACTCAACTAGAGTACTATTATATCTTTGTTAACAAAATTGATTGTACTCATAATTCTTGATTTAAAGAAAAATGTTATAGTTAACATGATTGATATCGATTGAAGAAGAGAATAGGTGCATTCAACCGGAGACGCATTATATAACTAATATTAAATCAAAATGGAAACAAATCATCTATAGTGCCACGCCAAACTTGTATTTTCCAATATAGTTCATGGATGTAAATCGCATCAAACGGAACAATAATAGATGTCATGTAATTACATTATTCAATCCTCGTAACGAGTTAATATCCATAAATTCTAAGCAAAACACAACAAACACAAGTGGTTGGCCTAAATCAAAATGATGCTTTTTATCTATTTATCTCTCCACTTTCATTCTTCTTTTTCTCCACCTGAAATTAAGCAACAGAGAAAACAAGCAAAATGTAAGTCTTGCCCTTAAACCTTAAAAATATACATACAGCATTGGTACAACCTTAAAAATACTATAGACACTAAACATAGCTACAAATTATTAACAACATTACTCTTTTCATGCAAAAGATAAAGACTTCAAACAAATAAACTTTTCAAATCATCTTTGCAACAGAATGTAACATACTAGACACCAAACTACATTCCAAGAATCCAAGCCCTTCAAACACTACATTATCTAATGAATCAGTAGTCAGTGAAAGTGCATATATAGAATTGTGGCACAAAACAAGTGTTGCTCATCAATCATCATCATCATATTCAGTACATGATAGTAGTAACATTTCAACACCAAATCTTTAACCAAAAAGGAGACGAAAATGAAAGGAAAACACTATTTTGAAAGAATTTTTTAAGGTTGGTACAATTACCATTAAGAGCATCTAACCGCCTATACTTCCAAGCACGTCTTCTCCAAGTCCAAGCCCTTCAAACACTTCCTCATCCGGTAATACGGGCAACACATGCTCCACGCACTCTCGATGCTCTACAAAAAAAAAAAAAAAAGTATATAGTATATAATTAGACAATGTAGCACACTTGATAACTAATTAGACACAAGCATATCAAATAATTTTGTTGATATTTACCTTTTTACTTAATTGGGGGAATCCAATCGTTGGCACATATCAACGCTTCCACGGATGTCGCACTCAATCTAGAACGTCGTTCGTCAATGACACGACCACCAACACTAAATACAGATTCCGACGCAACAGTAGTTGCAGGAATAACCAATATATCACGTCCAAGCTTTGCCAAGATAGGAAATCGGGCATTGTTTACCTCTCACCAGTTTAATACATCAAGTTCCCCAGTCGGATGCAAAGGCTCACTCAAGTACACATCCAATTCTGACCTTGAAGCTGAAGAAGTGTGGGAAGCTGCATGCCATTGGCTAAACCTAAGAATATTGTTTGATTCTTCACCAGGACTTGGAGCAACAGTGTTAGAGCTCGATGAGTCAACTTGTCCACCATATTGCAAGTACAATGTCTCGATCATCTCCTGAACTCTAACTATGTAAGAGTCAGAATCAACATTATAAATCTCCGAGTAGAAGTACCTCACAATAAACATCTTGTATCTAGGATCAAACACGACTGCAATTGCCAAAACAAAGTTACACTCATCCCAGTATTTGTCAAACTTATCCTTCATCCTAACCGCCATCTGAGATATATCAGCATTGTCACTTCTTACCCACTCAATCAGTTTGAGCTTAATGTCACTCATATCTGGGAAGAAAATGTTAGCAGTTGGATATTTACTTCCACTAAAGTGCTTCGTGGCATGAGCAAATGTTCTCAGATATTCAACAACGAGTATATGAAGATTCCATGATTCAGGTGATGGTAGCCAACGATAACTAGTATCCAACCGATGCAAACGAATAAATGCAAGCCTCAGAGGTATAGCCGTCTCCAACAACTCAAAGGTCGAATTCCATCGCGTGGGCACATCCATGGCCACTGACCTCAATTTCTCGAGCCCACAATGAGCCTTTGCCAAGCTAAATTTACTCATAGCCAAAAGGATATCGATCCAAGTATCTGACACTCTGACGTATATCATCAATCAACTCCCTTAGCACAGCTAAACCATCCTGAACAACGAGGTTCAAGATATGGGCACTACAACGTACATGCATGAGATCCCCATCAAATGGAAGGGTGGAATGCTCCAGATACCACTCTTTCAACTTGTTCATCATAGAGTAATTAGCACTTGCATTGTCCACAACAACCGAGCTAATCTTCCCATCGATGTTCCACTCTAGCATCTGTTCTCTAATGAAACTGAAGATTTTCTGACCATCGTGAGGGTAGTCGAGAAACTTGAATGCAATGATCTTCTTCTGCAATACCCAATCACCATCTATGAAATGGGTTGTGTGACAGCAGTATGCCTTATTGGAATGATCTGATATCCAGATATCCGTAGTCAAAGCAATCTAGGAACGCAGATTATCCAACATACGAAAGACCTTCTCTTTTTCCTCCATGAAAACACACAATACATCCGCTTTGATGGTATTTTTTTATGGTAACTTGAAGTTTGGATTAAGTCCCATGCAAAAACGCTCAAAGAACTCATGTTTTCCAATATTAAAAGGATAATTATTCTTGATCACTGCAATTGCCAAATCTGTTCTACTCGTCAACTGGTCAAATCTGAACTCTGCTCTAGGGCTCCTATAAGGAGTGTTGGAAGCACCCGGGAGTGTAAATACTGAACAAGGACCATTAATATGGTTCCTTAGCATGCTAGTTCCACAGCTATTGTCCCAAGCAAACAATTTCTTGCAATGATTGCACTATGAATTTGTTATAACCCCACACTACCATCTATTACCTTCACAAAATGATCCCACACAATTGACCTCAAGCGTTTAGTCCTAGGTCTTGGCACTGTTGTTGGCGGTGGAACATTAGGAAGTTGTTCCGCAGTTTGTTCTGTTTCACTTTGAGAGGTAGATATGTAGTGTTACTCCTAAACAAACAAAAACAATATAGTATTAAAATAGAATACCAATTACAAAACCAAGAACAAGAATAGAACAACAGTACACAAAACGAGCAACACTCTGTTGTATCCTAGCCTCGCTCAGAAAAACTGCTAGCTAGCATCGAACAATAAACAAGACGAAATTTCACAACACAACAATAAACAATTACGAAATCAATGTACGAAATGTCAAGAAGAAATCAAGACATACTAACATCAAACAACACACTAACATCGATCACAATGTATACCCATATCAAGACGAAATCAAGAATGAAATTTCAAGTCCGAATTGAGTATGGAATTAACGAAATCAAGACGAAATTTCAAGTCCAAAACGAAATCAAGAACGAAAGATAAGGCAATTTCTACAAACCTGTTCGAATTGAGTATGGAATTAACGACGAGGTCTGGGATCGAAGTTCATGGCGGCACGACAGAGTAGCAGAGAGCCAGAGACGAAGGCGAGTTGCAAATGAGAAAGAGCTGTGGCAAGATTCAGGTGAGACGAAGGCGAGTTGCAGAGACTGAGTCGTGAGGACGTGAGTTGTGTCTCTGTGACGACGACTGTGAGATTGGAGAAGAGATGAAATGATTTTGAAAAAAAAAACCTATCAATAACCTAAACCATGGTTATTTCCGGTTTTATGATCGAACCGGAACCGGTCAGTAAATTTTTCGGTTCCGGTTATGGTTATGGTTATTATTTATTTGGTTATGGTTATAATTGAAATTGGAATAATGGTTATGGTTATGGTTATTAACCAACCAGTTCCAGACCTACCTGGAATATCTGGTTCCTGATCAATATGACCTCAAATAAGACACATACAATATCAACAAAATAAGTGTTCAAACCATATAAGTTCATGTCAAATATGAATATTGGTAAAATTCCACTAAATAGTAGTGAAGTGAGTGTTTATAGCCAAAGAAGTAAAACAGATAGCAGATAGACCTAGTATTTCTTCTATTCTCAGAGACTACTATGAAGTGTTTCTCGCTGTCGTGATCAACATGTTGATTTGCACATCTACTCTATATAGACATATCTTTGGGATTCGCTTACTACATTATAATACACGATTCATAGGTAAAGTTCCAAGCTTAAACTTTATAATTTCAGTATAAGAAATGGCACACACATAGTTCTGTTGGTGCTGGCGAGTTTTAGATTCTTTCTACTTGTCAGCCAAAAACTTGAATAAAATTGACATGCAAGTTGCATAACTATCGAAACAGTTTATCTGTTTATGAGTGACTTAGACATATCCAAAGGGCTTGAGTTGGCTAAGCTTGACAGGCCAGATGATAATCACTAGTACAACTACAACATATTCACAGCAACCGATACTTCAATGATGAATACTTCAATCATCATAAAAGACTTGGAGGTATAAAACAGTACTGAAGTTGATGTTACAAGGGGACATCTCTAAATTCCGAATTCAGACTGGATAAACAGAAAACAAAATGACAACTTCGAAGCAATGCATTTCTGAGACAATCCCCGCCAAGACGGTAAAGTATGCCCAAACAAATCAAGATTTTGTAAGAAAACGTAAGATGTAACACGATATCGTTGTAATTGTACTTACTTGGCTACTTCCAACAAAAGCAATTCCAGCTTAAGATCAACAATAGGAACCTCAGCAGCTTCCAATTGTTGCTCCTTTGCTTCAGCTTCCGATCTTCGAATCTCTTCAAGTTCCTCGGGAGTAATATCCTCCTCGATTTGATCCAGCTTGACTTGTTGTTCCTCAACCTCGGTATCCACAGGGATTAATTCTACCAAGAACGCTAGGAGGTTTTTCAAACTATTTAGTGAGTATTCAATATCAAAAATGAATAGATTGAGAATTATGAAGACTACTTAGTCTATATATAATGTTTATAGTTTAATACCATTAGGAAACATAAAGATGATGAATTGATCTTATCAAATCATCTACCAATGTCTGGTGTTGATCCAGGTAAACCCAAAATCAACCATTAAGTCGCCTAGCCCAGTTGGTCATGTGTAGAGTCTATTTACTAGAGGTCTCTAGTTTGAATCTCATCAGGCCCAACATGTTTATATCTTTTTCGTGATCTTTATGAACTTCAATTCCAATTGGCCCAAAACATTATATTATTAAATCTAATTAATAATTCTCATAATAAATTATTACTAATCCAATTAATACATAATTTATCATAATACTCATTGGTAAAACAATCACCATAAAGTGTGACCCATAGGGCCTTATATATTAAGCACTAATCAAATCAAGGTCTTAGTGAAATTTCTAGACAATTACCAGACATTATTAATATACAAGGAATGTTTGAAAGGATATACAAACCACATGTAATGTAGGGTTCGTGATGATACGGTCCTTTCATTCACGAATAATCGAATAAGTCTAGAACTTGATATTGTGTCTGTTCCAATAACTTATCCATTTATCTCTCATTCTTATTAGTTGATCTATGATCATATTCAAACACTATTTTGAATACATCCTTTTGCATTGGCCAATGACTAACGTTCACACTAATTTATGAGAACTAAAGTATTCTCTCTAAATCTATGAGGAATAAATCCTATCTTGGCTCAACTACTACTCCCATGTGCTTCGTGATATGGCCAACACATGCCGTGTCTATCCCTATCTAGGAGTGCAAGCATTGGTCATGATCAAAGCACAACACTCCGCACATGTAGTAAGTATTGACCTCAAGTCAAAGGACTACTTCATCACCCTACTCACCGATACTCCCATAGACACATAAATAGAATCTATCAAATGGTTTCTCGGTTGGGTATACCAACACTCGCTAAAGTGTCCATGTGTCCATCATGAATAACCAAGTTATTCGTAGTCGTGAGAACTACTACATTCTCGAAGAATATGATGCAGACCACATGCCAATCTTAATATGCATCATTGATATCCCATATCTCAATGATCTTCGATTGGGGCGATTTTAGGACTTATGCTTAGTCACTCAAGTTCTCACATACTTAGTGATAACATAAAGTCCATGGGAACATCTTATAGAATAATTCAAACAACAAGATAACTATTCAATAAATGCAATGCCAAACAAATATCCTATGTCTTATATAATAAAATAAACTGAATGTGATCAAGTACATATCAATCATAATAATGATTGTCTCTAGGACATACATACTTTCAGATTTCACAACGAACCTCATATAGAGGAAGAGGTAAACACAGTTCCACTGCCATTGTAAAATGGTGGCTTACACTCCCAACACTACATTAGCTTCTGAAGACCAAAAAACTGAATTTCATCGCCACACCACGCTATTTGTCCAGCAAAACTTGAAGACACTAGTCATGTACATTGTTATTTAACCAAGAAACTAATTATTCCTAATTATAACAGCTAATATTTGACAATCCACAACTAATAGATCAATATTGCATCCAAATCCAACCATTGGAAGAAAAGAACCTACTAACACATCCAACAAGGCCCAATAGCAAAACAATCTTGAAACCTACAAATTGCATTCTAAAGGCAAATTGAGAAAAGTTGAGTACGAAACAAACTAGATATAAATATTGTACCATTGAGCTTGTTAGAATTTTAGTCTACAATGAGGCTAGTCCATGTCTTTGCACCTAAACCAATGAGCCCCCACACGTTAGAAATGAAGTTTCTTTGTACGTGAATAATCTCTACTATAGGAGTGGATTATATTTGAGAAAGAAATACTAAAATTCATTGAAAGATGAAAGAGTAATTGAAGCTCAAAGTATGTTGGTTGGTGCATTGGGTATGGAATGCCAAGAGTTGGAATGGGAGAAGTCCCGCATGGCTAAAATTGAAGAAGAATGAACTACACAATAGTCCAAGACTTGGGCTAATAGTTTGGGCCCTTGGGGCACCCATGGTTTTGGAAGGGGGAGGAGCTAGATGCTCCTTCACTTTACCCAGGTCGTGGGTCGAGGGTCATAGGGTCCGCGGGTCACGGTCTGGAGTTGACTATAATCTTTTTGGGCTAAAAACATATTGTGTTTTGGTCAGGCCCAATAGAAAGTCTGAAGCAAAAAAGGCCCAACAGATGTGTCTATTCGTTTGGACTGCTTGTGAACGAATTTGTCCATTCGCTGAACGGATTTGTCCATTCGCTAAGGGAAGTAACTGAACATAAAAATTCAAAAGGTGTGTCCGTTGGAATTTTTGTCTCTACAAGGACCTGTTCGCGAAAGTCTACATCTATTAAGACTCCAACTCTTCAATATTATAAATACACCCCCCCCCCCCCCCAGAATAGAATTTCAATACACTACAATCCTTCTTTCCTTCTCTAATGCTTTCTACAAGCCTGAATCTTCTATTCTGCCAAGTTCGACGAGTTAGCAATTCAGTGCTAGAATTCTAACTCTCTGCTGTTCTATCTTGGGAGACTGTTTACTGTTAACCGTAGGCACCAGAGCGGGGCAAACAAAGTCTTAAGGACCGAGGGCCACCCTCTACTCAGTAGACTAATCTCTCCATTCTGTTTCGAACACCATCTTCATACACCCACTCTCTATAACCAACAACTTAAGACTTTTTATACTGTATCGAAGATGTCGACTGACATTGAAGTACTTGCTGTTCGTGTGAATGCTGCTCCTTCTAACCATGGGGAGAAGCCAGAGAAGTTTGTGGGGACAAACATCAAACAGTGGAAAAAGAAAATGATGTTCTATTTGGCGACTATCGGGCTGGCCAATTTCATCACTGCTGATCCACCTACTCCGCCCGTGCTGAAGGAGATTGATGAAAATGCTATGGCTATGGAGGAAGTTCAGGCCGCTCAAGACGACAACCGGAAGAGGCAACTGGCCTATGATGCTTGGGTCCATAGTGACTTCCTGTGTAAGAACTACATTCTCAATCGCCTTCGAGGCTCTCTACACCGCCTGTCGCTTACAAGACCGCAAGGGAATTGTGGGAGAAAATGGACAGGAAGTACTGCGTGCAGGATGCTGGTGCAAAGAAATTCATTGTGGGGAAGTTTTTGAACTTCAGAATGACTGACTCTAAGTCTGTGATGAGTCAGGTTCTGGAGTATCAAATGATTCTCCACGAATTGAAACAAGAGGGGATGAAGCCTAATGAGTCATTTCTGGTTGCTTCATTGATTGAGAAACTGCCACCATCATGGAATGAGTTCATGAGTTATCTCAAGTTGAAGACCAAGGAAATGGGGCTTCAAGAGTTGGTCATCAAGCTTCAGATTCAGGAAGACAACCGCAGGGCTTTGGTCAAGGCAACCAGCCCATGTATGCCAAGGCTCACCTGGTGGATTCTAAGGGAAAGTCCAAGGGGAATTCCAACAAGAACCGCAAGCGGCGTGATGGGGACGTGAAATCTCAAGGGAATTCTGGGAATTCCGGGAATCCAGGAACGTCCAGAAAAATCAAGGGAAAGTGCTTCAATTGTGGGAAGCCTGGACATATGAAGGCAGACTGCAACCAACTCAAGAAGGAAAAGGCCAATGTTGCTGAGGCAAAAGATGATCCTATGGTGGAGGATTTGGTCAATTCCATTTCTGTTGTGGTCTTGGAGGCTAACCTGGTTGAGAATCCAAGGCAATGGTGGATGGATATGGGTGAAACCCGCCACATATGTTCCGACAAGGGTGCTTTCTCTACCTACTCTCCAGTGAAGGATAAGAAGTTGTTCATGGGGAACGATGCTATTCGAAGGTGAAAGGAGCTAGAACGGTGGTTCTGAAGATGACTTCTGGGAAGGAGCTCATTCTGAATGAAGTGATACATGTTCCAGATATCCGCAAGAATCTGGTGTCCGGACCACTGTTGGTCAAAGCTGGTTTCAAAATTACTTTCGAGTCTAGTCAGTTTGTAATGTTGAAGAATGATCAGTTTGTAGGAAAGGGCTACATAAGTGATGGGCTCTTTAAGATGTCTGTAATGTCTGTACTTCGCTCCTTTGAGAGCAATGAAATGAAGCATTCTACCTACTTGTCTGAGTTCTCTAATTTATGGCACCATAGATTAGGACATACAAACTACAATGCTATTCGAAAGTTAATTAAATTGAAACATTTGCCGTCCTTTGAATTCGATTCTCAAACTAAGTGCGAAGTTTGTGTGGAGGCAAAATTAACTAAGACACCATTTCATTCGTGAACAGAACCACTACTCCTTTAGAGTTAATCCACAGCGACTTGTGTGATTTAAAGTTTATGCAAACTAGAGGAGGGAAAAAGTACTTTGTCACTTTTATTGACGATAGCACAAGGTATTGTTATGTTTACTTGCTAAGAAGTAAGGATGAGACCTTAGAAGCATTTAAACATTATAAGACTGAAGTTGAGAACCAACTTAGTACTCGAATTAAAGTAATTCGAAGTGATAGGGGTGGAGAGTATGGATCACCTTTTGAAGAATATTGTTCCAAGTTTGGCATCATTCATCAAACTACTGCTCCTAACTCACCCCAATCTAATGGTGTTGCTGAATGCAAAAATCGCACTCTGAAGGAGATGATGAATGCACTATTACTAGATTCTGGATTACCCCAGAATTTGTGGGGGGAGGCTATTCTCACGGCCACTACTATTCTTAACAGAATACACCGGAAAAATAGTGTTGTTACTCCATATGAGCTATGGAAGGGTCACAAGCCATCGTACAAACACTTGAAAGTGTGGGGTTGCTTGGCAAAGGTAGAAGTACCTAAGCTAAAGCAAGTAAAAATCGGACCCAAAACTGTAGACTGCATATTCATTGGGTATGCGAGTAACAGTAGTGCCTATCGATTCCTAGTGCATAAGTCTTCTATAACCGATATCCATGAGGGTACTGTTATAGAATCAAGAAATGCACATTTTTTTTGAAGAAGGAAAAACTTCCTAGTAAGGATAAGAAGGAAATAGTCTCTCGTAAACGAGATTATGAAACCGCAATAGGCTCAAATGTGGGGGTTCCTGAACCAACTGATTCTAAGGCAGAATTTGAAGGTCCTCCTCCAGAGAATGTTGCAGAACCTAAAGGTTTACTTCCAGAAAATTATGCAGAACCTGAAAGTTCACATTAAGAGAATGCTGAAGCTACTGATGTCGAACATAGGAGAAGTAAGAGGGTAAGGATTGAGAAGGATTTTGGTCCTGATTTTCTTACATACACGGTGGAAAACGAACCAAAGATAATCCAAGAGGCGATTTCCAACCCTGATGCTGCACTTTGGAAAGAGGCCATTGAGAGCGAAATGGAATCCATTCTGCATAACCATACTTGGGAATTGGTTGATCTTCCTCCGAAAAATAAACCTCTGGGTTGCAAGTGGATACTCAAACTCAAGTATAAAGCAGATGGTACCATTGATAAATACAAGGCTCGTCTAGTGGTCAAGGGCTACAGACAGAAGGAGGGCCTTGACTATTTTGACACATACTCTCCTGTTTCAAGGTTAACTTCCATTAGCGTATTCATAGCCATAGCTGCGCTGCGTGGTCTTGAGATACATCAAATGGATGTTAAAACCGCTTTCCTAAATGGAGAGTTGGAAGAAGAAATATACATGGAACAACCTGAAGGGTACGCGATTCCAGGGAAAGAGAAGAAGGTTTGTCGCCTTGTCAAGTCATTGTATGGACTTTAAACAATGGCACGAAAAGTTTGACAACACGCTGAGGTCAAAGGGATTTTATTAATGAATGTGATAAGTGTATCTATGTAAAAGGGAACGCTGAGTCCTTTGTCATGATATGCTTATACGTAGATGACATGCTCATTATCGGAAGTAGTCTGGAATTGATCATGAAAACCAAGCAAATGTTGAAACAACATTTTGACATGAAAGACTTGGATGTGGCGGATTTAGTCTTAGGAATAAAGATTTCTAAGACGTCCGAGGGCTTGGTGCTATCACAATCTCATTACGTTGAAGTCGTCTTGAAGAGATTTGGGGTCTTTGACTGTCCACCTGTGAAAACACCTTTGAACAGGAGTCAATGTTTAGACAAACATAATGGTGATCCTGTGGAGCAAGTGCAATATGCTCGGATAATAGGCAGTCTAATGTACTTGATGAACTGCACTCATCCCGATATTGCATATGCGGTCAACAAGTTGGCCAGATTTACGCGTAATCCAGGGAGTGACCACTGGAAGGCACTAAATCATCTATTGAGTTACTTAAAGTATACAATAGATTATGAATTACACTATGGAAGATATCCAGCGGTATTGGAAGGATACACTGATGCAAACTGGATATCTGACAATACAAACACCAAGTCCACAAGTGGATATGTGTTTACCATTGGTGGCGGGGCTATTTCCTGGAGGTCCTCTAAACAAACCTGCATCGCCGGATCCACGATGGAATCGGAATTCATAGCTTTAGACAAAGCTGGAGAAGAAGCAGAGTGACTTCGAGAATTTTTAGAGGACATCCCTTGTTGGGAGAAACCTATGCCTTCCGTGACAATACAATGTGACAGTATGTCAGCACTAGGAAGGGCAGAAAGTAACATGTACAATGGCAAGTCTAGACACATACGTCGTAGACACAAGACCATTAGGTAATTGATCTCTACGGGGGTTATCACTATTGATTACGTGAAATCAAAGGATAACATTGCGGATCCGCTAACTAAAGCTATACCTAAAGATCAAGTGAGTTGCCTGCCTAGGGGAATGGGCCTAAGACCCACTAATTAAGGAACTTTACAGTGGAAACCCAACCATACTGACTGGAGATCCCAAGAATTTGGTTCAATGGAAAAACTAAGTTGTAAAGGATCAATACGTGCCTCGTGAAGTTTTGTACTTCGATGTAAAAGCACTTAGGAGCTTTTGCTCCACCCGGACCATCCCCGTGAAAGACACTAAGTGCTCCTGCAGAAACGGGCAGAGGTTGAGTCACTGAACACTTAATGATCTCTGAAGAGATTATTAATCTCTTTAGCTTACGAGCGGAGCATTGGCAGGATGCTCTTAGAACGAGATCACCTATTTAAGTGTGAAGTTTAGGCCGCTTCAAACGTAAACACTTAAGAATCCGAGTGAGTCCAAGGCCTTTAATGGATGAAACAATGGAACTAGGCAATAAGGAGAATTATTGTGTTGATATCATTATCTTGGTTTACACAAAACGCCGACCGGTTCAAGGCACCACGTCCACCGTGTGGCAAGTAAATTTGATGGTATTCTACTAGGGACGATTCAATGTGGCTGACAATCGAACCCGATGCAATATGATTTTCCGCCAGAAATTCTAGGCTAGAGCACCCTGAAGTGATGTGAGCATCAATCCTCTTTCATGTGGGGATTGTTAGAATTTTAGTCTACAATGAGGCTAGTCCATGTCTTTGCACCTAAACCGATGGGGCCCCCACACGTTAGAAATGAAGTTTCTTTGTACGTGAATAATCTACTATAGGAGTGGATTATATTTGAGAAAGAATTACTAAAATTCATTGAAAGGTGAAAGAGTAATTGAAGCTCAAAGTGTGTTGGTTGGTGCATTGAGTATGGAATACCAAGAGTTGGAATAGGAGAAGTCCCACATGGCTAAAATTGAGGAAGAAGGAACTACATAATAGTCCACGACTTGGGCTAATAGTTTGGGCCCTTGGGGCACCATGGTTTTGGAAGGGGGGAGGAGCTAGATGCTCCTTCACTTGACCACACGCTCCCGCCAGGAGCCGGGCCCGGGCCCAGGTCTCGGGTCTCGGGTCACGGGTCGTGGGTCCGGGGTCCGTGGGTTCGCGGTCTGAAGTTGACTATAATCTTTTTGGGCTAAAAACATATTGTGTTTTGGTCAGGCCCAATAGAAAGTCTGAAGCAGAAAAGGCCCAACAAATGTGTCTATTCGTTTGGGCTGCTTGTGAACGAATCTGTCCATTCGCTGAACGGATTTGTCCATTCGCTAAGGGATGTAACTGAACAGAAAAATTCAAAAGGTGTGTCCGTTGGAATTTTTGTCTCTGCAACGACCTGTTCGCGAAAGTCTACATCTATTCAGACTGCAACTCTTCAATATTATAAATACACCGCCTAGAATCGGATTTCAATACACTGCAATCCTTCTTTCCTTCTCTAATACTATCTACAAGCCTGAATCTTCTATTCTGCCAAGTTCGACGAGTTAGCAATTCAGTGCTAGAATTCTAACTCTCTATTGTTCTATCTTGGGAGACTGTTTGTTGTTAACCATAGGCACCAGAGTGGGGCAAACAAAGTCTTAAGGACCGAGGGCCACCCTCTGCTCAGCAGACTAATCTCTCCATTTTGTTCCGAACACCATCTTCATACACCCACTCTCTACAACCAACAACTTAAGACTTTGTATACTGTATCGAAGATGTCGAATGCCATTGAAGTACCTGCTGTTCGTGTGAATGCTGCTCCTTCTAACCATGGGGAGAAACCAGTGAAGTTTGTGGGGACAAACATCAAACAGTGGAAACAGAAAATGATGTTCTATTTGGCGACTATCGGGCTGGCCAATTTCGTCACTGCTGATCCACCTACTCCGCCCGTCCTGAAGGAGATTGATGAAAATGCTATGGCTACGGAGGAAGTTCAGGCCGCTCAAGACGACAACCGGAAGAGGCAACTGGCCTATGATGCTTGGGTCCACAGCGACTTCCTGTGTAAGAAATACATTCTGAACTATCTTTCTGAGGCTCTCTACACCACCTTCTGCTCTGTCAGTACTGCAAGGGAATTGTGGGAGAAAATGGACAGGAAGTACTGCGTGCAGGATGCTGGTGCAAAGAAGTTCTTTGTGGGGAAGTTTTTGAACTTCAGAATGATTGACTCTAAGTCTGTGATGAGTCAGGTTCTGGAGTATCAAATGATTCTCCACGAATTGGAACAAGAGGGCATGAAGCCTAATGAGTCGTTTCTGGTTGCTTCATTGATTGAGAAACTGCCACCATCATGGAATGAGTTCATGAGTTATCTCAAGTTGAAGACCAAGGAAATGGGGCTTGAAGAGTTGGTCATCAAGCTTCAGATTCAGGAAGACAACCGCAGGGCTTTGGTCCAAGGCAAGCAGCCCATGGATGCCAAGGCTCACCTGGTGGATTCTAAGGGAAAGTCCAAGGGGAATTCCAACAAGAACCGCAAGCGGCGTGATGGGGACGTGAAATCTCAAGGGAATTCTAGGAATTCCGGGAATCCAGGAACGTCCAGAAAAATCAAGGAAAAGTGCTTCAATTGTGGGAAGCCTGGACATATGAAGGCAGACTGCAACCAACTCAAGAAGGAAAAGGCTAATGTTGCTGAGGCAAAAGATGTTCCTATGGTGGAGGATTTGGTCAATTCCTTTGTTGTTGTGGTCTTGGAGGCTAACCTGGTTGAGAATCCAAGGCAATGGGGGATGGATACGAGTGCAACCCGCCACATATGTTCCGACAAGGGTGCTTTCTCTACCTACTCTCCAGTGAAGGATAAGAAGTTGTTCATGGGGAACGATGCTACTTCGGAGGTGAAAGGAGTTGGAAGCGTGGTTCTGAAGATGACTTCTGGGAAGGAGCTCATACTGAATGAAGTGATGCATGTTCCAGATATCTGCAAGAATCTGGTTTCCGGACCACTGTTGGTCAAAGCTGGTTTCAAAATTACTTTCGAGTCTAGTCATTTTGTAATGTTGAAGAATGGTCAGTTTGTAGGAAAGGGCTACATAAGTGATGGGCTCTTTAAGATGTCTGTAATGTCTGTACTTTGCTCCTTTGAGAGCAATGAAATGAAGCATTCTACCTACTTGTCTGAGTTCTCTAATTTATGGCACCATAGATTAGGACATACAAACTACAATGCTATTCGAAAGTTAATTAAATTGAAGCATTTGCCGTTCTTTGAATTCGATTCTCAAACTAAATGTGAAGTTTGTGTGGAGGCAAAATTAACTAAGACACCATTTCATTCAATGAACAGAACCACTACTCCTCTAGAGTTAATCCACAGCGACTTGTGTGATTTAAAGTTTGTGCAAACTAGAGGAGGGAAAAAGTACTTTGTTACTTTTATTGACGATAGCACAAGGTATTGTTATGTTTACTTGCTAAGAAGTAAGGATGAAACCTTAGAAGCATTTAAACATTATAAGACTGAAGTTGAGAACCAACTTAGTACTCGAATTAAAGTAATTCGAAGTGATAGGGGTGGAGAGTATGGAGAACCTTTTGAAGAATATTGTTCCAAGTTTGGCATCATTCATCAAACTACTGCTCCTTACTCACCCCAATCTAATGGTGTTGCTGAACGCAAAAATCGCACTCTGAAGGAGATGATGAATGCACTATTACTAGATTCTGGATTACCCCAGAATTTGTGGGGGGAGGCTATTCTCACGGCCACTACTATTCTTAACAGAATACCCCGGAAAAATAGTGATGTTACTCCATATGAGCTATGGAAGGGTCACAAGCCATCGTACAAACACTTAAATAAAATTCAATATTATATTTCACAATATATTGCTACCCCTCACATAAATTTTTGCATTCGCCCCTACGAGGAGGAAGGGAAAGAATTAAAACAAAAGAAAAGAAGGCTCTGTTCTCTTCAACTGCAATTTTCTGAATCGAATCGAATCAGGCCGAATCGAATCGAACCGAATCAACTGAAATCAAACGAATCGAATCGAATCGAATCAAGAAATTATTTTGTAATAATAATAACAATTATATGATGGTATATATAATCACAATTAAAAAAAATATTATTTTTGTCATCTTTCTCACACTCTTCCTACTCTTTTTTCTATCACTTTACCTTTTTATTTATTATTGTATAACAAACTTTAAAACCAACCGCGTGGAAAACAATATGAGAATGATAACTTGATTAAAATCAAATTTTAATCGTCGTACAAACTGTCTTTATCTAGTTTTTTTTTTTTAATATGTGAAATTTATTACAACTTGAAAACGTTTACAAGAGCATGGACAATGTTCGGCAAATAAAATAATTAAAAGCTTAACTTTAGTTTGGTTTAACTTGTTTTGGAGTTTTTGAGAGTCATTTGAAAGACTTGTAGAGTTTGGTTTGACTTTGGTTTGGCTTAACTTGTTTTTTATTTGTGAAGTTTGAGAAAAAATTCAACGTTAGCTTCTGAGTTTAATTCTATTGTTCTGATATCTTCCAACAAAAGAACATGTAGATTTTTTGTTGGAGATGTACGTACAGAGTATGTGAACCAGGTTGTATGGTACTCTCAGATTCCTGTAGTTTCTTATCTTAACTCACATTTTACGGTAGAAAAGAAAGGTAATTCAAATTGTAACTATACTCTTTATTTCATTGATCTGCTAAAAGTCATATTAAAAAGAAAGAAATAAAAAAAGTTGAAAATAACTCAATTGGATAAATTTTCTTATTTTCCTCGTACAAAAGATCAGGTGTGTAAATAAATGATAAAATAATAATAATAATAATAATAATAATAATAATAATAATAATAATAATAATAACAATAACAACAACAATAACGACAACGACGACGACGACGACAACAATAATAATAATATGAATTTAATGAACTTAATCGAATCAAGACGAAATTGAATCGAATCGAATCGAATTGAATCGAATCGAATGAAATCGAATCAATGAACTTAATGAATTTTCAGTTGAAGAGAACATAACCGAAAAGGGAACAATCCTCATCGTTAATCCAAAGAAAGAGCTATCTTCTTTTTTCTTTTCTAGTATCGTTAAATTTAATGAAGCATGAACATTGTTACAACTCAATTGAAGTAGAGAGCTTTTTCATATACATAACTCATAAGTACGGTAATTACAATCAACTAGAAATCAAGAGAAATATACATTTTGATATAATGAGATCCTAAGAATCACACTTGTGATTCTGTCGTATCTTGGAATTAAATATCTTGAACATCATGGACAATAAACATATGTGCACCTGCCAAAACACATATGACGCAATGTTAATTATGATCGATCTATTTAATGGCCAGAGTTCGTGGACTAAAGTTATGTTATTTTCAGCTGAAATTTCTTCGAATCGAATCGAATCAAATCAAACGAGGAAATCAAACGAATCAAATCAAACGAATCAAGAAATTACATTTGTCCCATTTTTTAATAATAATGAATACTACATCCGGTCCATTAATAAATTCGTAAGGAGACTTTTTTCTGGACGTTGACTGTAATTACTCGCAAATTACACGACAAAAGAATATAATAAAATTATATGATAAAAATAAATTAAGTATATTTGACTAACATAACTTTGTTTTATACTTTTTTTTGTGCGTAATTTGTAGAGTTTGGTTTGACTTTAGTTTGGTATAACTTGTTTTTTATTTATTAAGTTTGAGAAAAAACTCAACGTATGCTTCTGAGTTTACTTCTATTGTTCTAATATCTTCCAATAAAAGAACATGTCGATTTTTTGTTACAGATGTACGTACAAAGTATGTGAACCAGTTTGAATGGTACTCTCAAGTTCCTGTAGTTTCTTATCTTAACTCAACTTTGACGGTAGAAAAGAAGGGTAATTCGAATCGTAACTATACTTTTTATTTCATTGATCTACTAAAAGTCGTGTTAAAAAGAAAGAATAAAAAAGGTTGAAAATATCTCAATTGGATAAAATTTTCTTATTTTCCTCGTACAAAAGATGGGTTGTGTAAATAAATGATAAAATATTAATAATAATAATAATAATAATAATAATAATAATAATAATAATAATTTAATGAACTTAAGAGAAATTGAATCAAGAAAATGAATCAAGAGAAAATCAAGAGAGCTGAATCAAGAGAGCGAATCAAGACGAATGAATCGAATCGAATCGAATGAAATCGAATCAACGAAGCCAAATAAAATAACATAACCTAATTCTCTCATATCGGAAAAGTGGAGCTCCAAAATCACATTCAGCCACAACCCATAGGAACATATCTTTCATCCGAACTTGCTTCAATGGCCTTAATGCTCTTTCAGGTCCATCATCTCTTTTACTATCCAAGTTAAATTCTATTTCCTTACCAGTTCATTCTTTTCACATATGCATTAATTAATTTGTGTTTTTGTGTATATAGGGGTTTGAATCTTGTCCATTCCGTATGCCCTCTCGGAGGGGGGTTGGTTAAGTATAATCGAGCTCTTTTCAGTAGCTGTCGTGTGCTTTTACACTGGATTACTAATGAAGAGATGCATGAATTCAGATCCGCTCATCAGGACGTATCCTGATATAGGCGCGCACGCATTTGGGAGGAAAGGAAGAATTGTCATATCCGTGTTTATGTATGTTGAACTGTTCTTGCTTGCTGTGGCATTTTTAATCCTGGAAGGCGATAACTTGCACAAATTGTTTCCGGATTTAGGTCTGCATCTGTTTGGCAGACAAGTTGGAGGCAAACGTGTGTTCATTGTGATCACTGGACTTATCATGTTGCCTACTACATGGTTAAGAAGCTTATCTGTCTTAGCGTATCTTTCTGCCGTTGGAGTTTTCGCTTCAATCGTCTTGATTGGAGCTGTGGCGTGGGTTGGGGCCGTCGATGGCGTTGGATTCGATGAAAGAGGTGATGTCTTGAGGTGGAATGGGTTGCCATCAGCCATAAGCTTGTTCACATTTTGCTATTGTGGTCATGCTGTTTTCCCTACTCTGTGTAGTTCTATGAAACATAGAAGCAAATTTCCAAAGGTAAGTGAAAACCAAAACATTAATTTACATATATAGCATTTCCTTTTTAATTACACTATAGTTGTGAAAATTGGGTGGGGATCCTCTCCTACGTAGTTGCTACTTGCTACAAATACAAAATATCTCCTCCTCCACTCATTAGATTATTGGCATGTGTCGTTTAACCCTATACCAAACAAATCATGGTTAGAGTTGGATTTTTTTTTTAATTTACAAAGATATCTAATTACTGGTAATATGGAAGTAACTAAATTGAGTGTAGAAGGAAATGTTGGGAAATTTAACCATGTTTTGGTTATATTGAGTGTAGAAGGAAATGTCATTAACAATCCTATGTTTAGCAAAACTAGTTGTTAGCTGATAAGCTTTTAATTTTTATAAAAGTAAGTGTCTAGTAAATTAATTAGTCAATAAGCTAAACAGAGCCAATAGATCTAAGGGTGAGATAGCCACTATGAACATTGAGGGGCGAGATCAATGGTATCATAAACCGTCTCGTCTTTATCTTTCCACAACCAATGTTCCATCATTATATCTTTTTGCCTTTCACAGGTATTACTTGTATGCTTTATCTTGTGCCCATTAGCTATGGATCAATGGGAGTCGTAGGCTACACCATGTTTGGAGAAAATATAATGTCTCAGGTGACTTTAAATCTTCCCACAAAGAACATAAGCTCAAAGATCGCGATTTACACTACCCTTGTTAATCCGATTACAAAGTATGCCTTATTCGTGTCTCCAATTGCCTTGGCCCTTGAAGACATAATGGTCTTGCATAGGAGCTGGTCAATCAGCATAACAATCAGGACAATTTTGGTCGTCGGTACTATTATTGTGGCACTACTTGTTCCATTTTTTGGGTATGTGATGGCTTTCATTGGAGCGTTCCTAGGCATCAGCGCGTCGATTTTGTTTCCGTGTATCTGTTACCTTAAGATCAACAAATCGTCTCGACGATATGGAGTGGAACTGGTGTTCATATATGTGATACTTGCCCTAGGTATCTTTGTTGCGGTGATCGGAACATTTGTTTCTGTTATGGACATTGTAAAACGTATTCCTACAAAATAGTCAACGTGATATTAAAAACACATACATTATGGAGTTTTTTTTTGGCATATTAGCGTTTGTAATTTTTCAATAATTTTGAAAAAATAGAACAGGTAAACCGTCCGGTCCAGGTGATTTGAGAGGATACATTTGAAAAAGGGAATCTTTTAACTCAGCTGGAGTATAGTTTGCACAGAGCTCCTGATTTTGCTCCTCACTCACTCTGGGTACAATATTTCCAAGAGTTGCGTTGATATTGCCTGTGGTAGGATTAATGGAACTGAAAATATTGTCGAAGAAACTACAAAAAAAAGACTTCTTCGTGACGAAAAATTTCGTCACAAAAGATGGATATTTTGTCACAAAAACTTCTGGTGACAAATAAGATTGTCACAGGCATTGTCGGCTAAAGCGCATCGCCATAGGTTCATTGGGACAAATTTGAAATTTCGTCTCAATAATCCATGATTTCTGGTCACAAAGAGTTTTCGTCCCAATAAACAGAGGCTTTAGTGACAATTGTTTCGTGTCTGTAGACTATATTTTCGTCACACAAAAGCCACTTTCGTCACAAGAAAGCCTGATATCTATTCCTTCTGGAGACAAACGAATTTCGTCACTATATGCCCTTAAGTTATTTTCCACTAGTAGAGATAAAAATAATCGTGACAGGAAGTAGTATTCCCTAATATACTTTATACCTATTGAGACAATCTAGAATTGTGACCACACTATTTCCAATTCATTCCAATGCACATAACTAGTCCACAATTGTACTAGCAAAATGATATAATAAAATCAACAACATACTACTCCATTTCACATGAAAACTGCTCCATTTCTTGCCATCTATATATTTCAGATTTTCAATGAACACGCCAAACCAATCCACTGAAACATATGATAGAGTATCATCAAAAATTAAAGTCCAATGAAAATGAGAAGCTAAAACACAGAATGTAAAAAGGACAATGGGAAGAACAAGCAATAAAAAAACATGCATTCCTTGAAAACAGTTTAGCAGAAAAAAGAACAGGGAGAGAAAGAAAACGTCCCAGCATGATGATTTTGTGGGAAATAAAATGAAGAACGAGGACGAAGAAATCACAATCACAACTTACCAGGAAAAGTTGCATGTACCACGTTCCCAGAAGCACTTAAGCTATTGACTATTGCAAGTTGCGCATCAAGACTGATGATTTTTTCCTTGTTATTTTTATTTTCTTCAATCTGCACACCCAGCTGTATAGTGAGACCCTCGATTTTGTCATTGGAATTTTGAAGTTGTGCTTGAAGCTCAAATGTCTTTGCTGCATTTGTACCACGAGACACCTCCACTCCGTATCCCATTCCTTTTTGGTAACCAGAGCGGCGTCCAAGTGCAGCGACAAGGATATCATCCTCTGACATCTGTTCTCTCCCTTCTTCCATAGATGTTGTCTCATATTCAATCATTTTCTCCTGGAGTTTAGGAGTTTAATTCTCAAACATCAGATAGAAAACAAACTTAAATACCAGACTAAACTGAAATGATTGTTCAGTAACTTACATATGTGCTTTTAGCAAGATCATTGACAACTTCCCCACTCTTTTTTACATGATTACTCCTCCAAAGAATGATTTTGCTTTGCTTGACCTACTTGAACAAGTGTGAAATAAGAATTTGAAGAATCTAATACACTTATAAAGAAGTACAACTACAAAGTAATGTAAAATTACAAACCATTTTCCTATATCGAGCAAAGCAACTGGTCCTCCCCCCAGTGTGGGGGTATGGCAAACATGACCTGTTCCTGCTATTAGTGACTGACCTAGACTGTATTAATAGTAAAAGAATAGTAAATATATATTTGAGAGTCAATACCTTAACTATTAAACGAAATATATAGTTTAACAATGAACTTTCTTTACCTGAAACTTGCCACTCTCTATATACTCACAAACAGCATGCCACTTCGTCATTGACACTTCATCTCTTGGACATTTTTCCTTGGGATTAAGTCCTTTATCTTTGAGTTGTCAATAACACTTAGCCAGTGTGTGCCTCCATCGTCTATAACTTGCTTGAAACTTCTGATTCACAATACGTTGCACACGTTCCGTTTGCAAATTCTCAATTTCAAACCATTGCGAAAAAAAGATTTCATCTTCTTATTAAATATATCATTGAGAACAAGTATGATACGTAATAGATAATTGATAAGCACTACAACAAGAGTTTTGTGTCTCCACATGTTAATTGAGATTAAAAGCGGAGAAAAGTAATGTTATTACCAACAAGCATTTGCGAACAACTTCTCTTTTAGTTTCTGGAACGTCTATCCACATGTTGACACCAATTAGGTCAGCACAGGTTCTAACTGAAACACCAATTCCCTCGGAGAACTCATGGTCAAAGGCAGCAGGATATTTCTCATAAGGATTAAATACAATCTTCATTTTTCCATACTACATCACAGAAATAGTAAATTAGAATCGACAAGTAACTAGGGTACTTTTTATAGAAAGTAAATTGATATACTCTCTTTAATATCTTGTCCAGTTTGAGCCCTCTACTTACACCACGAACATTCTTTGAAGCAAGAGATCCTTGACAGGAAAAAATCACATGGCAATGGATAAAAAAAAAAAAAAAAAAAAAAAAAAAAAACTGAATTAGATGGGAGAGAGCAAGATTAAAAAAGATAAAACTAACTAAAAGATCATTTTAACTTGCTTAAATCTTAAGTTAAAGATCACCTTAATGATTTAGACAAAGTTTCACAGTTAATAATACACATACCATCAGATGCATGTGTTCCTGACCCTTCAGAATTTTGCGAGGTTGAATTAGTAAGGTCATCAGGCTCATCCATGGTCTGATTCAGACTTGCATGTCTACTATGTCTAGCATCATCAGGTTCATCAATGGTATGATTAAATATTGGACCAGCTATAGCTTGATTTCTGATGTTTGAAGTAGATGTTATTGACACATTCCTGGAATTTGAAGTAGATGTTTTTTTTCTTGTGAATCCTCTTGAATTTTTGTCCTCCCGAAGACATCTGAATAGTAATAAATATGAATACAGTGTAACAATCAAGAAATTTTCAACCCCCCGATGACAATGGTGATTCTTACTCATCCTAAAGACTTCAGATTTAATGTTTGACCAGCTATAATAGGAGACATATCTACTGATTCAATCATATTCCTAGAGTTTGAAGTGGATGCTACAGATTTGGGAATCTTTTTGAATTTTGGTCCCACACGTTCAGAAGACTTCAAAAATCTTGGAGATGTTCGTCTAGAAGGTGCCAAAGCCTTCAAAATCCAATCCACATTTGGTCGTGATGGCATCTAACACAAGACATGAAAAATGAATATTGATAGAGTTAGTGCCACAATAACAATCAAGATTGAAACATGCAAGAATTGTATCAATAACAACTTAACTTACCTTCATGATTTGATATTTTCTATCTCTCTTATTTCCTACAGCAGTAACAATTAATCAACTAAGTATCCCCAAAAACATGTGGATGAGTTCATATCTAGAATGATATTAGGCCAAGTGACATAGAAAAACTAGAATAGAAAAACAAGTCAATGTGGAACTATAATTAAGTTTCAATATATCATCCAAAACATCTTCTTCTTCTTCTTCTTCCTCCTCCTCCGCCTCCTCCTCTTCTTCTTCTTCTTCTTCTTCTTCTTCTTCTTCCTCCTCCTCCTCCTCCTCCTCCTCCTCCTCCTCCGCCTCCTCCTCATGCTGCCCCCTCCTTTTCATCCTTCTATTTTGTCTGAAGTCCCTAATTTTCTGAAATACAGCCCCATCTACCTCTACATGTTCTATATCATGTCATACCCTAGATTCAACCGCATCATTTACTTCAACCAACATAGCTACTTCAGGCAATAGATCAACACCACTAGATTCAAACTGTTGCATCACTTGTGGCGAATAATCATCTTCATCGATTACAACATTATCAACATCATTCACTTCCAACTCACAATGTTCCCATAAATGTCTATGTTGTAACCTCTACACAATCTGCCAATTCTTGCCCATCTTCGTATCATTTATATAAAACACTTGTTGTACTTGTACGGGCAGTACAAATGGGTCATCTTTGTACCACCTAGACCTTGTGTCAATGCTAATATGCTTATCTTTATGCACAGTTTTCTTATTACCCATGTCAAACCATTCACATTGGAAAAGAATCACTTTATAACCTCCAACATACCGCAACTCGACCACCCTACTTAAGAAACCAAAGAACTCAATTGATTTATTATTATGAACTCCCTCTACAACTAATCCACTGTTTTGAGTTTTTCGACGTGCATCGCGGTCTTTCGTATGGAATCGAACCTCATTCACCATGCATCCCTCATAAAGTACTCAACCTAAATGGACCATTTGCTAAAGCCCACAATTGATCTGTAGCTTTTTCAGAGTTCTGGAGATGCAACAAGTTCATCTACAAAGTAAAATAAATAATAGTTAAGAAAATATGAACCCAGTTAATAAAAGAGAAGCAACAACATCTGAAAATATCTTTGCCAGTCTTATTTTAACAAATTCATTAATTACATTTCAGTAGAACATAGAGTTATAATTTCCCCAGATTAAATATGACAAGATAAAATTAGACTCAAGACACATAAATAAGTACTTACATGCTCTTTAAACCACAAAGGGAACGTGTTTTTCTGACTCTCATGATATTCTTCCCCATCACCAAGTTCATCTACATCAATTTCGAGTATCGTAGCCTTGTGCAATCTGAATAAGCATACTAAAAATGAGTAAACGAACCACATAAACACGAGAAATTAATTATTAATGTCGGTTTCTTACTTGAGGTACAGCTCAACTTCTTCACAATTGCTCAAGATATACCGATGGGCCTTGTCCAATTCTTCTTCAGTCAACAAAGACTTCTGACTAGCATGTCCAAAAGCGCGAGTGCTCATTGAAAATACTGAAAATCCTCCATTTTTCTGATCACACGCACCGTCATAATTTCTTTTCCGGCAATTGAATATGGTTTCCATATCCATGAGATACATAGACAAGAATGTTAAACATTCACTAACAATGTACCCTTGTGCAATGGAACCTTCAGGGCAAGCTTTGTTGCGGATATAGCCTTTGAGAGTCTTTAGGAACCTGAATATTGAAGACTATTTGTTTACAAGATGAACTTATGCATAAAAAAATAGAAGCTTATACGGTTAAGAAAAAAACGAGAGGGTAAAAAGAAGATAAATGAATAAAAGAAGAGGAAATAAGAACAAGAAGAAAAAGATAGGGCTAAAAACAAAACAGATGATAATAGAAGGGGAAATAAGAAGAAAAATAAGAGGGAAAAAAGAAAACAAATTAATAGAAGGGGAAATATGACGAAAAAGAAATAGAGGGGAAAATAAACGTACTTTTCAATAGGATACATCCAGCAAAACTGAACCGGACCGGCAATCTCAGCTTCTTCTACCAAATGAAGACTCAAGTGCACCATTATAGTGAAGAAATACGGAGGGTAAATTTTCTCCAGCTTGCACAAAATTACAGGGATATTTCTTCGCAGTCTAGTAAGATCTTTCCTCTTCAATGTTTTAGAACATAGCTCCTTGAAATAGTCTCCCAATTCAAATAAAGCTTCGCTTACTTCCCTAGGTAAAAAACCTCGTACCCCAGCCGGTATCAACCTTTGAAGTAGAACATGGCAGTCATGAGACTTCAAACCAGATATTGTTTTCTTTTTAATGCATTTGGAGATATACGCAACAAAACCATCAGGATATTTTTACAGACTTCAAAAACTCACGGAACTTAATCCTTTCTTCAAGGGACAATGTAAAACACGTTGGTGGCTTGATCGCTTTATTGCCCCTTTCTCTAACTTTAATATGGAGCTCTCTCCTTATTCCCATGTCACGTAGATCCTCTCGAGCAACCTCAAGGTCCTTTGTTTTCCCTTCGATGTCAAATAACGTTACAAGAACATTTTCAGATATGTTCTTCTCAACGTGCATGGGACCGAGATTATTTCTGATCAACAAAAACTGCCAATAGGGTAGCTGAAATAAGCAAGGAAGTTTGTACCAATTTAATTGTTCAGGAACACGTTTCCGTTTCCCTTTCCAATTCTTCTTACCAGGATCATCAAAATTCTCATGCAAACTATTAATCCAATGTAATATGTCAGCACCACTTAACTTCCTTGGTTTTACTCGATGGTCCTCTTCACCATTGAAATCATGTCTTTTTTTCCGAAATGGATGATTTTTAGGTAGAAATCGTCGATGCCCCATGTAGCATGTTTTAGTCCTTAGTTACTTAAAATCTGTTTCACTAAGGCAACATGGGCATGCATAATGACCACTTGTGCTCCATCCAGACAAGAGACTATAGCCTGGAAAATCGCTAATAGTCCACAAAACAGCAGCACGCATCTGAAACTTACTTTTGCTCGATATGTCAAAAGTTTAATTAATACCCATCTCCCACAATTCAATCAAATCATCTAATAGGGGCTGCAAATAAATATCAATATCCTTGCCTGGAGAGCTTGGACCTGGTATAAGTAGCGACAACATGAGGTATGAAGAGTGCATACAATCATAAGGGGGCAAGTTGTAAACTGCAAGCACAACCGGCCACATGCTATGTGAACTACTCTGGTTTGACCATGGAGTAAATCCATTGTTAGGAATATCTGTTTAGATTTTGATCAGCAACATAATGACTTATCTTAGCTCAGAAAGGTGATTAGTACTCTTAGTTCACTTGAACACTGTAAAAGAGGAAACTCACTAAGTATGATAGTCTAGCAAATCTTGTATAGGATGTTAGGTCTCGAAATGTAATTTTTATTTTCTGAAGAAGACCAAGAAGAAGGCATCCAGCAGGAAAAGTTCAACGGATTTGAAGATTTGAAGACTGCACAAGATTACTGAAGACAAAGGTTTTTCAGATACCTATGTCCAGATATCTTGAAGAAACAAGTGTTTCGAAACACACGTATTGCAAAAGATATCTGAGAATAAAAGGTTTCTGAGACGAGGAAAGTGCCCACAGATATCTACACTCAGATACCTTGGACATAAAATATGCTTCTGAAAAAGAAACATATCTGAGATTCATTCTCTGGAACACTTACAATAGACTTGGGTCAGTAAAGAACAAGATGCCATACATTGAAAAGTGTATTAAGTATACTTGATTCATAGAGCTATCTGAATAACTGAATAAGTTATTCAAGAAGCTCACCTGACAAACAAACCTAAAACCAACACCTTAAACGGCGTGGAGTACAGGAAGTACTTAGTTTGGGAAACTCAGGAATAACTCCAAGGTTATTGAGCACAGGAAGTACTTAGTTTGGGAAACTAAGGAACAGCTCAAAAAGGTTTCTGAGTACAGGAAGTACTTGGCTGTGAAAGCCGGGGAATAACTCAGGGGGAACACTTAGTTGGGAACCTAGTGTATTTAGGAATCAAGAAAAGATATCTGTAAGGTTACCTCATTTATCTTAGTGGATTCTAGGTCTAAGAAAGACCGAAGTGGATTAATTGAAGGATTACGCCACCTTCAGATACCACTATAAAAAGACTTGTGTTATTTACTCTCTGCAGCTTATTACTTGTTTTACTTATATTGCAAAGTACTTACACTTATCTTGCTGAACACGTGCACTTATCTTAGAAAAGTCTTCCGCTCTCTGAATTTAAGTATCAGATATCTGAGAAACTCTGCTCATCGACAAAAGTTTTAAAAGACTTTTCGCCCCCCCCCCCCCCCCCTCTAGTCTTTTACTTTGTCGTTATCTGGACCAACAAGTGGTATCAGAGCGGGAGGTTCCCAAGCCTTCTGCACTGAACCGAGATCCCAGATAAGTGCCCACTAACTGCTTTTCACCTATACTTGATTCGTTTGTTTAGTGTGTTTGCTGCAGGATGTCTTTAAGTGACGCCCCAATTCTCAAGCTAGAGAATTATGAGAAATGGAAGAACAATATGATGCTCCACCTAGAAGCCATCAGTGACGAAATGATCGAAGTAATAAAGAATGGCCCAATAGTCATTCAACAACTCAAGCAAGTCATAGAGGTTTCTAATGGTAGAGACAGAGAACAAGGTGATGGGTCTTCACAGACATATGCGTCAACCAGCGGGAGACCTGCCAGTCAAGTCATTTACGAACCAAAGCTCAGAGAATTCTGGACATCGGAAGATGCCAAGAGAAATCGTTTGGATGGACAGGCTCGTAATATCATCATCCGTTCTACTCCAGAGCACATACAGTGTAAACTGTGGGGTGCAAAAACGGCGAAAGTAGCCTGGCAACTGATTGAAGAAATCTGTGTTGGCACTGAAAAAACAAAGGAAAATAAGTTCGAAGTTTTGAAGCTAAAATTCCAAAACTTTAAACAAGGTCCCTCAGAGACTCTTGAAGAACTAGATTTCCGGTTTACAAAACTTATGAGTGACATGGCTGCCCTTGGTGAAAGTAATAGATATACCCAGTCAGAAAAGATTAAAACCATTGTGAGAAGTCTTAATCATAACTGGGAACACACAAAGTTTTTCTACTTTAACCAAGGAATGCCAGATATCACTCCTGTGGAACTTTTCTCTCACCTTGCCACTGTTGACTATGAGACAACTCAAAGGGAACAAACAACTGAGAAGTTGCAGAGTGTTGCTCTAGTTGCTCAAGGAACTTCTGAAAAGAAGAAAGGCAAGGATATGACTGAGGATGCTCTTTCTGTAAAGCAAATGGGAAAATATGTCAGTCGAGAAATTGAGAGAAGAAAAGCCAAAGAGAAGCTGAAAAAGCATCTAGGCTCAAACTATCACCAGTACAAAAATATGCAAAGCTCGCTGAACAAGCTAGCTCAAAAAGCATCAAGTACTGAGGAAGCAGAAATCGGAAATGATATCTGTTTCTATTGTCAGAAACCTGGTCATTTCAAGAAGGATTGTCCTGCCTACAACAAACTTAAGACAGGTGACAAGAAAGATAGAAGAATCTTCAAAACAAGTCAAAGAGCTATGCTCACTGAAGAAAGGAAAAAGATTCAACTTCAACTGGATGCTCTAGATATTGAGTCTGATTCTGAGGATGAGGATTCAGATGATTCCACACTGCCTTCCCCAGAAATATGCGGTGTTTCTCATGAAGTAATTGACTTTGGTCAAAAGAAAGAAATGTGTGGAATGGCTGAAGAAATCTTTCCCGATACCTCCAATATTGAACCTTGTCTAATGGCTGATGAGGTAACACATACTTCCTGTTATACTTATGAAAGTGATGAAGAAGGGATCAAAGAACTGGAAAATCTCAGAAAAGAAATTGATCTTTACAAAAGAGAATTTCTAATGTTCCGAGCTAGAGCCGAAAAATTCGAAGAAGAAAAGAATTCTCTTGCAAAGGAAAATTCTCAATTAATCAAGATATCTGAGAAAAAGGATGCTGAAAATGCATTTCTCAAGGCTCAGATATCTGAGACCGAAAAGTCAAATATAGAAGCAATGGCTAATCTTCAAAAGAAATATGAAGGTCTTCTTTCTGAGAATGAGGAACTCAAAAAGAAAGAACTATCTTTTCAATCTTATGCCAAAGCTAGTGACACTCTTACTGAAGTACAATCTTATTTAAGAGATCCTTCAGAAAAGAGAGGACTTGGGCTGGACACACACACAGATAGTTCCACCACTCTAAATAAGAGTAATAAAGGACTAACTTTCGTCAGTGCTCAACAAGGTGATTCCCAAACAATCTACAGCATCGGTCAGAAAGCTAAGATTGCTGACAAAGGAAAGGCAGTTGCGACCAAGCCTTTGTGGGAAAAACAAGTCCAAAAGAAAACTGTGGGAAATGTCTCTGAAAAGAAACATAAAACTGAGAAGTGCAATCATCCACAGTGCTATGTCTCTCAAAAAGGAAAAATTTTAGGAGCTGGCAAATTTTCTTATGTCACGTTTTCTGGAAAGAAAATTGATCATCCAGAGACTAGCAAAGCTACTGAAGAGAGATCTCAGACAGCATCAGGTGCTCGGAATGGTATTGGCTATAAAGCCATCGGGAAACAACTTGCTCACAAATACAAACAAGAGCAAGAACGATGATTTAAGGCTAGAATTGCTCACAGCAATTATCAGAAGTGGAAGATAAATCAAGCCACTGAAAATCTGAATGCCAGGGCTAGAATAAATATGACTAGGAAAGCTAAGTTTGTCGAAAAGCAGACTCAGAAATCTGACAGGTATCTGAAAGCACCAAATGGAGCACCTAGGAACACACCAAGGAAGAAAATAGTTTTTAACAACAATGATACCAATCATTTAACTAAGATTCCTTCTTATGTTTCTGTTAGACAAAAGAATGTTCCTAAGAAATTCATTCAAAAATGGATTCCTACCGGAAGATTCTTTAGTCTAGATGGTTCCATTGTTGGTATGAGAACCTAATCTCCTGTTTCCTATTTTGTGCAGAACACTCTAAAGACTAACTCAAAGTGGCATTTCGATAGTGGATGTGGGAAGCACATGACAGGACACAAAGCAAATCTGATTAACTACAAAAAGTGCAATGATGGACCAATTATCAGGTTTGCTGGAGGAGATGAAAATCCATCCATAGGTTTTGGCAATTTGAAATTCGGAGCCCTCACAATCTCTGAAGTACTTCATGTAAAGGGATTGAAATATAATCTCCTAAGCATGAGTCAACTAGTAGACAAAGGGTACTCTGTCAAGATCAAGTCAAAACTATGTAAAGTGATTGACAATGAGTCAAAGCATACCTTAGTTGCAGTATGAAAGGAAATCTTTATGTTGTGATTGGGCATCCGCTACAACCGAAGAATGTCTCATGGTGAGTCAATCAGCCACCATCAAGAAAATTGGCTATGGCATAAAAGAATGAGTCACTTGAATTTCAAAACTCTGAATAAGCTAGCCAATAAAGAGTTGGTGGTTGGTTTACCCAAAATGGCATATAGAAAAGAAGGTGTATGCTCAGCTTGCCAAATGGGAAAACAATCCAAAACATCTTTCAAGTCTAAGACTAGACATTCCAGTGAAAGGCCACTGCAATTGTTACATATGGATTTGTTTGAATCCTCAGTAACTAGTTATGCAGGAAAGAAGTATGGTCTGGTTGTTGTTGATGATTACTCAAGATTCACTTGGGTTGTCTTTCTCAAACACAAATCTGATGCAAGGGTTGAGATACCTAACTTGCTGAATAAGCTCGAAGTCATGAAAAATGACAAGGTATCATGAATCGTAATGCACCATGGTATCAATTTGTGAACCAAGACATCAAAGAGTTTTGTACCGCAAAGGTATACAACATCAACTATCTTCTGTACGGACACCACAACAAAATGGTGTTGCTGAAAGAAAGAATAGGACCCTAAAAGAAGCAGCAAGAACAATGCTTGCTGACACTGAAATAAGTGAAATCTATTGGGTTGAAGCTGTAAACACAGTATGCTACACTCAAAATAGATGTTTGATTAACACCATGACAAAACTCCGTACGAGCTTTTCATTGGTAGACCACCTAGTATCAAACATCTAAGGGTGTTTGGTTGCAGATGTTTTGTTCTTAACAATGCAAAAGAATACTTGAGAACATTTCAACCAAAGGCAGATGAAGGAGTATTTCTTGGTTATTCTCTGAATAGCAAAGCCTACAGAATCTACAACAAAAGAACACAAAAGATCGAGGAATCTATTCATGTAGTATTTTATGAAGGAAAAAAGAAATTACTCTTGAATGATGATCTCTCAGATAGGTTCAAAAAACTAATGATTAAAGATTCTGAAAAAGGATACTCAGAAGGAAACAATTCTATCATTCAAATAGAGGATGAGTCTGACGATGAAAAGCAACCTATGCTTAGTAACAACCAGATGACTCTAAGACATGATGAAGAATTTTCTATGAGAATTCCAGAAATGGAACAGGTTACTGAGAACCTTCAACATGAAGAGGTATCTGAAAGAGAGTTTGCTGAAATGCAAGTTCCAGATATCTCTAACACTGAAAGAGTGTTAGATATCCATGGCATTTCCCATATGTCAGATATCTCAGATACTGCACAAGTATCTCATCAAGATCATATTGATTCACATTCAAATCAAAATGATATTGATCCTACTAGTTCAAAACCCATTATGAAATGGATAAGAAATCATCCTGCAAAGGATGTGATTGGTCCCATAGACCAAGGAGTTAGAACTAGAAGAGCAATTGCTGAAAAAGCAAGTTGTCTCTATGGATGTTTCATCTCAAAAATTGAACCAAAGACAATAGAAGAAGCATTAAAGGATCAAGATTGGATCTCTGCAATGCAAGAAGAGTTGGATCAATTTGAGAGCAACAAAGTCTGGAAACTGGTTCCATTTGCTGACGGAATATCTGTAATCGGAACCAAGTGGGTTTTCAGAAACAAAATGAATGAGTCTGGTGAAATAACCAGAAACAAAGCTAGGTTGGTTGCCAAGGGATTCACACAGACTGAAGGACTAGATTTTGATGAATCTTATGCACCAGTTGCAAGATTAGATGCAATAAGACTCTTTCTAGCCTTTGCAGCTCATAATGACTTTACAGTGGATGTCAAGAGTACATTTCTAAATGGTGAACTGGCTAAGGAAGTCTATGTTGAGCAACCACCAGGTTTTGTAGTTCCCTCAGAAAGTAGGATGGTCTATAAGCTTTAGAAAGCTTTGTATGGGCTGAAACAAGCTCCAAGAGCATGGTATGATACATTGGTCAGATACCTACTAGAAAGTGGTTTCAAGAAAGGAGATGTTGATAAAACACTCTTCACATTGAACCATGATGAGAAACTACTTTTAGTTCAAGTATATGTTGATGACATTATATTTGGATCTAAAGACAAGCAACTTTGTGAAGACTTTGCTGAACTCATGAAATGTAAATTTGAGATGAGCATGATGGGAGAATTGAATTACTTCCCAGGGCTGCAAGTCAAGCAACTCAATGATGGAATATTCATTAGTCAAACTAAGTATGCAAAGGATATGCTCAATAAGTTCAATCTAAAGCCTTCTGAAAAGAATGCTAAGATACCAATGAGCATTGGAACCAAAATGACCTATACTGAATTTGACAAGAGTGTCGAAGAACACAAGTATAGGAAATTGATTGGGTCTCTACTATACCTCACTGCAAGTAGACCTGATATTCAATATGCAGTTGGAGTGTGTGCTAGATTTCAGACAAATCCAATGCAGTCACACTACAAGATTGCTATGAAGATATTAAGGTATGTAAAAGGTACTGTAGAAGTTGGATTGTGGTATCCAAAAGATAGTGGATTGAGTTTGGTTGGCTATTCAGATGCCGACTATGTTGGATCATTTCTTGATAGAAAAAGCACCTCAGGAACTTGTCAATTTCTTGGTGCTAGATTAATATCATGGTTCAACAAGAAACAAAATTCAATTGCCACATCTACCACAGAAGCTGAATATATTGCTGTTGGATGTTGTGCTTCACAGATATTGTGGATACAACAACAACTCAGAGACTATGGACTCAATGAAGAAAAGACTCCCATTTTCTGTGACAACACAAGTGCTATTGCCAGAACTCAGAATCCTAAGTTTCATGCAAGAACAAAGCACATTGATGTTAGACACCACTTCATCAGAGACCATGTTGAAAAAGGCAATATAGAGATACTCAAGATTGGCACTGAAGACCAACTTGCAGATATCTTCACTAAGCCACTACAAGAAAGCAGATTCTTAGCCTTAAGACACAGTCTTGGACTATTGGAGCTACCAAAGAACTGAAAAAGTTCAGAGAAGAGATATCTGAAGAAGATATCAAAGAAGAGAGAAAATATATCTGGAATGGGTATCTAGAGAAGAGGAATCTGGAACGGGTATCCAGAAACTAAAGGCTAAAGGGTAAAATGGCTATTCAAAGATTTCTGAGACGGGTACTCAGATATCTAGATCACTCAGTGAGGGGGAACACAAAAGAGAATAGTACAACAGTCTGCAGCCAACTACTCTCTTGAAATTTGTATTATTTCTATCTTTGTGTAAAACTTGGACAAATACCATGTGTAAGATAAATTCAGATGCAAACAGTGTTCTTGGTCATACAGAAACGTGATTCAGAAATCTAATAGCCAAAATTCATTAAATGGGCACAATTACATTTGTTGATTGTGATCATTGCTGAAGAAGCAATGGTGACCCTTGATGAATTGGGCGATTGATCTTTACGGCAGAGATTAACTCTCAGTAAATAGTGGACTGTTAAAATTCCGACAGGGCCCACTATGCATTTAATGCGAACAAGCTTTTACTCACGCTTTGCACAATTCACAGATACTTACACACAAAATTAATTTGTATGTATATGCATCTCGGAGATTACATTGCTATATATATGGGATTTTGGCAAAAGAAATTACTTTCGCCTAATCCAACATACAGACTTGCACAAGAATAGCAAAAACTCTTCTTCAACCTCTGCAAATCTCTGTTAGTATTTCTGCAAAGAATTACTAATCTCTCACCCAAATCTCTTTCTCATTTTTCAAAAACTTCACTATTTAAAGAGATGGCTCCCAAACGTGCTTCTTCTCAAGAAATCCCAAGCTACTACTGGTACTGCTGAAAAGCAAGCACCAGTGCTAGTTATAACAAACAATCGGTTGATCGGAGAATTCGACCCTGATCATTGGACTTCAAATCACAGGATGATTTGGGGTGGTGCCATGATTGAGGAATACCTGGTAGCTGCAATAGAAAACCAGACTGACAGGAAGTTGGTACTTAATATGCTTGAAAAGGCAAAAATCAAGGGATTTCTATCTGCTCTTCCCAGTGGAGTTTCTTCACTGGATGTTCTGGAGTTTTACAACAACTCCACAATTATTTCCAAGATCTCTGAAGGCACTGAGATAGTGTCTATCAAGACCAAAGTCCAAGGACAAGAAATCCTGTTGGACGAAACAACTTTCTATGAGCTGTTTGAACTTCAAAATCTTGGAAAGGATTTTGAAATTGACACCAAGGATGAAGATCTCCTTGAATGTGTGAAGCAACTATACAGTAATGTGTGTGATCTTGACAAACCAGACACACCCATCGACTTTAAGCTTGCTGACATAAGGACCAGACATCTTTTGTTCCACTGGGATGTGTTGGCATGTATTCTTCACAGAGGCTTCGACGGTCTACAAGGAGGTGCTGACCAGATAAGCCAAGAACGCTGGATGATGTTGTTCTTGTTGAGTCAACAAGACAAAAGGCTGGAAAACCCTTTTATTTGGGGGAAGTACGCCTTCATGAAATTTGTGAAGAAAATACAAGGCTTTGAGCCTAAAATCGTTAAGGGCCTTGCTGAGCCAAAAGCCACAGTAAGCTATGGACTGAAAATTCGCTACTTACTGGAATGTCTTGGCATTGAGCTCAGAGAGACGGCAGATATTGCCAACAGTAACCTACTCTACAAATATGAGTATACAAACATGATGAAAAAGGTTACTGGATCTCAGAAAGGTTCCAAGAAGCGAAAGACTAAAGAGGTATCTGAGGGAAAAGTTGCGACCAAGAAGCCCAGAACTACACGGAAGAAGTCTTCTGGCAAATCAGAAGGCACACCCATTGAGGTTGTCGATTCCCAGATACCTGACGTCGCTACAGATGAACTCATCAATGAAGATGAACTCATCAATGCTGCAAAAGAGGCATCGACTACTGATCATAGACTCAGCAAGAGAAAGTGCTTTCAGAAATGTAAAGACTATTGTCGAAAGCCTTGCTGATGAACTCATAAATGCTGAAAAACTTAAAACTCTTTCTGCAGAAGCAACATGGATTGTTGATAACACTGTTCCAGATTTCGATGACAAATCGGACGAGGAGAAGATCAAGACCCCAAGGTTACTGAAAAAGTAACCAAGGCAAAGGGGAAGAACAAAAGGTCCAAGGTTGCTGAGAAAGCAACCAGCTCAAAGGTTGCTGAGCAAGCACCTATAGCAAAGGTTGTTGGTGCCAACACACCATCAGGGAAAGTCACGTATAAACAACTTCAAGAAGCCCTGATGAGTGGTGACCTAGTGTTGGTAGATGCTGATGTCAACACCACACTTAAAAATCTGGAAGAGCTCTCAACTGCTCAAACTTCTGCTTCCAGACAACCACAACAACCACAACCACAACAGCCACAAGTGGTTGATGAAATGGTAAATGAACTTCATTTCGACATATCAGCTATGCAACATGCTGAAGAAAATCCTGCAAACAAGCAGGTTCCCCAACTCCTAGAGAGGGATCAAACTGAGACACCTGCTCAGAATGATCAAGCAAGGGAGGAAACTGAGTCAGTCACTCTGGAAAGGTCTGAAGTACCAGAAACTTCAAACAAAGAAGCCATAATGGAACAGCAAGACCAAAGCATAGAAGGGTCACAAGTTCCAGAGACCAATCAGCCTGACATTGCTCAGGTAGCTGAATGGTTTAATTCTCTACTTGTGAAATTTTATGTTCATCAATCTTGTTACTTATAAAAATTTCTTTGTTACAGGCTAAATTAGAAACAAAAGAACAAGAGGAAGCTAAAAAGCTTGCCTCAGAGACTGAGAAGGAGGCTACTACCTCACCTCTTAAGGAATCGAGCACAGTACAGTGATAGAGAATTCCCCAAGACATTACTTTTCAGATATTTGTTAATTCACTTAACTAATCAAGTGGATATTTCTAATAGGCTCCAACTGAGAAGGAAAATGATAAGGCTGAGAAGCCTAACTCATCAGAGACTCACAAAGTCTCTGAGGAACAAGTATCTGAGCATATATATATATATATATATATATATATATATATATATATATATATATATATATATATATATACACTTCAGATACCTATAATCTTCAAAGACAAATCTCTGATCATTTTTCTCAAACTAACACTTTCTACTTAACAGGTTCAAAAAGAAGTAGAAGTTGCTGGGGAATTGCCCGCTCAATCCCCACAACAAGTGGAAATTGATGAGGCATCAAAGCCTTCATCACAAGAAAAATTTCCAGAGACTGCACAAGTCTCTGAGCAACAAGTATCTGAGCCACCAATAGTGGAGGTAATTGACCTCTCAGATATCTGATTTTGTAAATAGAATTTTTCTTGATAAAATTTTCTAAGTGTTATGATTCTCAGGTTCAAAAAGAAAGAGAAGATGCAGAGGATCAGACTTCCAAGTCTCCTCCTCACACCAAGATATCTGAGGCACCTGGAACCTCAGTAGTCCAACCTTCTGAGCCTGTATATATATATATATATATATATATATATATATATATATATATATATATATATATATATATATATATATATACATACATATATATATATATATATATATGTATATATATATATATATATATATATATATGTATGTATATATATATATATATATATATATATGTATATGTATGTATGTATGTATATGTATATGTATGTCTATATGTATATGTATATATGTATGTATATATATATACTTCAGATACCTATAATCTTCAAAGACAAATCTCTGATAATTTTTCTCAAACTAACACTTTCTACTTAACATGTTCAAAAAGAAGTAGAAGTTGCTGGGGAATTGCCCGCTCAATCCCCACAACAAATGGAAATTGATGAGGCATCAAAGCCTTCATCACAAGAAAAATTTCCAAAGACTGCACAAGTCTCTGAGCAACAAGTATCTGAGCCACCAATAGTGGAGGTAATTGACCTCTCAGATATCTGATTTTGTAAATAGAATTTTTCTTGATAAAATTTTCTAAGTGTTATGATTCTCAGGTTCAAAAAGAAAGAGAAGATGCAGAGGATCAGACTTCCAAGTCTCCTCCTCACACCAAGATATCTGAGGCACTGAACCTCGGAGTCCAACCTTCTCCGAGTTGCCATTGCAGTAACATGATACTTGACTACTCTAAAACTCAGATATCTACACAAGTTTTGAAACTAATTCAAAACTCTCTCTTTCAGGTTCAAAGTAGTGCCAAGAAGGAGTCAAATGATGACTATGAAAACCTTCTTCCCTTCTTCAAGACTCATACCTTGCCAAAGCATATTCAATGCTTCAAGAAATGGCAAAGGTTAAGGTGCTCTGATCTCTATGAAATACTGAGAATCACAGATCAACTAACAAGACGAGCACGAGCTCTTGATCTGGAAAACTATATCCACGCAATGTTCCCTACTGAACAATATCAAGTTGCGACCTTAATGCGTAAGGATTTTTCCAAGGAAGTGGCACACAAATTGGTGCAAGCCTTCAAATAGGCAGATGGTCAGACAAGATTGCAGATGGCATTCAAGCCAGTCCTGCCCCAGACACTACAATTTATTCCTTCTGAACAAGAAGAGGTTAATGGGCAGAAGATCACTATTCCTGAAGTGATTAATCTTGTATCTGAAGACGGTGAGGAGGAAGAAATAGATGAGAATAACTTTGATGAACCTCCCTCTGACCATCACAAAAAGGATGATGATGATATGATGGATGATGATGCCCCTGCACCAGGGACAGGAGGAATTCCACAAGGAAACAATGCCTCAGCTGCTGAAAAGCACACTGAGAGGACATCATAGCAATCCCCTCCTCCATCTCCTCAGAAATCCACCCATCCTTCACAGCAATCCCAACAACAAAAAGACACTACTGAACAAGTAGTTGAGCACTCTGAGGAAACAACTCAGAAGATATTAAATACTCAAACCAGAGCTGCTCAACTCAAACAACTGTTGGAAGAAGAGCAACAGCTCCATCTTCAACTTGAAGAAGAGCTAGTTAAATCCAGAGATAAGCTCAATCAACTACAAGATCAATACTTACAAGAGACAGTAGCTTACTCTGAGGTTAAAGAACTCCAGGATGCTGTAAATGCTATTGCTAAGGAATTAGATACTAAAGAAGTATCTAAAGAAAAGCATGATGCTAAGGCTGCATCACCAGCAAAAGACATACCATCCTCCTCTCAGAAAGGAAAGAAGCCCATCTCTGAGATGGTTGCTGGACTAGAAAATCTTGAAAATGTCCAAGAGGATGAAGATCACTGGGCTGAAGACTCAGATGATGAAGAAGACAAGACTTTGGCAGCACACCGCAATGAACACTTGACGGTTTCTCATCTTAAAAGGAAGCTAATTGCTCCAGAAGTTTTCAACAAACTGCCAAATGTCCACTCCCATGAATACATGAATAGATACCAAGTTTTGGCACATCTTAAAAAGGAGATGTCTTCACAAAACAAAGATGTAATTGCCTCCGTCCCCTCAGAAATGAAGAAGTTCACAGAACTCATCACTCAGAGAACAACCAGTATGGTTATTACTCAGAAGGATCTGGGAATGTTAAGGGACGATGATGTATCACTAGCTGAAAAAGCTTTTCATGAGGCAAGTTACACTGCAGGAAAAGCAAATGCCATACTAGGCCCATTGGCAGAGCTCACTGATAAGGAAAATGGACTTATCAAACAAAATCAGGAGCTCAAGGCTGAACTTCAGAAGTTGGTCACTGCCTACAACTACTTGCAAAAGAATTTTGAGTCTCTCTCAGATTCTTTTGTGGTACTTAGTCAGTCAGCAATGACTAAAGGGGAAGAATTTGGATCTCAAGATCAGGGGGAAGGAAAGAAGAAATCTAGAGTTGGTGCCACTCGGAAAGGAAGAGGAAACAAGAAAACTTCCCAGCCACCACTCAGAATAAATGATCCCTCATCAAATCAAGCTTCTTTGCAAATAGTAGCTACTTCCCAGCAGCCAACTGAAGAAACTACAATGGTAACAAGGGCCATGGCAAAAAGACCTCCAAGGAGTACCAAGGCTCCAAGGAGAAGACAAGTAAGAGGGATTGATGAATCTTCTGAAGAAGAGGAAGGCCAAATCAAATCCCTGGGCAATGAAGAAAGCTGCAAAACTCTCACAAGAATTAATCTTGATGATGATGATGATGATGATGATGATGATGATGATGATGATGAAGAGACTGATGAAGATGAAGCTCCTCTTCACAGAAAAAGGAAAATTGATAGCCTAACTGAGCCCATAGCTGCAAAGCCTTTAGCAGCTAAAACACCCTCTGGAAATACCAAGTCAATCCAGGGTCGTTCTTCAAGCAATCCCCCAAAGGAGAATTCTAGACAAAGAAGGAACAGGCTGAGAGCTGAACAAAGACAAAGTCAACTTCCACTCAAGCCAGAAGAAGCCAAAATTGAGTATGTGAAGAATGACAACAATTCCTCTGTCTACAGGTGCATTAATCAGAAGAATGGCTACTGGATTCTGGAACTCAAGCACTTACTGGTAAATTCAAGGTTTCCAGAACCAATCCATAAACAGCTCATGGCATGGAGAAAAGATAAGCTAATCTTGATTAACACCAACTACATCAAAGCATGGTTGGATTTTGAAGTAATCAAGAGAACATAAGCCATGAAGAAGGACCTCTCTGATGAAAGTCCTTATGGAATTCCCAACATTACTGGAACATGCACAAGAGCAAGACTTGCTGTGGAACCCTATGAGTCTTTCTACATAACTGAAGATCAATACAAGGGTGACATCAGATATCTGAAGATCATTTATGAATTCTTCAAGCTATCAGATATCAGAATTGAGCATGCCTGGAAGTGGGGAAAGTATCTGTGGGTCAAGCATTTTGTCAAGAGAAATCCCACCAAAACCTACAAGGAAGTCTGTGGATTTGCCAGAGACACAGAGATGATTGTCAGAACTCTTCTCTATGACTACTCTGATGATATCAAAAGGTTTGGTGATAGAAAATTTGCAGACTGATCCATGGAGCTATTTTGAAGACTTGAAGATTTTTAAAGACTTGAAGACTTGTCATTTAGAATGTTCACTTGGAGCTTGGTAACTCCTGTTGTTCTATTTGACTAAGTAGTTTATGCGATTTTGCTGATTGATCTTTTCTGTTAAATCTTGAAAAAGTTATCTGTAAGCTTTCTCTGTATCATATCTGATGAACTTACTCTCAGATATCATTTTATATATAAAGATAACTTGTCAGCAAAGATCACACCTTGTGATTTGGTTGATGTTTACTTTCTGCACTCAATTATATGAATTAAAAGATCATAAGAAATGATTAAATGGTGGATTGTTTCCTCATCCAGATTTGTAATAGGTCAGATAGTCATTGTTGACTGATCAAGATGGGGGAAATTTATTAGGAATATCTGTTTAGATTTTGATCAGCAACCTAATGACTTATCTTATCTCAGAAAGGTGATTAGCACTCTTAGTTCACTTGAACACTGTAAAAGAGGAAACTCACTAAGTATGATAGTCTAGCAAATCTTGTATAGGATGTTAGGTCTCGAAATATAATTTTTATTTTCTGAAGAAGACCAAGAAAAAGGCATCCAGCAGGAAAAGTTCAACGGATTTGAAGATTTGAAGACTGCACAAGATTACTGAAGACAAAGGTTTTTCAGATACCTATGTCCAGATATCTTGAAGAAACAAGTGTTTCGAAACACACGTATTGCAAAAGATATCTGAGAATAAAAGGTTTCTGAGACGAGGAAAGTGCCCACAGATATCTACACTCAGATACCTTGGACATAAAATATGCTTCTGAAAAAGAAACATATTATAACAAGTTGTTTAAACAAGTGGTATCTGGAGCTATGATGATCTCTGGAAAAGAACGTGCAAAGCCTCAGAAAGCTTGCATAGTTCCGTTGGCACTACAGGACAAAGTATAGTACAATGCATTAAATGCGCACGTAAATGTCGAACAAAAGTCAGAAGCTTCAAGAAGCGCATAAACCTGCTACAATACTATACTCAGATATCAATAGTTTGAATTTTATTTAAGCCTAACGTATACTATTCAAACGGCACTCAAAATTCATCTATAAATATCAACACTTAGACTGCTTGAGAACACACACTGAACACCTTAGATCACTGAACTTATATTGAACACTCACACAAGCTCTCTCAAGCAAACTACTTACTTTCAAGCTTTCTGTTGCGACCAAAGCTCTTGATTCTAAGTAGCACAAAAGTTCTAAGTGTCCTGATCCTTAACGAGCATTGTTATCTGTGAAGGAGTTGAACTAAGATTTCATATCTGAGATTCATTCTCTGGAACACTTACAATAGACTTGGGTCAGTAAAGAACAAGATATCATACATTGAAAAGTGTATTAAGTATACTTGATTCATAGAGCTATCTGAATAACTGAATAAGTTATTCAAGAAGCTCACTTGACAAACAAACCTAAAACCAACACCTTAAACGGCGTGGATTACAGGAAGTACTTAGTTTGGGAAACTAAGGAATAACTCCAAGGTTATTGAGCACAGGAAGTACTTAGTTTGGGAAACTAAGGAACAGCTCAAAAAGGTTTCTGAGTACAGGAAGTACTTGGCTGTGAAAGCCGGGGAATAACTCAGGGGGAACACTTGGTTGGGAACCTAGTGTATTTAGGAATCAAGAAAAGATATCTGTAAGGTTACCTCATTTATCTTAGTGGATTCTAGGTCTAAGAAAGACCGAAGTGGATTAGTTGAAGGATTACGCCACCTTCAGATACCACTATAAAAAGACTTGTGTTATTTACTCTCTGCAGCTTATTACTTGTTTTACTTATATTGCAAAGTACTTACACTTATCTTGCTGAACATGTGCACTTATCTCAGAAAAGTCTTCCGCTCTCTGAATTTAAGTATCAGATATCTTCACAGATATCTGAGAAACTGTGCTCATCGACAAAAGTTTTAAAAGACTATTCGCCCCCCCCCCCCTAGTCTTTTACTTTGTCGTTATCTGGACCAACATCCATCACTAGCTAAACCCAACCTAACATTACGTGAATCAGCAGAGAAGTCCGGAAACTGGTTATCAAAATGCTTCCAAGCTCTTGAGTCAGCTGGATGTCTTGCAATTCCTTCCTCAACAACACGCTTTTCTTCATGCCAATGCATCTTTGAAGCTGTTTTGCGAAACATGAAAAGCTTTTGTAGCCTCGGCTTCAACGGGAAGTATCGCAAAGTCTTATGAGGCTTTCTTTTACCATCATTATTTTGCCACCTTGACTCATTACAAACAGGACACCTTATAGCATCTTGGTTCTCTTTCCTAAAGAGAACGCAATCATTTTTACACGCATCTATTTCTTCGTGTCCTAATCCAACTTCATCCAGCATTTTTTAGAGCTCCGTAAAGTGATGAAGGGAGTGTTTCACCATCAGGCAACATATCTTTTAGGAATTCAAGTAAAGCACTGAAAGATTTATTGCTCCACTTCCCCATAACCTTAAGATGCAGCAATCTGACAACGACTGAAAATAGTGACATCTTGCAACCAGGATATAATTCACACTGTGCGCCATTCAACACATTCTCAAACCTTGTTGTCTCTTCATCATCGTCATTGTCCAACTCAAAAACCTCCCTTAATTCAGCCAGCAATTCATCATCACCATCATTGTTTGACTCGAGAGCCTCCCTCAAGTGAGCCAAGAATTCATTCAATTCATCTCTTGGAGGTGATTCCATGGTATCGTTACCCTCATCATGAATGCTACTATTCCAGTCATCTTCAATAACCTCATGTTCCTTTTCACCATGAAATATCCATTCTAAATAGGAAAGGTTGGAACCATTTATATGCAAGTCCTGCTCTACCATATCTGGTGTTTTATAAAATGCATTGTTGCATATGACGCATGGACATCGAAATGTATTATCCGGCTCCAACACATGTTCTGTTGCATAGTCAATAAAGAACTTCACCCCATTCATATACAACACAGAAAACCTATTTGCACTTATCCAACTTTTGTCCATCACTACAATTTGAAAGCAATATAATAAAAATCTTAAAAACGGGGGTGAAGTTGCAAAGAGAGCAAGTCTGCTTACCTTAAAGTTTTATGTGAGCTTCAGGAGAGACAAGAAATCAACCCTCAAAGGTTCCTTAAAAAAGCTTTTCTTCTTAACTTGGTTACTTCGAGCAGGTAGAGGTCACAAGAAGATTAAAGTCAAACTGTAAAAAGAAGATGAATTGTCTTAATGTCATGAAAAATGGACTGATGGATTCCCTTAGAAAGTTCAAAGAAACATAAGATGAATTGGAAAATAACAGTATAATCATAATAATTTCTAGTCACTGATATGGAAAACAAATACAAAGATCAAAGGTAAGCAAATCAATCATATGATCATATGATGAGAGAAAAACTTTCTCTTCCTGGTGTTGAAAAGAAGACACACAAAGTGCTTGGTAACAAAATGGTGCAACAGTTCTCAGTTGAGACATATAATCAGATTTCATCACAGCAGGACCTATAACGTGCATCTAAATGCCGAGTTAATAGAATTTTCCTCTATGCTTGAGCACATAGACCGACTTGCATACATGAAGAGTGAAATATATATGTTGGAGTAAAAATGTGAAACATTCAAATAAATACAAAGCTGGGATAAAAATAGTAATTGGTCATTAATAAAACAAGCCCTCGTAGCCTGCAGGGATAACTTTGTGCAATGTAGGAAAATAGGAAATAGTAATTAACTTCATGTAATTGTAGGCCTAACTCACATACAATTACTAATGTTGTCTAGCAAAAAAATATCGTATGAATTATGTGTGTACAGTTAATCAAATCTGCAGGTAATGCTTGGAGGTCAAACTGCCATAAATTGTCATAATCTAGAGTAAGAGAACAAATAAACGAAGAAGCACATGGTAAGGGATAGAACTAGCACAAAGAAAATGAGGCTACACAATCTCTGTTTGTTGTTGGTTGGCAAGAAAACCACTAGTGAGATGATATCAGGGATAAGCACATTGACTTTAAGTTTGCAATCTGCCACAAACCAGATCAGTTAAGGGAAAGGGCAACCCGTACACTAAGCACTCCCAAGAACTCAATCTTAACAAGAAATTATCGCCTACAATAGTTACAGACACATAGCACACTGCAATCTCAACCAAACATTTCCGTTCAGATCAAACAAACAACAACTAATTTCCAGGCATACATTCATTCACAATTCTCAAGAACAAAATAAATCTGAAGAAAAAGAAAAAATCATCCAAAACTTAACAAATGGAATACAAATGAAGAAGAATAAATTGATGAAGACAGTAACATATACCAGCATACCTAGTTCTGGTTGGGTAAGCGGAGCCAAGTCTTATCTAATACAAGCGAAAATTATCGAGAAACAAATGAAGAAGAATAAAACCTAAATTGCGATTACTGGGAAGGAAAAATCGAAAAAAAAAACCCAAAATCAACACTGGAAAGAAACAAAATAGAATGAACTCACTACTTTAAGCAGAACGAACTCACGTGATGCAGAAAGGAAAAGACGATGTATGGATCTCCATCATTTCGTCTAGAGAGAGAATTCGAGCTGAGATGAAAAAACCAAAATCGAGACTGAAAAAGTGTGAAAACAAACCGATAACAATTAGCTAGGAGGAAGAAGAGAACGAACTCACTAATTTAGGGAGAACGAAAGTTCAGATCCATCAGCTCCATCGTTTCAAGCCAGAGAAGCAATTTCCAATTTCACCATTGTTACAGAGTGAGAGCTTGAGGTGAGATAAAATGGAGTGGGACAAGTGTTGGGTATTTTATTTCCTTTCTTATTTTTATTCAAGTTATAATCTATTGAGACAACAAAACATTTTGTCTCCCAGATTTATTCACCCCGTACTTACCGAGACGAAAATTTTATATTTGACCAAGACTTAGCTGCTGGTCTAACAATTTTGTAGTAGGAATCAATTCTGGTTACGAAATTTTGAGATTGTCACTATAGTGTTTCTTATAGTGACAAAAGACAATTTCGCCCCTAACTTTTGTCACAAAAAATTGATTTTTTTGTAGTGAACTCGACTGCAATCGACCCCATCCCATCTGAATTAGAATGGATATTCCCATTCACATCTCGCAAACCTCGAATTTCATTCTTTGCAGATCGTTTAGAAGCCTTGGCATGGAAAAAAATGGGTATTCCGATCTCCTAATTGGACCCACTGAATTTTGGCTCGTTGACGCCACATAGAGTTTTCTCGTTCAAGTATCTCTTCAAGTTTGTTTTTGAGCTCCTCCTCCATAACCTTAGATCTGGTCGATATTTCCCCATCTCTCATATTTGCGAGTTGACGGATTTGGCCCTTGACACTACCGAACTCTGATTCCCCCAATTAACCAATAATGGAGGATAGAAGGTCAGCATCCGGTTCCCAATTGGCCTCAATAATGCGCTCGCAATCCTTGTGTCGAATCCACATCGACTCGAATTTCAAATTTGCCCTTCGGTGGCATTGAGTAACACGGCTACCTTCCAGAACTAACTTGACCGGATTGTGATCAGAGTAGCAGCACTTGAGATGATGAGGTTGCGCTAGAAGAAAGTGCTGACGCCAAGAAGAATTGGTCAACGTCCTGTCTAGTCTTATCAGAATTGTGTGAGGATGGGCCCTTTTGTTGTACCAAGTATAATCATAACCAAGATAGCTCAAATCCGAAAGCCTAATATGCTGAATGCAATTTCTAAAGGCTCGAATACGATAGGGGGCAACAGATAAACCACCGAACTTTTTCGAATTGTGCAAGATTTCATTAAAATCACACATACAAAGCCAAGGTCTATTAGACATATCACCAAGACGTTTCAAAAGATCCCAAGTGTATTTCCTTTTACTCAGCTCCGGTTCTCCATAGAACCCGGTGAAACGCCAAATTAAATCACTATTACAAAGTTGCACATGAACATCAATATGATACCTTGAATAAGATTGAAGAGTAACTAAAGTATCGTTGGACCAAAGGAGGGCTAATCCCCCCGACTTGCCTATAGCACTGACTGAAAAACCAAAAACATTAAACTTTTCCTTGAGTTTATCGATGCCACGATCATCCAGGCGAGTTTCCATGAGAAAGATAAGATGGGGTCGGGAATCTTTAATCAAATCCCCAAGTTCTTGAACTGTCCAAAGGCCCCCCGCACCTTGACAGTTCCAAGCAAGGCAACTCATTGCGATAGGCGGGGTTACTTCTGGTACTGAATCATGTATCACAATGCCCTTATTCGAGCACTTGAAAGGTCTCTCACTTGCCGAATCACCATTTCCGAATGGTTCTTTCTTCTTTGTCACTGTTACAATTCGCTTACCTTTGTCGAGAAATGGTGGACGGCCTCTCTTTTTGGGATGAGTAGATTGTGGATTGGTATTTGGCAGGTGCTGGGTTGGGGACGGGTGATGGGCCTGGGATGGTTTCGGGTCCACTGATTTCTGGAGAGATTGTTTTTGTTTGGGTGGGAAAATCGGTTTGGGTTGGGGGAATTCTGTTGGGTTAGGTAATGATGGACCTGGTCTTCAGTGGGAAAGTTGGGGTCATGTCTCAGCGGAGGAACAGTGTACCGTCTGTGGTGGATGTACTAAATCCATTCTTCATGTTATGCGAGATTGTCACTTTTCTCGTATGTTTTGGGCTCTTGCTAATATACCTACAGCTGACATTTACTTCCAAAGTGAAACCACTTAGGATTGGGTAAACGGAGTACGAATTCGTATGGATAGTGGAGAGTTCGAGTTCTTTGTTGTCTCTTGCTGGAGAATTTGGTACAACCGGAACAGCTTACATGAGCAGCAGCGATATACTCCTCTGGAATCGGCTAATTTTGTTCAGAGATACATGAGTTTCTTCAAGGCCAATATTTATCAGCCAATTGGACAGCAACCTGGAGTGCAGCCACCTACTCAACATGGACCATGGATGCCTACCGGATAAAAATTAATTTTGATGCTTCGATACCTAAAACGGGACAAGTAGGTGGGATTGCGGCTGTTGCTAGAGACCACACAGGTCTAATATTGGCCTGGTCCAGGAAACGGTTGCAAGGGAGTCCTAATGTTGAAGTTGTTGAAACTTATGCGGCCCGTCTTGCATTTACTTTGGCAAAAGAGATGGATTTCCAGCAAGTGATAATAGGAGACTGCCTACTAGTCATCCAAGGAATCAACTCTTCACATGAAACATCTTGCGAAGCTGGTCCTTTATACTCTCATATTAAGGATTTGCTTGCGGATTTTTCTGGAGTACAGGTACGTCATATTCGAAGAGAGGCCAATGGACTTGCTGATAAGTTAAGTCGCAATATAGGAATGAATTCGAACGGCTATGGCACACTTCCTTTCGATTTCATCGAAGTTACTTGAGACCCTCTTTTTTTGATGTATCCTTGTTTCCTGCTGCCTTTGCGCTTTCTCTGATGAGTCTTATTACTTCATTTTGTAATCTTTCCCAGTTGACTGAAATTGTCATTCTTTCTCAAAAAAAAAAATTAATAATAAATTTCAATAAAATTCAATTTATGCACTGGGGTGGACTCATGAATTTGGGGGGGGGGGATCTATTTAAAATCATCAAACAAATCACATTTACCATGCATTTTCATATCATATTTCATGTACATTTTTTGTGCACATTTCCAATACATTTTACATCGCATTTATTATGTATGCATTTTAGTGCACATTTACCATTATTACTTGCTCATTTATAGGAAAATAGATCCATTTTTGCTCAAAATAACTATATTAATACTTGTTTATAATCAATTTACATATTTTGTTAAGTTACAATGTTTATAAATTATTTTTTATACACTCAAATTCTCCGGATATATATCTAAAATTATGGAAAAAATTAATATAAAAAAATTTAAATTTTGGGTGGGGGGGGGGGGGGAAGGGCTCACTACGCCTTTCCTGGTTTGTCCCTAATTAACCATACTCAAGGTACCAACCTCCAACATGTTCTGCAAAAGAACAAACAGATTCCCAGCTTTTCGGAACCAAAATTAGTGCATTAGTGAATAGGGCTACTCAAATGATCTGCATTTGTTGATCCGGTCCGTTTATTCGCATTTACGGATCGCATTGATCCAGTTCGTTAGCTAACAGATTGGATAATGAATACAACTTTCCCTCAGCCGTTACAAACAGATCGGATCACATAAATCCGTCGGATATCCACTGTTCTTTTTTCTTATTATATACACATATATGTATAGTTGGACTCTCCCAAATTCCCTATAAATAGTTCACTTTCACTTCCATTTTCCATTTGCAACCGCTCAAATCTCACTCTCTCAATCTCTAGTCTCTTGCGCAGCCATCTCTTCCGACTCATCTTGTGACTTCGACTTCGCCTCTTCCATTTCTCTAGCTCCGACGCCCACCACCGTCCACCTCCTGCTGGTTTAATTCTAGGGGGAGGGTGTGAATAGATTAAAAACTTTTTGTGTCGAACAACTTTTTCTCAGCAAACAGTGGTTGCAGATACTTAGGGAGTGATTGGTTAAGAATTAAAATTCATAAAACCGGGTTAAAAACACCTAAATTTTCATTAAAATCAAGATTTTAGTTCTATACAAAACACTCGCTTAATTATCAGAGCGAAAAATTTAGTTACCTATTGAGTAACTTTCAAAAAGCAGTTAGATAAATAAGTAAAAATATAGCTTGCTGAAAGATAAAGTGTTGAAAGTAAATAACACAAGTTTATAGTGGTATCTGTTAAACTAATCCACTTCTCTCTTTAATTTACAAGGACTTGAATCCACTAAGACAGAATATTGAATTCCGTTATTAAACCCTAAGTTCCCAACTTAGTAACCTTGAACCCTCTTACTTTAACTAACCCAAGTCAAATACTCCGGTTCCTCCAAGGGGTTTTTCTTAGCTTCCCAAGCTAAGTAGTTTCTTCCTTCTTCCTTCTTCAAGCATGTTTGGTTTGTTTGTTGTAATGGTTTTTGTCAAGGGAGTGATCACATTGGTAACAATATTTCAGTTACTTCAGTGATCAAGAAACTCAACCAATGTTCCTATATTTTAAAGACTTGATGTTCTGTTTCTCGAAAGATAAGTCTTGTCCTTATTTAGAAGAAAGAACACTTTTGTAGTCGCAGCTTAAAAGCTTGTTCTACTTTTTCATAAGTAGTTTGAAAAGTTTAAGACTTGTAGGAACTTATGAACTTAGAGAGAATGAGATTTTGATCACAATTGCAGGTTAGGTGAACTTTGTTCAGTGTAAGCTCCGTATGTTCTAAGTGTTCCTATTTATAGGCACAAATAGTTCCGTTTGTATTTTGAATATGTTAGACTGTAATTCAAATTTTGAGCTAAGTGTTTCAATAAATCTGAGAACTGCTACAGTACTTGTTCTTCTCTAGTAAGGTTGAAGCCTTTCACTCAGAAAGTAAGGATTGTGCACTTGCATTGTATCTTTTGTTTTTTTTTTTTTTCATTTTTCAACGGATAGAAAGATAATTCAGAGAACATTGAGTAGTCTTTATCCTTTATCAATAAGTTTTAATTATCAGAAAGCTATTTCTAAGCACAATCCACTATGTCATATAGAGTTTCACTTATGCCTTGAAGCTTTCTGAAATACAGGCATTCTAAGAGTTGTAGCTTGATCTCAGAAAACTTATTCAGATTTCACTGAGTCTTCAACTCTCTGTAGCTTCCTTGTTGATGATGACCTGGTCTTCTTCAGAAAGATTTAAAAAAAAAAAAAACAAAAATTACATAGAGACCTGACATCATATAAAAGTTACTACTCTATTAGTCCAAGTAAATTTCCACTTTTACAATGTCCTTCAGAAACCTATGGACTAAGAGTACTTTAAACTTGCTGAGAACTAAATAGACATGTATTGTTGCTCATCGAAATCTAAAGCTTATTCTAACAATTTTCCTCTTTTTGATGTAGCAACACATGGCTATTTCACAACTTCCTATCAGAAAAAGGATGAGTAAAGAATCCACAACTTTAATTTTTATTAGATAAAACATTCATAATTTAAAGTGCAGAAAGTAAACATCAACCAAATCACGAGAAGTGATTTTTGCTGATAAGTTATCTTTTTATTCATCCCCAGAGGGGTGGCAACATAATACAGGGATGAAATAACAATAAAGCTCAGAGATAACTTTTACAGAAATATTCAGCAACAAGTAACAAGGATTCCAAAGATTAGAAAGAAGGCATACACAAGAAGTAAGTTCTAAGTAGACTATGTTTGGCTTTCTGAGGTCTTCTTCATTCCTCTACAAATCTTTGAAGGTCTTGTTTATAATTTAGCAGCATTTCTCTAACCTTGGTTTTTACATTTTTAGAAAGATGTTTTGCCTTATCATATGACAAATCTACCTGAAACTGCTTTACCCATAAGCGTCTTCCCCATAACCACCAAAGTTCAATTTATACATGTTGTAATATACGACTATGTTTGCATTTATAGATGGAGGGAAAATGTATACATGTTGCGTAGTTACAAGCATTACTTAGATTGTGCCTAACAAATTTTTACTTACAACCACTTAGATGTAATTGTTGAAACGGCAGGGGCCTATTTGAAAAATGGGTGTTTATCGAGGGTATTACATGTAATAAAGTCTTATCCAAATGTAATCCAGAACCAGTTTGAGTAAAATTTGCCGGAAGAGAGACAGACAGACAGCCGAACGAAAAGTACAAAACGCGTGACTTTTACACGTCTCGATCGATTATAGTACTCCAAATTATTCACCTTCACTTTCATCTTTCTTTTCTTGGTTGAGCAACAAATTCGCGATTTCTTTTCCAACTTCCATTTCTCTGTTGTTGTTTTTGTTTCAGGTACTTTCTCATCCTCTCTCTTATTCTTCTTCTTTTCTGCGTTCAATTGAATCTCTTTAATTCATTCCGACTCCATTACAATTCTTTATTGGTTTTTGCACGTATATTTCCTTAAATCCGTAGCTATTGAAATTCTCTGATCCGCTGCGTGTTTCCCAGCGTGATCAGTGGATTTCTTCATCTTAGGTTCTGTATATACTTCTCTAGAATCTTCTTATCTAAGATATGTATGGGTAAAAAGATCGAACCTTGTAATTAATTGGAATTAGTTGAAATTGTAATTCCGAGGTCAAAGTTTTAATCTTTTGTAATCATTTTCCGGGAAAACTAGGAAAATGGGCTCTGTTGGATTTTAATTCTGAATATTTTTGTGTTGCTGAATTGTGCCTAGGGTTTGTATTTGGGATTCTTGTGGTTATAGTTGGAAATGGGTGATAATTTTGTGGTGAAAGTCGACCAGCTACCCAAGCCTGACTTGGTTGAGCCTACCCAACCAGTTTCTCAGGCTATGGGAAAGAAACCAGAATTGGTGGGGTCATCATCATCGAGAGGGAGAGATGATGAGGTGGTGCTGGTGGTGGAGAATGCTGATGTGGACGAGGGTGCACCGCTGATGGGAATGGGAGAATGCCGTATTTGCCAGGAGGAGGACACTGTCAGCAATTTGGAGACTCCTTGTGCTTGCAGTGGTAGTCTTAAGGTAATTTTAAATTGATGTATCCTTCACAGGGTTTGAGTTTTTTATTTCAGTCATTTTTACTTTGTTGCGTTAGTCTCGTTCTTTCAAGTTTGAATCGGGAGGAGTTATATACATTTTCCTCGTGTATTATAACGGTAAATCCCCATTCCCTGCCAGCAGTGGTTCGTGAGGGATATCGTTGTCATAATTTCTTGTTAACTATAGTGCTGATATGTATTTGTCTGCACCCTGCAGTATGCTCATAGAAAATGTGTTCAGTACTGGTGCAATGAGAAGGGAGACATTACGTGCGAGATTTGTCATCAGGTATTTAATTGCTCTTTACGTATTTGTCAATTATCTACTCTTTTGAAACTGTCGTGACAGCTGGACAAATAGCCTTTGGTTGCAAGAGGATAATTTCCAATATTAATCAAAAAGAGCACTCACATTTTAGTTAAATTTAGCTTGCTGGAAGCTGAATAATAAGATAGTAATGAGAAAACAGTTGCCTTACATAGAATGTTAATAGCTGATTGATGTGTCTATAAAACTATGGAGGCTGACAATTACATACTGAAAATTTTGTAGCAGGTTTAGATAGAGACAAGTGTTACATGTAAGCATCTCTCTGAGGTAGTCTTATATTGTGAGTAGCTTTAACTGTTCATATGAAGTAGCCCAATTCTGTGTGGGTGTCATGTGCCTTGAGGACTCGGAGCGTATCAGATAGTTTTATATGCAATTTTTATCTTTTAAATTTTCGCCAAAACGAAGTCATGAAATTGCCATTCTTACATTTTATGCAGACATATCAACCTGGTTATACTGCTCCTCCACGCCCTCCACCGAGTGAGACTACCATTGATATTGGGTAAGTTTGTCTTTATTCTCGTCAAAATCATACCGCACTAAAGTGAGGCAATTTTCCCCCTGAGATTGCAATTTTTGCTTTTTTACATGACAGTTGATTGCAAAACACCAATTTCTTTTTGCCCCTCTGCTTATTGCTTTTTATCGTTAAAATATCTGGAATATTCAATTTACTAATTGAATATTTTATTTAATCTGCATTTGTAGGGGTGTATGGCAAATTTCAGGTACTCCTCTGCACATGCATGATGCTCGTCTTCGGGCAATTGCTGAGGCTGACTATGATGAATATCATGGTCCAAACAGTAGCAGCGCTGCATTCTGTCGTTCAGCTGCTTTAATAGTAAGAGACGACTACCAGCATTTGAATTTTGTCATGCACAATGTGATTGTTAGACTGATGCTATGGAATATTAAGTGTTTAAAGAAAAAGCTGATATTGGACTGATATGCTTTTCATGGTGGAGTGTTATGGAGAAATTAAAACACCTTTCTTGATTCAAGACTTCCCTTTACTATAAATGCATGACTTTTTTACCTCAATATAATTACTAAAAATGCATGACTTTTTTACCTCAATATAATTTTTTGAAACTGACTAGTGGACTTGTGGATTTGTCCTATAATAGAGCAGCTAAGGTCATAGTTATTGAAGATAAACACAAATTGAAGCAAGTAATATATTTTGCCCCAGCTATCTCTGTATAATATCATAACTTTTTACTTGAACCCTGCTAAGTGCCTAAATTTTTAGAAAGTTTATTATACGGTGAACTGAAGTTACTGAACACAAATTATGTGTGTGTAGTTTAGTATTAGAATAAGATGCTCCTGTTTTAATGCAATTAGCCATATTGTTCTACAATGGAACTTGCTTTAAGAGCATTAATAGCAGATCCCTTAAAACTTATAAAAATGTCTAAATATAGACTACAAGGATATAAGTTAGAACAAAAACACATTAAATCAGTTTCCTTATTTTAAGCTTGTCCCTAAAAAAATAGGGGATCATGAAATAAGTCGCCGTAACTATGAAGGCATAAAAGAGTATACAAATCTTTTACTATCTAAAAGCAAACTATCCAAAGGTAGTTAACACACAAAATCAATTGAATTTTGACCAATTCAATTGATTTTGACCCACAATAAAAGAATAATAAAAAAAAAATATCATTTAATTATCTCACTCCATCTTTTTCTTATGTTGTAACTTTCGGTTTCACTCCATGTAGATAAATTTAATAAAATTTCATTAACTGATTTTTTGAATATTTTTCATATATTGATTTAGTTTTTGCACGTGTAACGTGCATAAATATACTAGTGAACTGGTTTTGTCGTCACTAGTATATTTGTGCACGATACACGTGCAAAAACCAAATCAATATATGAGAAATTCAAAAAAAGCAATTAATCATATTTTATTAAATTGAAATGCACGTATGGAGTGAAAGTTACAAAATACTCCCTCTATTTCAGAAAAAGTATTACAACTGTCCGTTTCCGGCGTTTCACTAAAAGTGTTACAATTTCCATTTATGGAAACTAATTAAATAATAAAACTCCCTACCTTTCACTTTTATTACAATATGCCACTCATTTAATCTCTAATAATCATGGGGCCCACTTGTACTTTCTACTTTTTCTTAAAATTGGTGCAAATCCAAATTGTAACACTTTCTCCGAAATGGAGGGAGTAATAAACATGCGTGGAATGGAAAATGGAGTGAGATAATTAGTTGATAAATCTTTTTTTATTTTTCTTTTATAGTAGGTCAAAATCAATTGAATTGGTTAAAATCCAATTGATTTGGTGTGTCAATACCTTGTGGTAGTTTGCTATTAGATATTACTAAAAGATACCAAAATCCATGCACATGGTTTTGGGGATCGGCATGTACTCTTTCGATTTCCAGTTGATAGAGTATCTCGCTAATGATCTTTAAGCTTAAAATTGTGTTAATAGAATTATCATAAGACAATTGACTTCTCTCTGAATATGGCAATCATCATCATAGAAGAAAAAGCAACAGAGTCTTTTTTTTACTGTCTACTATTGCATTGTGCAAGACTGGTTTATTTCAAAATAAATTAATGTGCCTGTTACTTGCCGCAGTTAATGGCCCTTCTGCTATTGAGGCATGCACTTTCAATCACTGATGATGGAGGGGATACAGAAGGAGATGATGATGCGACAACTTTTTTTTCTGTAAGTGGATATCAACAGCTTACCTTTTGTGTAACTCGTATATATTCAATGCGGTTGTTAATGGAGCTGCATATACTGGTCGCAGTTGTTCTTGCTCCGTCTTGTTGGGTTTCTGTTGCCCTGTTACATCATGATTTGGGCCATCAGCATCTTGCAACGGCGAAGGCAAAGACAGGTAAAGTGTCTTACTCTCACTAGCAACAATGCTCCTTTATTTCTGTATTCGTAAGTCAGTCAAGGATCCAGAGAGTAATGCATAAGAATTTAAACTAAAACGTTTTAACGCGTGATTTGTGTTAACTGATTAAACATTTGTTTTAAATAAAAAATCATGTAAAGGAATGCCCATTAAGTTAATTACAATATATGCCATCTCTTCAAATATAAGATGCAAAATGCTGATTATTACTTCCATAATATACACTTTTTAGTTTTTGTTTGTTTCTACTTTTCATCACTATATGTAATAATCTCGCAAGAAAATTGTATCAAATATCTGACACTTGCTATTTGTGATTCTAATATGGTTGAACAGGAAGCTGCAGCATTAGCAGCTGCACAGTTTGCAATTGTGGTTCAGTCGGCACAAAGCAGAGGTCTCCTGGTAGCTGCAACTGCTGCACCGGCACAAGCCCAAGCACATATCCCTCCGCACGCTACTCCTCACCAGGAACGTGCACATGAGTAAATTAAAGTAGCAGTTCTGCGGTTGGGCTCTTTGACATGTACAGTAATCTTGTGCATTTTATTTCACCATGAAACTTGTGCAGGAGCTCACAAAGATTAAAACCGATCATCCAGTTGCCAGTTCTTTCTGATGTTTACTCTGTTTAAATGTGTATATGAATTATGTACGATGATGACTTGCTTGATGCAACCATTGATGGAGCTAGAGCAATTAGACATCAAGTGGAGGACCCAACTCGTGTAAATTGTGCTGGTGTACTTGATTCGAGTATAAGTAGTATTTCTATTTTTATTTTTTTTAACAGTAAATAGATGCTGTCTCCTGAGTCCTGAGAATGCAAAATTGATGTTCATGTTAATTTGTTCTGTTATTATCAACTTAGTGTGTTCGACTTTATGCAGAAGCAAAAGAAGAATCAAACAAACCTAAAGGAAAATGCAAACCTGTAATTGGAAATAAGAACCCCAATTGACATTGAAAATACAAACTCCACTAAGATTCTTTGAATGAACTATTAATAGAAATAAGAACAACTGAAATGATTTAACAGTTTCTGCACCTATTTGAAACTCAGTCACAGAAAGAGGATCTGAGGTGATAAATACAGCAATATGATATCCAGGGGTGAGCGGGGCGGGGGTAGGCGGGTTTTTACGAAAAATCAAACCGACCCATCTATGGCGGGTGATTATAATTATAAACCGAGACGGGTGGAATTTTTTTTCAACCCGTGGCGATGGCGGGTGGATTTGCGGGTGAATGTAGATAAAAATGGATGTAGTAAAAACTTGCAACTTGTGTAGAAGTAGATGTGCAAGTAAAAAAAAAAATCAGCAACAAAGAGCATGTTCTGAACAAATATGGCAGTGATTCTTTTGAAATAGTTATCTTACTTAATTTTAAAGATTTCCATGCAGTAATGGATGAAATGTTGACTCGAGAAGTTGTCAACTTGTGTTATTTTGGTTGAATACATGACATGTTCGAAAGAATCTTTGGGTGCAAAAATAAAGATGAAATAGTGCTTAAAGAGAAGAGTTGTATGCTCATTTAAACTATATCTATACTCAACAACATAAGCGAAAATGCAACTTCTCTAGCCGATGGGTTTCCTTATACTTAAATTCACAAACATATACTTACATAAAAATGGCGGTAGGTCACGGGTTGCACCCATCCAACCCACCACCCACCCACTAATGGCGGGTGAAAAAAAAATTAACCCACCACACATTTTATAAAAAAGTTAGTTGGCGGGTGCGGATGAAAGGCGGGCGGTTTACACGGGTGGGTCGGTCGGGTGGGTTTTTTGCACAGCCCTAATGATATCAATGAGAGTATGTCATAAGTAACCACATCGATTTTGGTTGTTGCATTTTGATCGGTCGGCACGGTACACTATGTGCAGCGTTTCTTTTGGCATAAAGTAAGCTCTGCTCAAATTAATAATTACCAAGATTTAGGGTTGATTACAAATTAGTGTCATTCTCTTCTCTTGTACATGAAAATCCTTTTACATATTAGTGTCTTAATATGTCTTCACTATAATAACCCTACTTAAATTAAGAAATTAATGTAGTAATATATAACGATGTGTTCCTAAGATTTTATTGATTTGTCGCACGTATCCAAGCATCTAACTAGCAAAACTAACTAAAAATAGATAAACCCAAAACTTATGGTATTTATGATTGTATGAATTTTTTTTTTTTTTTTGGGGTGCTGAAAGTGTTTATAAAGGCCAGACAATCCCAAAACTCCTAACACATCCTAAACCAGCCAAATGATCGGCACAGGTGTTAGCAGCTCTTGGAACTAATCTTCTTGAGTTCAACGTACCCAACATCTTAATTATACACAAGTTTGTATATATCACTGACAATTTTGCTTTCATCTTCAAGAACTCAAGACGAAATGGCAATGAACAAGGCTATCTTCTTCGCTCTTCTGCTTATTGCATCTGGTTTGTCACAAAAACTGATTATTTTTCCTCGTATTGCATTAATATTATTACAACACAAACGTACGATTTTTTTTTTTTTTTTTGGCTTGGCTGCTAGTTTCAGGAGAAACATCAAGCCCAATGTCCACTGAAAGAACCTCCGGAGAGGTGAAGTCAGGCTGCAAGACTGACCGCGACTGCGTCAAGTTCTGCAAACCCAGTTGTCACAGCAAGAATTGTATCCGTCGCATTTGCTTGTGTGGATGTTAGCAACCTTGTACAAGCTGCAGGTTTTGTAGCATTCCATGAATGATATAGAGCTTTTATATCCAATTATCATCTTGTATATATGTATCACTCCATTTGGCAAGAACTATATCTATATTATACCCCTTCCGTTCCATTAATAACTTCCTAAATTTTCTTCTTTAGCGTTTCATTAAAAACTTAACCCATTCGCAAATTCTTTATTAAAGGGGCAATTTCTGACTAAGATACAATACCAACTTAAACAAATCGACTTGAATACTCTTAGTTGAAACAGGTTAAGCTTCAATTGGAAAATATCCAATGCCATTCATCATATTGGACAGAAGACTATGCCTCAGGAGAAATCACAGTTCAAAGTTCAAACTGGGTAAACATTTTAGTGTTGCATACATAGATGTAATAAAAGGAGTGCATAAACACGAGAACAGGTACATCTCAACATTGTTCGTGAGCGATGGTTACAAATATATAAAGCTAATAAACAAGAGCATAACAAGCTTATTTTGAAACGCTAGATACAGATTGAAACTAGTCTTCTCCTCTATATTCAAGAACGGAGAGTATATACGTGATATAGATGTCAAGAAGGGAGTGAAAGGAGGTTTAGTAGATTGAACAGAGTAACTTGTGCAGATCTGATCATGATGCTTGCACCAATTCCTTGATATCATATCCTTGGAGCTACAAAATAAGTAACCAGGTTGAACGTACAAGCTCTCTCGAACCAATTCAATTGCAGTATCACACCTAACATCTGAAGATGTCTATATTGCCTCATATAAGTGGTATAACTTCTGGCTTATCGCAAACATTGTGCCAGATTAGGGTAAGATATCTTTTGAAAATTAGAAACCACGTGAAAATAGGAGCAGAATGTCACAAAATGCTTTTACATAACAAGATCTGGCCAATTTTTTTCGAAAATCTCAGCTGGGTTTTTACTTTTTTTAAAAAAGAATTATGAGTTTAAAAAAGAATTATGAGGTTTCAAGGACATTGCAAAATTTTCAGCTTGGGGTTTTTGAAGCTACAATTTACAAACTCCAGTTAACAAGATGAAAGATCCGAAAAATTAATTATGAGATCGATCTTATTGCTGATAAAAATTTACCAGAAGGAATGTGAGAAGCAAGATAACTCCAGAATTCCACACGGCATGAATCATGATAGGAGTTAGAAGGTTGCGCGTCTGAGCATAAGAAAATCCCAAAGCACTCCCTGGACAATCATGACATTAGATGCACATAAATTTAGAACGAGTGCTTCTCCACTCTCCTGAATGTTAAAGATCATCTTGATTTAATTTGAACAAGAAAATTTTGTTGCATGATAGCACAGCAAGTGAACTTCTGATCAAACATGAAAAGTTCAATGCTATAGGACAAAGTCAAACAAAATAACGGAAAATCACAGATATCTGTTCTTCTCCAACTCCAGAAACATTACTACATGATTAAGTGTACTATTTCATAAGGACAATTGCCAAGTTGATTTAAATATATCTATTACTAATTTATTTATATCAATCGTATACTCTACTGTTTTTTAGCTTCTGGAATAGTTAACTTGTGGGCAGACGAATTACCTAGAACAAAAAGCTGAGGAAATTCTCCAGGTGTGAGATGCGCCCCTGCAAATATGGCAGCACTGATAAAAACAGCTATTGGTGTTGGCACCCTGCAAAATTTAAAAAAAAATGAAGGTGCATGATGAACTTCAAAGGGATAAACATAGAGATTCCAAACAAGAATGTGCACATAATTCACTAGATCCACTTTTCAGGAAACTGCAAATTTTACTTTCGAAACATAATACTATCAAATAGAAACTTGGTAGGAGGGTGGTCTCAACGAGATTTCATCTTCAGGGGAACTTTTTTCCCACTATAATCGTTGTCTAAATTTGGTTAGTCCACTAGCAAGCAGTCTCTAATTTCTAGATATATATAAAATTTGCAAACCTAGAATAGGAGAAACCATACCACTTGGTAAGAGACACCATTAAGAACCCTCGAAAGACGGTTTCCTCGAGGATGGGTGCAAGTACACCTGTGATACCAACCAAGCAGGCAGTGCTACACATAAAACAACAGAAGAATAAGTAAATTTATGTCATCCACAATATTGTACAGAAGCTAAATGAAACACATCACTGACTAGAAATGCAATCAAAATTTGAAGCCACAGTAGTAGGGTACCTGATACTTGAAGACCCAATTAACGGAAGCAAGCGAACAAGAGCATCAGTCTGTAATGAAAATAGAGGCATAGAATTTCATATCTTGGGAGGAAAAGGGCCTATGCACTCAGAGTATAAGTTTTAAAAGCAAAAGGTTTCAAGAGATCGGCTCTGTGTCCATAAGTATGATACAGAACTAATGAAAACTTAAGATTCGTCTTCACAAATTCCACCAGAAGCAAATGATACTCATCATATGAAGTCCGCCAATAACTTGGGGTTAATCTTTTACATACAACAGCTGAAATTACTTGTAAATCTACCTCGCATTAGAAGCATTTTGATGTTTTCTTTTCTTCACAAGTTTACATGCATAATGCAAGCAAAAAAGCATCAACCGTGAAAATATTACTTCATATTCTAACCTCTCTTTGTGGGGTCTCGCCACTGAAAAAGGACAATGCAGCTCCAGTCACAGCTATAGCAGCTAGAGCTCCACCAAGACCAATTCCAGCCCATAACAACCAACCTTTCTCAAGATTGAAAGGTTCCCTCCAATCTAAAACCATAAACTGAACATAAATCAACTGGCCCGGATTATCTGATAAAAACACGAGGAATGCATGGAAAGAATTCTTCTTCCCGACTACCATATCGGTAGATGTCATCAGGAAGGGGAGAGAATGACTTCGTGAGGCTAAGTAGGACTGTGAGAACCACTGTGGTTGCAATACTACATTGAACAAAGTGAACAAAAACAATGGAACAAGTTAGAGTACTGGAGAAAACTTCTCCCTTATAGTTAAAAATAACAAATCAGAAAGCAAGGTTCATACGCTTGATCCGCAAACAAAATTTCAGCCTTTTCATCTAAGCTTAACTCTTCAATCACAATTCCTGAATATGGTATGGTCGCTGCCTCAATTAATCCTGTCAAAACAAAACTGTCTGAAAAATTATCAGCTTTACTTACATATATAATTAAAATTAATCTAAGTGTAACGCACCTAAGTCCGCATGCAAGTGACGACAAAGAGATTGTTTGCCAATTCCATGGCACGTCCCAGCGTTTCAAAATTCGCAAGTTTAACTCATTGTCCTGTAAAATAAATGTGGATGATATGACTCACTTGACAATTTTGAATAGCATAAAAGTTGAAACAGGATAGAACAGGATTCATCTAATATGTAAGTTAACATTGTAAAGTGGGGAAAACGTAAACAAAAAGACATGGAATGATAGCTAAAAACTGAAACTCGGTATTTATCGTGCTCAAAAGATATAATGACCACATAACAAGGCCTTTTAAGGATGATCAATCTTCTCACTCAAGCACCTGCAGCACTATTGGTCGATGCTAGTGACAATCGTAAAAACAGTACTGCTAAGCTCACATATCTTGTTCTTTCCGACCTTTTCATCAATTAATTAATTGCTACAGTTTCTTATGTTTACTGGCACTTGATTAGTACATCACGATAGGTTACAAGAACAACTAAATGAATTGCATGTATTGAATTCTCACTTATTCCTGACCGGCTTCTCTCAAGTATGTCTCATTCTTTTACAAGTACTGTATCATTATGTAATACAGAATCACTCTATTTTTTCTCTTCTGGAACAACATAAATTGATATCACTCAGGCAGACAGGTGCATCTATGCTCCTTCAGGCATGACCAAACCAATGTAAGCAATTTTCTTGAACCTTCAAGGTTATGCGAGACCCCAAAGTTAGAGCAAATGTCTGGATTCTCATTTTATATCTCCTAGTGATATGAACTATTCAAAGAAGGCCATAAACATCTCGACAAATCCATCGTACAGGTACAATTTCTCTTAAGGGAGCAACAGTCTATCGAACAAAGGTGTTCTCATAGGGATCCTATAAATAGAACTCTCCCTTTGGTCATCACTGTCATTACATGATTACAATCCCCTCATACCTCCAGATTATAGAGCCGAAGTACAGGAATTAACTGTTTATGGATATTCTTGTCGATCAAGAGTTGCAAGTTATCAAACGCCAAGATACTAAAAAGTGTAAAAACTATTGCCAGTCAAGAGTTACAAACGCCGGTAAAGAGCAAGGCGTCAATTGGAAGGGTTTCATTAAACTTTTTATCATCTGAGAGCAACAAATCAATTATCCCAATTTCTCCATATCTTAATCATTCAACTCAACGCGTATCAATTCGTTAATCAAGCCAACAGAACAATTTTTACCAAAAAAAAGAATCCTAATTGAAATCCACTGAAACGCTGAAGAAATTTCCAATACATGAAATACCAACAAAAAATTATACAGTCAACATCAAAAGCAAAAGAATTGATGAACCTTTGCAGAAAGCAGAAAAGCTTACTTTTTTATCAGACTCTTTGGGTGTATTGCCCTTGAAACATCGTACAGTAGAAAACTCCGAATTGCGGGGAAGACGGAGCTTGAGAGAAGGAAGAAGGGGCGAGCAACGAAGGGCATGGGGTATGTGGAGATGGGTATTAATGGGGGAAGAGAGTTTTGGGGAATTAGAAAGTGTAGTGTATAAAGCGACAGTCATTGTTAGAGTTTACAAATTACCAGAACTGAGATTTTTTATGTGAAAGGGATGTAGTCTAGATAGCAGGCGAATTGAAGTGAAGATAAGGAGCAAACGAAATGAAATGAATATTCTTCCTTTGCTACCAGTCTAGTCTACTACCAGGAACTTCATGGAAGTGGAGTAAAACAGTTTTCACATCATATTCTTATTGTGTGTTCTTTCTTTATTGGTAATAAATATACTAATATTGCAAATTTCTCCCTTCACTAATCACTATCACCATTTTCTCACATTTTTGGTATAAACATTTTTAAGTTGGAACTTGGAACGCTGTGTAACAACCTAACTATAAATTGATCGAGATCTAAATATCCGAATTGATAGGGTTGTCCGGTTTGACTAGACCCAGTTCGAACCGGTTTGCAAGGTCAAACCAGACGAATTCTCCAAGCCAGGCGAATTAGATGAGGGACAGAACGCATGTGACGAACTGGAAGAAGAGGAGTGTGCGGTCTGGCACGTGACGAGCACGCGCGACGTGGACAAGGGAGGAGGCGCGCGAGTTGGGCGCGTGAAGAGGCGGAAGGGCGCGTGTTGGCACGTGAGAACACATGGCAGCTTGTGGCGGCGCGTGAGGAGGCTTGCAGCACCTGGGGAAGTAGCCTGGAGGATAAGGACAAGGTTTATGACCCTGGAGCTCACTCTCGGGGTTCTATGCTAGGGAAAAGGGGAAGCTCAATTTGTTAGCTAGAACTCCACTGGAATCAAATCAGGTATTCTATACTTCTCTTGATTCTTGTCTGGGTGTTAAGGTTGAGCATGGTGGTCATTTAGGTCATATGGGGAGAGAGAACATGGACAAGGAGGTAAGGGTTGATGAGTATCCACTATTAGGAAATACTGTCGATGTGCCCAGTGGGGATAACTGTGTCTATGGGATCGATGGTGGAAATAGGCAAACTTGGAGATGAGATGGTGGGTAGCGGTGCTGATGGGGCAAGTGACATGCTTGTCAAGATGACCAGTGACTAAGAGTACCTGGGCAACACCGATGGAGCACCCATGGAAGATGGGAGGGAAACTGGAAGCTGTATGGAAGCAATGATACACGATGGAAGCTCGGTTACCCGAAATGAGTGGCCAGCAGCTAAGCACATGAAGATGGGTGAGGAGCATTGGGGCGTGGGGACACTAGAGCTCATCTATGATGGCGGAACTATGTCGGGAAGGCACAATGCGGGAATGGCGCAAGCACATCATGGCAGTAGCCGGAACTGCTCATGCTCAGGAGAGTGCAACTAATGACCTGATGCCTTCTGGTCTTATATTTTCGAACAAGTCAGCTAAAATACAAGGTAAATCTACTTTGTTTGAGTTTGGAAAAGTACAGGGATTTGGAGACACCGGAGATGGCCAGTTCCATGTGGTTTGGGCCATCTACAATGCTGATCTGATTAAGATAGGGGTTGTGCTAACAACCCAGAAAAAGAAAAGGGTCCATGGTGGAGCAAGTCGGCTAAAAGACTTGAAACTAAGGAGCTCGATGGATAGGCGCGTAGAGGGGCGGGAGGGGCCATTCATGCAGAAGAATGGCAAGTACGCGCCTAAGAAGAGAGGAAGAGCTGATGAGACTTGGGGACAAGTCTCGTCTTCAGGGGGCGGTAGTGATGGAACGTTGGGCTTTGCCGATCCATCACGAACTATTAAAAGTGGCTAGAGTTCGCCAAGCAAGCCCAGTCCGGTGGAATATTAGTATTTCTTATTAATTAGGTATAATATATTTAGGATAATCTTTAGAAGCCAGAAATCTAGAAGAATCAGGCAATTGGTAGATTTTCTCTAGAAGATAAGGCAAGTAGAATAATTAGGATCTTTTATTTATTTCTGCATATCTTTTAGATATCTTTTACTTCCATTAGAGTTCTGTACTGCCTGAAATACTTGTCAGGTAGACAGTATAAATAGGACCTTAGGGCTTAACCCTAAATACGCTTTTATCAATGACAAAGAATATTTCCACCGAATTTACCGCTTTAATTTTAAAAGAATCTAACTGCTACTCTACCTGTAAATAAATTGAAGCGCCAAGATCTCTTAAATAGTATGTGTAGAAACATTAACATTTGTAGTGAAATGTTAATTTTAATTGTAAACAACCCCACTGAGGCTAAAACAATCAACACCAAAATCAATATAGGGTTTGTGAACAAAAATTAACATCAAATCAACTACAATGGAGGCACTATCCCATCGCAAATCTCTTTTCACTCTCTACAAAACCTCTCAAAAAACCTTCTCACTCTACAAAAATGGCACCAAAAGCCGATAAGAAACCAGCTGAGAAGAAGCCAGCAGAGAAAGCACCAGCTGAGAAGAAGCCCAAGGCCGGAAAGAAACTCCCCAAGGAAGCCGGTGCCACTGACAAGAAGAAGAAGCGCGTGAAGAAGAGCGTGGAGACCTACAAGATCTACATCTTCAAGGTGCTGAAGCAGGTTCATCCTGACATAGGTATCTCCAGCAAGGCCATGGGAATCATGAACAGTTTCATCAATGATATCTTCGGAAGATGGCTCAGGAGGCTGCCTGGCTTGCAAGGTATAACAAGAAGCCTACGATCACGTCTAGGGAAATTCAGACGGCGGTCAGGCTGGTGTTGCCCGGTGAGTTGGCTAAGCATGCGGTTTCGGAAGGGACTAAGGCAGTTACTAAGTTTACTAGCTCTTGAATTAGGGTTTCAATGTTTGGGGATTAGGGTTTATGTATAGGAATATGGATGATTTGGTTTCTAATCGGGTGTTTTTACTGTTTTGGAATTGATCTATGAATGAATGAATGGTGCATTTTTTGCTGGAAAAAAAAAAAAGAACAACTACAATGGAGGCACTGCAACGCTTCAATAACTTCAAATTACTCAATTAATATCGAAATTCAAGATTTTCAAATTTCATATTATTTTCTTTTCAAAATTTCCATGGATGGAGCTCACTGTCCATGGGCGGTGCACGGTTTCACCGTCCATGGACAACGAAACAGCAGCGAGCAGTGAGGCGAGCGAGCTCTGCTCGTTGCTTATATCAACAGCCATGGATGTTGTTGTTTACGTCCTCTTTTTATTAAGAAAAATTCACGAGTCAAGTGAGATTGATCATTTTAATGGTTTTTGGTGTTTTGTTTGAGTCTTTCCTTATTATTTTTCAATATATGGTTTCCCTAAGACAGGCTCTCGTTTGAATCAATTGTCACGCATAACCTGAATATAGGTGCAAGTGCAACGTACATGTCGTTTTCTAATAGTGATTTCCATAAATACTTGAAGTTTTCCAATAATATGTTAGTCCTTGTTGAATAACTTGAATTCTCTAGGATCAACTAAGGTCTTATATGTTACAAAATCATAAACTCTTACAAAAACTAATTTTACATTTACTGGTTTTGTATTGGTCATATGAATGACCAGCTAGGTCACTTATCTGCCAACTACAATGTGTTACGTTTTACAAAATAACTTGTTGAATTATGTTCATCTCAATTCACCCAAGTTTATTTTCAAAGAACTTCTGAATTGAGCACTTATTATCACGAAGTGTTTTTTTCTATGTTCAAGATATTAGTCGAAATTATAATAAGAATGTAGTAATGCCTAAATTTGATTTTGGGTAAATCAACTTAAATTTTATGATTATATACGAGTTTTTTTAAAGTTGTTTGTTGGAAAGATTAAAATGCACATGAGGGGGTTAACAAATCATGTTTATAATTTGTTATGAAATCAAATAGTGCGAACTTATATGTAATGTTCGGAGAAGGATGTAGTTTCACTTAATTGAGGTTTTGAGTTCTACTCCTCAATGTGAATAAAAATTATTATGTTGATGTTCAGTCATTGTCATAGTATGAACATATTACAAAATATGATCAATGTAGTTAAATCTAAAATAGAGCATGTAATTTCAGGGACAATTGTCATTCATATGTACTATTTCCTAAAACGCAAAATAAGTGTTGAGTTGTTCAAATTAGAATTTTATATTTGACACCAAACTAAAAAAATGCATTTAAAAAACAGTTACCTCATGGATGAACCGGTCTAACCGGTCACTAACTCAAACAAAATTCCGGTGTATGATCTTTTACACCTATTTGAATTTAAAGGGACTCAGAACAAAATTGGCACTTACTGATTTAACTAAGCTCGATAATTCCATTTTTACTACACTACAATACCCTCACATACGAACACATTTGATGGCGCATGGTGCAGTTAGACGGTCATTAACTATGAATGACAAACTAAAATCCAAAAAATTAACACGTTTGATGCCCATCATCTAATTTCGGCACTTAGTGATGGTTGTGTCACGAAATTGTTGGAATTTTAGAATTTCAAGAGGCTAGTCTATGACTTTGCTACTCAATTAAGAGGGGTCCCACACGTTGAAAATTAAGTTTCTTTAAACATGTATAATCTACTATAGTAGTAGAATACACTTGAGAAAAAAATTATTAAAATTCATTGAAATGTGAAAGAGTAATCGAAACTCAAAGTGTGTTGTTGAAGCATTTATATTAGAATGCCAAGAGTTGGAATAAAAGAAGCCCCACATGCCTAAAATTGGGAAAAAATGAACTAGATAAAAATTCAACACTTGGTTAAAGGGTTGGGCCCCAAGGGGCACCCATGGTTTTGGAATGGGGGAGGAGCTAGATGGCTCCATGGCTTGAACCAAGCGCGCCCACCTGGCTCCGCCAAGAGCCGGGCCCGGGTCGGGGGACGTGGGTCATAGGGTCGTAGGGTCGCGATCTTGAGTTGGATATTATCCTTTTGGGCCATAAACTTATTAAGTTTGGTTAGGCCCAAAAGAATAGTTTGAAACGAAAAAGCTAGCCCAACAGAGATGTCTGTTCGGTATGGGCTTTGGCGAAATGGTGCAGTCCATTCGTTTGTGTTGTGACTGTTCGAACAAGTGTATCTATTAGAAGAGAAGAAAGAATGAGAGAATTTCGAATTGTGTGCAAAATTCGATATTGCAGTAGTCCTCTCGAATTTGGAGGGGGGGGGGAGCTAGATGGCTCCATGGCTTGAACCAAGCGCGCCCGCCTGGCTCCGCCAGGAGCCGGGCCCGGGTCGAGGGACGTGGGTCGTAGGGTCGCGGTCTTGAGTTTGATATTATCCCTTTGGGCCAGAAACTTACTTAGTTTGGTTAGGCCCAAAAGAATAGTCTTAAACGAAAAAGCTAGCCCAACAGAGGTGTCTGTTCGGTATGGGCTTTAGCGAAATGGTGCAGTCCATTCGCTTGTGTTGTGACTGTTCGAACAAGTGTATCTGTTAGAAGAGAAGCAACTCTTCAGGGACCTGTTCGCGAATAGTCATGTCTCTCAGACTCAACTCTTGAAAATTATAAATAGGTCCCCCCAGGATCGAATTTTACACACAATTCAAAATCCTCTCATTCTTTCTTCTCTTCTTCTCTTAGGCCTGTCTTTCCATTGTGCAGTAGTCCTCTCGAATTTGCGAGTTCAAGTGCCAGTTCGCAAATTCACCTGCTGTGTAATCTTGGGAGACATTTTGCTATTTGCAACCGTTGACATTTAAGCGGGACAAATTTGTCTTAAGGACCGAGAGCCATCTCTCACCGCAGCAGTCCATATTTATTCTGTTTAACTCCAATCTCATACACTTCCAATACAGTACCCCTTAGTTACAAAAGCGAACATAAATTTGTTTTTGACTTTAATAGATATCTACAATTGATAAATTTTAGAAAAAAGATTAAAACATTACCAAAAAAACAGACACGGATATTATCCATTATCATCAGCCACCTCTTTCAACACCATTTATCTCTTAATTAATTTAGTAGTTTTTTTTTTTCTTTTTCTTCCAGAACTTGGCCAGAACCTCAAATCTGATAAGAATCTCGAACAAGAATTGAGATGGGACAATGATTTCACTAACTGTCTTAAAGTGCCCTTCACATATTATTGGCTTCATTAATATGAAGTACCAAGGTACAACATCTCTTTGTCGGGGTAAAGAAAGTTACAATTCAACATGCAGATGAACTTTCATGGTATTTTTGAAAACTCAAATGTGGAATCTATAGAAGTATAATGCGAAAATAAATAAATTATGTTTATGATCTTCTCTCATATCATGTTACTCCCTCCGTCCCATATCAAATGTTCTGTTTTAACTTTTTACAGTCAACAAATTTCAACTTTGACTACGAATTACTCACAAACCGTAAATACAAAATGATCAATTAAATTGTATAATGAAAATTTACTTCTGAAATTGTCAATATATAATTTACTTGAACATTTTATTATTACGTTTTAAGATGTTGTAAAACTCGAGAAATTTTATTTTACTTTCTCATTTATCTGATTTAATTTATTCTTTTCTACAAGTAGTGGGAGAGGGTGGTTACCTAAATTGGTATTTTGTTTCCCTAACCTCCGTAAGTTTTTTGTCAGCTCCAATTAACTCACTTTAAACCTAATACCTTTTCTGCACCTGATCGCCGTATGCATAGGTTTTCTTGGTAAGTTATCCTTTTAAGCTTTCAGTACGGTTGTTCGTCTTCCTCTATTCTTTGTTCTGATCTATTTACATTCATTTTTCTAGTCTGCTATTTGCTTTCTGGCTACTGTCAGTTCAAGTCATACATTGTTCAGGCATTGTTTGTTTTGCTTGTTCTCTCTCACGTCACTTTGATCCAACCTTGCCTTTTCTCTCTTTCACCAAGTAATTTCACACCAATTTCTTATATATTTCTATTGCCCAATCCAATTATAGCCTCAACCCTTTGCCTTGTTTTGTTACCATGTACGGTAGTGTAGTTCTTCAGAGCGCGTCATCCTGCCTGGGTGGGAACCGAGTGTGTGTTTGTCAATTTAATTTGTTCTGTGTCATGAATTTGTGAACATATATTTAGTACTTTTATTTATTTTATTTTAGGTATTGAGTAGACCCGGTCTGTATTTGTTGGTAAGTTCCGAGCAATCGAGTTAGGTCGTCTGAGGTAAGGAGAACTCATGACACTTTTGCTTCTATTTTATTGTTATCGTGTGTGTATATATATATATATATATATATATATGTATGTATGTATGTATGTATGTATGTATGTGTGTGTGTGTGTGTGTCTGTGATTTACAAACTACTTATGGTTATTATATCAAGAAATGGAATTTGATATAATAATCTATTCGAAGAGGATCAAGTATGTGTACCCATAAATGTTATACTGTGATTGCGATGTGTGTAAATTGTTTTGTTCAAAATGATGGATTGAAAATATGTTTTATGCTCATCAATATGTCTATGAATTGTTTGGGCCCTTTCGAGGAAATGTCGTGCTTTTGGAGATTTCACATTGTATTGTTATCCCTTTGGTAGGGCATTGTTATTGTTATGTAAAAGTCGACATGTGTGCCACCACGGTTTGTGTGGCCATAGTGTATATGTCTGATTGAGCTAAAAATGTACATTTATATTGTTTTGATCATATTCCATGCATTGACTTTGGTTATGTGTTGTGATATATTGGAGTGTATATATATGTATGATTTTACTACTGTACTTGATCCGGGTAAAAGTGTCAGGAGCTCACACTTACACATTTTTTTTCCAGGGACGTAAGGTCTTTTAAGAAGGATGCTTTGGAGTTCTAGAGTTAGTTTTGTAGGATTGCCCTTTTTTGTTCGGACCTGGCTTTCCAGTTGTATTTGAGTTCTGAGACTTGTATCTAGTTTTGCAGACCTTTTGTATTTTGAGTTTAGAGTCACTCTGATACTGTACTTTTGGACACAGTTTTAAAGTCTTTGATTCCGTAATTGTTCAGTTTATGTTATTGTTTTGAGGCTTCGTGTTGGCATAAGACCATCTTACGATACACAGCCGGTCGCGTCTTTTGAAAAATCGTTATTTTGGTTTTGGAGTGTGACATATGTAGTTAAAGTTTAAATTTGTTGACCTTAAAAAGTCAAAACAGAACATTTGATCCGGTACAGAGGAGTAATACGTAAGTCCACTACGAGGCCGTATTATTGACGTAAGATCACACTGTCAAACACATTAGTTTTGTGAGAGGTTATCGTGCTTTTCATATCATGAGAAATTTATAAAGGAACGAAAAGAGTAATAGTTTTGCTTTCACTAAAGCTAATTCTACAACAACAAATTGTCACTAAGATATGAAAATTCAGTTAGGAGGCGAATTGATAAGCGTGTTAAACAATTTTGGTAGGAGCGACATCAATAGAATATTAGTAATTAAATAATATATGTTCAAGTGGAAATATATAAAGTATAAAATATTGAAAATTCATATATAATTTAAATAAACACCATAAATTTCCTACATGTACTTACTACAATCAATAAATATAAGTTATCGACAATTTCTTACATGAATATAATATAGGAATTTCAGGAACAATTGCTATTCATATGTATTTCCTAAAATGCAAAATGAGGGTCAAGTTGTTCAAAGTTCAAACTAGAATTTCATATTTGACCGACCCAAAACTGAAAAAATGCATTTAAAATAAGTTATCTCATGGTTGAACCGATCCAACCGGTCACAAACTCAAACAAATCCTAGTGATTGTTCACATCAATTTTATTAAAGTGATTCGAAAAAAATGGCAGTAGGACCGGTTCGACAAAGATTGGTGGCTCGATTTTGACTGCACTACAAGACCCTCAAAAACAAACAAATTGGATGACTCATGGTGCAGTCAAACTGTCATTAACTGTATGATAAACTAAAGTTCAAAAGAGAACACGTTTGACACCCGCCATCTAATTTCAGTTGTGTCACGAAATTTGTTTTTAACTTAAATTCGTCATTGAGAGTCCACAATATATTAAGAGTTTGAGAGTCCTGCATAATAGATAAACATAGACAATTTACATATAAAACTATACAATCTGATTTTTCGCAGGTTGACCCGGCCGAACCGGGTCGACCCTTTAAAAAAAAAAAAAAAGCTCATCATGGCTTTATGCACCCATCCAATCATATTAATATTTTATATCAAATTGCCTATGTTTAGTATATAATGATCTATGTTTAACATAAAATCACTGATGATAACCTACTTATCCAACAAAAAACACAAGATACAAAAATAAACATATAATTCAATTTTATTTATCGAACAATAAATGTTGTATTGGTCAAAATTCACTCTTGTCAACAAGACTGACAATTTGGTCCATCAAGGCTACAGCCCAATCCATAGGCCATTAACGAGACCATCTTGGCTTCATAAGCGAGTTGGGTTCCAACAAGTCACCGAGCCAAGCCACCAAATTGAGTCGTGATCCAACCAAGTAACCTACATGCTACCTGACTCACTTGACCTCTCAAACCTCCCAGCTGGTTGACAAGCTAGCCAACTCACCTCGCAAGTCTGACCCCAGCATTTAGCTGACAGACTATGGTAGCCAGCATTTGGCTGACAGACCATGGCAGCCAGCTTTTGGCTGATAGACAAGCGAGCTCACCTTGCTTGGCTGACAGACCATGGCAGCCAGCTTTTTTAGTCAGTCAGGAAGGAACAAACTCGAAACCTCCCATCCAACTACTTGGTGCATGGTCCAACCCACTTAGGGAGTTCCAACAACTTCCCCCGAGATTCGCGGACAGACTCCAACGGTGGTTGAACTATATAGAGAAGAGTGGGGAAGTGTGAAAGATCATCGGATTCTTACTGCAACAAACCCTAGCAATCAATCTCTCGCGCCTCCATCTCTCTCAAGCTCTCTGATCAGCATCAACCGCCACCTACCATCATCCACGATCGTTCATCACCATCCATCATCAACCTTCAACCATCCGCCATCATCCATCGTCATCCATCTCTGTCAGACGATTACCAGCTAGCTCCCTCCTATAAGGTAAGCTAGCCCATTGCCGGTGCTCGTCCACCACGTTGCCGAACCAACTTAACCAACAGGATAAGTCGATGCTTGCCGTCATCTCTCTCCTACCTCTTTCATTTGATTACGTTGTATGCCAGTCCTCTAACTTGAGCGTCGGAGTCCATACGGTCGGCACCACACCGGTGTCACCTTGGAACCTCATGTATCTGTTTGCTATTGTTACCTTGCAGGTTGCTGGTGCCCCCCAATTTCTAACCCTAATTTGATTGTAGATTTCTGAGCGTCTACAATTTGGCGCCCACCGTGGGGCCCCGGCTATCAAGAAAGGTAATCCAGTAGCGACCGCGACCCGCTAAGCAATCCGTCATGACGCACTCAGACGAATACGTTCTCGAAGAGGTAGAGGAGATGGACGTCACCGCTCAGATCAGAGCCTTGGCGACCCAGATGCAAGAGAACGCCAAGAAGATCAAGCTCCTTGTGGACGAAAACTGCGCTATCCGCCAGGAAAACTTGCTCTTGAAGGAAAGGGTTGAGTCTGTTGTCCACCAGGAGGCTCCAACGTTGGACGCGGCCTCGTCTCGCCGACTGACTCATGGCACTGGGGTGGAGAACCCACCATGCAACACGATTGAGGCTTGCCAGCTAACCTTTGAAGAGACGGAAGGGGTGATTCCCGTAACTCCAGTCTCTCAAGTGGTGAGCGCTACGCCAAGGCCAGCCCTTGAGATCACGCATGGTACCACCAGCAGGAGGGTTTCGTTCAAGGGTGCTAACCCAAGGATGAACGACGAATCACCACAACAGCGCAACCAAAGCGCAAGTCAGGTAGATCACTTGCTAACCCTCTCTGCAGGTCACAGAAGTAGCAACGAGGAGCTAGCCTCCAAACTGGCGAGCTTAGAAGAGATGATCCAAAGGATCCCTGGAGTGCCAGCACCGATCAAGAAGAGCTTACCCAACAACTTTGTTGACTCTCCCTTCGCCGACGCTATAGCCTTGGTGGAGATGCCAACCAAGTTCACCTTCCCAAGCATGAAGCTCTATGATGGAACGACAGACCCGGACGACCATGTCTCACAGTACAAGCAGAGGATGTTCATCATAGCCATCCCCAGGGATCTCCGTGAGGCATGCATGTGCAAAGGGTTTGGTTCCTGTCTGATCGGACCAGCCCTACAATGGTATACCAACTTACCCAACAATTTCATTTCTTCTTTTGCCCAATTAGTCGACTGCTTTGTGGAATAATTCGCAAGCTTTTGAAACTATCGGGGGACTTGTATAGCGTCCGGCAAAGACCTAACGAATCTCTCAGGGAGTACGTCGCAAGATTCAACAAGGAGAAGGTGTCAATCCCCAATTGCAACAAGGACACTGCTGTCAATGCCTTCCGCAAAGGGTTGCTACCCAACTCGGGGTTGTACAAGGAGCTGACCATGTACCCTTGCCGAACAATGGAAGACGTGCTCGCCAAAGCATGGGCTCAGATAAAATGGGAGGAGGAGGATGCCAACAGACCTTACATGTCAAGCCAAAGTGTTTGCAAGGAGCCCAAGCCTGACAGACGAGTTGAACGAAGGGTTCCAGACTATCGTGCTAGGCCATACCCAACTGAGAGAAGACATGGACCTGTTGTGAATCCACCTCGCCCTCCAATCCAACAAAGGAGGACAGAAACCCGAGCACCACCTCCGAATTACTCCCTCAACATTGAACCAGAGGAGTGTGTAGCAGTCATGAAAAGCATGGGTGACAGAGTTAGATGGCCAGGAAAACTCAGGACACCTCCAGATCAAAGAAACTCCAACAAGTGGTGTGAGTTTCATGGAGACCATGGCCATACAACTGCAGAGTGCATCTCCCTGCGATTAGAGGTAGCCGAGCTCTTAAAGAGAGGTCACTTGACGGAGAACCTCTCTGACAAAGGTAAAAAGACCCTCGCCAGTCTGTAGGGCACTGATCTGCCTGAGCCCCCTCAGACCAACAAGGTAATCAACGTAATCTCTGGGGGGGGGGGGGCAGAGATCAGCGGTGTCTCATACTCTGCGGCGAAGCGCCATACACTACAAGAAATCCGCCGTTTAGCGACGGATAGAATCCGTCGCTATTTAGCGACGAATCGCTAATTTTAGCGACGGAATGGAGACGCTCAATCCGTCTCTAATCCGTCGCTAATTTAGCAACGGATGTTTTTCCGTCGTTAAATAGCGACGGATAAATAAATCCGTCGCTATTTAGGGATGGATATTAAATCCGTCCCTAAATAAGTTGACCAGCTTACAAAATAAAAAAAAATTAAAAAAAGGTAACTAGCGACGGATCGCGTTCCGTCGCTAAAACCTTGATACCATCGGGCGGTAGCCCTTTCTTCCCCATTTTTCTTCCTTCTTCCTTCGCCATTTCCAATTTTCCGACCAAATCTCGACCGTTCCGGCCAATTTTGGAGTCTTCTCGAAGCTCGTGGGACAAGGAGCTCGTGTGGTCAACCAATTTCATCTTTTCACCAGCTAAATCGAAGGTATTTTGGCTAAAACCTTAACTTTGTCAAATTTGGGAATTTTTTTAATTTTGACTAATTTGAGCAATTGAACGTTTATTGTAAGTATGTAGTAGTTAGTTTAGCTTATATTACGTAGTGTGTTAACTTTGAGATGTTCAATTGATGTATTGATTGTGAATTTGAATTTTTAGTATAATGTTAGAATGTTTGGAAGTATGTAGGGTTGTTAATTTGATATTTTCGTATATGTAGTAGGATTAGAAAGATTTAGTTTAGTGTTTTGGAACCCTTACTTGTTGACAAATTTGGGAATTTTGATAATTTCGACTAATTAGATCAATTGTATGTTTATGGGAGATATAGTATACTAGCTAGTTAACTTTGTGCAATTGATATATTGATTGTGAATTTGTATTGCTAATTATTATAATGTTAGGATGTTTGTAATTAAGTACGTAGTAATTTTGATTCGATAAATTCGTATATATACACTAGATTATGAAGATTTAATTAAGTGTTTTGAGACTATTTGGTGATTATATTAACGTAAAATGCATGTTATAAATCTAATAATTGTAGACGTGTCAGGCTAATCATATAATTATGAATCTCGATCGTTCATGGATGTACCGTCGCATAGTGAATGGCAGAATTCAGTCTAGTTTTGTGGAAGGGGTTGAATCCTTCATCACTTTTGCGCTTACACAAACTACTTGTTTGAGTGGGGGGAAGATGAAGTGCCCTTGCAATGCGAATAAATGTAGGAATAAACAATTTTTGCCTCCTGAAACGGTAGTGGAGCACTTGAAACGTAAGGGGTTTGTGTCTCAGTATGAGGTATGGTGTTATCATGGTGAGACACGAGCACCGTTCATGGATTATGAGCATCTCTCAAAGCGTAAAAGGAAGGAGAAAAATGTGATCGGAAGTACTCAAAACACGTCTACATCTGATGCTAATTATGATCATGAACGGATGGAGCAAATGGTGTATGATGTTGCGGGTCCAAAGTTCATGGACACCAGGGAGCCAGTAACCGAGGGGGATGTGGAGGAGCCTCTGAATCCTGCGGATCAGGTGTTCTTTGACTTGCTGGAATCAGCAAAGAAGCCGATTTATGAGGGATGTAGGCTGAGCGAGTTGTCTTTGTTGGCTCGGCTAATGAGTTGTAAGGCTAATGGCCAGCAATCTGAAGCGAGCTTCAATGAATGGGTACAATTAATGTCAGATCTTTGTCCGGAAGAAAATCTAGTTCCCACCAACTTTTACCAAGCGAAGAAAAAGATGCGGGGGATGGGGTTGCCCATGGAAACCATAGATTGTTGTGAGGATATGTGTATGATCTATTGGGGGGAGGATACAGATCTACTGAAGTGCAAGTTCTGTGTTAAGGACCGGTACAAGCGTTACAAGGAGGGGGCTGCAAAGAAACATCAGAAGAAAAATCTACCACATAAGAAAATGTGATATTTTCCTCTAGCACCTCATTTGAAGAGGTTGTACGCTTCAAGTGCTTGTGCCGATAAAATGCGGTGGCACAATGAGCGAGTAATCCCGGAAGAGGGTAGAATGGAGCATCCATCAGACTCACCCGCATGGAAACAGTTCGATAAGACCTACCCGGAGTTTGCAGCCGAGCCTAGAAATGTACGCTTGGGGCTTTGTACGGATGGTTTTAACCCGTTTGGAAATGACCGGAAGTACTCTTGTTGGCGATCATCACGACCGTCATAACCCGCCCGGTAAGTGCATGAAGGAACCATTCATGTTCTTGGTATGTTGGTGCGGGCGGATGATCCGTCCGGAAAGCTGGATGTGTTCTTGCAGCCCCTAATCAAGGAGCTGATTGAGTTGTGGGAAAATGGTATCCCGGCATATGATGTGTCAAAGAAGAAGAACTTTACATTGAGAGCAGCATTACTGTGGACCGTGAGTGATTTTCCTGCGTACTCCATGCTATCTGGAAGGAAAACCGCGGGCTTTAATGCATGTCCACATTGTATGGAAGACACTGATGCATTTAGACTGAAGGAGAGCGGAAAGGAATGTTGGTTTGACTGTCATCGTAGATTTCTACCAAAGGACCATACATTCAGGAAGAACAAGACTCAATTCTTGAAAAATAAAGTAGTGAACAAAGGCGCCCCGAGACAACTTACTGGTGCAGAAATACTTGCGGAGATAGATAGGTTGGGTCTTATGAAAGTGACTGAAGTTGGGTCGGATAAGCATAACGAGAAAATTAGCAAAAATTGTGGAGAAGCATCTTCTGGGACTTTTCTTATTGGAGCAGTCTTCTTATACGTCACAACTTGGATTTCATGCACATTGAGAAAAACGTCTTCGAGAACTTATTCAACACGATTTGCAACATTACCGGAAAAACAAAGGACACCCCTAAGTCTAGAGCCGAGTTGGATACATTGTGTAAAAGGCCCGAGTTGACAAAGCAGAATGATAAGGGGCAGTGGCCCAAGGCATGCTACAATTGACCGAATCTAGGAACAAACTATTTGATTGGGTGAGGGGATTGAAGTTCCCCGATAATTACGCCTCAAAGTTGGGGCGGTGTGTGGATGTGAAGAGGACAAAGATGTACGGGATGAAGAGCCACGATTGTCATGTGTTCATGGAGAGGCTTCTCCCTGTTGCATTTCGAGAAATGCTACCTAAACCTGTATGGATTACGATCACCGAAATGAGCTTATTTTTCAAGAATTTATGCTCAAGGTGCTTGCGATGTAGTGTTAGCAAATCTTGAAAGCAACATACCATTGATTCTATGTAAGCTTGGTATCTTTCCTCTGAGCTTATTTGATTCTATGGAGCACTTGCGGTTCACCTCCCACATGAAGCGAGGCTTGGACGGTTCGATGTCGATGGATGTATCCATTCGAGAAGTGTGTAATCAAGGCAATCATTTACTTATAAAGTCTGAATTTTCCCAAGTTACATTGTGTTACATCAACATATATGCATTACAGGTACTTGGGAAAATTGAAGAGGTATGTCAACAACAAAGGCAAGCCTGAGGGATCGATGGCCAATGCCTACGTGCGAGAGGAAGTCGCAATCTTCGCTTCCTATTACTTTGGGGACCATGTCCCACGAAGGCATCTAGGCCGTAAACGCAGAACACATTCAAGTTCAAGAGGATGATGACGTTTCCATTTCAATTTTAGGGTCTCCGGAGACCTATTGAGAAGAAAAAAGATGAATGGTCGACGGATAAGGAGTCAAGGCGCCACATATTATGTCCTCTCGAATCTGTCAAGTTGACAAATTTATGGAGATTTATGCTCGGTGAGTAGCTTTCTTACGCTAACACATGGATTTTAACTTCTAACTACTATATATATCTAATCATGTAATCGTGTCCACAGCCTTTTCAGAGAGAAGAATCCAACAATGGCAGATGACGTAATTGAAGAACCTGCTCAAGTTGGAAACAGAATTTGCAGATTGGTTCAAGGAGTACGTCCTGAAATCACAACAAAGTCACATGTCCTTACTTAGAATCTCTCTAGGAGGACCAAACAGAAGGTCTCCACATTCTCATCTTACATAGTAAATGGCCTTAGGTTTCAAACAATTGAGTCTAACACCGCCATGGCCACAAGCAATTCAAGGTGTGTGTAAGGGGCAAGATCAAGATGCAAATGATGATTTGTATGATTTCTACGGAACCGAGACGAATTGTGCGACTTGAATATCCGGGGTTTCCTTTGAAAAGAACCTTTCTGTTTGATGTTGACTGGTATGATCCTACTCCAAGTGGTACGCAGAAACACGAGCTCTATCAAATGGTAGAAATTAACCATAGGAAGAGGTATCGTACTAAGTATGAACCGTTTAACTTGGCGACTCAAGCACGGCAGGTGGTGTTTATTAAATATCCAAGCCTCAAACGCGATAAGGTGGATTGGTTGGCTGCGATACATATACAGGCCCGCTCCAGAGTAGAGTACATTGATAAGGACGATTCAATTACCAACTCGTATCAAGAAGAGGTCGTCGATCAAACAAATGAAAGCCCGTAAAGTGATGATGAGTTCATAGACAGGTGAAGACCAATTTATAGACTTAACAATAGCCGATGAGGACGAGGGTATGTGTGTTTGTATGCTTAGTTGTTATGTGTATATATGATTAGTTCTTTGATTATTATTACTTTAATATCCACAAATGTATATTCATGTATTCTTTACTAACTTATTAATTTTTTCTTGCAATTTCTTATTTGCAGATGCCGCCAAAGGAAGTCGACATACCTTCCTCCGGGTTTAGGGTGCTAGTCCAATGAGTTCTAGTAGTACCTGACTAGTCATGGTAGTCCTCTCGTTGGATACGACATTGGGGGGAGCAGCAGCCAGTCTCAGGTACCAGAGACTCCACCGGCCTACACGGCTTCTGCTCCTGGTGACTACCCCTCTGATGGGTGTCCGTACTTGACGTTGACGGACGGTGCTACATTTCAGGGGAAACCGGTGTTGTTCCCCAATGGCAGGAACAAGTAAGTATTATGGAGTTGTAGAACATACACTTAAGATAAATATATGTTACATGATTTTACTAATGAATATTTGTTTCTTGTTTGTCTCATTGATAACAGGTTTTGGCCTCCGGATGCCTCGGACAAACTAGGCAAAATCTTCAGGGGGAGGCGGGAGATGCCGGGACAGGGAGGCGAGAAGTGGTCAAACGTCCCGGACCGGATGAAGCACTTTTACTTCGACGAGCTGCGCGTAAGCTTAAATGTTACAATTAATGCTTTATTTGTTTTTTTTAATCATTGTGTTAATGTGTGTGGTATGTTAGCCCCTATATCTGTGAGTGGTATGTTAGCCACTAAGCTTGTTTTGATGTGTTAGTCACCATTTATGAACTTGTTGTGTCGTTTGAGTGGTATGTTAGCCACTGAACTTGGGTGATATGTTAGTCACCATTGTGTTAGTCAATTTTAGGACAATTTGAGTGGTATGTTAGCCACTAAGCTTGTTTTGATGTATTAGTCACCATTTATGAACTTGTTGTGTCGTTTGAGTGGTATGTTAGCCACTGCACTTGGGTGATATGTTAGTCACCATTGTGTTAGTCAATTTTAGGACAATTTGAGTGGTATGTTAGCCACTAAGCTTGTTTTGATGTGTTAGTCACCATTTATGAACTTGTTTTGTCGTTTGAGTGGTATGTTAGCCACTTAACTTGGGTGATATGTTAGTCACCATTGTGTTAGTCAATTTTAGGACAATTTGAGTGGTATGTTAGCCACTAAGCTTGTTTTGATGTGTTAGTCACCATTTATGAACTTGTTGTGTCGTTTGAGTGGTATGTTAGCCACTGAACTTGGGTGATATGTTAGTCACCATTGTGTTAGTCAATTTTAGGACAATTTGAGTGGTATGTTAGCCACTGAGCTTGTTTTGATGTAGGACTACTACATTTCAGTTTCATTTTAGTGTTATATTTAAATTGTTATCTTTCTTTATACTTGTGTAATTTTTACTTTGAATGGAATTTTTGTAGAAGGACTATTTCATTCCCAATGCGCTGGTGTCCCAGTTGTACTCCGTTTTCGAGACTTTAGGGTCCGACATCTACAGGAAAATGGTCTACAAAATGAAGGAGACACGCAGGCAGCCAACTTGGGTGGGGGATGACGAGTGGGCACTGTGGTTGACGTACTGGAATGATCCCTTCGTCCAGGATCAAGCGTACAAGAACAGACAAAACCGTTTGTCTGAGCCGCATGATGGTACGGGCACTGCCAGACATCACTATGGGTCGCGAGCTGTTGTTACAGATCACGTGATGGAGGTTAGTAAATATGTTGTTTATGACTTGGAATATGATACATAACAGTTTTTAGCTTTCATTTCAATCAACTAACTACTTGTTTGCACATATGTTTTTTTAGGCCAATAAATGACAGCCGAAGAGTGCTCTGTACCACTTCAAGAAGGATAAGCTGAAGAATGGCATCTGGACTGACGTGAGGGCCGAACGTATTGCGGTACGTTTCTTTCTTAAGGTTAATTACATGTGTATTTGAGTATTTTAATTAAAGTGATTCCTAAAATTACATCTCATTTCGTATGCAACCAACAATTGCAGAGTGAGGTCGAGAGGAGGATGGATGAGAGGATGATCGACGGTCATGAGCTGTCAATTGAAGAGCAAGACCAGATCTTCTTCGAGGTCAACCCAATGGACATCAAGGGTCGAATGTATGGATTGGGAAGTTTAGGCCCTTCCATGAGTTCTGGTAGCTTCTCAGTGTCCCAGGGATCAGGATCGCGATCTAACCTCTACACGCGAAAGTTAACGAGATGATGACTCCTCTCCAACGAAATAGCTGCGACCAAGGCGACTTACGAGCAAGTGCTTGAGAACAGCTCGTATGGCAGCCGGATGGACGAGTTGACCCGGATGTTCGATAGCTCTTCCATCTCACCGCCTCCTCCCGATTATCCTTAGTTACATCAGACTTGTTATGGATAATTTGACACTATTTCACCTTCTAATTCTTGTTTCGGATTATTTGTAGATAATTTATATAGTTTCAGATATATTAATGCAATTTAATTGTTTCGGGTATATTATCTATGACTATATTATGTGAAAAAACAGGTGAAAAAGAAATATTTTTTAAAAAAAAATTTCAAAACAGTAGATTTAGCGACGGAATTATGTCCGTCACTAAAACATATAAACTCCGTCGCTAAATACCAATCGAACTAAGCCGGATTAGTTCGTGAATTTAGCGACGAAATAGAGACGGATCTGAGAATCAAAATCCATGCGAACTGGTCAACGGATTAATCCGTCGCCAGTGCGTCGTTATTTAGCGGCGGATCCCTTATCCGTCGCTAAAAAACATTGCGACGCATTGTTTGGGGACGGGGTTTTATCCGTCGCTAAATCCGTCGCTAAGGATTTAGCGACAGATCGGTCCAGTTTTAGCGACGGATAATTCCGTCGCTAAAACTGGTTTTTTTTGTAGTGATAGTAGGCAAACGGTAAGGCCTGAGCCTAACGCTCGCAGGGCATCAGACACCTCTTCGTCTGACTTGACTATTAGCTTCTCAGACCAAGAGTTTAAGCAACTAATCAGTCCTCATGACGATGCATTAGTTATTTCAATTCTTATTGTAAACTGTCTTACGAAAAGAGTTCTCATTGACAATGGGAGCTCTGCTAACATCATTTTCCTAGATGCTCTGACAGAAATGGACATAGATGAGACTGCCATCCTTCGTCAGCCGACAACTCTATATGGCTTCAGTGGAGAAAAGAAGTACACGGTTGGGAGTGTTACCCTTCATGTCTATGCAGAAAGCGTCAACCTACCAACGAAGTTCCTGATTGTAGACAGTCCGTCAAGCTACAATTCCATCCTTGGTAGGCTGTGGATTCACGAGATGAAAACAGTACCGTCAACCTACCACCAGGTGATTCGCTTCCCTACCAAGTGGGGGGTGAAAGAGATTTTTGGGCAGCAGCGGGATGCGAGAACATGTTACATGGAAGCCTTGAAGCCCAAGGCATCAGAGTTATAGCAATTACAGCAACTCAACCCCCCCAGTTGACCCGGACCAGCCAGGGATGGAAGAGCTCGATGAAGTTCAGATTCACCCAGACTATCCAGATCACAAAGTTCAGATTGGGGCAAGGTTGAGGCCAGAGCTAAGAGAGCAGCTGGTCACATTTCTCAAAGTTCACCATGACTGCTTTGCTTGGTCACATGCAGACATGACAGGAGTCGACCCAGAGGTTATCACCCACAAACTTGAGGTTGATCCAGATTACCCACCAGTCAGACAGAAACGGAGGACGTTCGCTCCAGAGCGGAACAAGGTTATCAATGAAGAAGTCCAAAAGTTGCTTGATATCAGGTCAGTCCGCGAAGTACATTACCCGGACTGGTTAGCCAACATTGTGGTAGTAAAGAAGAAAAATGGCAAGTGGCGAGTGTGCATAGACTTCACTGACCTCAACAAACCATGCCCGAAGGATTCTTTTCCGCTTCCACACATAGACATGCTAGTGGATTCTACAGCAGGACATGAGCTTCTAAGCTTCATGGACGCCTTCTCAGGTTACAACCAAATATTGATGCACCCTGAAGATCAAGAGAAGACAGCTTTCGTCACAGAGAGGGAAACCTTCTGTTACAAGGTCATGCCCTTTGGACTCAAGAATGGGGGAGCCACTTACCAGCGCCTAGTCAACCGCATGTTCGCTAGCATGCTGGGGGACACCATGGAGGTGTACATTGACGACATGCTAGTCAAGTCACTGGTCGCTGACTAACACCTAGACCATCTCCGCCAAGCCTTCTCAGTTCTCCGCAGATACAACATGAAGTTGAATCCAGCCAAATGCTCCTTTGGAGTCTCCTCTGGGAAATTCCTTGGATACTTGGTCACACAAAGAGGTATTGAGGCTAACCCTGATCAAATTCGTTCTATTACTAACATCCCTTCCCCCAAGTGTGTTAAAGATGTGCAAAAACTAACTGGGAGGCTAGCAACCCTCAGTAGATTCATACCCAAATCATCCGAGAAGTGTCGTCCATTCTTTGACACTCTACGAAAGAGCAAAGATTTCCAATGGATAGGCGAGTGTGAGGATGCCTTGCAACAAATCAAGCATTACCTTACCACATCTCCAGTACTATCGAAGCCCAAGGTTGGAGAGACTCTGTTCATTTACCTTGCAGTCTCCAACACAGCACTAAGCGGCGTCCTAGTCAGAGAAGAAGATGGAAACTAACTCCCAGTCTACTACGTGAGCAAGTCCTTACTAGACTCAGAGACTCAGTACAGCCAGCTGGAGAAGCTAGCCCTAGCACTAGTCACCTCAGCAAGGAAGCTACGCCCTTACTTCCAATGCCATCCAGTCGTAGTCTTCACCAGCTTTCCACTTCGCATTATCTTACACAAGCCAGAGGTTTCTGGTAGACTTTCAAAATGGGCAGTTGAATTCAGTGAGTACGACGTCTCCTTCCAGCCCCGCACGGCCATCAAGTCACAGGTGCTTGCGGACTTCATAGAGGATTTCACTCCAACCGAATTAGGTCAAGCGGAAAAATAGTTATTTTGCTTGCAGGAGAAGGACAACTTACAGTGGAAGCTCTCAGTCGATGGCTCCGGCAATACCAAAGGAAGTGGGCTGGGCATAGTCCTTACCTCACCAGACAGAGACACAATCCAAAGAGCCATCCGATGTGGATTCAAAGCAACCAACAACGAGTCCGAATATGAGGCGCTTATAGCTTGTCTCAACTTAGCTCGGGACATGGGCGTAAAAATCATTCAGGTACAATCGGACTCACAGTTAGTAGTTAACCAATTACAGGGCTCTTACCAAACCAGGGACACCAAGATGGCTTCCTATCTCCAGCTAGTCAAGGAGTTGCAGTCCTCCTTTGAGGAGTTCTCTATTTCGCAGGTACCAAGGACGGACAACAACCACGCAGACGCCCTTGCCAACCTGGGAGCAGCCATCCAAACCACAACACCAATGACTATTCCTGTAGTGTATGTACAATGGCCTGCAACATGGAAGGGTGAGCCCGCCAACCAGATAGTGGCTGATATAACAACTGAGTCAAATTGGATGACTCCATTAACATTGTACTTGTCCAACGGAGAACTTCCAGAAGACAAAAGCGAGGAAAGGAGGGTGAAGGCAAAGGCAGCCTGCTTCACGCTCCTCGATGGACAACTCTATAGGAGGTCCTATTCAGGACCCCTACTCAGGTGCGTAACTAATAATGAAGCCAGACATGTTCTGACTGAGTTGCATGCAGGAGAATGTGTCAACCACTCTGGAGCAAGAAGTCTTGCCCACCGAGCACTAACAACCGGGTACTATTGGCCAACCATGAGGGCCTATGCTCTAGACTTTGTGAGAAGATGTGACTCATGCCAAAGACACTCACACATCAGCCATCTCCCACCAGAGAAGCTGCACCCATCCATTGCTCCATGGCCTTTTATGAAATGGGGGATGGACATAGTAGGGAAACTACCCACTGCACCTGGCCAACGAGTGTACATGCTGGCAGTAACCGATTACTTCACCAAGTGGGTGGAAGCAGAAGCCTTCAAGCAGGTCCGTGATACGGAGGTAAAAAATTTCATTTGGAAATATCTGATTTGCAGGTACGGAGTCCCCTACGAAATCGTGACAGACAATGGCTCCCAATTCATAAGCTATGAGTTTCAAGATTTCTGCAAAGAATGGGGAATCAAGCTTACATTCTCCACTCCACGCTATCCCCAAGCGAATGGACAAGCGGAGTCGACCAACAAGACTATCATGAACAGTCTCAAAAAACGGCTGAAACAAGCAAAAGGAACATGGGCAGATGAACTTCCAGGCGTCCTATGGTCATATCGAACCACACCAAGGACCCCAACTGGAGAAACACCATTCAGCATGACATATGGAACTGAAGCAGTCATACCCATAGAAGTGGGACTACCCACAACAAGATACAAAATGGCTAGCGAGCAGACCAACGATGCAGAATTAGCACACGAGCTCGACTTGATTGACGAACTCAGAGAAAGAGCCATGATCCGGAGCACCGCCTACCAACAGAAGGCTGCACAACACTTCAACAGGAACATTCGTATACGAACCTTCAAGCAAGACGATTGGGTTCTACGCAGAGTATTCCAGAACAACAAGGAGACAGGAGCTGGAAAGCTTGGACCAAATTGGGAAGGTCCTTACAAGATCACAAAGGTAGTAGGCAACGGAGCTTACAAGCTAGAAACCAAGGAAGGACGCCAGATAGCCAACAGTTGGAATGCCCTCCACTTGAAAAAGTATCACTTCTAAGACTACACATTCCATATACTCACGTTTGAGGTTAACTCCTTAAAATTAGCCGACCTGACTAGGGGCTAGCTGGTCAACTAACCCAGCTAGGCAGGTCGGTCCTCCGCCCCACCCCCCTCAACCTCCCCAGGGGGATCCAAACTTCTAGCAGCCAACTAGTCATGGTGCCAGTAATTCCACCATGGCGACCGAATCCATATCAAATCGTCAGCCAATGCTCCAAACAATTACACAACCCAAGAGGTTGACTATCGGTCATCTACTACTTTGGCAGAGAGACTTCTCTCCCCAATCGGCAAGCAACGACGACTAAGGTTCCATCCAACTTTATCTAGTGAGATTGATTTCTCCTCCAAACAACCGACCTGACTAGGGGCAAGCCGGTCAACTAACCCGGCTGGGCAGGTCGGTCTAACGCCCCCCCTCCCCAAGGGGGTCCAACGATCTTGTAGGTTAACCAAATGGTCGTTAGACTGACAACAATAAACCATGATGAGTCGTTGGCTAACCAGAATGATCCTAGCCATTACAAAGTCCAAACAATAAGACAGTGGTCATCCACTCCATCTGGCGCATACAGATAGTCAGCATCCACCCACAGTCAAGGTACCAATGCTCATGTTTCATCTATGAGATTGAATTCTCACAACAATCAGCCGACCTGACCAGGGGCTGGCTGGTCAACTAACCCAGCTAGGCAGGTCGGTCATCCGCCCCACCCCCCCCCCCAAACCTCTCCAAGAGGATAGATTCCACTCATATTGCAGCCTAACACAACATGAGTATGATTGAAGTAATGCCCACGTGACACATCTTACTTCCAAGTGATCATCCAAAACATACTGCTCAACAAAGCCATCCATCCATCAGGCTGAGCAAAAAACATATGGACTCACATCTATTATGATTGTCTTGCACTTGTTTAATCCATGAGATGCGCCAAAAACAGCTCCATGGTTTAGACAAGTGGAAGCCTTTCAAAATTGATGATCACTACCATACAAAGAATGTCAGCTCCATCCACCTGTTAGCAGGCAGACAAGAGCTCTCTGCATATTCCAACAGTCTCAATCGATTTATCGAGTTTAGTTGCCAACAAAAGTAAACGATGAGCATGACATGCTGCCACACCATTTGTATTCCAAGGTATGAACCAAAGTTGCCTTTTGAGATTGATTTCTCTCTATCACAACCGACCTGAACAGAGGCTAGTCGGTCAACTAACCCGACTAGGCAGGACGGTTAAACGCCTCCCCTCTCCAAGAGGGTCCATCCTTTAATTCTCTGATTAGGACACGGGTGAACTCCACAAAGCCGTCGGACGAGGCATGGCGTAATTACAAGTGCCCGACATAGCCATCGTAGTAGCATGGCACCCAACGACAAGCTGACATACATAGATGTTTGACCGACCCGGCGTGTAACTAATTCGACGAAGTAGGCAGACGAACACGGTAATAGTTCAAGCACTACTGCTCTGGACTAGAGCTTAAACTGGGGGACAAACCTAGTAGACAGAGTCCAACAGTGCCAAGCGCATCGTTTAGAGGTTAGCTTGCTATGTTTCATTCAAATTAGACTTCTAAGACGAGCATGACTGCATGATGCATGATTTATTAATATGTCTGATTCTCCATCATGAATTACGTTTTAGTATAAAGTCTAAGAACAATGCATCTTTAACTTCATGTGTTATTCACTACTTTGAGATACCTTACTCATGTATGATAATTTTAGTCGAATACTTATGTATTTGAGATTATGTTTGTTGCAACTATCATACAAGTCCAAATACGAGACATAACATCCCGTAGCCTACGCGGCTCGAGACATCCCAGGAACAACCCAAAATAAAATCCAAAGCCACAATAAACATACATAATCGATCCAACCCTACGAGGGTAATACGAACAACAATGTTCAAATACGAATGACAGAAAGTACTAGGAAGTCAAATCCAGCATGGAGAGCGACATACAACATAAACGACAAAAGAAATTGTTGACATGGACATGTGTCCAATCCGTTAAGGGCGTCATAGAGCGTGTCCTAAAGCGAATCAATGCTAAGATAGCCAATTCAATGCTAGTCCGACCTTCGAATGGTCCGACATAAAGGAAACCATCTCAGGTCAACTAGTATCTACAAATCAGCATGCCATCTCAGCTAGGTCCGACCAAGCTAGACAGGTGACTTCCTAACCTGACAAAAGGTCACATGGTCCTTCCAAGTACCGCAAACTGTCAGTCCTAGGATGCTAAACGGACCGGGCGAGAGAATCTCGGACGCCACCACCGCAGTAAGACCAAACGTATATAACAGAACCACTGAGATACTTCCGTGGAACTCCAGGTTCGGACACCTTGAGTTGCCCAAAGCCAGATCAACAAGCATTCAGATCTGTCCGAGGGACTTACACGGACCCAACATGCGGAACAGTACTCTCGGAGGGAAAGGTCCAAACTACCCTCTCAGGCCCATTAATTAGTATTGGATTACTATTCACTAATGGGCCATGGGCCAAAGGTAGCATTGGTGTCCAAATCTGAAGCATACACTTGGCATCATCTTGTGAGCCACCTCATAAACATATGATAACTATAAAAGTAACACAAGGTCCAAGACCTTAAGAAAAGCAAGATCATAGTGAGAATCCCTAAGTCATAAACACTATCGCTTTCATAACCTTCCCCATAACTATTACATTGAGAGCTTTCAACTCTCTCTTGAGTAAAGTCTCTTACCGGATTGACATATGCAATCCGGGTAACCCCCCCACTCAGTCCTTTCAGGTACTCTAGCTCGGACCAGTATCGCTTCGGACTTCAAGAAGGAGGCGGATCCTAGATTAGGTTACTTGTAATAGTTTAGTTGGTGTTCGAGGTTTTACCCCTCAACATTTTGGCGCCGTCTGTGGGAAACTTTACAAAAGTTTTCACGTTTGAGTTAGGCTGATGGCAAGGACGAGATGGACAACGCGGACTAGTGCTGCAGTTGTAGGGACTCCACCACCACGCCCACGGGGACGTCCACCCACCCGGGGACGAAGAGCCACTATGGCTGGAGGGAACGCTGGAAGGAGATCTCCGTGCGATGGGCGCATAGCCAGCCCATCCTCAGATGAGGGAAGAGACACTCGGCACAGGGGAGCCCAAAGTGGTCCCGATAATGTTGTGCCTGTGAGCCATGGAGAAGGGGTCGTACGAGCTTCTCCGGCAGAAGCTCAAGGCCCCACTACAGGTCAACAGTTCACTATGCCCGATGGTCGCGTTGTCTACACTAGTGACGTCGGACTAAGTGAGACTCAGTTAGATAGATTGCTCACGATCATCCAAGGATGCCTGGGGTCTAACAATGCCCATCCTCAGGAAGCCACTCCGCCAATGGCTACTCCTGCTCAAGTAGAGCCTGCGTTATCAAGAAACAGGCAATGTCCTATCCAACAGAGGTTAGGGAATCAGCTACCTCAAGAGGATTTGCGAAACCTTCTAGACCGGCGGGCATCTGCCTCTCAAGCTCGGGGTGAAGGAAGCCCAAACGGAAGGAGAGAGTATCAAGAAGGGGATAATAGGCATCCAGGAGTTCCGCGACAAGCACCTCCGAGAGACAGAGATCAAGTAGCAGAAATTGTTCCAGTGGTCCAGATAGATGAACTCCCCGCAGATGTAGCTGTTCATCCGAGGACAGGAGAGATCATGACTTTTGACGAGATCTACGCTCAGCAGAAGGCTTTGGAGGCCCAGATTCTGAATCTCGGACGCCTGGTAAAAGACCATGAGCAGATAACTACTAGTGCACCAAATTCCTTGTGCGATGACATCATGAGAGAGAAGGAAAGAAACAGAAACTCGGATCAAGTGATTCCGAACTTGGAATACTATTATGGGGATACTTGTCCCATTGGTCACTTGACAAGGTATAACAGCAAGATGGATTCCAAGGGAATGAGCGACAATACGAAAGCTCTTACATTCTCATCTACTCTCTTCGGAACGGCTATGGATTGGTACACCGCCCTGCCGAACAAGTCAGTAAGGTCGTACGCAGACCTCTCTTCCAAGTTCCTAACACGATTTGGAAAATCAAAAAGGAGAAAGCGTATCGTAGAGCACCTGGCCGAGGTTATACGAAGAGAGCAAGAAGATCTTCGGACTTTCTTAGATCGCTTTAATACGGAGGTCCTTCGGGTTGAGCCCCACAGTATTAAAGAGCGGGTCCGTCACCTGTATGCTAATACTTACAACTCCGAGCTCCGAAGGAAACTTTCCAGCCAGGAGGTAAGAAGTGAGAAACACTTGGACGACATCTGTGAGGAGGTGATGTACGGAGAAGAACATCGAAGGAATGTTCCAGTCCGAGCGGGTTCAAAGAAAGGAAAGGAACCGCTGAAAACAGAACAACGCCAGGGGAAGTTTGACCAGAAGAAGGATCACAGAGATAAAGATATTTACAGAGAGAGAAGTCCGCCAAGAAGATTCGCGGACTATACTCGCCTCAACAAACCAAGATCCGACATCTTGGCGACCATTGTTGAGAAGAAACTGGATATCCAATGGCCGAAGCCCTCTCATAATCCGAGAACAAAAATGCAAAAGGGTATTGCAAGTTCCACAAGAGCCGAGGTCACGAGACCGATGAATGTATTCAATTGAAAACAGAGGTTGAACACCTGGTAAGAGACGGCAAACTGAAGGAGCACGTCTATGCGGATGAGCCTTCCAGGCATGATAGAATGGAGCGAAGGAGGGAGGAAAATGTTACAGAACCACCACCCCATCCGCTATCCTTGCCACCTCCGCCGGCTAACTATCCGCCTCGCACGGACCGACACCCATACAGGTACGCTGATGACGTTGAAATGGAGAACGCTCCATACAGCGGAGTGATCAACACCATCGCAGGCGGACCAACTGGGGATGATAGTAGGAACGCGAGAGAACGGACAGCTCAGAATCTCCGGAACAATGACAGATCGTATGCTGCTCCAGCAATTCGAGGGACAAACGCCATATCCTTTGATGATAGTGAGATCCCTCCTCCTATGGCAGGAGGAGAAGACATTGACGATCTGGATGTTCCGCTGGTGGTTTCTTTAACCATCGCAACTTATCGGGTAAATAAGATCCTGGTAGACACGGGGAGTTCCTCGAACATCATCTCCAAATCGGCAGTAGATCAGATGAACCTGGGAAGAATCTGATATGAGAGAGTCAACACCTCCATATTAGGGTTCGGATGAGGTACTGTCCGTCCTTTAGGAAGTGTCGTACTTCACGTTTCACTTGGGACGCATCCTGCAAGAGTGACACAGCAAGTCCGTTTTGTAGTGGTGGACCGAACTTTCGACTACAATGCTATCTTCGGTCGTCCGGGGCTCAATCAATTCCGAGCTATACCTTCCACTCTCCATAATAGGATGAAATTCCCGACCCCGTGCGGAGTTGGAGAGGAGGTAGGGAACATCCGAGAAGCTTGGGAATGTTACATTATGTCCACAAGAAGAGCGTCCGCCCCCGTGCTGACAGTCACTTTGACCTCTGACCCGCCAGTTGTTCTTCCGGCCAAAAAGGAGAATTCGCAGATTGGAGTAGGCAGCCAGAAGGAGAAGTTTCCTAGAACTATGCGAATCAAGCCTCATGAAACTCTCAAGGAAATTGAGATTGTTGCTGGAAGCCCGGACAAGAAGACAAGAATCGGAACAGAGATGAATGCGGAGGTGGAAATGAAGCTCATTGCTTGTCTCCGAGATAACAGTGATGTGTTTGCTTGGAGTACCGATGACGTAAAGGGGATAGATCCGAGGATAACTGTTCACCGTCTGAACATGGATCCCTCGATTAAATACATCCGTCAAAAGAGAAAGGATTTCGGTCCGATCAAGGATGCCATCATATCCGCTGAAGTTGATCGACTCCTGAAAGCAGGGCATATCGAAGAGGTCCGTTATTCTGATTGGGTTTGCAACGTGGTTCTGGTAGAGAAATCGTCAGGCAAATGGCGGATGTGTAATGATTTCACCAGGTTAAACAAGTTCTGCCCAAAAGATCCGTACCCTTTGCCACGGATAGATCAATTAGTTGACTCCACGTCCGGATGTGCGTTACTGAGTTTCATGGACGCATACCAAGGTTTTTACCAAATTCGGATGGCCAAGGAGGACATCAAGAAAACAGCTTTCTTCGCTGCAGGGGGAGTATACTGCTTCAAGGTGATGCCCTTCGGATTGAAAAATGCAGGGGCCACTTACCAACGACTGGTGAATTAGATGTTCAGGGAAGAAATTGGAAAAACCATGGAAATGTACGTGGATGACATGTTCGTTAAGAGCAAAACTGAAGAGCAACATGTGGATCATTTGAACAAGTGCTTTGCTATTCTTAGGAAGTACGGTATGAAACTGAATCCGGAAAAATGACCTTTCGGAGTGAAGGGAGGAAAGTTCCTCGGATACATGGTCACAGAGAGAGGGATAAGCGCAAACCCCGAGAATATCAAGGCAATCCTAGATCTGCCGCATCCAAATAACCTCAATGAGGTACAGTAACTTATAGGACGTCTCATGTCCTTAAGTCGTTTTATTTCACGATCTGTGGAGAAGAACCTTCCGTTCTTCAAAATCCTCCGGAAAGGAGAGAGCTTTGAGTGGACTTCGGAATGTTCTGAGGCTTTTAAAAATTTGAAAAAGTACCTCCATTCCCCTCCACTTCTCTCCAAACCCGTCGAAGGAGAACCACTCTACCTCTACCTAGCAATCACGGAAGAGGCAATGAGTTCCGTATTAGTACGGATTCAAGCTAATGATCACTTGCCAATCTACTATCTTAGCAAAGCCCTTGCTGGGGCGGAGACAAGATATGTGAAGATTGAGAAATTTGCATATGCTTTGATTTACACCGCAAGACGGTTGAAGCCATACTTCAAGTCTCACAAAATAGTGGTACTTACTACGGAACCTTTGAAACAGGTCCTGGGAAAGCCCGATCAATCCGGGCGACTCTCTAAGTGGGCGATCGAGTTGAGTGAATACGACATTTGCTACCAGGCTCCGTCAGCCAAGAAGGCTCAGAGAAAATCCCTGACAAACAGGCATTTGACTGCCTAATCACCAAGCGGATTATTCGGAAGCCAGTTTCGCCAACGTTCAACCTGGAAAATCTCGAGGATGCTCAATTCATCAATCAGTCATTGCCTGCATCGTATGAGGAAACTCGGGTCAACCAAATGTTCCTTCTCAACGATGTCACAAGCAGATCCGGTACTAACAACTCCGGATCGGAAATCAAAGAAAAGGAGGAACAAAAGTTGGAATCTCAGGAGCTTACAGAAGATCTCCAAACCGAAAAACATCCTTCTGATGTCTGGACATTGGAAGTGGATGGTTCCTCCACTGGAAGAGTGGGAAGGATTGGAATCTATCTTAAGAGCCCTGATGGCGCGGAACTCGACTACGCGATATCCTTGGAATTCAAAGTCACCAATAATGAGGCTGAGTATGAAGCACTGTTAGTCGGGCTACGTCTGGCCAAATCCCTGCAAGTTCAGAAGCTCAAAGCTTACACGGACTCACAGCTAGTTGAAGCCCAATTTTCAGGAACCTTTGCCACAAAAGGTCCTTCGATGATCAAGTATCTTGAACTACTCAAGCAGGAAGCCAGCCACTTTGAGGAATTTACCCTGGAAAAGTTTGACAGAGCCTGGAATGAAAGAGCGGACGCTCTGGCAAAATACGCATCCGCAACAGCGGCTCTAGACACGAGGAGAGTAATCCTACTCACTATTACTGACTCATCCGTCATGAGTCTCAATTCAACTGTCATGATAACTGACACAGGAAGAAACTGGATGACTGACATCTTTAGTTATCTCAAAGAAGGATCTCAACCAGCTGATCCGAAGGAATCAAGGAGTGTGCAGTGCCGAGCGAACAGATACTTTATACTGGGAGAAGATTTGTACAAGAGATCTTTTGCCAGAACTCACTTGAGGTGTTTGAGCCCGCAAGAAGCAAAGATTGTGCTGGAAGAGATACACAATGGAAGCTGCGGAAGTCATTCCGGGGGAAGAACTCTTGCCCAGAAAATCATTCGACAAGGCTACTACTGGCCTACTGTTGATAAGGATTCCGCCAGCTACGACCGGAGATGCCCTGATTGCCAATATTATGCGAACATTCCACATCGTCTGACACATCCTATGATTCCGTCAATCATAGCATGTCCGTTCGATCAGTGGGGCATCAATATTGTCGGACCGTTCCCAAGGGGCACTCAACAGAAGAAATTCCTAATTGTGGCCGTGGAATATTTCACCAAGTGGGTAGAAGCTGAAGTTGTGGCAACCATTACGGAAAGTCGAGTGCGGACCTTCATTTGGAAAAACATCATTTGCCGCTTTGGCTTACACAGAGTTCTTGTCTCGGACAATGGTGCTCAATTTTCAGGCAATAGGCTCAAGGAATGGTTGGCGTCCTTCAAGATTGAACAACGTTTCACATCTGTTGGATATCCACAAGCTAACGGGCAAGTTGAGTCCACAAACAAGACAATAGTTAAGATCCTACAGAAGCGGTTGAGGACCTCTCAGGAAAGTTGGGCGGATGACCTAGATGGCGTACTATGGGCCCATCGCACCACTGTGCCGACTGCGACTAGAGAAACCCCATTCGCTTTGGTTAATGGCTCGGAAGCAGTTATACCAGCAGAAATTGCAGTCGAAACTATGAGAGTCCAAGAGTTCAATGATTCCGTCAATCATAAAGCTCAGATATTCGACCTGGACATGCTGGAACAGAAAAGAACTGAAGCACTGGCTAATATCCACAGGTATCAAGCAACTACTGCTCGAGCCTACAACAGGAATCTTCAGGCAAAAAACTTGCAGGTCAGAGACCTAGTACTTCGCCGGGCTGACATCTTGAGCAATGTTGGAAAACTCAAGCCTAAATGGGAAGGACCCTACAAGATTGTCGGAGCAAGAGTGAATGGGAGTTACGAATTGGAAGATGAGCACGGACATCCACTCAAGCATACATGGAATGCTAGGAACCTTCAAAAGTTTTACGCATAATGATGATTGAGCGGACCCTTATCCATCATTTGGATAGTTTGGGCTTAAACTATCTATTACACGGAACTCCGTCAGTTCTGTTTTTGTTAACCCTTTTGTCATTGGCCTTGTAGCCCACAAGTTGTAATTGAATTTCCGGCAGATCAATACAACTTTTACCTTTCAATTTGTAAATTCGAAGTTTAGCGTTCACGGTAACAAGAAAAGTCAAGCAATGAATTTTATTCATACATGAGAACAAAGTATACATAACACTGTCTTTGCAGTCTACAAATCTCGGATCTTTATCCGGACCTACAAGATATAATACATAATCTATAGAGAAAGTCTCTAGAGATACGTCATCTCCCGTCGAGACTATTCCTCCATCAGGAAAAGCTTTTTCCATATCAATCGGAAAGTATAGTTCCGAGGAAACCAGGAACTTGATCTACCTGCACATGGAGAAATGGTTAGACATGACAGAATCTTTCATGATATCACCGTACCATGGTGATATAGATCCAGTGCCTGGGGAGAGCAAAGTACCAACAAACAATGGTATATACAAGTCGAAACGACTAGATCTCTGCCTAACCGTCTTTAGAGACTCCAACTCTCTTGAAATAAGGAGACTGTTACCAATTCAAGAGAGATTCAAGCCACTAAAGTAGGATTGGAAGAAAGGAATAGAGGTCCGGCTTTAATGGTTTACTTTGAACAACCTACCATCCAAGATCACCTTTCCCAGAAAAGAGACAGGAGTCCTAAAAGGGCAGACAAGACAAAACGGCGGAGATAGAAAAGGAAGAATTTGGGATCAGTTTGTACGGTTTTGGTCCTTGGGTCATGTCTTTTTATAGAACACTCCAACCAATCAGCGTCCGCCATGCCAACAGATTGACGTCAGCAATGGGCTTGAGTCATCCGTTTGGGCAGAACAGTGTTGGATTGATTGGGCAAACCCTACCTGATCCATGCAGCAAGCCCATTAACCACGTCTGAATTTGCACTGGCTGGTCATCTTACAGGGACATTCACAGGAATATAATCTGACAAAGTAAGGATAAGAAAAAGGTGATGGTCTCATCTAGTAAGGGGAGTCCGAATTTTATAAACAAAATTATCCGAGCATATAAGCACGGAAGTTACAATTTTTCGAGGTCCGAGGACCATACATACTTCTACGGGGCATACCCCACCTTTTCCCTTCAACGGATCATCTTCAGCGTCCGCTCCCTTTCTTCCTCAGCTAACCTCCTGGCTATCCCGGACATAGAGGGGGGTCGCCTTCAAAATCAAGAATGATTGGGTCATCCGCGGTCCCTTTACCCGGATAAATCAGAGGATGCGTGTTTCCGCAAGCACAATTTACCCAATGCCGATAGCAATCTCCGACAATGGGGTTTCCCAAGGGGGGAACCACTGCACTAGCCTTGAGGTGAAGTTTCCTAGCTCGGACTGAGTTTTCTCGAGCAGATTCCGACATCCTGGAGAAATCTGGCTTTGTCGAAGAACGGATATTCTAGAAGGGGAAAGTTTGACAAGGGGAAAAGCAGCGAGAAATGAAGAATTACCACACCCTTATTTATGGTGGCAACGAATCTTTACGATCATGCCACATGTCCATCATCTGACGACTCGGAAGATGAAGGGACGCAGTAATAATGACTATTTCACTGCTTCAACATCCACCTTCTAGAAGATTACACATCCCCACAAAGTAATCTGATATAGTAAAGACGAACGTTCCGAGGATCAGAAATAATGGTTTGATTATCTTGCGTCAGACGTCACTCGAAGCAGTCCGCATTTGTAAGAGATGTGTATTTATGATAACTCAGCATACGAACGACGGATAGAAGGAAATAAAGAGGAAAGAAAGTAATGATTAAAAAACACGGAAGCATGGCTCCGAAGAAAGTTACTACGAAGGAAGAAAGAGTAAATATTGTACATGGCAACATTCCGTGCCATCAAAAGATTACAATTCAAAATATTACAGATTACTCACGGGGCATACCCCGGACTTCTCACTGGGGGGCAGGTTGGCTCGGACCACCTTCTTCGGCTTGAGGCGGATTGGTGGAAGACGGGTTGGCGGTAACGTCTTTGCGAGGACTCGGCAATTCGAGCAGTCGAAATCCGCATCATGGCCAACGACCCGAGCAGGCATAAAGTACCAGTCCTTTAGGAAAGCCCTGTAGTTATCAAAAGGTACGAAACATACCTTTCGGAGGGCATCCGGGATACACTTCGGGAGGAAGGGTCCGCCGTTATTGACGTCAATTTCACCTTCCTCGGTGACCAGCTCCGCAAATTTACACGCGGCCAACCGTTCATCCGGCACGTTGTCCACAGGGACCTCCACTCCATTAGCATCCGCGGAAGGAGTCAATCCTTCCGCCTTCCAGCCGAAGTTTTGCGGAAGTAATCCTTGGGCGAATCGGCGATAGCGGATGAAAACCCATCCAGGCGAGAAGCGTCAGACTTGTCCGCCATGAAAAACTTGAAGGAGTCCGACTTCATAAAGTCTCGGCCAGCCTCAAGGCGGGCAAATTGGAGGTCCTCAAGGAGGATATCCTTTGAGTCCAGGAAGGCCTTCATCGACCTACTGATAAAACTCTCCTGCCAATCCAAGTCCGACTTGACCTCCTTCCAGCTAGTCTTCAACTTATGGAACATTACTTCCTTTTCTTTCAGCTGGAGTTCCAACCACTTCACCTTCTCCGCCTCACCCGCGGAAGTGGCTATGGCCTTGTGCAGATCCTCCTCAATAGTAGCCCGCTCACCAGCTTTCCACTGCATGGCCCTGACGAAACATCCGAGCTGCAAGAAGTCCGCATGGATATAAGTTATATTTTTATTATACTAAGAACATGACAAGAAAATCATGAGAAAGTTACTTACCCATTGGTATAATTCATCAAGCCCACCAACCCGCTCCACCTCAGGGACCCCGCAGGCTCGCTCATACTCCTTATCGAGAGCAGCTTGATCGGTGGCGGAGACAGACGATTCTTGCCTCTTAGGCTGCAAGGAAGCCTCGAGGTTGCTCCCTCTTCGCCAGGGTTATGGCGTCGCATCAACACCTCCCATTTGGAGGCGGAAGCGGAGGCAGTGGTGCTGCAAGTAGCAGGGGCTTTGCCCTTGTCAGGCACCACCAAGGCCTGCGGATCTTCTCCAGCCTTGTTCCGCCTCTCTTCTTCCGCAGGGAATACTGCCGCGTTTTTCGGGTCCGCCATAGGGAGACCCGCGGACGTGTTGATGATCTTGGTCCTCTGACCAGCGGCGACTTCCAGGGCTTGTTGTTCCCTCTGCAATCTCTTCTTCTCACGGAGCGTCAACATGATGTAATCAAACCAGTGAGCTGCGCAACAAAATAAAAGCGTCAGATATGGACATATAAAGGAAGAATTACCAGAATTGCGGAAATGAATGATCAAGACAGAGCACTCCAAAAAAAGAAAAGCACAAATCCTAAAGTTAAAAATCCTTACTGAAGTTCGTCTTCCCTCCAACTTCCACGGCGTCGGTCAGTCCGCACAAGTAAGGCAGCGGCTGACAGATCAATCCGTGGAATGGGTATGTAGGTGGGTCATTCTTCTTATGGATCTCCGCCACCCATGGAGCCACATTCTTCGGAAGGGGGCGCCAGTCCGGGATGCTCTCCCTTAAGAACTTTGTCGGCAGCCCCCATTGCTCTCGCTACCTCTCGAACATCCCAGGTTTCAGGGCCATCCGCACAAAAATGTACTTGTCCCAACACTTCGACCCCAAAGATGAAATGGAGTCTGAAATGAAGTTGTAGGGTTTTCTATTTACAAAAGTATAGAATAGGGGATTCCCCGGACTGAAAGAAACGTGAAAGAGCTGCCTAAAGTTTTCAAAATTCACCGGCTGCCCCTTCTTTTTACAAAAAATCACGAAACAGATAAGGTTATCCAAGGACTTTGGAATAACCTGACTCGGACCGAACCCGATGTGGTTCAAGATGTGCTTTAGTTCGGGCGCAATAGGGACCTTCCATCCACAAACGAAGGCCACTTCATGCACGCACATGAACCCGGCGGGCGGATTGTAAAATTCATGTCCGGGCTCAGGAACCATGATTTCAACGGACTCAGGAATCTCCCACTTCCACCTTCACTCGGGAATGTCCTCAGGTTTAACCTTCAACGGACAAGTAGGGAGAAGCCCGTCCACATTTAATTCTCTGAATTCATCCCCTATCACCACGGCGGACACAGGACGAGGGAATTTGATTCTCGCTGCCTTTGCACCACGACCCTCTATTAACGGAAGATTGGATTGAGCGGACGCTGCAGGATGTAACACAATCCGACGACCAGTGCATCTCCGCGGGCGAGCGACTGGAGAGCCTTCCTCTCCTTCCTCCTCATCCTCATCCTCTTCTTCTTCACCATCTTCCTCCTCCTCTTCACCACCTTCAGGTCTCCCGGACGTGGTAGGGTTGGACGGACCCGTTTCCGCCACAACACGATCCTCTTCCCCAGCCTCGAACATTTCCACATCGTCAGCCTCCCGACCACTGTCGCCTTCCCGTTCAGGATGAGGTTCATTCGGATCCACAGACTCCCCAACACCACCTATGGTCCGAGATTGTACTAGCGACCTCGTCCTAGTAACATCTCCTTGGCCCACTATTCCGTCTGGCTGAGGTTCTGCTGTATCACGGACTCCCCGTCCAGCATCGGAGTCCCTGGAAGACACAAGATCCACGAACAGATAGTCTCCTACGGATGTGGTTAAGTCCGCAGACCCAGCCTCCAAATTTGTTGGGGCATCGTAACCTTGAGCCTCGTGAACGTTTTGACTATCGCTCCCGGATATCCTAGGGCAAAAGGAAACGGATCAGCAACGACGATTGTGATTGTCCGAGAATTCATTTATATGTCTTATTATGTCAAGAGGTCCGAGGAAATCCTACCCTATCAGGTTTTCTAGCTATATGAATTAGTCTCATAACGATTATGGGCACTAAAACCCTGGCACACAGAGACGTGCCAATGGCACCATCATCTGACCTATGCAGCACGGTAACAGAAGTAACTCATAAGAGACTGTCCCAATCGCACCGACGCATCACCAAATAAGCATGCATTATCAAGTTTGGTTATATTGAACATACGAGACGAATCAACAAGTTGCCAGTGAAGGAAATTAGCACGCTATAGCACAAAGGAGGAGTATTCCAACTGAGTACACTGCTGAAACCTATCACTAGCAACATTTGCAATCACGGAATCAACAGATGGATACTCAACTAAGGCAAAAACATACTAAGCATGCAGCAGGCATATCGCAAAGACAAGAAACTTCAGAAAGAGCTGAGGTGTACTTACTTGACAAAGTTGAATTCTTAATCTTAGACGGACGACGAAGCCTTGCTAGCTCTCTGAGGGTACAAATCTCAGCTGGAAATCCCAAGATTTTGTGAGTTTCAGTTGCTCGGAATGATCTTTGATTGCTCGAATTGCTTGAGAGTCGCTCTGAGTTTCGATGTGGCTAAAGTGTGAAAGCGACTGATGGGCTGACTATTTATAGGGGCAATTTGGGAAAGCCAAGAGTCACATCACTCGGATTCAAACCCCAACCGTTGATCTTTTTAATCCAACGGTTGTGCCGGTTCACGAGTGGGTGGCTAACAGTACATCACATTTAATGCTCATCAGAGGCGTCACATCACTTGGGTTTAAAATCCCAACCGTTGAAACTTTCCAATCCAACGGTCGCATCGCTTTACCCAGGATCTTTCCCCGTGGGCTGGACAGGCAACTCATTGGGCCTCTTTGATTTACTGTTCAATGGCCCAGGAGGACCATTTCACATATTTGGTCCAACGGATAACTTCCTATAAACTCTTCCACAGAGGACTTCATCAGATCCTAACCGTACTCGGATCTATATATCTCGGATACAAATACCTTTTCCATCTACAGTCAGAGCTATTACATAACTCGGACTGTAGAAGGAAATGGGGGGGGGGGGGGGGGAGAGAGAGAGATATATATTGAACTCCTGAGAACACGGACGACGGATCCCAACAAAAAGGATTTTTTTCCTTTTTCAGTTAACGATTCGGACACGCTCCACAACACATTTGTTCTCTTCATAGTTACCAACTATCTTCTACTGAGATACTTGGAAACTAGGGGGACATATGTTGACACAGACATGTGTCCAATCCGTTAAGGGAGCCATAGAGCGTGTCCTAAAGCGCATCAAGGCTAAGATAGCCAATTCAATGCTAGTCCGACCTTCGAATGGTCCGACATAAAGGAAACCATCTCAGGTCAACTAGTATCTACAAGTCAGCATGCCATCTCAGCTAGGTCCGACCAAGCTAGACAGGTGACTTCCTAACCTGACAAAAGGTCACATGGTCCTTCCAAGTACCGCAAACTGTCAGTCCTAGGATGCTAAACGGACCGGACGAGAGAATCTCGGACGCCACCACCGCAGTAAGACCAAACGTATATAACAGAACCACTGAAATACTTCCGTGGAACTCCAGGTTCGGACACCTTGAGTTGCCCAAAGCCAGATCAACCAAGCATACAGATCTGTCCGAGGGACTTACACGGACCCAACGTGCGGAACAGTACTCTCGGAGAGAAAGGCCCAAACTACCCTCCCAGGCCCATTAATTAGTATTGGATTACTATTCACTAATGGGCCATGGGCCAAAGGTAACACTGGTGTCCAAATCTGAAGCATACACTTGGCATCATCTTGTGAGCCACCTCATAAGCATATGATAACTATAAAAGTAACACAAGGTCCAAGACCTTAAGAAAAGCAAGATCATAGTGAGAATCCCTAAGTCATAAACACTATTAATTTTCATAACCTTCCCCATAACTATTACATTGAGAGCTTCCAACTCTCTCTTGAGTAAAATCTCTTACCGGATTGACATATGCAACCCGGGTAACCCATTCTAACCCTCCCCCCCCCCCACTTAGTCCTTTCAGGTACTCTAGCTCGGACCAGTATCGCTTCGGACTTCAAGAAGGAGGCGGATCCTAGATTAGGTTACTTGTAATAGTTTAGTTGGTGTTCGAGGTTTTACCCCTCAACAGAAATAACTCATAAGACAACAACATCCAGAGTTTCACCACCCAACATGAAACTACTAAATGGTACCAGTTCCATCAACATACTCCTCCGAGCAACCATCAGACTGACCCGGGAACTCCACCCCATGCTCAGTCAGATACATTTCACACATCGTGACCCTCTCTTGATAGTAGCTTCCGAGCTCCCCCCTACCTATGGCCTTCAAACAGAACGCCCGCTCATTCAAGATCAATTGATGGTCTTCATTCTGCTTGACCGCATGCGATTCCTGACTTTCACTTTTCTCCTTAATAGCAGAAGCCAATTCCATCTCAAGCTTAGCGGCTTTAGCCGCCTCACTCTCAGCCGCAGCCAGCTCCCCCTTGACCTTAGCCAACTCCTCAAGTGCTTCATTCTTACCTTGGCAATAGAGTAACGCTTCGCCCTCAAGTCGGACCTTCTCCCTCCTAAGTACCGCAACAGAGTGCTCACTGATCCGATGCCTCCTCATAATAGAAGCTAACTCCGCCTCCAGCAACTGCACGGCCTTGCCCATATACCCTATAGCGCTCAAGGCCTACAAGGCAGACATAAACAATTCATGCTTCGATCTAAGCACATAAACGACAAAGAGAAACGCTAGATGGTTGCAGAGACTACCTTGACAATTTGGTCAAGAGCATAGTCCGTCAAAGGAGTCACTCCATCTCTCACCGGCTGATCAAGGTTGTTCAACGTTAACACCCTTCCAGAACTCAAAGTTATTGCGCCAAGTTCACAAGAGAGAGTAGCTCCGTCAACCTCAAAGCTGATAGTCGATGAAGGACTGTCACCCATTTCACCACGCACCGCCATAGATGGTGAGCTCACACGTGGCCCGACCAAGGATGGAACAGAGGCAGTCCTGGCAAGATTTTGCGAGGCTCCAACCGGGCAACCTGGTGGAACACCAAGCAAGGCGTCTGTCTGAGTATTTGGAAGGCTGCCCGCCATAGCACCCGATAGGTTGTCAGGCGGATCACTAGCTGCCCCTGGCTCTAAAGAATCAAGCCTCGGCTTTTTTGCATACCGCCCCCAACAAGTTGTCCACTTTCTCAACTATAGCCGCAGTCGACTTCATCGTTTTCATTGACCTCGCTACTTTGACAGTATACTCATCTCCATTGCCTGTCCATACATAGAATGAAAGAAAGGCGCCATCAAAACGATGTTGTCTCAAAATGTACACCTCATATCAACATGACCAATCTAAGAAAGTCGTTACCTCCAAACGACTGGATGACGGCACGCCACATGCTACATGTCTTCAGTGTAGTCGGACTCAAGAGATGGTCGATCGATCTAGTTATGCTAGAGACATCTCTTATCGCTTTAACCACCATGTCCCCATCATCTAGCATATCCTTCCTTACATGACCGCCTGTAAGAAAGAGTGTTCAAAGTTTAGTCCAATATGGAAAGTGCAAGAAAGAGATGACGCTATCACACTAAAGGCAAGAAAATCGAACTCACCAATAGGCTTCCACGATGTCGTAACCCTTGCTAAATCCGCAGGCTCAAATACATGCTCGCTACTCACCAGGAAATATCTATCCTTCCAAGTTGGCTTGTCAGATGCATTGCCAATGTAGACCGAACCGTCGACACCTTGCCTCGAGTTGGTCTGAACCCGACCTTTGTCCGATGAAACTTCTTTCACTGTGTAAAAGTGGCAGAAGGTGTCGACAGACAGCTGAACGTTCATGACCTCACTTAGCACCTGCATCCCAAGAATAACCCTCCAAGCATTGGGCATCGGTGACCGAAGCAACTCAAGATAATTGAGTACGTCAGCCACAAACTTGGGGAGTGGGAGTCTGAGCCCTATCTTGACAGCGACTTCATACAAGCACACCATCCCCGGGATGTCCCAATCTGCTCGCTGGTCCGCCAAGGAAAGTTGAGACCCGGGACTCTCTGGAATCCCATAGAGACCCCTCATGTGCGACAAGTTTGCCACACTAAGAACTGAGGGTACATCGCCAGACAAGATACCAGTAGGCTGACCCATAGCAGACAAAGACCCGCTATGTGAGTCCTGGCCGTCAACCATGCTCGACCTTGAGAACACAACCAATTTGCTCGGGCGCCCTTCCTCGATCTACCTATATTCAAGTTTAAATAGAAAGAAAGCTTCATCCAAAAATCCATAAAGAACACCAACTCAGTTCAACATCAAATTTACAAGCCGACAGACACGACAGACTCAAACGCAACACCCATCACCAACATAGGCAAAAGAGACATCTAACATCATCAATATGCATGTCAAGCAAGATATCCAACATACCAGTTCTACAACAATCTATCAACATATCTATTTGCAAACAATGCATTACAACATGAATATTTCCAAAAGGCAAGACTAAAATATCCATAAACATATCCATTCGCAAAAATGGTGTAACATCAAAATTTTTTATATCCAATCGATTTCACCGGACATCGGTCGATACAAAAGGCAACACGCATATGTCTACTCTACGACACCACTTCAAAGCAAGAAGGTCCATCCGCTCTTAAAAAAGATAAAACAACTTACAATCTGCCCAAGTGGATCTACATTGTCCTATCCAGGCTCGAAGCAAAACGATATCACCACTCTCCTGCTAGCCGAGCAAATCTGAGCTCAAATCCCACCAAGTGCACTCCTACAATGACCAAGGCATTGAATCATGCAAAAGAAAACGCAAACTCTAACCGCCAAAACATCGAATCAAACCTCAAAATCCAAACAGGATCCATCAATAGGAATTACAACAAATCAAACCTACAGGCGCAAAATCAAACATATACTCAAAAATTTCATACGAACTCCACTGACAAAATCAATCCTAACATGAGCCATCTATCCAAAGTTTGGGTCACAATTCCAAATATATGACTCACTGTATGATACATTTCTTACACAACTTGTCAATGACAAGGAGTTAACGTAGGTCGAAAATGCCACAGCCCAAAGTATACCAGATGCCTTCTAAAAATGCTAGCTGGAATAGAAATGGAATGATTTATCCCTCTACTACGAGTTCAGCCCTTCAATCACTCTAACTCATCCAATTAGCATACAATCGAGCTCGAGCTCAAAAAATAAGCAGAGGCATGCGAAAATAAAATCCAACAGGGATAGTCTCTCCCAGAGATCCAGCAGACAAAAAAAAAAAAAAAAGCGATGTACAGTGAAACGGGAAAAGAAAAGCAGACCCACCGAAAAAGCTTGAATTCCAGTCGACTACCACCGTCTTCAATTCGCCAGATCAACGCACCTGCTCCCACTCCCACCGAAATTTCGACCAAGCTTCAGCCTTTGTCACCTCCACAAACACAACTCCCCTGCTTACTGAAACATCAGAGATAGGACTCAGACTCATCTCTCTTTTGCAAACACCAACCAAATTGGAACAAAAGAAAAATAGAAAGAGACGAAAAGGGGAAAAGGAGGCGAAATGATTCTCACCGGAGAATGCCCAGAACACCTCGAAGCAACCTGCTCTCCGTCCACCTTCGTTATCTCCGCTCCCTCAACTCGCCTCAGAACCACGTCATCTCTCTCCTCTGTTCAAAAATGAAGAGAAAGAAAGATGCCAATTTCTCTTTCGGACTGAGGGAGTAAGATAATTGACGTGAATAAATGTGAAGGAGGAAGAAAATGGCGTTGGAGAGAATAAGAAGAAGAAAATGGCGTTGAAGAATGAAAGAAAATGACGGCTTGTGTGAGGGTTATGTTTGTGTTTGTATGTTGGTTTATTTGAGACCAATTTCAAAATTCTAGGGTTTTGACCCAAATTAAATAATGGATAAATATATTACAAGTCAAAAAGCACTCCAATCCGGGCAAGCTATCCACTTTCAGGCAAGGCAACCTTCATTTCGGGCAAGGCAACTCATTTTGGGCAAGTCGTCTTTTTTCTGTCAGCAAGTTTCCATCTTGCTAGATAGACTAAGTTGCCCACCTCAAAATTTTCTGTCAGCAAGTTTCCATCTTGCCGAATAGACTAAGTCACCCACCTTGAAATTTTCTGTCAACAAGTTTCCATCTTGCTGGATAGACTAGTTGCCCACCTTGAAATTTTTTGTCAGCAAATTTCCATCTTGCTAGATAGACTAAGTTGCCCACCTCAAAATTTTATGTCAAGCAAGTTTCCATCTTGCTGGATAGACTGAGTTGCCCACCTTGAAATTTTCTGTCAGCAAGTTTCCATCTTGCTAGATAGACTAAACTGTCCATCTCGGAAATTTCAGTCTGTAAACATCCATCATACTAGGTTGGATTTTTACAACCGTGAGCGCCTGTCGATAAACTTCTGCCTTGCAAAGTCGACGACTTGCTTTGCCGAGCTAACAACACGACCACTACGAGTGAAGTCCACCTTTCTAACCATTCCATCTCCTTATCAATGAGCTTGCCATCTATTATTCTGGTGCACTTACAGGATAATCGATACCTTTGAAAGAGCAAAATAGCATACGCCTGCGACCCAGCGTGCATCGCTCTATTGGGCATCGAACTTCTACTCTCCGACTCGAGACACTCGACTCGAAGAGTGGGGGACAAACTGCAAAATTCGCTCTTGTCAACAAGACTGACAATTTTGTCCATCAAGGCTACGGCCCAATCCATAGTCCATTAACGAGTCCATCTTGGCTTCATAAGTGAGTTGGGTTCCAACAGGTCACCGAGCCAAGACACCAAATTGAGTTGTGATCCAACCAAGTAGTCTACATGCTACCTGACTTACATGACCTCTCCAACCTCCCAGCTGGTTGACAAGCTAGCCAACTCACCTCGCAAGTCTGACCCCAGCATTTAGCTGACAGACTATGGCATCCAGCATTTGGTTGACAGACCATGGCAACCAGCTTTTGGCTGACAGACAAGCGAGCTCACGTTGCTTGACTGACTTAGTCAGTCAGGAAGGAACAAACTCGAAACCTCCCATCCAACTACTTGGTACATGTTCCAACCCACTTAGGGAGTTCCAACAACTTCCCCGAGGTTCGCGGATAGACTCCAACGGTGGTTGAACTATATAGAGAAGAGTGGGGAAGTGTGAAAGATCATCGGATTCTGACTGCAACAAACCCTAGCAATCAATCTCTCGCGCCTCCATCTCTCTCAAGCTCTCTGATCAACATCAACCGCCACTTACCATCATCTACGATCGTTCATCACCATCCATCATCAACCTTCAACCATCCTCCATCATCCATCGTCATCCATCTCTGTCAGACGATTACTAGCTAGCTCCCTCCTACAAGGTAAGCTAGCCCATTGCCTGTGCTCGTCCACCACGTTGCCGAACCAACTCAACCAATAGGATAAGTCGACGCTTGCCGTCATCTCTCTCCCACCTCTTTCATTTGATTACGCTGTCTGCCAGTCCTCTAACTTGAGCGTCGGAGTCCATACGGTCGGCACCACACCGGTGTCACCTTGGAACCTCACGTCTCTGTTTGCTACTGTTACCTTGCAGGTTACTGGTGCTCCCAATTTCTAACCCTAATTTGATTGTAGATTTCTGAGCATCTACAAATGCCATTACATATAAAACAATAAAAATATTTAAATTCACTAAATACAAACTACAATCATCTTTGCAAAAAAAATATCTACATCAGCAATAACTGTCACGCCCCTGACCTTTTTCACCTCATAAGCATGTTTAATTATGTTTTAAAAAAATCATATCAAATAAATTTTAATATTTTGATGTGTTATATACGTGGCCGTATTTGTGAAAAATTAAATTATATAATGTGACGTGATAAATATGTGCTATGTGAAAGTTGTTTTTAAAAAGATTTGTTATTAAACTAATTGTTACCGTTGATTTATATAGTTTTGGGCCTGGCTCGTTACTAGTTTTGATTTTAGTCGTTATATATCCAAACGAGGGCCTTTGAAAGAATGGACACCGTAATATGAACCGTATAAATTTATAGTATTTGTTTAGTGGACCTCTTTGACTTTCGAGTCGTCCTTGTGAAAATCGAAATAAGTAAGTTAGTGCAAATAATTCATTTATTTATATATTATTAAAATATTAAAAGTAGTATATACATGTAACACGTAGAATAGTGATTCAGTCATCACTAATCAACGTGTCATGAATCCTTTAATTTCCTTAATTAGTAAGTTTCTACTATCGTACTTGCGATTATCATTTCCACCGTCTCACACTTGATCTTATCCACGGCCATTTCATATACTTGGAAATGATGATTATTATGGTGATACTACTTCAAAAATCACTACTACTACCTATTTCCCCTGTACACTACTTTGCATAGTTCTGTTACAAAAAGAAAACACATTAGATTTCCAAACAACTTATCACAAATTGTTCACACACACACCAATTCACACAAGTTTGTCAATTTATGAGTTTTGATCAACTAGTTGTGATTTTCACTTGGTGTTTCCATATATGATCTTAGTTTTTTTCCATGTCTCACGAGCAATAAGAGCTTTAGTGAACTGATAGCCATATAGAAAGGAGACTGAAAAAAATAGGCAGTATATGAACGAATAAGAGTGCTGATTTGTGTTAGAGGTTGTACGAATAACTAGCAACATGTTGGACGGTCGACGGTAAGTGTATTTAGTAACTCGTTATTTAGTTTCTTGTAAAAAAATTTTGGTAACTTATTGTTTGACAAATACGTGTTATTCTTGATATTATTGATATGGTGCTAACATATGACTATGAATATGTGTGAATTATACTGTGGAAGTGTTGATATGAAATGTGAAAATATACCGTTGTGTGCTATATATGTAGAATGTTCCATTCTGAATACGATGAAAAGCTTAAAAGTGCTCAATTGATGAAATGATCAATTGCTCCCATGTACGGGTGGGATACGTGCAGTTGTTATCTGAAAAGATACTATTTTATGATAAAGTATTAGTCGTATATATTTATAAACATGATTATGTGAATTGCATTCATAAGAGATAAGAGGATTTTGTTCTGGCTGCTGATGACCTTGAGTCATGTGTTTTCCAGCTTGTCTGGATATCTATCACTGGATGGACTCTGTATGAAATATGAATTTCCAGCATGGCTGGACTCTGTTGGGTTCACTGAACTCCTATGTTATCGTGATCACGAATTACTCCTGGTCGTAACAGAGCCATAGCGGACAAAGAAAATGACTAAGCACATGCATTATTATAAATGTGAATTAAGTGAAATGATTTTTATTTGATGTGATAAGATTGAAAAGTGAACTGACGTGTCGGAAATTGCGAAACATCTGAAGGTCATGTGTTCTAAGTTATAATGAATCTGAGTGACTCGTGGTTCTGATATATGCTTATTGTCGTTAAATGGCTTGTTGTCGGTTATTTTACTGGTTATTAAATGACTTGTTGCTGATTATACTTATTGAGATCCGCATATCATTCAAAATGCAATGATGTTTTTATAGATATTGAGGCAATGGAAGGCCTTAGTCAAAAAGGAGTTAAGACATGCATCAAGGTCGGCCGACTGGTTTCCAATCCTTTTCCCTCGGCTCGTCATCCGCATATCATTCATGAAAAGACTTTTGTTCTGTAAAAGCTTATTTACTGCATAAAGTTTCTGAATATGTATTTTGCTTGCATGCATAAGTAATTGTGGTCAAAGTACTTCTTTTTAAAGCTTCCGCACGTCTTAAATATAATTTTACTGTCGGTAATTATCTGTGAAAAGGATAGGGCGTCACAATAACATTCTTCACGACTTCACTTGTTCGATCCCTTCATCCATGTCATCATATTTTTCATCAATCTTTTTCTTTATCCGACCACTCTTTTTACGAAAACCTAATGCATACAAAAAAAATAATAATAATAATAAGCATATTAGTGGTAAGAAAATTTAACCAGTCAGAGACAAAAAAAAATCAACTAACATTACTGTTTTACATTCAACATCAACAATTGCAGTAAAAATATGCAATTCACAATTAAAAGGATATAAGTTTTACAAAACTACAACAAGTCTAATAAAAAAGCAATGAAACCACAATATCAACAATTTACATAAAAACTTAAAATAATAATAACTTTAAAATATGAAACAAAAAATATATATTAAAACATCACATATTTACAGTTAAACATCAACAATTTCAGTATAAAAATAAGTTATTCATACATACATCCAAATTCTACAAAACTACAGAAACTCTATTAAAAAAACAATGAAGCCACAAACATCAACAATTTACAGTTAAACATACACCATTTACATAAAAATCTAAACAATAAGAACTTCAAAAGATGAAACAAAATACATATATTAAAACATCACTTATTTACCAATAAACATCAGCAATTCCAGTATAAAAATATGCTATTTACTCATACATCGCAGTTCTACAAAACTACAAAAATTCTATAAAAAAAGAATGAAACCATAAATATCAGCAATTAACTGCTAAACATACACCATTTATTAAAAACCTAAACAATAAGAACTTCAAAAATGAAAAAAAAAATCACATATTTACCATTAAACATCAACAATTCTAGTATAAAAATAGGCTATTTATACATACATCACAGTTTTACAAAACTACAGAAACTCTATAAAGAAAGAATGAAACCACAAATATCAGCAATTAACTGCTAAACATACATTTCTTCGACCCGGTCATGAAAAGCATTAGATTTAGATGTACTTTGACCCCTCAAGTTGCTCATTTTTTCTCTTCCTTCCACGCTGCCTAAATTGCTCATATGTCATGGACGGTGTTGCTTCCTCACCATGATGATTCCATACCTCATACTCAGGAAGGAATCCATTACGTTTCAAGTGCTCGATTACCGCTGTAGGAGTCAAATATTGCTTGTTTCTGCAAATTGAAAATTTGCAAGGGCACTTTATCAAACCCCCCTTTACACAAACCGGATGTGTCATCGCAAATGCGATGAAGGCTTCAACCCCTTCCACAAAACTAGATTGAACTCTGCCATTAACAGTACGACAGTACATCCATGAACGATCGGGATTCATTGGATGATTATATAACCTGACACATCTAAATTTATTAGATCGTATTGAATTTCAACTCAATTCCAATTCATGGCTATAATTGCATTGTTAATTATAATACGTTCCAAATTTCATGAATTATATGCATTTTACATTTAAAGTTTTTTTCATGCAATTTTTTTATATTCCCATTACAATTACCAAATTATAAATTAAAAGCATTTCAATTATATGAATTATAAATTATAAATTACGAATTACCAATTTTTTATACGAATTACCAATTTATATTCCCATCGAATAATACGAATTACCAATTTTTTTATACGAATTACCAATTTATGTATTATATTTCCATTACAATTATCAACTTTTTATACGAATTATAAATTATAAATTACATGCATTTTACGAATTATACGAGCCAATTATACTACAACCACCAAAATCACTAAATTTAAATGGTCTCCAAATACTCAACCAAATCCTACAAACATCAATATACTACAACCACTAATCCTAATACATATACGAAAACATCAAACTAAATACCGTACATACTTACAAACATCATACTAACAAATCAATTTCACAATAAATCAATCAATTGTACAACCTCAAGCTTAACCAACTACTTAATAAAAGCTATATTAGCTAGTAGATGAGTTTAAAAACATACAATTGATCGAAATTAGCAAAAATCTCAAATTTAGAAAAGTAAGGGTTTTAGACTAATACCTTTAATTACGGGAAAAATAGCCAAAGAAGGATGAAATTGAAGGGTCACCCGAGTTCCTTGTTGAACGAGCTTCGAAAAGACTCCAAGATTGGCCGGAATGGTGGATTTTTGGCCCGACTTCACAAATGGCGAGAACGGAGCTTTGGAGAAGAAGAAAAGAGAATTGAAAAGAAATGGGGAAGAAGAAGGGCTACTGCCCGTATTTCAGCCGGTTTTAGCGACGGATAGTTATCCGTCGCTATATAGCGACGGATAGACTATCTGTCGCTGGAATTTTTTTTTTACTTTTAACGACGAATAATCTATTCGTCGTTAATTTTGTATTTTCATTTTTTTTTAAAGTCAACAAAGACTTAACGACGGATAGTCTATCCGTCGCTATTTAGCGACGGATTAGCGAATGCCCTATCCGTCGCTAAAATTACCGATCCATCGTTAAGGGGCGACGGATAACCCTTTCTGTCGCTAATTTAAAGAATTCTTGTAGTGAGATGGTAAAATCACCATATCTAGCCCAACGCTGAGGTTCGATGCCATTATCCTCACGGATCGAAATCGGTAGCTTAGGGTTCTTCGTCTTCATAGTTAGTATTGGGTGGATTTGGAGCAACATCAATTGAATCAACCATTAAAACACCTAGTACACAGACGAACACGGGAATGAGATGAACAACCAACCTTGTCAACTCGAAAACACTAAATTCGAACGTAAATACCTGAATCGCAGAAGAAAACTAAATTTTTAGGGTTTGTTTCTCAAAATCTGCAGAGAGAAATCGATTGAATGAACGAGGAAGAAAGAAATAAGAAAAAAATTGATTTGTAGAGATTTTATACCAGATCTGGGCAACCACCCACGATCCAGGTCCGGATTTTAAAACAGCCCACCCGAATAACAGGATCTGCGAAAATGTGTTTAAAATGGACTAAACTAGTAGAACTGCCAGACTCTCATTAATAGTTTTTGTATTTTAACTTTAATAGATATATCCTACCGATAATTTTTAAAAATAAATTTTAAGGAAAAAAATAAAAACATTACCACATAAATAAACACAAATATTATCTATTATCATCACACGGCTCTTTCAACACCATTTCTCTCTTATTCAATTAAGTGATAAAAAAATTTCTTTTTCTTCCTCGTTTTTAGAATATAAAGAAACGGAAAGAAATAAAGTATATTAATAAAAATACCATTTTTGAAAAATAAAATATTATTATTTATATAAAGTAGATTTCAGAATATAAAATTAGTTAGTAAAAAAGATTAATAAAAATACTATTTTTGAGAAATAAAAGTAGATTTGAGAATATAAAATTAGTAAAAAGAGATCGACAAAGGCTGAAAATTGTGTCATCATAAACCATGTTGTGCCACAGTAGCAACCATTTTAATACTAGCTCAAATGTAATTACCCCCAACGACAAAAAGAAAAAGAAAATCTGTTTTACAGCCAAACAATGCAGAAAATGAGATCTGAAGCAGGCTACTACTGCATTTCCCTTTGATTCCTTTCACCTTCTTCAACTGTCTTTCTCTGCAACTAACCAAAAAAACTGAAAAAAGCAATGGGAAATTGCGGCAGTAGAGAAGACTCAACCGTCGTCTCCACCGCTCACCACCTCCAAATCCAGCACCTCTCTTCCTCCGTCAAGTCCACCACTCGCTCCATCTCAGATCTGACCGATCCTTCCTCCACTCCTGCTCGCACCAACAACAATGTCATCGCCTTCACTCTCTTCGACCTCGAAACCATCACCAAATCCTTCCGCTCCGACTACATTCTCGGCGCCGGCGGCTTCGGCACCGTCTACAAGGGCTACATCGACGACAACGTCCGTGCCGGTCTCAAATCGCTTCCTGTCGCTGTCAAGGTCCTCAACAAGGAAGGTCTGCAAGGTCACAGGGAGTGGTTGACTGAGGTCAACTTTCTAGGTCAGTTGCGTCATCCGAATCTCGTGAAATTGATCGGTTACTGCTGTGAGGATGATCATCGGTTGTTAGTGTACGAATTCATGTTTAGAGGGAGTTTGGAGAATCATTTGTTTCGAAAATCGGCTGCTACTCTGTCATGGTCGACTAGGATGATGATTGCGCTTGGAGCAGCTAAAGGACTTGCGTTTCTGCACAATGCGGAGTGGCCTGTCATTTATCGAGATTTTAAGACGTCGAATATACTTCTCGATTCCGATTATACTGCGAAATTGTCCGATTTCGGGCTTGCCAAGGCTGGTCCTCAAGGAGACGAGACTCATGTGTCGACTAGAGTGATGGGGACTTATGGCTATGCTGCTCCCGAGTATGTCATGACTGGGCATCTTACGGCTAGGAGCGACGTGTATAGCTTTGGTGTGGTGTTGTTGGAGCTTTTGACAGGGAGGAAATCGGTTGATAAGACTAGGCCGAGTAAGGAGCAGAGTTTGGTGGATTGGGCGAGGCCGAAGCTGAATGATAAGAGGAACATGTTGCAGATTATTGATCCTAGGTTGGATAATCAGTATTCGGTTAGGGCGGCGCAGAAGGCGTGTAGTTTGGCATATTATTGTTTGAGTCATAATCCGAAAGCTAGGCCGTTGATGAGTGATGTGGTTGAGACTTTGGAGCCTTTGCAGTGTAGTGTTGTTGAGGGAGTTTGATGATTGTGGTGGTGGTATTGTTTGAAATGGATGTTCATTTGTCTTGATGGGGTTTTGAGTTCCAACGGACAAGCTTGCGTGCGCGAGCTATGCAAGTTTCAGGAATCGCTCTTCCAGTCTCAAGTGGTAAAGATGAAATGCAGTGAATGATTTTGTTCATCCTATATGGAACATTCTTGCTTGTGTTTGAACTGATATCACAGTTTTTCGAATGATGTGTAACGAGGTCCATGATAGCTCATGATCTGGACCTAGGCAAGAATTTCCGATTGCATCTTGTATTGTAAGTTGTAATCCTTTCACTTGTTGTGGGATAGGATGCATTGGCTGCCTTGTGTTGGACATGTATCACAATGGTGATTGCAAGCTTGTTTGATTGTTGGTGTAAAGATGTTTCGTGATTCATTTATGTTCATTATGAATCGACATTTTGGACATGTTTGAATTGATTGTAGTGATTTTTCAACCCCTGTAGCAAAGAATACCTTCTCTAGGTTCATTGTGAATTGTTCACCAGTTGACATATGGATTAGAACAGCCAAATTATTGTGCAAAAGAATCTTCATTATCAATTCATACATAAATAAAATGCACCAAGTGAATTACATGTGGATCCTCTTTGGTTTTTGCCTAAACTAGTAAAAACTTTCTAGATTCAAATAGTACATCTGGAGACTAATTCAGGCACGTTGTTACATTTTCCCATTTGATGATCGCATACAACATTGTCATTGTGCCCCTGAGGAGCCTTGCATGTTCTGCCCTCGATTTCAATCTAGAGGATAAATCACCGGTGAAACGAAGACATCTCAGAGGTAGGTGTAATAGTACCTGGTAAAAAAGAACTTGGCTTTTGGATATTACTTCATCTCCTATTATATGAAGAATTAGAAGGGCGACGAGTTGAAAACGTAGGAGCCTCCTCTCTGAAAGGTTGAGTTGATTCGTCTGAAACACTAGGCAACCTTGATACGCTTCCCTCTCCTCTCCTTGCATTTGGCCCAATTTCCTCTATTATGTATTTCCATCCATCAATTGGCCTCCGACGACTAAATATGTGATTTTTTATAAAGCTGGCAATCTGAAATTCAATTGAAGGCTACATAAAAGAAGGCAAATAGTAAAAACAACATGTACTACAACGGTGTAATTAAGATATACAAACCTTGAATTTATTGAATGCAATACGACGCTCAAATTCTTGAACCAAAATGTCTTCTTCTCGTTGTGAGATATCCCAGATACTACCATCAGGGATTTTTGATGTAGTCTCCCAGCCATCAGGTTTATTTTTCAACTCTGAAATAGGATCACGTGAATTCCCCAAATTATTGCTTGGAGAATCGAATATCCTAAATTAGTTGGACAAGCACTTGTTAGCCAACTGCATAATTATTTAGAGTATATTTCCAACAAAACAATAAACATAATACCAATGTATATTGCTTCAAGACAGATGAGGGCATGCCTACATCTTCTACTAACCATTAACTCTGTAAGCAATAGATCTAATGTCCGCTAGCAAAGTTGACATTAAGAAGTTGCATATCTCATTGAAAGATGAAATCTAAAGGAGGAACAAAAAAAAAAAAAAAAAAAATTAAAAGGAGGGTGATGTCTATGTAAGCTTGACTAACTCGTGTGATATACACAGCACGACTGCAAAAAGTAAGAAACATCACAAATACAATCACAGTAACATACGAGGATCTCAATGATCAACTTCTCAAACTGAAGCAGCAGGAAGGATCATGCCATAGGCATCATACCAAGGTCTTTTCGATGATAGTAGCCCTTTGTAAATTATACTTTAATTCACAAGTAATTGAACCATAGACAACACTAACTGGTTACTCAGAGTACATATCCAAGTAGTAAATAAGTGAATATATAACTATATAGACTGTTCTGTTATTACGTTCGCTCGAGAGAAGCTTTATCTTTAGTTTCAAACATCTTAGTCGCTAACTTTTAACTTTATTACAATAGCTATATCAGGACACAATTAAAACAAGAGCAGAAAGAATGTGGTTATTAACGAATACACTTCAATGGGTGAGCAAATATTCAGTGTTTGTATTTAAAAGTTTTAGAGGATATGAATGAAGATTAATTTTGTTTTGAGGGAAACCAGACCTACCAAGAGGAAAATAAGGCATAGAATAACTCAAAGAAGCAGTGACTGATAGATCAACCAAGATAAACCAAACTAACCATGGTTATAAGTAAAAGTCTAGAGGAAAGGAGAAGGTAGACCAGGTCATGGAGACAAATAAGGACATCTTTAGAAAAAAATACAGGCAGTATATTCAGTAACAGAACAAGACTATTCCGGCTATCTGAGAAGAGACATGAACAAGGAAGAGTGAGAAGAAAACTTCACGCAAGAAAGATAGATACTTTTCTGCAACATTCTCTGAAAAAATAGACAATGTCATTATTCATTCTACAAACCAGTTGGCTGAATTTCACATTTTAGTTTGTTTAGAACAGACACATCCTACCACAGTGCTCACTTGTTAGCAAACTTCTCACCAAAACTTCCCTAAATGCAGTTAAGATAAACCAACACCAGGGACTCGACTATATTAAGAAGTAACCTCTGCTCAACAAAAGATCATTTTTTCCTAGTAACCTTCAAACAACTTCACATTTCTACAGAAAAAGCATTAACCACATTCTAGCTGATTCACAAAAAAACACACACTCTCACATTATAGCCAATCCATTAACATTTACAAAATACACAAATAATAGTAAATTAGTAAACAATGCCAGATACTCAACTATATAACGAAGTAACCTTAAGTCAATAAAAGATCAAATTTTCCTAGTAACCTTCAAACAAGTCTCTTCACTTGTACACAAAAAGCATTAACCACACAGAAACATTAACAATTTGAGAAGAGCAAAAGGCATACTGAGAAGCGGAATGAAAGAGCTTGTCAATATCATGACCAACACCAGGATCCCCCAATTTAGCCTCCTCCAATTTCTCAATCTCGTTGACCCAAAGGGCAGCGTGTATCTTCTGCTTCTTGAGCCTGTAATCCCTCTTCACATTCTGCAAACTGTAAAGCGAAGGGGAAGGAGAAGAAGAAGAAGAAGCAAGTGAATCAACCATTTTGGTTTTGGCATCATCCTTGTGGACGGATTTACCCTTCCTCTGGTCCCAATTGTCGTTCATGTCCTCCACGAAGGCCTGTGTCTCGGGGTCAATTTGATGGTGAAGATTAGGCTCAGAGGTTGGGAGGGTAGTTTGGGGATGTTGAGGGTTGGGGAGGGAGAAAGTAACGTCGGACTCCCATGGGGATTTGGCGGAAGTGTCGTCTGGAAGCCAGGCTGTTTCCCAGGCGTCGTTCCATTCGTCGTCGCCGGTTCTGGTGGAGAGACGGCGGAGTACGGCGGCCGGATTTAAGTTGGGGTTTTTCAGCACGGTGGTGGTTAGTCTGTGAATTCGACTCATTTGTGAATTCAACATTTTCTTCTCAATTAAGGTCAAACTTGGAACCTTACTTAACTAGAGTGGTAGGATTAGGAACTAGGGAGTGTGTTTGTTTTGCCCAAACGCAATATTAGATGTGTATTTTAGGCTTTTTAGCATATCTTGACCGGAAAATACATTACTTCGTAGCATTTCGTACACGTGTTTTCAAATGTGTTTCTAAACACACTTTGATGCTTGGTCTGAAAAACGAAACACACTTACATGTATTCTGGCACCTAAATATGTGAAAAGACTAAATGCCATTAAGAATCACTCTTGTTTATGTTGTGCTTGGTTTAGGTACATGAGAGTGCTGCTACTTATTGTTTGTATTTCAACTAAAGTTTATGAAATTACTACATTTTAATTTGAAACAACAATTAATTATGAAAATTGTAATAAAATTGAGGATATTTGATTATTTAATATTATTTGCATGTTTATGTTGTTTATTTATGACGGTATGCTTATGTAGTGTCATATTAATTAACAATCGACTGAATTTTTTTTATGACATTGGGAACTCAAAATCGCTATTCTCGTAGAACCCCACTGCCAATGAAATTTCGCAAACCAGAAATTCGCTCCCCATGGAGTTTGAACATGTGACCAACAGGATATTCTCCTCCCTTTTAACCAACTGAGCCACCCTTGCGGGTTAACAATCGACTAAAATTAATTGAATTGAGGTTTGTTGTTTGGTGTTCCGTTATATTAGAATATTGTTTTGTCGGTTGACGGTTAATTGGATAAGCTCAACTGCACGAAATAGACACAAACAAACACACTTGATTTAAGCCGAAGTTACAAATCAAATAAACAGAGGGATCATAGACCGATGTTCAACAAACCAACAAACCAACTAAAAAACACACAACCGAAATAAACACTCATAGTCGAAATAAAACACTCATAAAGCTAAGAGAACCATGCCTTATTGGCGATGACGGACTAGTACACGGCCCGCCATCCTCAGACGAGCTATCGATGACATATTGAGGTCTTTGGTATTGGTTTTGGACGAGCTAAGAGAACCTCATGGAGTTTTAGGACACATTGAAGAACCTCATTGAAATAAACCATTACGTTACGTTTGGTATCGTGTATAGACCATTCTATATAATGGGAGGTTTTCACTATTTTATTTCTATAGAATTGGGGTTAAGAATGGGCCAGAAGAAGAAAATTTTGTGTTTGGTTGATTCAGCTTGTGTTGGCCCTTGTAGGAAGGAACAAAATGATTTGTGTTTGGTAATGGATTGGGTTTTTAATTATGAGCATGATATATATGATATGACTATGTTATCCTTACGATACACGTGTGAGATGACAATTATGACCCTCACATTTAATAATTTCAAAGGTCCATCTCCCTCACATTTTTAGCGGCTACATACAGTAAAACCTCCATAAATTAATACTCGATAAATTAATAACCTCAATAAAACTAATAATTTGTCCAGTCCCAACTTGGGACCAGTACAAATTTAGATCCCAAAAATAATAAGATAATAATTTTTTTTGAAATCTCAGTTTATATATATTAGTCCCAACGAAACTATAAATTAATAATTGCTACAAAAATTCCATATAGTATATATTTGTGTTTTTCACTTGAAAATTCTAAGAGTGTTTAGTAAAATGTAAATTTATAGTCACTTTTTTTAAAAAAAAACTTCAAATCTATATTGAGTTCATCTCTAAGGCTCTCTTCTCTTCATCCGAAAAAATCATTAATTTCAATTTATTTCAGTTCAGATTTGCTTAGTTGTTTTTTATACTACAAATAAGTTCAGTTCAGACCTATATTTTAAAAGCTGGTCTGGACAGTATTTTAGGTAGTGTATGTCACAAAACAAACACAAAGGTTGTATTTTAGTGGGTTTTTTTTTATGCTTCCTAAATTTTTACACATTAGAAATCCAAATAAAACGCTGGACAAGAATGACTTTTCACCATAATGAACTAAGACGATTTAAACGACTTGATCCTACATCGACCTGAGCCCAAAAACTTTTTCAGCCCAAAACCCACTATATTTTGGTCTTGGAGATGGACTCCATCTTGTCCACGTAGACTGCAGCAACCAATGAGAAGCCTGCCAAACGATTCACGCCCGGGCAGTTGGCCCACTAGCACATTAGCCAAAACCCAACCAAACAAGAAAATGGGCTCAAAATCCCCATATAGAAATGTCCATCTGCAATACCAAACGGAGTGTTACTGTCTAGCCTGATCTCCTAAACACAAGCATAGCTACTCTATGCTTCGTGTGCTGACCTGAAACTGCAAGAAAAGTGGCAACCTTGTTAGTCCAGATAACGGCAAAGTAAAAGACTAGGAGGGGGGTGAATAGTCTTTTAAAACTTTTGTCGATAAACACGGTTTCTCAGATATCTGTGAAGATATCTGATACTTATTTTCAGAGAGCGGAAGACTTTTCAGTGATAAGTGCACATGCTCAGCAAAATAGGTGTAAATACTTTGTAAGGTAAATAAAGCAAGTAATAATATGCAGAAAGTAAATAACACAAGTCTTTTTATAGTGGTATCTGAAGGTACCGTAATCCTTCAACTAATCCACTTCGGCCTTTCTCAGACCTAGAATCCACTAAGACAGATAATTGAGGTAACCTTACAAGTATCTTCTCTCGATTCCTAATTACACTAGGTTCCCAACCAAGTGTTCCCCCTGAGTTATTCCCCGGCTTTCACAGCCAAGTACTTCAGACTTTCGAAACCTCTTCTGAGTCGTTCCTTAGTTTCCCAAACTAAGTACTTCCTGTACTCCACGTCAATTAAGGTGTTGGTTAAGGTAGTTTGTCAGGTGAGCTTCTTTATTAACTTGTTCTTTATTAACTTGTTCTTTTCAGGATCAGGACACTTAGAACTTTTGTGCTACTTAGAATCAAGAGCTTTGGTCGCAACAGAAAGCTTGAAGGTAAGTAGTGTGCTTGAGAGAGCTTGTGTGAGAATATTCAATGTGAGTTCAGTGTTCTAAGGTGTAAGTTCTATGTGTGTTCTCAAGCAGTCTAAGTGTTGATATTTATAGATGAATTTGAGTGCCGTTTGAATAGTATCCGTTAGGCTTAAATCAAATTCAAACTATTGATATCTGAGTATAGTACTGTAGTACGTTTGTCTTCTTCTTCAGAAGCTACCATTTTTGTTCACACATCTATGTCCGCGCATTTAATGCATTGTACTATACTTTCTCCTGTAGTGCCAACGGAACTATGCATTGTATCAGAGATCTTTTACTATCAGAGTTCTCTGAAGCTTTGCATATCTTTTTCAAGAGGTTATCACAACTCCAGATACCACTTGTTGAAACAACTTATTATAATATATTTCTTTTCAGAAACATAGTTTATGTCCAAGGTATCTGAGTGTAGATATATGTGGGCACTTTCCTCGTCTCAGAAACCTTTTATTTCTCAGATATATTTTCCAATACTGTTTATTTAAAAACGCTTGTGTCTTCAAGATATCTGGTCAAAGGTATCTGAAAACCCTCGTCTTCAGCAATCTTCTGCAGTCTTCAAATCCGTTGAACTTTTCCTGTTGGATGCCTTCTTCTTGGTCTTCTTTTTAGAAATAAAAATTACATTCAGAGACCTAACATCGTATACAAGATTTGCTAGACTATCATACTTAGTGAGTTTCCTCTTTTACAGTGTTCAAGTGAACCAAGAGTACTAACCACCTTTCTGAGCTAAGATAAGTCATTAGGTTGCTGATCAAAATCTAAACAGATATTCCTAACAAATTTCCCCCATTTTGATCAGTCAACGATGACTATCTGACCTATTACAAATCTGGATGAGGAAACAATCCACTACTTAATCATTTCTTATGATCTTTCAATTCATATAATTAAGTGCAGAAAGTAAACATCAACCAAATCACAAGGTGTGATCTTTGCTGACAAGTTATCTTTTATAGATTGATATCTGAGAGTAGGTTCATCAGATATGTTACAATGAAAGTTCAGATAACTTTTACAAGATAAAACAACAATAAGGTACAGTCAGCAAGATACAAAAGATTACATAGTAAATTAGGACAACAGGAGTACCCAAGCTCCAAGTGAACATCCTAACAAACTAGTCTTCACGTCTTCAAAACAATTCCATGGATCAATCTGCAAATTTCCTATCACCAAACCTTCTTATATCATCAGAGTAGTCATAGAGAAGAGTTCTGACAATCATCTCTGTGTCTCTGGCAAATCCACAAACTTCTTTGTAGGTTTTGGTAGGATTTTTCTTGACAAAATGCTTGACCCACAGGTACTTTCCCCATATCCAGGCATGCACAATCTTGATATCTGATAACTTGGAATAATCATATATGATCCTCAGATATTTGATGTCACCCTTGTATTGTTCTTCATCCATGTAGAAGGACTCATAGGGTTCCACAAAAAGTCTTGGCCTTGTGCCTGTTCCAATCAGATTAGGAATTTTGTGCACATCATATGGCTTTCCATAAGGACATTCATCAGAGAGGTCCTTCTTCATGGCTTTTATCCTGTTGATAACTTTAAAATCCAACCAGTTTTTGATGTGGCTGGTGTTAATCAAGAATGGTTTGTCTTTTCTCCATGCCATGAGTTGTTTATGGATTGGTTCTGAAAACCTTGAATTTAGCAGTAAATGTTTGAGTTCCAGAATCCAGTAGCCATTTTTCTGATTTATGCACCTATAGACAGAGGAGTTGTTGTTAGTCTTCACATACTCGATTTTGGCTTCTTCTGGCCTGAGTGGAAGTTGAGTTTTTCTCTTTTCAGCTCTTATCCTGTTCCTCCTTTGTCTAGAATTTTCCTTTGGGGGATTGCTTGAAGAGCCACTCTGGATAGACTTGGTATTTCCAGAGGGTGTTTTAGCTGTCAAAGGCTTTGTAGCTATGGGCTCAGTTAGGCTATCAATTTTTCTTTTTCTGTGAAGATGAGCTTCATCTTCATCAGTCTCTTCATCATCATCATCAAGATTAATTCTTGTGAGAGTTTTGCAGCCTTCTTCATTGCCCAGGGATTTGATTTGGCCTTCTTCTTCTTCTTCAGAAGATTCTTCAATCCCTTTTACTTGTCTTCTCCTTGGAGCCTTGGTACTCCTTGGAGGTTTTTGTGCCATGGCCCTTGTTACCATTGAAGTTCATTCAGTTTGTTTGTGGGAAGTAGCTACTATTTGCAAAGCAGCTTGACTTGAGGAGGGCTCATTGATTCTGAGTGGTGGCTGGGAAGTTTTCTTGTTTCTTCTTCCTATCTGAGCAGCACCAGCTCCAGATTTCTTCTTATATCCTTCTCCTTCTTCCCATTCCCCCTGACTTTGAGGTCCAGATTTGTACAATCCTTCCCCCTTAGTCATTGTTGGCTGACTAAGTCTCATAAAGGATTCTGAGAGAGACTCAAAATGTCCCTGCAAGTAGTTATAGGCAGTCACCAACTTCTGAAGTTCAGCTTTAAGCTCCTGATTTTGTTTGATAAGTCCATTTTCCTTATCAGTGAGCTCTGCCAATGGGCCTAGTATGGCATCTGCTTTTCCAGCAGTGTAACTTGCCTCATGAAAAGCTTTTTCAGCTAATGATACATCATCATCCCTTATTATGCCTAGGTCTCTCTGAGCAATGACCAGACTGGTTGTTCTCTGAGTGATGAGCTCAGTGAAGGTCTTCATCTCTGGAGGGACTGATGTAATGGCTGCTTCATTTTGAGAAGATAACTCCTTATGCAGTTTAGACAAGATTGAAATCAAGTATTCACTGGAGTCGTGGATATTTGGCAGTTGGTTGAAGATTTCAGGAGCAATTTGCTTCCTTTTCAGGTGGGAAATCACCCAATGCTCATTTCGGTGTTTTGCCAATTTCTTCTCTTCTTCATCATCTGAGTCACCAGCCCAGTGATCTTCATCCTCTTGGACATTTTCAAGATTTTCTAGTCTAACAACCATCTCAGAGATGGGCTTTTTTTCTTTCAGAGAGGAGGATGGTATATCTTTTGATGGTGATGTAGCCTTAACATCATGCTTTTCTTCAGATACTTCTTCAGTATCTAGCTCCTTAGCAATGGCATTTACAGCATCCTGGAGCTCTTTGACCTCATATAAGCTACCATTTCTTGCAAGTATTGCTCTTGAAGCTGATTAAGCTTATCTCTGGATTTAACTAGCTCTTCTTCCAGTTGGAGATGGAGCTGTTGTTCTTCTTCCAACAGTTGTTTGAGTTGAGAAGCTCTGGTTTGTGCATTCAATATCTTCTGAGTATTTCCTCAGAGTGCTCAACTACTTGTACAGTAGTGTCCTTTTGTTGTTGGGAAGATGGATGGGTAGATTTCTGAGGAGGTGGAGGAGGGGATTGTTGTGATGTCCTCTCACTGTGCTTTTTAGCAGCTGAGGCATTCTTCTTCTGTGTAATCCCTCCTGTCCCTGGTGCAGGGTCATCATCATCATCCTTCTTATCATCCTCATCCTTGTGATGGTCAGAAGGAGAATCTTCATAGTCAATCTCATCAGTCTCCTTCTCTTCTTCATCTTCAGAGACCAGATTGATCACCTCTGGAATAGTGATCATTTGCCCATTTACCTCCTCTTGTTCAGAATGTATGCATTGTAAGGTCTGGGGAGTAGGCTTGAATGCCATCTGCATTCTGGTCTGACCATCTACTTTCTCAAAAGCTTCTATGAGCTTGTGTGCAGCTTCTTTGATAAAGTCCTTATGCATCATAGTAGCAAAAGAGTACTGCTCTATTGTGAACATAGCATGGACATAATTCTCCAAGTCAAAAGCTCTGTCTCTTCTTAATTGGTGATCAGTCACCTTTGTTAATTCAATGATCTCGAGCTTCGAGGCTTGCCACTTCAAACACTTGAGATGTTTCTTGAGTGTGTGGTTCTTGAAGAATGTACGCAGGGCTTCTGTTGAGAATGCAGAAGCCTTTGTCACACTTGTTTGAGCCTGAAAGAGAGAGTTTTGAGTTAGATTCAAAACTTTTGTAGATATCTGAGTATTTGTGTAGTTAGGTTTCTGAGTTTCCTGAATGAATGCATCAGGCTCAGAGACTTGTACTACTGAGGTAGGGGGTTCCTCAGATATCTTGTTGTGAGCTGGGGACTTGGAAGTCTGGCCCTCATCAACCTTTCTTTCTGATTGAACCTGAGATTAGAAACATAACACTTAGGAAATTTTATCAAGAAAAATTTTATTGACAAGTCAGATATCTGAGAGGTCAATTACCTCCGTTGGAGGCTCAGATACTTGTCTCTCAGAGACTTGTGCAGTCTCTGGAATCTTTTCTTTTGATGAAGTCCTTGATGCCTCATCAATTTCCATATGTTGTGAAGATTGAGTGGGCAACTCCTCAACAACTTCTACTTCTTTTTGAACCTGTTAAGTAGAATGTGTTAGTTTGAGAAAAATGATCAGAGATTTATTCTTTGAAGAATATAGATATCTGAATGAAATACCTTCTCTACAGAAGGTTCAGATATTCGTTCTTCAGAGACCTTGGAAGTCTCTGGATTCTTCTGTGAAGAGATAGACTTTTCAATCTCTTCATTTTTCTTCTCAGTTGGAGCTATTAGAAACAAACACTTATTAGTCAAGTGTATAAAGCACATATCTGAGTTATATCTTAAGGAATTATTTTCTAACTGTGAGACAGGATCCTGTTCCTTAAATGATGAGGCTATGGAAGCCTCCTTCTCAGATTCTGAGGTAAGCTTTACAGCTTCCTCTTGTTGTTGTGTTTCTAAATCAGCCTGTAACAAAGAAATTATAATAAGTAACAAGATTTAGGCATAAGTTATCACAAGTAAAGAGTTAAACCATTCAGCTACCTGAGCAATGTCAGGCTGATTGATCTCTGGAACTTTGAAGTTTCCATGCATTGGTCTTGTTGTTCCATTTCAGCTTCTTTGTTTGAAGTTTCAGGTACTTCAGACCTTTCCTGAGCATGCAACTCAGTTGCCTCCCCTGGTTGATCATTCTGAGTAGATGTCTCAGTTTGATCCCTCTCATTGAGTTGGGGAACCTGCTCTTTTGCAGGATTTTCTTCAGCAAGGAAAGATGCTGGTATCTGTAACTCAAGTACCATTTCAGCATTATCCACATCTGGCTGTTGTGGTTGTTGTGCTTGAGACAGACTTTTGAGTGTTGAGGCAATGGCAGTATCCTCCAACACTATAGTATCACTCATCAGAGCATCTTCAATATGCTTCAGTCTTTCTTGCTCTGATGGTGTAACTTGTCCAGTGACCTTGGACACAGTTGCTTCTTCAGCAACCTTTGAAGCAGCTGCTTGTTCAGCAACCTGTAGTGTAGGTTCTTCTTCAGATACCTCTACACTAGTTACTTTTTCAGTAACCTTAGCCCTTTTTGATTTCTCTAGGACTTGAGAGATAACTAAATCATCATCTTCATCGTTAGAGCTCTCATCAGCATTAGGAACTGATTGGTCCATAATCCCTGCGGTTTCTGCAGATAGGGCTTGGTATATACCACTACTTTCTTTAGCAGCATTGATAAGTTCATCAGCAAGGCTTTCGGCAGTAGTCTTGACGTTTGTGAAAGCACTTTCTCTTGCTGAGTCTACTTGTTCAGTAGTCGATACCTCTTTTGCAGCATTGATGAGTTCATCAGCAGTGGCGGCAGGTATCTGGGAATCGATAACCACAATGGGTGTGTCTTCTGATTTTCCAGCAGACTTCTTTTGTGAAGTTCTAGGCTTTTTGGTCGCAACTTTTCCCTCAGATACCTCTTCAGTTTTACGTTTCTTGGAACCTTTCTGAGATCCAGTAACCTTTTTCATCAAGTTCGTATACTCATATTTGTAAAGTAGGTTACTGTTGGCTATGTCAGCCTTCTCTCTGAGCTCAATGCCAAGCTTCTCCAGCAAGTAGCATATCTTTAGACCATAGCTCACTGTGGCCTTTGGCTCAGCAAGTCCCTTAGCGATTTTAGGCTCAAAGCCTTGAATCTTCTTTACAAACTTCATAAAGGCGTACTTGCCCCAATTGAAAGGGTTTTCCAGCCTTTTGTCTTGTTGTTGCAACAAGAACATCATCATCCAGCATTCTTGGCTTATCTGAGCAGCACCTCCTTGTAGACCATCAAAGCATCTGTGAAGAATGCATGCCAACACATCCCAATGAACCAACATATGTCTGGTTCTAATGTCAGCAAGCTTGAAATTAGTGGGTGTATCTTGTTTATCAGTGTCACACACACCACTGTACATCTGTTTTACACCTTCAAGGAGATCTTCATCCTTGGTGTCTATTTCAAAATTCTTTCCAAGATTTTGAAGATCAAACAACTTACAGAAAGTTGTTAAGTTCAAAAGAATTTCCTTTCCTTGGACCTTAGTTTTTATAGACACTATTGCAGTGCCTTCAGAAACACAGGATATAATCCTGGAGTTATTGTACAATTCTAACACATCTAGTGAAGAAACTCCACTGGGAAGAGGAGATAGAAAACCCTTGATTTGTGCATTTTCAAGCATGTCAAGAATCAGTTTCCTATCAGCTTGGTTTTCAACAGCAGCCGTGAGGTATTCCTCAATCATGGCACCACCCCAAATCATCCTATGATTTGAAGTCCAATGTTCGGGATTAAAGTCTCCTACCAATCGATTGTTTACTATAACCAACTCTGGTGCTTGCTTTTCAGCAGTGCCAGTGGTAGAAGACTGGGATTTCTGGATAGACGAGCGTTTAGGAGCCATCTCTTTATATAGTGCGAGTGTTTGAAAGTTTGAAAGAGATTTGGGTGAGAGATTAGTGATTCTTTGCAGAAAAACTATCAGAGATTTGCAGAGGTTGAAGAATGGTTTTTGCTATTCTTGTGCAAGGCAAAATGTCGGATTAGGTGAAAGTGATTTCTTTTGCCAAAATCCATCATATATAGCAACGTAATTCTAACAAACATATACATACAAATTGGTTTTGTATGTACGTATCTGTGAATTGCAGTAAGGCGTGGGTAAAAGTTTGTTCGGCATTAAATGCATAGTGGGCCACGTCTGAATTTCTACAGTCCACTATTTATAGAGAATTAATCTCCGCCGTTAAGATCAATCGCCCATTTCATCAAAGGTCTCCATTGCTTCTTCAGCAATGATCACAATCAACAATTGTAATTGTGCCCATTTAATGAATTTTGGCTATTAGCTATCTGAATCACGTTTCTGTGTGAATGAGAATACTGTCTGTATCTGAGTCTATCTTATACTTCTTGTCTTTTCAAAGTTTTACACAAAGATAGAAATAATACAAATTTCAAGATAGTAGTTGACTGTAGACAGTTGTACTATTCTCTTCTGTGTTCCCCCTCACTGAGTGATCTAGATATCTGAGTACCCGTCTCAGAAATCTTCAAATAGCCTTTTTACCCTTTAGCCTTTGGTTTCTGGATACCCGTTCCAGATTCCTCTTCTCTCTCCTTTGATATATTCTTCAGATATCTGAACTTTTTCAGTTCTTTGGTAGCTCCATTAGTCCAAGACAATGTCTTAGGCTAAGAATCTACTTTCTTGTAGTGGCTTAGTGAAGATATCTGCAAGTTGGTCTTCATTGCCAATCTTGAGTATCTCTATATTGCCTTTTTCAACATGGTCTCTGATGAAGTGGTGTCTAACATCAATGTGCTTTGTTCTTGCATGAAACTTAGGATTCTGAGTTATGGCAATAGTACTTGTGTTGTCACATAAAATAGGAGTTTTCTCTTCATTGAGTCCATAGTCTCTGAGTTGTTGTTGTATCCACAATATCTGTGAAGCACAACATCCAGCAGCAATGTATTCAGCCTCTGTGGTAGATGTGGCAATTGAATTTTTTTCTTGCTGAACCAAGATATCAATCTAGCACCCAGAAATTGACAAGTTCCTGAGGTGCTTTTTCTATCAAGCAATGATCCAACATAGTCGGCATCTGAATAGCCAACCAAACTCAATCCACTATCTGTTGGATACCACAATCCAACTTCTACAGTACCTATTACATACCTCAATATTTTCATAGCAATGTTGTAATGTGATTGCATTGGATTTGTCTGAAATCTAGCACACACTCCAACTGCATATTGAATATCAGGTCTACTTGCAGTGAGGTACAGTAGAGACCCAATCAATTTCCTATACTTGTGTTCTTCAACACTCTTGTCAGATTCAGTATAGGTCATTTTGGTTCCAATGCTCATAGGTATCTTAGCATTCTTTTCAGAAGGCTTTAGATTAAACTTGTTGAGCATGTTCTTTGCATACTTTGTTTGACTAATGAATATTCCATCATTGAGTTGCTTGACTTGCAGCCCTAGGAAGTAATTCAATTCTCCCATCATGCTCATCTCAAATTTATATTTCATGAGTTCAACAAAGTCTTCACAAAGTTGCTTGTCTTTAGATCCAAATATAATGTCATCAACATATACTTGATCTAAATGTAGTTTCTCATCATGGTTCAATGTGAAGAGTGTTTTATCAACATCTCCTTTCTTGAAATCACTTTCTAGTAGGTATCTGGCCAATGTATCATACCATGCTCTTGGAGCTTGTTTCAGCCCATACAGAGCTTTTTGAAGCTTATAGACCATCCTACTTTCTGAGGAAACTTCAAAACCTGGTGGTTGCTCAACATAGACTTCCTCAGCAAGTTCACCATTTAGGAATGCACTCTTGACATCCATTTGATAAATCAGAAGTCATTATGAGTCAGAAGGCTAGAAAGAGTTATTGCATCCAATCTTGCAACTGGTGCATAAGATTCATCAAAATCTAGTCCTTCAGTCTGGGTGAATCCCTTGGCAACCAACCTAGCTTTGTTTCTGGTTATTTCACCAGACTCATTCATTTTGTTTCTGAAAACCCACTTGGTTCCGATCACAGATATTCCGTCAACAAATGGAACCAGTTTACAGACTTTGTTTCTCTCAAATTGATCCAACTCTTCTTGCATTGCAGAGATTCAATCTTGATCCTTTAATGCTTCTTCTATAGTTTTAGGTTCAATATTTGATATGAAACATCCATAGAGACAATTTGCATTTTCAGCGATTGCTCTTCTAGTTCTAACTCCTTGGTCTATGGGACCAATCACATCCTTTCCAGGATGATTTCTTATCCATTTCATAATGGGTTTTGAACTAGTAGGATCAATATCATTTTGATCTGAATGTGAATCAATATGATCTTGATGGGATACTCGTGCAGTATCTGAGATATCTGACATATGAGAAATGCCATGGATATCTGACACTTTTTCAGTGTTAGGGATATCTGGATCTTGCATTTCAGAAATCTCATTTTCAGATACCTCTTCATGATGAAGGTTCCAATAACTTGTTCCATTTCTGGAATTCTCATAGGAAATTCTTCATCATGTCTTAGAGTCATCTGGTTGTTACTAAGCATAGGTTGCTTTTCATCGTCAGACTCATCCCCTAATTGAATGATAGAATTATTTCCTTTTGAGGATCCTTTTTCAGAATCTTTAATCATCAGTTCTTTGAACCTATCTGAGAGATCATCATTCAAGAGTACTTTCTTGTTTCCTTCATAGAATACTACATGAACAGATTCTTCAATCTTTTGAGTTCTTTTGTTGTAGATTCTATAGGCTTTGCTATTCAGAGAATAACCAAGAAATACTCCTTCATCTGCCTTTGGTTGAAATGTTCTCAAGTATTCTTTTCCATTGTTAAGAACGAAATATCTGCAACCAAACACTCTTAGATGTTTGATACTAGGGGGTCTACCAATCAAAAGCTCATAAGGAGTTTTGTCATGGCGTTTGTTAATCAAACATCTATTTTGAGTATAACAGGCTGTGTTAACAACTTCAACCCAATAGATTTCACTTATTTCAGTGTCAGCAAACATTGTTCTTGCTGCTTCTTTTAGGATCCTATTCTTTCTTTCAGCAACACCATTTTGTTGTGGTGTCCTTACAGAAGATAGTTGATGTTGTATACCTTTGCAGGTACAAAACTCTTTTATGTACTGATTCACAAACTCGCATTCATGGTCCTGCTCTGACAGATACTTTGTCATTTTTCATGACTTCGAGCTTATTTAGCAAGTTGGGTATCTCAACCCTTGCATCAGATTTGTGTTTGAGAAAGACAACCTAAGTGAATCTTGAGTAATCATCAACAACAACCAGACCATACTTCTTTCCTGCATAACTAGTTACAGAGGACTCAAAAAGATCCATATGTAACATTTGCAGTGGCCTTTCACTGGAATGTCTAGTTTTAGTCTTGAAAGATGTTTTGGATTGTTTTCCCATTTGGCAAGCTGAGCATATACCATCTTTTCTATATGCCATTTTGGGTAAACCAACCACCAATTCTTTCTTGGCTAACTTATTTAGAGTTTTGCAATTCAAGTGACTCATTCTTTTATGCCATAGCCAATTTTCTTTAGTGTGGCCAGTTTGACTCATCATGAGACATTCTTCAGTTTTGGCGGATGCCCAATCAGCAACATAAAGATTTCCTTTACGCCTTGCAACCAAGACTGTCTACTTTGACTCATTGTCAATCACTTTACATAGTTTTGACTTGATCTTGACAGTGTACCCTTTGTCTACTAATTGACTCATGCTTAGGAGATTATATTTCAGTCCCTTTACATGTAGTACTTCAGAGATTGTAAGGACTCCAAACTTCAGATTGCCAAATCCTATGGTTGGATTTTCATCTCCTCTAGCAAACCTGATAATTGGTCCATCATTGCACTTTATGTAGTCAATCAGATTTGCTTTGTCTCCTGTCATGTGCTTCCCACATCCACTATCAAAATGCCACTTTGGATTAGTCTTTAGAGTGTTCTGCACAAAACAGGAAACAGGAGATTAGGTTCTCATACCAACAATGGAACCATCTGGACTAAAGAATCTTCCAGTAGGAATCCATTTTTGAATGAATTTCTTAGGAGCATTCTTTTGTCTAACAGGAACATAAGGAGGAATTCTAGTTAAATGATTAGTATCATTGTTATCAAGAACTATTTTCTTCCTTGGTGTGTTCCTAGGTGCTCCATTTGGTGCTTTCAGATACCTGTCAGGTTTCTGAGTTTGCTTCTCAGCAAACTTAGCTTTCCTTGCCAGATTTCTTCTAGCCGTGGCATTCAGATTTTCAGTGGCTTGACTCTTCTTACACTTCTGATAATTGTTGTGAGCAATTCTAGACTTTAATCATCGTTCTTGCTCTTGTTTGTATTTACGAGCAAGTTGTTTCCCGATGGCTTTATAGCCAATACCATTCCGAGCACCTGGTGCTATCTAAGTTCTCATCTCAGCAGCTTTGCTAGTCTCTGGGTAGTCTATTTTCTTTCCAGAAAATGTGATATAGGAGAATTTGCCAGCTCCTGCAATTCTTCCTTTCTGAGAGACATAGCACTGTGGGTGATTACACTTTTCAGTGTTATGTTTCTTTTCAGAAACATTCCCATCAGATTTCTTTTGGACTTGTTTTTCCACAAAGATTTGGTCGCAACTGCCTTTCCTTTGTCAACAACCTTAGCTTTCCGACGATCATCGTAGTTGTTTGGGAACCACCTTGTTGAAAGCAATCGACAAATGTTTGTCTTTCATCACTCTTATTGAGTGGTAGAACTATCTGTTGTGTGTCCATTAAGTCCTCTCTTTTCTGAAGGATCTCTTAAATAAGATTGTACTTCAGTAAGAGTGTCACTAGCTTTGGCATAAGATTGAAAAGACAGTTCTTTCTTTTTGAGTTCTTTATTCTCAGAAAGAAGATCTTCACATTTCTTTTGAAGATTGGCCAATGCTTCTTTATGGGACTTTTCAGTCTCAGATATATGAGCCTTGAGAAATGCATTTTCAGCATCCTTTTTCTCAGATATCTTGAGTAATTGTGAATTTTACTTTACAAGAGAATTCTTTTCTTCTTCAAGGATTTCTGCTCTAGCTCGGACCATCAGAAATTCTCTTTCGTAGAGATCAAGTTCTCTTCTGAGATGTTCCAGATCTTTGATTCCTTCCTCATCACTTTCGTAAGTATAACAAGAAGTATGTGTTACCTCATCAGCCATTAGACAAGGTTCAATGTTGGAGATATCTGGAAAGATTTCTTCAGCCATTCCACACACCTCTTTCTTCTTTTGACCAAAGTCAATCACTTCATGAGAAACACCGCACATTTCTGGAGAAGGCAGTGTGGAATCATCTGAGTCTTCATCCTCAGAATCAGACTCAATATCTAGAGCATCCAGTTGGAGTTGAATCTTTTTCCTTTCTTCAGTGAGCATAGCTCTCTGACTTCTCTTGAAGTTTCTTCTATCTTTCTTATCACCTGTCTTTAGTTTGTTGAAGGCAGGGCAATCCTTTTTTAAATGACCAGGATTTTGACAATAGAAACAGATATCGTTTCCGATTTCGCCTCAAGATTTGATGCTTTCGAAATGCTTGTTCAAATGAGCTTGCATATTTTTGTACTGGTGATAGTTTGAGCCTAGATGCTTCTTCAACTTCTCTTTGGCTTTTCTTCTCTCAATTTCTCGACTGACATATTTTCTCATTTGCTTTACAGCAAGGGCATCCTCGGTTACCTCCTTGCCTTCCTTCTTTTTAGAAGTTCCTTGAGCAACTAAAGCAACATTCTGCAACTTTTCAGTTGTTTGTTCTCTTTGAGTTGTCTCATAGTCAACAGTGGCAAGGTGAGAGAAAGTTCCACTGGAGTGATATCTGGCATTCCTTGGTTAAAGTAGAAAAACTTTGTGTGCTCCCAGTTATGCTTTAGACTTCTCACAATGGTCTTAATATTTTCTGACTGGGTATATCTATTACTTTCACCAAGTGCAGCCATGTCACTCATAAGTGCTGTAAACCGGAAATCTAGTTCTTCAAGAGTCTCTGTGGGACCTTGTTTAAAGTTTTGGAATTTGAGCTTCAAAACTTCGAACTTATTTTCCTTCGTTTTCTCAGTGCCGGCACAGATTTCTTCAATCAGTTGCCAGGCCACTTTCGCCGTTATTGCACCCACGCTTTATAATCGTGTGCTCTGGAGTAGAACGTATGATGATATTACGAGCCTGACCATCCAGTCAATTTCTCTTGGCATCTTCCGATGTCCAGAGCTCTCTGGGCTTTAGTTTGTAAATAACTTGACTGACATGTCTCCCACTCGTTGACGCATCTATCTGTGAAGACCCATCGCTTTGTTCTCTGTCTCTACCATTAGAAACCTCCATGACCTACTTGAGTTGTTGAATGACTATTGGGCCATTCTTTATCACGTCGATCATTTCGTCACTGATGGCTTCTAGGTGGAGCATCATGTTGTTCTTCCATTTCTCATAATTCTCCGGCTTGAGAATTGGGGTGTCACTAAAAGACATCCTGCAGCAAACACACTAAACAAACAAATCAAGTGTAGGTGAAAAGTAGATAGTGGGCACTTATCTGGGATCTAGGTTCAGTGCAGAAGGCTTGGGAACCTCCAGCTCTGATACCACTTGTTGGTCCAGATAACGGCAAAGTAAAAGACTAGGGGGGGTGAATAGTCTTTTCAAACTTTTGTCGATAAACACGGTTTCTCAGATATCTGTGAAGATATCTGATACTTATTTTCAAAGAGCGGAAGACTTTTCAGTGATAAGTGCACGTGCTCAACAAAATAGGTGTAAATACTTTGCAAGGTAAATAAAGCAAGTAATAATATGCAGAAAGTAAATAACACAAGTCTTTTTATAGTGGTATCTGAAGGTGCCGTAATCCTTCAACTAATCCACTTCGGCCTTTCTCAGACCTAGAATCCACTAAGACAGATAATTGAGGTAACCTTACAAGTATCTTCTCTTAATTCCTAATTACACTAGGTTCCCAACCAAGTGTTCCCCCTGTGTTATTCCCCGGCTTTCACAGCCAAGTACTTCATGTACTCAGAAACCTCTTTCCTGGATTTGTTCCTTAGTTTTCCAAACTAAGTACTTCCTGTACTCCACGCCAATTAAGGTGTTGGTTAAGGTAGTTTGTCAGGTGAGCTTCTTTATTAACTTGTTCGGTTATGCAGATAGCTCTGAGAATCAAGTATACTTAATACACTTTGCAATGTATGGTATCTTGTTCTTTACTGACCCAAGTCTATGATAAAAGTTCAAGAGAATGAATCTCAGATATCAAATCTTAATTCAACTCTTTCACAAATAGCAATGCTTGTTAAGGATCAGGACACTTAAAACTTTTGTGCTACTTAGAATCAAGAGCTTTGGTCGCAACAGAAAGCTTGAAGGTAAGTAGTGTGCTTGAGAGAGCTTGTGTGAGAGTATTCAATGTGAGTTCAGTGTTCTAAGGTGTAAGTTCTGTGTGTGTTCTCAAGCAGTCTAAGTGTTGATATTTATAGATGAATTTGAGTGCCGTTTGAATAGTATCCGTTAGGCTTAAATCAAATTCAAACTATTGATATCTGAGTATAGTACTGTAGTACGTTCGTCTTCTTCTTCAGAAGCTACCGTTTTTGTTCAGACATCTATGTCCGCGCATTTAATGCATTGTACTATACTTTGTCCTGTAGTGCCAACGGAACTATGCATTGTATCAGAGATCTTTTACTATCAGAGTTCTCTGAAGCTTTGCATATCTTTTTCAAGAGATTATCACAACTCCAGATACCACTTGTTGAAACAACTTGTTATAATATATTTCTTTTCAGAAACATAGTTTATGTCCAGGGTATCTGAGTGTAGATATATGTGGGCACTTTCCTCATCTCAGAAACCTTTTATTTCTCAGATATCTTTTGCAATGCTGTTTATTAAAAAACGCTTGTGTCTTCAAGATATCTGGTCAAAGGTATCTGAAAACCTTTGTCTTTAGCAATCTTGTGCAGTCTTCAAATCTTCAAATCCGTTGAACTTTTCCTGCTGGATGCCTTCTTCTTGGTCTTCTTTTTAGAAATAAAAATTACATTAAGAGACCTAACATCGTATACAAGATTTGCTAGACTATCATACTTAGTGAGTTTCCTCTTTTACAGTGTTCAAGTGAACCAAGAGTACTAACCACACTACAAGAATTATGTTGTAACGGGATGGAAAAAATCCGTCGCCCCTTAGCGACGAATCGCTAAATCCGTCGCTACCCGTAGCGACGGATAAAAGTAATCCGTCGCTCTGTTAGCGACGGATTACTTTTATCCGTTGCTATTGTATTGACTTTTAATATAAAAAAATTAAAAACGTTACGACGGATAAAATTATCTGTTGCGAACAGAGCGACGGATAATATGTTAAGTAGTTTTGATTTGATAAATTCGTATATGTACTAGATAACGAGGATTTAGTTAAGTGTTTTGAGCGACGGATAATATGTTGATTATATTAACGTGTAATTTATAATTTATAACTCGTAGTAGTAAAACACTTAATAAATTTTGTAACATATCGAACACTTAATAATTAATTATAAGGAACGTATAATAATTAACAATTAATCTCTACAATCTTCTTATCCGAATTGAAATCGATCTAATATATTAAATACGATCTAATCAATTGTAACAGGTTAAAAAAGTATACAATGAATTCCGACCGTTCATGGATGTATTGTCGTACTCTAAATGGCAGAGTTCAATCGAGTTTTCTGAAAGGGGTTGAAGGTTTCATTGCATTTGCAATCTCAAATCCGGCTTGTGTAAAGGATGGGTTGATAAAGTGCCCTTGTGCAATGAAACAGTGCAGAAACAAGCAATACGTGACTCCTACAGCGGTAGTCCAGCACTTGAGGAAAAATGGATTCGTCACAGGTATGGAATCATCATGGTGAGGAAGCAGCACCGTCCAATACATATGACCAATACAGACAACGTGGAAGGAAGAGAAAAAATGAACAAGTCGGGGAACAAAGTACATCTGAAGGCGATGCTATTCGAGCTCGAGTCGAACAAATGGTGTATGATGCTGCAGGGGCAGAGTTCATGGACACAACTAACACTGAAACCGAGGTGGAGGTGGAGGAACCACCGAATCCCGAGGATCAGGTGTTCTTTGACTTGTTAGAATCATCAAGGAAGCCGGTGTATCCGGGGTGTAAGCTCACTGAGTTGTCTTTGTTGGCTCGGCTAATGAGTTGTAAGGCTAATGGCCAGCAATCTGAAAGGAGCTTCAATGAATGGGTTGACGTAATGTCGGACCTTTGTCCTGAAGAAAACCTAGTTCCAACCAACTTTTACCAAGCGAAGAAAAAGATGCGGGGTTTAGGGTTACCTGTGGTAACCATAGACTGTTGTCAGAAAATGTGCATGATCTATTGGGAGGAGGATGCAGATCTAATACAATGCAAGTTCTGTGGTAAGGAACGGTACAATCGTTACAAGGAGGGGGCTGCAAAGAAACGACAGAAGAAAAATCTCCCACATAAGAAAATGTGGTACTTCCCTCTAGCACCTCGTTTGAAAATATTGTATGCTTCAAGTGCTTCTGCGGATAAAATGCGGTGGCACAAGGAGCGAGTAATCTCGTATAATGTAGAAGATGGTAGAATGGCCATCCAGCAGACTCAACTGCATGGAAGTCGTTTGACAAGACATATCCAGAGTTTGCAGCCGAATCTAGAAATGTACGATTGGGACTTTGTACGGATGGTTTTAACCCGTTCGGGAGTGAACGAAAATACTCTTGTTGGCCAGTTATGCTCACACCGTACAACCTGTCCCCCGGTGAGTGCATGAAGGAGCCATTCATGTTTCTGACTGCGTTGGTGCCTGGGCCGAAAGATCCTGGACTGACGTTGGATGTTTTCTTGCAACCCCTAATCAAGGAGCTGATCGAGTTGTGGACGGATGGTATCCCTGCATATGATGTCTTGACCAAAAAGAACTTCACCTTGAGAGCAGCTCTTCTTTGGACCGTGAGTGACTTTCCTGCGTACTCCATGCTATCTGGAAGGAAAACCGCAGGGAAATATGCATGTCCACATTGCTTGGCGGATACAGATGCATTTAGACTGAAGGGTAGTGGAAAATTTTGTTAGTTTGATTGTCATCGTAGGTTGCTAGAAAGTGACCATCCGTTCAGGAAGAACAAGGATCAATTCTTGAAAAATAAAGTCGTCAACAAAAAAGCCGCGACAAGACTTACTGGTGCACAAATTCTTGCGGAGATTGATAGGTTGGGTCTTATGAAGGTGACTGAACTTGGGTGGATGAAGCATAACGAGAAAATTGGTAAAAAATGTGGTTGGAGGAAGAGAAGCATCTTCTGGGACTTGCCTTATTGGAGCAGTCTTCTTATCCGTCACAACTTAGATTTCATGCACATTGAGAAGAACGTGTTCGAGAACTTATTCAATACACTTTGCAACATTGAGGGAAAAACAAAGGACCATGCGAAGTCTAGAGCCGAGTTGTCTACGTGGTGTAAAAGGCTTGAGTTGACAAAGAAGGATGAAAATGGTAAGTGGCCGAAAGCATGCTACACAATTGACAACGCTTCTAGGTCAGTTTTGTTTGATTGGGTGAGGGCATTGAGTTTCCCAGATAATTACGCCTCAAATTTAGAGAAGTGTGTGGATTTGAAGAAGACAAAGGCCTATGGGATGAAGAGCCACGACTGTCATGTGTTCATGGAGAGGCTTATCCCGGTAGCATTTCGAGAGCTGCTACCGAAACATGTATGGACTGCTATCACCGAGTTGAGCTTATTTTTCAAAAATTTAGGCACAAGGGTGGTTCATGAAAAAGTGTTGGAAAATCTTGAAAGGAACATACCATTGATTCTATGCAAGCTCGAGCGTATCTTTCCACCGAGTGGAGAGAGATATTGAGAGAGATCAAGTTATTTATATTATTCCGTAGAATAATACGGATCCAACCTACAATACAATACACGGAGAGTATAATCATGCAAAGGTCTCAATGGAAATCCTGGAGTTTTGAGTTGAGAGAGATATTGAGCTGGTTTGATTCTATGGAGCACTTGCCGGTTCACCTTCCACATGAAGCGAGACTTGCTGGACCGGTTCAGTATCGATGGATGTATCCATTCGAGAGGTACTTAGGGAAATTGAAGAAGTATGTCAACAAAAAAGGTAAACCTGAAGGTTCGATTACCAATGCCTACATTCTAGAGGAAACTGCAACCTTCTGCTCTTATTACTTTGATGAACACGTCCCTACGAAGACATCAAGGCCGGCTCGAAACGCAGACACATTCGAAGTTCAAGCGGATGATGAGTTTTCCCTATCTGTCTTCAGGGTATCAGGGAGACCTCTTGGTGCAGCTAAGAAAGAATATCTTACGGATAAAGAGTTGAAAGCAGCTCAATATTATGTCCTCACTAATTGTGCTGAGGTTGACCCGTATATGATACTATTTGCGAGGTGAGCAACACTTTCTTTAAATTTTAATATAGCTACGTAAGTCTCTACTTCAATTATAGACTTATCATCGAATCAATGTTTGCAGTTTTTTCAAAAAGCGTTGTTTGGAAGAAAATCCTCGGACGGAGGATACACTAGAGGAACTACTTGACTCAAAAATTCCTACAGAATTTCCAGATTGGTTCCGAGACTATGTCCGGAATCCAATTAACAACGTCACATGCATATACTTAAAGGCTCTCGCAGAAGGGCCATTCAAAAATGTCTACACATTCCCAGGTTATATAGTCAATGGCCTTAGGTTCCACACGACTGAATGTAACACGGCCATGGCGACAAGCAACTCAAAGGTGTGTGTTAAGTGCGTAAGATTATGGAGACGCTGCTTTGTTTGATTTTCACGGCAAGCTAAAACGAATAGTGAGGATTGAATATTCCGGCTTGCCATTGAAACGAACCTTCTTGTTTGATGTTGAGTGGTATGATCCTAATCCAGGAGGTATGAGGAAGAACGAGCAGTATGAAATGGTTGATGTGAACCAAAAGAAGAGGTACTGAACCAAGTATGAACCATTTATTCTGGCGACTCAAGCACGACAAGTGGTGTTTCTTGAATATCCAAGCAGGAAACGCGATAAGGCGGAATGGTTAGTCATGTACCTATTCGTGCTCGCTCGAAAGTGGAGTACATTGAGAAAGACGACTCAATTACCAACTCGTACCAACAAGAGGATGTCGATAAACAAGCAGAAAATCCCATAGAAGCAGATGATGAGTTGTTTGATCTGCACGAGGACCAATATGTAGACTTAGAGGACGGCGATAACAGTATATTATGTGTATTATAACTAGTTAGTAGTTGATAACACTTGAGTAACTATATGTGTTATTATAACTGGTACTAACACATTTTATTGTATTTGTTACATGTTTTTGCAGATGTCGCGACAGAGACCACGCACCTATCGCTTCCCACCACCGCATGATAGTCTTGGAGTGGTCGAGGGGGAGGGCTCGTAGTCGTAAGGTCTCGGATTCGAGACCCCCCAAAGAAGAGAGAGCAAATGGCTCTACCAGTCAGCACAGACACATACAGGAGGGCGACCATGACGATTGTCCCTACCTCGTGTTCGATCCACATCATTCCAACGTCACGTGGAACGGCTTGCCTGTGATTTTTCCTGCTGGTCCTGCCAAGTAAGTATTATACATTCTTCTTAAATATGTAAAACATAACTTATGATCGTTGACAAGTATAAATTGTTGTATTAAAGTAATATATATTTGTTTCTTGTATCTTATACATTGACAACAGTTTATGGCCTCGGGAGGTCCACAACAAACTAGGTGACATCTTCCGGAGCAGGAGAGAGCCACCAGGGCAGGGTGGTGAGTGTTGGTCTCACATCTCAGACCGCATGAGGGCCGAGTACTTCGATGAGCTGAGGGTAAGTTAAAATATGACATTCCTTTGTTTGTAATTATAATCGTTTTAATATGAGTGGTATGTTAGCCACTGTATGTGAGTGGTATGTTAGCCACTTTATTTGGGTGATATGTTAATCACCATTGTGTTAGTAAAATTTATGACAATGTGAGTGGTATGTTAGCCACTTTGTTTGTGTGGTATGTTAGCCACTTTGTTTGGGTGATATGTTAGTCACCATTGTGTTAGTAAAATTTAGGACAATGTGAGTAGTATGTTAGCCACTTTGTTTGGGTGGTATGTTAGCCACTTTGTTTGGGTGATATGTTAGTCACCATATCTGTGATGTTGTTGTATCTTATTAAATTGATGTAACATGGTGACGTTATATATGTATGTATTGACTTTGGATGTTGTATGAAATTGGGAATGTAGAAGGAGTACTTCATTCCCAGCAGGTTGATCCCACAGATCTGGCGTGTTTACGGTATGGGATCTAAAGCATCTGAGGATATGGTCTGTACTTGGAAGGCCATTCGATCGGGTGGCCCAATGCCTCCACAGTTGATGCAGAGGAGGCCTTTGGGATGCTTCATCGGCGCCGAATCGATGTCCAGACATTGCCTACATCATGACATGTAACCAAGGCGTCTCGATCGGCGCGGGAGGGTCGTTCACCACCTTGGGAGGCGATCTACTGTCACTGATTATTACCAATCGGTATGTATATATATGTTTTTTTTCAATCTACCATTACGTGTATGTATTGTGTCTCTGATTACTTAATTGTGAGATGATAAATTGTTGACTACATATGTTGTTCAGATCGCACGGGGGGAGGTCACATCCAAGTATGACATCTTCAAGAAGGCCAAGCAGAAGGGCGGGGTATGGACCGACTGCCGGGCCTCGTCTATTGCGGTATGTTTATGTTGCTTAAATTTCATATTTGTACACTATTACAAGTTATTTTTGAAAAACAGTAACTGATCATGATATCTGCTATTTACGATTTCAGGCTGAGGTTGATGATCAGGTGGCGAGGCAGGAGGACGAGACGGGTGATGTGTTGTCAACTGAACAAGTTGACAACATCTTCCTAGAGGTCAACAAATCGGACAGCAAAGGACGGATATATGGACTCGGGAGCCTCGGTTTGAGCTTGGCTAGTCCGGGGTGCTCCTCATCATCATCCCAGCAATCTAGACCCGGTTTACACACAGGACCAGGTCTCGGAAATGGTGCAGTCGCAGGTCCGGAACAGATTGCTCGGCTAACTCAAGAGATTGAGCAACAAAGGGATGAGATGGAGCGCCGCGACAGAGAACGAAGGGAGGAGAACGAGCGCCTTGATTCTGTATGGAGCGTTCATGTCCCGGTCGCCAAATTTCACCCCGTCTGGTAGCTAGTTATGTTCATGTACGTTCGGATTTATTATATTTACACTTGTACGGATAATTTCTCCTGCTCCGGATATTACTTTGTATTATTTATCATTTATTGAAATATTTTCCGTATTATTGATTTATTATCGAACATTATATTGATTAAATAGGTGAACTACGAAAAACAGGGATTAATATGAAATAAATAGTGACGGATAGATAGTGACGGAATAAAATAGTGACGGAATTAGTGACGGATTAACAGTGACGGAATTCCAGATTCCGTCACTAATTCCAATAATATATTTGGCGACGGATAGATTCTATCCGTCGCCAATAATCGATTTAAAAAAAAAATTCAAATATTTTAATCCGTCGTCAAAGGCCCAATTGGGGCGACGGATCGGCACTGTTTACCGACGGATTTATCCGTCGCTAAACAGTGTATTTTTTTGTAATGCCACCTTTCTGAGCTAAGATAAGTCATTAGGTTGCTGATCAAAATCCAAACATATATTCCTAACAAACCTTTTATTCCAAATTACCTTATCGACTGGGTTTAAGGCCAAGCAATATGGTTACATTAAGGCTCTGTTCTCTTCAACTGAAATTTACTGAACTGAACTGAATTGAACTGAACTGAACTGAATTGTAGTATAAAATATAACTAAGCAGAACTGAACTGAACTGAATGGAACTGAACTGAACTGAATGAGTTTTCAGTTGAAGAGAACAGAGCCTAACACTATTTCTACTTATTCACCATTTTCTTAAAACTTGTGTCCGGACGGGGGAAGTTCAATCCGAGACGGAGTATTTCTTTTCCTACAAGTTATGTTACGGGATTAAATCACCGTCGACTAAGCATTCATGAAAAACTAAAAGGTATTACTATGGCAAATAATAACCTGGATGTTTGACAATCGACTCAAAATCGACTTGAATTGAAATTTGTGTTGATGGGTAGTAACTCAACTGGAATTAATTTTTGAAATTATGTGTTGGGTATTGAATTGTGATTTTGATATAATTCAATAAGATATTTTAATTTTAAGTTTTTTATTTGGAAATTGATGAATAGTAATTAAATTCAAATATCATAGTGTAGAGTGAGAAAACAAACATCAAATAAATGAATTTGAGTCGAGGTAAGTTAATTGTCAAATACTCAAAACATTTCGAATCATCTAGGACAGTTTTGACTTTTGAGGCAAAGTTATTGGTTAGAACTAATTTTCCATTTTTATGTACTAGCTGGAGCCTGGAGTACTTTTTATTTCACCTTTTGGTGTAATAAAAGAAAAATGGTAACACCTAACTAAGGTTTCGGGTTCAAGCCTTGTGGATGTAAAAAATATCGTTGGGAGAGCCGTCCCCTCAAAAAGGGTCCGACAGTGCTTGGCTGTATTAGTCACATGTAGCGGATACCAGTAAGAAATAAAAAATAAAAAAAAAAAGAAAATTGGTAACTAATATAATTAAGTCTGCAATGAATGTCAGGTTAATGAAAATTCAGGTAGCATATAATCTAGTGGCCAAATTTAACCTCTTTGGTGAGAGAAATTGAGTGCAAATAAAATTCACGTAGATTTTGTACGATCCTATGGTACCATGCTATGTTTTAAAATTCGGGTCCGACCGGTCGGACCGCTAAACCGGTATTGAACGGTCCAAATAGGGCTAAAAAATCGGCCTTAAGCCTGCTCCCAAAACCGGCAAACTCGGCCCAAAATCGGGTTGGACCGGTGACGCGGAACCGGGTTGGGCCTTTTTTTTTTTTTTGCAGCTAAACCCCGTCACGTGCGAATTTAGGAAGAAAAGTATTAAATAAAATACATTCAATTTATATAGTTCAAGAATAAAAAATACAGGCACAAAGAAAAAAAAGGCTAGGGCATCTTTTTTTTTCTTCTAGTCGAGTCGTGAGGGTCTGGGGCTTTTTTTTTTTTTAAATTAAGGGTTGCTTTTTGAAAAAACCTTAAAATCCCTTCCATTGAGAGGTACTAGTTAATTGTCATGTATATTTTGAGTTTTTCATTGGGTTTACACTTTATAATGCAAATCAAACATAAAATCTATATTTGTTCTATTTATTAGTTATTCATTTTGTTGGTCATTTTATATATATATATATATATATATATATATATATATATATATATATATATATATATATATATATACATACATATATATATTAAAATGACGTCATACCGGCTTTATCCGGGTGAACCGGTCCGACCCGGTTGAACCTTTTTTGGAGGGTGACCGGCTCAACCTCCGGTTCCGGCTTTTAAAACATAGATAAAATCTATCTATCTATATCATATATTAAGCCAAAAAGGATTTGAGTCATTCTAGGCTATCCCCATCATTTAATTAGTTGTCAAAATCCTATTCTCTGATTGGTCAATTCATTTGTTTGGTTGTTAAATTATTTTGTTTTGATTGGTCTAATTTTGCTTATGTGATATGATCTCGACAAAGTAAGAGCCTTCAAACTACGTTTTATGTAGAAAACGGTTCTCTATTTTGGAAGGTAGCATTTCAACAGGTCATTTATTTGTTTAATTGTCTTAAACATGGAAAATAGATTTTTAACCATAAAGACAACATTTTGTGTTACTTCTCACGTATTAAAGGTAAGGTGATGCAATCTGATAAAAAATGAAATATTTATGCGATGTTCTAAACTTGGTTAAGGTGTCCTACATAATCATGTCAAAAAATATTGCATTATATTTGAATTGTGAAATTGCAATTTCGAGATTAGAAATTCTTGGAGGGACGTCTCCTATAAATTTGCCGTGTATCATGCACTCAAATTTGCCATGTATCATAACTGAGAAGATCGAGTTGGTTTTTAAATTCACTCAAATTTGGTCATCATACATGCAGAGTTTAATTCGTGGACAACTTGAGCCATTTTAAAGTGTCCACCTCAAACAATTATGTGACAAATTCTTATATTGTGATTGGTCCATTATTTAGCTGACTGTTAGATTCTTTTGTTCTGATTGGTCAAGATTTTAACTGGTGATGTGTTATGATATGCACAAAAGTGCAATTAAGCAAACATTCTAAGTACAAATTTAATTCTCTGTTTTGTGCTAAACGTGGAAATTTTAATAGACCATAATAACCCAATTCTATAAATTTAATTCTCTGTTTTGTGAGAATTTTTAAGGAAAGTTGACAAATTCAGATCTTAAAAAATACTGTATTAATGAGGATCTAAATTAGTTTAAACAATTCTAATCACCACGTCCAAAAATTCAACATTTTACATTTAAATATCTCCTAAATATCACATTCGGTAATCCCCATGTTTCATTCATTCACTCATATCTGCAGCCTGCAGGAAGAGAAGTGTAGACTGTGTAGAGGATTCATATTCTTATGCATATGTATAATCTTTTATACAATATCAGTAATGTTTTATGAGTGAATATTTTATATCATCTTTTATGTATATGTATATCACCGATGTTCTTAATAAATTCTCTAATATTTTTTTTATATAACAGTAATGTTTGTCCGTCCCTTTTAGTTTCTCCATAAGACCGTTTCTTAGGAGACTTACTCAAACTTTATAGGTGAAAGCTATAAAAATTGTGTCTGGGAGATCATGTGGAGATTTTAATTGAGTTCGTTAAATCAAAATTGGTAAGAGTCCAACTAAAAAATGACAATTCAAACAAGAATGAACTGAAGACTAAATTTTAGTGGACGCTTAATGGCGTGCCAAACAGCCGGTTAATTCTCCTTAAGTTCCTCACAGACAGATTTTCATAATGCCTCTATTTTATTTTAAAATTATTTTGCTGAGTAAGCTTCCTAACAGAACTTCTATTCATAAGTTATCTATGGATTCACCTATGTTGTCACTAAAGTTATTGATGTTATAGATAAAAACGTCTATGTTGTAAATAAAATGAATTTTTGGTATAAGAAACACCAATGTTGACAACATACACGTTTTTAATAATAATATTAATAATTTTATTAACAACGTAGGTTGGTCTTTAAATAAGCTATACTTTGTGCCATTTGTTTAGTTGCATTTTCTTATTCCCCGTTACAGAACAAATGTCATGTCATGTTCGTTCTGTACGCCGGAGATTGAGAAGAAGTTGGAAACATAGTAATAAATCTTGATTTGAGTCTATAATTGCATTTATGTTGATTATAATATTTGGGTGCTTAATTTATTAATTAGATTAATTAAATGAACTAAGTAATGATATTTAATGTAAATAAAAAGTAAGTTTGAGGGATAAATTCTTGCCAGAAAATGTCGGGGGGGGGGGGGGGGGTGTGCATAATATATAAATGCAATACATGACATTTGTTGTGGTACGAAGGGAATATATATTAAGTTAGAGTAATTCTCATGCAATACTGTATATAGTAAATATAAAAAAGACGAACAAACAATAACATTATTACCGATAACGTTATTAATTAGATTTATTTTATATTCAATATGTGTTTTTTCTTTCTAATTTCATGTTAAAATTATTCCAATCTGGTTTGCCATATGTCGAGATTCAAGCAAGAATTTGTTAAGTGGATATTTCATGTCAGTGACAGTGTTGATATCAAAATTCTCGATGCTATACTTATTTGAGAAATGAGTAATTCTATTTCAACCATTATGATAGCAAATATATGTCATTATTGGAGCATTTAACCGATCCATCACTTGACTCAGAATATTTCTGATCATCGATTTTTCTCTTGCATCGACTAATGTTGTAGTTGATGAGATTAATAATTAATTTGTTATGTCGAAGATGCCCGATGAATGTGTCAAGTACTCAAGTAGGGATATCATTACAAAGGTGGATGGTGTTGAGAATTGTCATGGGGATGTTTTCACAGCAATTCTTGAGAGCTCAAGGTTCGATGGATGCATGTATGATCATGATGATGCAAAAACATATCATCGAGGCAAAAATGATATGTAAAATTAATGTAAGGAAAAAACTTTTTATTCTTATGATGATGATCCAATCTCAGGAGACCAAGTCCCCTTCAATTTTGATAAATGTAACATCATAAAGTTTCAGAGAGTTTAAAGGTATTGAGAATGTTACTTATACCATAGAGGTGCACCCTTATTCTCGGAAACCACCCAGAAGGACTCAAAGTTAGGCGTGCTTACTCTAAAGCAATCATAGTATGGGTAGGTGATCCACTATATAAGAAGTTTATCTTTGCCCGCACGAGTGACAACAGGGTGCGCGGGAAAAAATATGCACGTGTTGATTTTTGGGCCAACATATTATGGGAAAAGCATATTAGGAGTAACAGTGTTGGGCCTGACCCACATGGGGATGGGTGTTATAAATGGTATTAGGACCGAACAAATCGTTAACGTATAAGGGTAGACACTTGGTTAGGCATTGCACGACGAGAACGTTCATAATTTAAGAGGGGGTGAATGTAATGTCTCAAATTTTAAAAAAGATTAAATTGATAGATCGCTAGCATACCAGTATGGTGTAGTTTTCTTTTTGAGAATTCATACATAAGAAATCCATAAAAGCATGCTTTCGTTGGAACAATATTATAAATCTTGGATGAGGCATTCATATGTTCTCCCAGTGTGCAAAAAATGAAATGTGTGAATTTATGGAGTCATAATATCACCCGAAGAGCAGTACATGGGTAACCGCTCTAGCCAACAATAGGATGAGGCGTTACAAGACCACCCATATTTTGGTCTAAACAATAAAGAAGAGCCAGTGACAGTATCTAACTTTCACGTCGAGATCCACCATCCTCACTTGTATTCACCCAATGTTACTTATATGTTGTATTTTCTAGATTCACTATCATGAATTGACAACTTATTGGTCATAATGGCACCCAGACCCTATCTAGAACCTTTTAGTTGAACATGGTCCGTACTAGATTCGAAATTGTAAAACCAGACTTCGACCAAGATTTTAGGAATGGGTCGAATCGAGAGTTCGAGATCCGTTGTTAGATTTTTTAATAGAATCATACTTCTTTCTTGGATGCACAAATTATTATGAAACACATTACAAAATCCTAAAAAAAAACACAGTATTTCAATCGGGACAGGTTCTACTTTGTTCGTACCAACGTGCACAATCTCGTTTAAAATAATTATGTCCGGGTTAGGGTATCTGTTGGAAACTGTGTCATATCCATGTAACAAGACCAAGACACTACATCAATCGGGCTGTAATAGTTTATGTTAGTTTATATAATAATTTTTTAGTGCGCTCTGAACCACCCGAATTTTTTTTCACCAAAACATGTCAAGAATAATACTCCCTCCGTCCCGGTTTCATCTTTCTGCGGGCCCTGGCACAAGTTTTAAGAGAAAATTGAATAAAGTAGGAGAGATGGTGATAAAGTAAGAAAGATAGTGGATAAAGTATGACAAAGAGTGAATAAAGTAGGAGATAGATTTTCCATTTAAGGGATGAGAAGATGAAGTTGGGACAACCCAAAACGGAATGCAGAAAGATGAAACTGGGACGGAGGGAGTATTAGTGAAAAAATTTGGGGACCACCCAAAAATATTTCTACCGAAACATGTAAGAATCATATTAGTGAAATCTATATAATACATTAATCAAAAAATATTTAGAGCCATTCTAGAGTGTTCAACTCAAACTGTTATTTGGCAAAATAGAGAGCTCTTATTGGTCCATTTGTTTCCTTGATGTCCAATTCTTGAATTCTGATTGGTCAAAACATTTTTATTTTTATGATGTGTTATGAGTTGGCAGATTATTTAATCTATGTTTGTATTTTTAGAAGACTAAATGGTTTGGATTCATACTCTACTTTCTCAGACCATACCCACCAATAAATGTTAATAACGGTCTCGGGTACTAAACGAGTTCAAAACTCAAATGCACTGGAGGTTGCATGAAAAGCTACGGGTACCACTACAAGAATACTGGCAAATAAAGACAAATATTAGCGACGGATTCTATCCGTCGCTAAATAGCGACGAATCGCTAAGGATTAGCGACGGATAGAGCATTTCGCTATTCATCGAAACATTGCAAGCCTTTGAACATGAATTTTTACAAATGACATTATTTTTCACTATACACGTCAAGTATCAACGGGTCATTTACTAGTGTTATCTAATATTGAAGTTGAACTTATAAAGGGAGGTGGAGTTAATCAATTTATATTAATTGATCTACACTTCGATGGGATCCGCGAACTCTATTTGATACTAAGCTAATTTATAGCACAAGAATATCAGACGGTCAATTACAACGCTGCAATCAACTTAAGTGAAGCTATAGTACGGGGCCACATCAAGTCTTATTTTACAGAACTCTTTAGCATATATATATCTGGGGTGACATTAAAATACATAATTCATTAACATAAAATGAATACATGAGTTCTCTTTAAAAAAAAAGTGTTTCCCTAACTCTAAGGCTCTACTCTTTTCGTTTGAACATAATCGAATCGAATCGATCCAATTGAATCAATTTATTTGTAATATAAAAACAACCAAGTTATAAGTAATCGAATCAACTAAACTAAAATTAATGATTTTTCGCATGTTAGAATCGCCTAAGTCTGTGACGGTTACCTTTTGGCTAAGCTCGTTATTAAGAGTCCAACTGAATACAAACCCTAACTAGATAAGTATACGGGTAGAAACTCTAGCAAGAATAGCTGCCCCCTAGTCTTTTCTATAGTCCTAGCGGATTGAGCTTCTGTGAATTTGGTCGTGCGGTCGGATCCCATCCCTCTCCACTTATTTGTGGGCTTATTTCAATGTTTTTTGTGGATGTCCAACAAGTGGGAGAGTTTCAACCGGGGTATAGATGTGAGTAGTGGGATATGATTCTTGAATCTTGATTGTAACATGAACAAATTTTAACTCACCTATAAGCTCTCGAAGTAGCAATTAGATTGTTGTTTAGTCTAGCTATCTATTTATATTAATTCTTTAATACTTCACTGTACCTGTTTTCATTTTCAACCTCCACTCTAAATTTTAGATACGTATATTTTTATCTTATTTTTTTGAAATTTTAACATTTCTCCCCATAAAAAATTGAAAACAGATTCTTCTATCAAATGGATACCCCTAAATGAAACTATACTATATAGTAATTAGATAAATCATTTCAAGAAATGCACTCGATAATAGATCATGATAATAAAAGAATCACGTATTATTAAAATACCATTAGTGAAGAAATTGAGGATGTATGCTTTCAAGATATGCAAACAATTGTAGATTGTAATAAAAAATCAATTGAATAGAGTAATACTAGAATATAGGGGTCAAGGATTTATACTAAGTATCTGTTATTTTCAACTGAAAACTCATTTAGTTCGATTCGATTTCATTCGACTCTCTTGATTCGCCTCGATTCTCTTCCATTCGATTCAGATTCTCTTCTCATTTTCTTGATTCAAATTTCTCTTCAGTTCATTAAATTCATATTATTATTATTATTATTATTATTATTATTATTATTATTATTATTATTATTATTATTTTATCATTTATTTACACAACCCATCTTTTGTACGAGGAAAATAAGAAAATTTATCCAATTGAGATATTTTCAACCTTTTTCTTTCTTTTTTTTTAACACGACTTTTAGTAGATCAATGAAATAAAAAGTATAGTTACGATTCGAATTACCCTTATTTTCTACCGTAAAAGTTGAGTTAAGATAAGAAACTACAGGAACCTGAGAGTACCATTCAAACTGGTTCACATACTTTGTACGTACATCTCTAACAAAAAATCGACATGTTCTTTTATTGAAAGATATTAGAACAATAGAAGTAAACTCAGAAGCATACGTTGAGTTTTTTCTCAAACTTAATAAATAAAAAACAAGTTATACCAAACTAAAGTCAAACCAAACTCTACAAATTACGCACAAAAAAGTATAAAACAAAGTTATGTTAGTCAAATATACTTAATTTATTTTTATAATATAATTTAATTATATTCTTTTGTCGTGTAATTTGTGAGTAATCTGATCAACGCCCGTAAAAAGTCTCCTTACGAATTTATTAATGGATGGATGTAGTATTCATTATTATTAAAAATGGGACAAATGTAATTTCTTGATTCGTTTGATTTGATTCGTTTGCCAAATTGATTCAGATTCAGCCCATTCGATTCGAAGAATTTCAAATTGAAAAGAACAGAGCCTAACTCGGAAAGAAAATTAATTAACTTACTGGTTATTCGGAGAAATCCGTGCAATTGACTGAAGTTATAACGAACAACAATGAGACCTGAGATAATTTTTCAAACACTTTAATGAAAATTGAATGTCTATCGAAACCAAACAATTTCTGGAGCTCGCACTTAAGATATGCAAACAACTGTAGATTGAAAAAAACAATTTATTGAATAGGGTAAAAGAACATATCAAGGGATTCATACTAACTCAAAAGGAAAACTATTTGACTTACTAGTTATTCGGAGAAATCCTTGCAATTGACTGAAGTTATTACGAACAACGATGATATATATTTGAGATTATTTGTCAAACCCTTTAATGAAGATTGAATGTTTATCCTTACCAAACAATTTCTCGAGCTCGCACTTTGAATACACAACAGGTACCGATTACATCTAACACGATTGACTCTCAAGAATTATACTCCCTCCGTCCCGGTTTTAACTTTCCACGGACCGAGCACAAGTTTTAAGAGAGGATTGAATAAAGTAGGAGAAATGGTAATAAAGTATGAAATAGAGTGAATAAAGTAGGAGAGATGGTGAGAAGTTGAAATTGGGATGTACCAAAATAGAATGCGGGAAGTTGAAATCGGGACGGAGGAAGTATATCTTGGCGATGCTCTCGCAATTTTATATTCAATACTCAACACTCGGGACTAAACAAGAGAATTAGGGTTTTACGAGTTAAATATATACATTTACAATACTAAAATGGGTCGTGGGCCAAAAGAATCATAAAATGGGCACGCTCAATTATCCATGGACTGGACCAATACGTACAATTGCTATGATATTGTCCCAATTTTACTAAAGCACCAACACATTTAACTTAAAATTTTGGCAAAAAAGAGTTTTGGCCCTGGATTTTATTTGTATGTGCAGTTTGTCACCTGATATTTACTAGGTTGCGATTTGTCCCATGAATTTTAAAATACACTTTGATATGCCCCTTATAATGTTTTTCGTCTGATTTATGTCATACATTCCGACTAATAAATACTCTATAAATTATATGATAGGAACCGGCCCAAGCGGCCCATCACAAGAGCGTAGGGTTAGTGTGGTCGTCATCTTTTGAAGTGGAGGAATAATCTAGAAAACAATAAAAGTTATCGTTAGGAGAATTCTTTTGGCCAGAGATCTAGAGAAATAAGACAATTGCTAAATTTTCTCTATGTGATAAGATAAAAGGATATTTTCAATATTATAGCATATCTTTTATTTCATTTAGAGTTCTAGATTGTCTGGAGTACCCTGTCAGGTAACCATTAGGGATTAACCTTAATTAGTTGATATTTGATTATGTGATAAACGTGTCTTCCGTGTCAAATTGTATCTACCGATTTAGGTATTCCTAAGTTGATATTTACTTAATGTTCGTGCTAACTTCGCGTTAAAGGTGATCCGGAGGTGCCAGTTCTTCGTGATTCGGCTTCTGCAGGTTAGTTTTGCTTAATTTGTGCTTATTTACTTGCTAGATTCCATCATTATACTTTAGGGGATACATAGCAACACATTTAGAGAGTGTTTGGATAACCGTTAAAATCAAGAAAACCTAGTTAAAAATAATTGATTTTTTTTATTAATTCAATGTTTTAACTATATACCAAACACTATCTTAATAGTTAAGGATACATATCGCAACTATTGTTTGTATACAGTTACACAGATCTGTTTCTATGGATATTAATCATTAGGTTATTTTCACATGAGAAGGAACCTGAAGATGCATTCCAGATGTTTGTGTTAATGCTTGAATTGATATGGGTATTGTCTTCAGAAAAATATGTTTCATTTGGTTTGAGGGAAAATGGGGGAAAATATTGTTTGAATTAGTGTTCATGTTTTTAGACATGTTAAACCTGTGAAATGGCCAGAAAGAAACCAAAAAACTGGAGTTATGTTATTAATGTTAGTGGAGATTTGGTACAATTTTGATAATTCAGAGCGTTTCGTGCAATATTTATTCATGTTTGGGGGGATTTGGTGCAATTTTGATAATTGAGGTTGTATCGTGCATAATTTGATGGGGTTTTGTGGAGTTTACCCAATCTATGTGTGTGTTGAAACAACCGAATTAAACTTTTATGTCATTTTGTACAGTTCGCTTTAGTACTTGTACATCCCAAAGTGTTACGCTCTGTTCTCTTCATTTGAAAACTCATAAATTTCAGTTCAGTTCTGCTTAGTTGTTTTTTTTTTACTACAAATAAATTCAGTTCAGTTCTATTCTGCTTAGTTCAGACAAAGAGAACAGAACTTATCTGAATTGAACTGAACATAATTTTGAATACAGTAACTACTCAACATAATTTAAATTCAACTAGGTGTAATGAATTCGCAAAATATAAATTCAACAAGGTGCAATGAATTCACAAACTATGTGAAACAAGGTCTCAAAACAGAATGAAACCTATCAATTTCCATAATGAAGTTCTTGATTTCTCCAACTTACAATGGCATTAGACTCTCCTTATATGCAAAAGCTGAGGGTCCTGCACTGCTCAAAATGTCAGCTTTTGGCTTCACCCCAATAACCATGTATTCTTTACTTATCATATTATATAGAATAAGCTGTTTTTCATGATCCACGAAAATGATTCCGTCTTCCTTCCATGTGGCAACTGGTTTCTTGACGTTGAAACCAGCAAGAGGAGGCCTAATGTTGAAATCCTTGGACCAACATCCATCCTTCATCAACCAGATATCAATGTTGCTCATAGTATCATACGGAAGCAATGCAATCGAACCACAACACAAAGCAAGATAAAACATTTCACATTTGGCAGAATGCGGAATTGGGATGTCACTAAACCTTTATGTTTCCATGTCGAATGCAATGACTCCCCCGAAAGCATTGTCAGTATCATACGCAGTAACCCAATAATACTTCCCATCAAGGCAAGTATCAATTAAAGATGGAATTACATACCGTTTTGACTTCACCAACTCAGTACTGTCCTGATCAAAGTATCTCCATGAATTCGTTCTTGATGTGTAAACTCCAATGTGTAACGGGTAATAAGTTTGGCTCTCTTCAGGGAATAAGTCATCATCTTGCAGGTCATAATAGGCAGCCATATCTAAAAATGCCGAAACATAATTACCTTGAAATGACAACAGCTGGAGGGGTCGGCCCCGAATCCAAATCTATTGGAGTAGACATGATAAGGGGCATCAATTTTGGGGGAAGGTATCTCCTTGAGTTGTTTGGTAGCAGGATTCAGAAGAGCCATTTTACCATGTTCATTAACATCAAAGAAAATTCCTTTACATGGGCTGTGAAGATTCGTGACCTCATCATAAGGTTGTAGCAGCAGGTTCTCAGGTTCTTCATAATCACACAATGATCCATCGGTGAATAGAGCAAAAGTGTTTGTCTTGTTTCTAGGATTGTACATACGAAGAAAAAGACGTTCCTTGTTGTTGCTACTATTGAAATGTTTTGCTATGAAAGATTGATCCAGAGTCTCTGCAAGCCACTTTTTGCAGACAGATTTGAAGCGCAATAGAGATTGCACTGGCAGCTTTGTCAGCAGCAATGTTGGCATATAATCTTCAAGAGAAACACCGTAACTTCTGCGCGCCTTTTTGTTCTGAATTCCTAATCTTGATGATTTAGTGTTCATATTCTTATCTGCAAACATGTTGAACCTGTGAAATGGCCAGAAAGAAACCAAAAAATCAGAGTTATATTTATGAATGTTTGTGGGGATTTGGTGCAATTTTGATAATTCAGGGCGTTTCGTGCAATATTTATTCATGTTTGGGGGAATTTGGTGCAATTTTGATAATTCTGGGCGTTTCGTGCAATATTTATTCATGTTTGGGGGGGATTTGGTGCAATTTTGATAATTGAGGTTGTATCGTGTGTAATTGGATGGAGTTTTGTGGAGTTTACCCAAACTATGTGTGAGCTGAAACAACCGAATTAAACTTTTAAGTCATTTTGTTCAGTTCACTTTAGTAATTTAGTACTTGTACATCCCAACAATCGGAGTTATTATTTTTTATTAATGTTGAATAGGAAAAAAGAAATTAATGTTGGTTGACTTGAATTTATACTAAACTTTAGGATATAATTTAAGTGTGAAATAAATAAGAGGGGTTAATAGTATAATTGCAATTTGTTGTTTTTAAATCTAAATATCCATGTCACTAATCATCGTCCGCCATATAGAATATCCCGTTAATTTTTGGGTTACAATGTAATTGTTTATGAAACTTTGTCCTATGGTGTTGTCGGTAAAAATGAAGGGACCAAAGTGTGGAACCCATGTTTATTTGGGGCCTGGTGTAGTTTTTCATTATATTAATTTTCTAATACTTCACTACACTTGTTGTCTTTTTCAACCATCCCTCTAAATTTTTAAATACGTATATTTTAATATTATTGTTTATTGAAATTTTAACATCTCACCCCATAAATAATTGAAAATAGTTCACATTCATTAAATTTAATTTATGCCTAGACCTTAGGGTGAATTAATCCATTGGAGTTTCAAACCATGTCAATCTTGCATTGGTTGTTGCATAATTAGTGACTAATGATAAGGAGTTATGATATGTATCTCAAGTAATGTAGATTAACAATCTTAATGACACGTAGAAAGATATTATATTTGCCAAGTAATACAATAATAAAAACCATGCTAAAAATAATAAAATAACGAAAAAAACTAAAAGTGAAGATTGAAGAAAAAAGTAATGATCCTATCATGCTTATTGGACTAAAATTGACATGTTGCCAACTTTGAAAAGCAAAAATTAAATGACTTACCTGATACTGACAAAGAACGTTACTTTGAGTCTTTGACTATGGAGGAAAACAACAATGATACCGAGATCAATTTTTGAATCCCTTTGAATCTGAATAAACAAAAAAATTGTGAATCAAACAATGCACTCAATCATATATCATGATAGATCATTCCATAAAAGAATCACAAATTATTAAAATAACATTAGTGAAGAAATTGGGGGAATTGGTAGATGATTTCAAGATATGCAAACAATTGTGGATTGAAGAAGAAAAATATTTAAATAGGGTAAAAATGGATAGCGGGCATTTATGCTAACTTGGAAAGACAAAAACTGTATGACATACCGGTTATTCGGAGAAATCAGTGCAATTAACTTAGTTGTGATGAACAACGATGATGCTTGATCTATCAAACCGTTTAATGAAATGTGATTGTCTTTCCTTACTAAACAATCTCTGGAGCTCGCACTTCAAATCCACAACAGGTTCCGTTACATCCAACATGTTTAATTGACTCTCAAGAACTATCTCGGCTATACTCTCAATGTTCTATATTCAATACTCAACACTCGAGACTGAACAAAAAAATTAGGGTTTTACGAGTTAAATACACTTACATCGCTAAATTGGGTCGTGGGCCGATAAACTGAGCTGGCTCGATTTTCCATGGACTGGGCCAATAAGCATAGTTAGTAACTTAGGCTCTGTTCTCTTCAACTGCAATTTTCTGAACTGAACTGAACTGAATTGTAGTATAAAATATAACTAAGCAGAACTGAAGTGAACTGAACTGAACTGAATGGAACTGAACTGAACTGAACTGAATGAGTTTTCAGTTGAATAGAACAGAGCCTTAGTATGATATTGTACGATTTTACTAAAGCGTATTTAAGACCCAACACACTTAACTTTAAATTAAGTTCAAATAAATTCCCAAAATTGCAATTTGGTATATCTTTTCTTGTCTATCCACAAAATAATAGATATTTTTCTTTGTTTATGGAGAAATAGATTGAGCATGGCGTATGGGTCAGATACAATTCAATTCACCAGTAAAGCTTATTGCACAGACTAATGCTCATCTCTGCAACTTCGATTCAACCATGGTAAATGCAAGCTAAATCACTACAGGGCACATCAAGAACACATTTATAGTTTCTAAACTCATCAAGAACTGCAACCTTAAGTTTTGCATAAAAGATAACGCCAGTAGACCTTCTCTGTCGAAATATGGATGAGCCAAAGCAGCCTTCGCAGTTCGCACTAACTCTTTGGCGAGCTTTCCACCTAACCTGCATGGACGTCAGAAGTTCCCACCCTATTCCACCTTACAAAACTTAACGGAACCGTTAATTTTGACCGAATTAGTAAGAATTAAAGTGAATTAGTAGCTTTTCCGTCAAGTCGGTGCATGAACTACATGTGCTCTTAATAAAATATTGGGAAAATTACGTATACACCCCTGCATAATGGCAAAATTAAAAATAAACCCACGCAAAATTACTGTTATGAACCCGCCCCTGCCGTTAAAAAAGAAAGTAACGGTCGTTAGTTAGTCAAAGTCAATGGATTTTTTTTAATTAATGACGTTATAATCAGACTTGTTCTTCCAAAAGTACCCCTAGGGGGTTTAAAAGTAAAGTTTCCTAAGGGGGTTTGAAAGTAATGTTTTCACATATAAACTAAAACTCAAAATGAAATGTAAAATGGAATGAAGTATTATTTTATCATGAACCTAAAATACTAAGACAATATTTATATGACAATTCATACAAGAAGGTCAAATTGATGTATTTTTATTCCATAAAGTATCAAATGTACCTGAGAGGGGTTGCATAAGTAATAAAAATGTTTAGACAATATAGTTATATGAACTTCATATAAAAGGTTAAATTGGTGCATTTTTTATACATAAAGTATCAAGTGTACTTTACATAGACATGGTGTATAAATAATAAAAATATTTAGATAAATAGTATTTATGTGGAAGTTCATTAAGATGGTCTAATTGGTGCATTCTCAATCACTTTTTTTTGTCACTTTTCAAGTCAATTTTCCCAAACTTCAGGTTCGTGCCAAAATGACAAAAAATAATAAATACATAATCGACAAAACACCATTCAGTTCCATTTTAAATTTCATTTTCAGTTTTGGTTCACATTCAGAAGCTTACTTTTAAATCCCCTGAGGAAACTTTTCTTTTAAAACCCATGGGGATACTTTTGGAAGAACAAGTTTGATGATGACGTCATAATTTTTTATGATGTCATTAAAAAAATAAAATTCGTTTACTTTGACCATCTAATGACAGGGGGTTCATATGAGATACAGTGATTTAACGTGGATTTATCCCTAAAATATTAATAAATTTTAATTAAAAAATTAATTCATTTTTAATTTAACAAATATAAGAAAAACCTAAAAATCGAAGAAATAGTAAAGCGTGTTTCTCCCAGCATTTAACTACAACCACCCCAACTCTCTTAAGAACCCTAGCCAAGTTCTTCAATCTGACTTTTCTTTGTTTGATGACTTCGCCGACAAAAATAGAATTTCTTGTTGTTTGTCTTTAATCAACCTTCCCTATCTGTTTTTGGAGTGAAACTTTGATTATTATGGGGCATGATCAATGGATTTAATTCTTGATCTATACTATAGCATTTTTTCAAAAACTGGACTATCTTTACTATTCTAAAAGATAACTACCCAAAGGTAGTTGTTACACTAATGAATTTAATTTTGACTTTAAATTTCACCTATAAAAATAAAGCTAAAAAAGAAAAGAAAAAAAGAAGAGAGTTTGCACATCATCTCCCACTACTTCCACCATTATAATCATCAAAAATTATATTTTTATTAATTACTCATATAATTAACATATATTATGATTGAATTTTTAATTAACTAAGTATAAATTTAAATATATATTATAATGTTTATGTCATGCATATTTAAATTTTAATATGAGACTCATTTATTTGGCACGTGAAAAAAATGAATTTATTTTTAGACTTCTAAAAAAATTGAACTTTGATTTTTTTTTTGGTGATGGGCTTCAAATGCGATCGTTAATAGTGAAACTAACGGGCTGGTTAAAAGTGTAGCCCAAAAAAACACCAGTTGGGCTGGCTGCATACACAACAATCCTATTCCTGTCCACGGGTTATGTGCTTGACGACATCATCAACAGTGTTCTTCTGCTGAAGCTTTGAAGAAAACAAGTATGGCGACTGAGCTGGAAGAACTCATCGGATTCCTCTCGTCTCCTTCTGCACCCGTACTCTTTTCTTCCCTTTCTCTTTCATGTTAATATAATAATTTAATGATTTAATCTCTTGGTTTAGTTAACTGATTCTTGTTTGTAATGGTGTTAATTGAATTTGGGATGTGATGATGAAGATTAGAAAAGCTGCCGTTAATATTCTTCGGGACTGTACTGGGTCGGTAGATGGGTTGAAGTCTCTGGGCAAGTATGCCACAGTGGCTTTGCCTTTGCTTTCTCGGCTTCTCATGGAGAAAAAGGTCCATTCTTGCTCGCTTCCCTCTTGTTTTCTTACATTTTACTATTTAGCTGTGTCTTTATTTCTTACTCTGATGTTAACAGTAACTTAGCAAATATATGAATGTTGATAAAAAGTTGATCTTTTGGTTTATAAGAATCAGTAGGTAATTAAGATTAAGTGATTTATTCTGGTCTCACAAGTTGATTAATTGCTCATTTCTCATGTATAATATACCTTAGTTATTTTCTGAAATGCATAAGCTGGGTTTATCTGTAAGACTTGTCTACGTCAAGACCTTTCACTCACAGACACCCCATTAAAATTTTCATGTTCAAGTTTATGTAAACGAACTCTATACGAGTTGAACAGTACTTGTATATGATTCGTTTTGCTTTTCCATTCGAATTCATTTTGATTGACATCAACTGAGAATAGGGTCTTCTGCACGATATGCTTTATATTATTTTTGCTGTCTGATGTTTGTTACGGTAGTTTGCATGGGTTGATGGTTATTGAGGTAAAACATTCTTCTGAAAGGACCCGTGTCTTTAGTGCGCTGGTTATTCTGTAGTGAGTTGGACTTCTCCATTACCAGAAAATAATGGCATCTCTAGTAATGATTTATGATAGTAGGGCAATGTTGGTATCGAATCAGTTGCCTTCTTGCAAAATAATAGGCTGTGATTTTACTCCCTGTAATGATTTTAGTAATGATAAATACTAAAGACGTCCTGAGGTGACACATGGAGATTTTAGAATGTTAATTTCTATTAAAAGGTGTTTACTGATTACTAGTTGTATTAGTCCTGCTGCACACCATTTAATTTTATAGTATTTATTTTTTATTTCAGGAAGTTTCAGAACCTGCAGGGGAATCCCTTGTTAATTTGTCTCAGGATAAAGATTTAGCTGGAAAGATGGTAGAAATGGATATGATCAAGATTGTCATGGACATTCTCTACATACAAGGTTGCGACATTACCCATTTATTGGTCATGCTCCTTGTTAATCTCACACAACTGGATGCTGGTATTGATTCTTTACTGCAGGTGGTCTTAGTTATCTCCTTATTTTGTTTTTGTCTTAATACATGTAGTAGTTGGTACAATAATGATGTGCTTCAGAAAATATTGAAACAAACTTCAACCATGTTTATTTTGTTCTGCTAGCATGAAGATGAGAAGATGCGTGGTCTATATGTAATGAAGTTAGTCAGGTCATTCTGTGCATCATCAAGCGATAAAAAGGGTGAGTTCACATTTTTTATTTTAATTTATTTTTATAATAATTATAAAAGGTTCCGTATAGATTTAGAAGACTAGCCCAACGGCGTTGTTCAACATTGTTGGATTGGTTATATTAACTTTCTCTTCTTTTCACTAGAAGTTTGCAAGCTTACTGCTGAACACGAGAGTTGGTTTATGTTGTCAATATCCATATAGCATAAGCTAAATAACAAACTGCACTCTTTTCCTTCTTTATCAGCTGATCCCTTTGAACATGTGGCCTCTATACTCGTAAACATTTCGAAGAAGGAAGCAGGAAGAAAGCTTCTCCTGGACCCAAAGCGAGGACTTTTGAAGCAAATAATTAGGCAATTCGATACATCTAGCCTATTGCGGCAGAAAGGGGTATTGACTTATATATTCTAATATGCTAAAAGGAAAGGGTTTACTGAGATATTTATGTTCCATGGTTTCTGCAATGTTTCTGCTTTTTGCAGAAGCATAAATTCTTGCCTATCTTTTAAAGTGGTGTCAAGAATTGAGTTTGTAATATTCCGCTTGTTGGTAATAACTGGATAATGTATTCTTGTAGCTTAAGAGGAGAGCAGTATCATTTTCCAATGCTTGTTACGAAGCTAAAGGGTTTTCTTTGCAAATGAGATTATGAGAAAAAGGTCTTAAAGCTAAGTAAATAAAAACTTGTTTGCTGTTACCTGCCTGAATATCTTAATACTCCACAATGTCTCTATGCTTCAAGTTTGGAATAACTACAAATCTGATGGAGTGCTCTGAGTATATTGCATGGGATGATGGGAAACAATCCTATGCAAGTAGTTCCAACAGTTTCTCGGCTAACGTTAATGGAGTGAACCTGACAATAATAAGAAAAGAATTGATTTTCTTACAATAATAATACCGTTAATGTCTCTAAATACTCCACAATTTCTTTTATGCCCACACTTGTATTTGTGTATATTTATGCCTTGGTGGGTCATATTTGCATGCGTGTGTTCACAAAAGAGTTTTTTTTGTGGTGTGTGGCAGTGTGGGTGTTTTTCTGTTTTTTTTTTTTTTCCTTATATTTTTTATTAGAAGATGCTTATAGGCAGCTCCAGACTCCAGTATCCTTACTGTTGAGTTTTTCTCTCAGTGCTATCTCTGTGTTCTTCCTACAGATCTCTGGAACTATTCGGAACTGCTGTTTTGAAGCTGAAAATCAACTTCAAAATTTGCTTCTGGTCTCGGAGTTTCTCTGGCCAGCCTTACTGCTTCCAGTTGCTGGAAACAAGGTATATGCTTAAATTATATAGGATTTCCAATTTCTTGAGACATCTACATGAGGTTTTGGTCTAAAGTATTATAGTATTTATTATTTTTTAAATTTCAATTTTTCCCATGAAACGAAATTGTTTCTGGCCCAGAGTTTCTATGACGTTCATGTCATAATTTATTAGCATAGTTGACTAGTTGTTTTAGTGGCTGTCCAAAAGCATGGCACAAAACGAGGAGGAAAAGATTTTGGTAGACGGTCTAGCGGATAGACGCACCTTAACTCTTAGGAATCATTTACCAACATGGACCACCAACCCAACCCAGGTGTTAGGCACATTCGCTCAATTCGAATCAACTTAATTATTAGGAATATCCAGACCACCACCCAAGTGTTAGACTTAGACGCATTCCCCTAATTTTTGCATGAGTCTAACACAAGTTATTCTCCAAGCAGAGTACGCAAGGAGCTTATAAACAAATTTCTGAATAGTATGATTTGACTCTTCTGTTTTTTTTTGGCATTCGGCACCATTTTTCCAACACTAGTAGTGAACCGTGTTAACTGAACTTGCATTCTGAAGATCCTCTATGAAGAATGTTGCTGTTTTGCAACATGTTTTATTTTTTGTGTTCTATTGACTTAACAGGTTTACAGTGAGCAAGACACTTCTAAAATGCCCCTTGAGCTTGGGAGCGCACTCTCTATTGAGCGTGAAACAGTAACTGATTCTGAAATCCGTGCGCAAGTACTTGATGCTATTTACTTGATTGTCTTACAGGTGAAGCATTTTCTACTTGGAATATTATTATCTTGAAATTGGTAGTTAGTTGTAGAATATATAATTACAGTTAAATGCTCCACTTATCAATCCGTCCCTTGGAAATTGTTTGAATTTATGGATCCACCATTTGTGATTTCTTCCTATGGGTCTTAGTTTCACTTCTTTAAATGTGAATATATATATATATATTTTTTTTTGGAACGGCATTTACATGTGAATTTTAGTTCGGAACAATTACCGTGTGCTTCCTGCCTGCTCCTAGTTTGTTTTAGTGTCAAGTCAGTATTCATGTTAATTCTGTATCATATTCTAGTTAGCTTTATCCCATATTGATATATAAATAGGCAAGTTATAAATTAGACACTGAAGGAGTTCTTTTTCATTATTAATCAATAAGTTCAATATGTTTCGCCTTTAATTGATAGTCGCCTTTAATTGATAGAGGGCTACTGCAAGGGGTATCTGTTCATCTCGGATATCTTAATTAGTTCTTGCTGTAGTCGCAATCATAGACCAAAAGAAAATGTGTCCATTATACAGACTCAAGCACGCCATACTTGATGTACTCAAATTAGTCTAGTGAAACCAAAACATAATAAGACCTTGTGTTTTCATCAAAATTCTCATACACTGATAGCGTTCTCCATTATCAAAAATTGTTGTGCCAACATCACTTGCCATTGTTATTTTATTTTTCGTAGGAAGCTGGAAGGAGGGCTTTCTGGTCGATTAATGGTCCCCGAATACTCCAAGTAGGATATGAGGATGAGGCAGACCCGAAAGTAATGGAGGCATACGAGCGAGTTGGCTCATTGGTACTACTATACAGTGCATTTCCTTTCCATTGACATCTCTTTTCAAACAAGGTTCAGGATGATGCTTCTTTAGATTTATAACATATTTTCCTTTCTCATATTGCCAGTTGATTAACGAGGATGGCACAAGTGAAGCTTGAACACAGCAATCACCATAACGGGCGGACTGTACTAATACTCCGGCTGCCAAGTTTAGCTGAATGGGTGCTAGTTGGCTGGAACTGGCAGGAGCTCCTAGTTATGATGATAACATGTGTGATCTTTTTTATGAACAAAAACTCAAGTTTGTGTCCTTCATAGCTTTGGAAAGAACAAACATATGTAGTTTATTGTTTGCACTTCATGAATACTGGACGTAATAGACGGATACACTACTGTGATTCATCTCTTTTCCATGCTCAAGTACGGTCGAATTTCACTTGCTGCCTCTGAGTGTCCAGAATCAAGGTGAGCAAGTCAGTTGGGAAACCAGTTTTACATCGTTAAGTGGCACATTCGGTCAATTATGGAACCCGCTTGAATTTTGGATTCGTCCGGTCTGGACCATGATAACATGGCCATAGGTCAGGTTCTTTGGGTCTATATTTGGCCTTAATTACGATTTTGTCCATCCCTATCTCAATTGGCAACATGTTGTAGGGTAGAAAAAACTGACTCGATTTATGTTTGGACCGTTGATCACCCTTAACTACAAGTCCATAATCACTGTTCCGTATCTCGAATTGATGGTGTATCAGAAAATTTGTAAAATTTAATAAAAATACAGACCAATTTTAGAAAGTACCACAACCACACTTAAAAGCTCGAGAACAGGCGCCAAATTTTAAATTTTGGCGCCACCAATATTGCTAGTTGTAAAAATCCCAACAACCATTTTCCCAATTCATCTACTCTGCAAAACCTACCGGAAATCGGTCCCTAATCTGATAATCTCAACACAACTCCACCGAGGAAATGGATATGAAAGACATCGCCAGAAAATTGGGTATTTCCGACTCCAAACAAGTCGTACGAAAAGCCGCCTCGCCGACATCAATTTCAACTCCTCCATCATCGGCGTTGTAAGTTTCTATTAACTTCAATTAATTGATTAATTAGCAGACCCTCAAATTCACCACTTGGTTGTAAATAGCCTATACCTTTTGCTGCATTGTTTCGATTTCAGGGTGAGATCTGCAAGGCCGTAATTTGTTTGGAAATTGCTGCTGCTTCCGGGTAAAGATTTAGTCTTGATTTATGTTGTTTGCTTTCGGTATAATTAATTTACGGGTTCTAAAGATCTCGAACGATTTATTTGAACAGGTTGGATGTCAATTTTGATCGCCAACTTGCTGTGAAAATGAGTGGGCTGCCTGAGGGTGAGTAATAGATCCTTCAATTCAATGCAAGTTCTCTTACATCAATCTTGTTCCTGTCACAAATAAAAAACACTCACTCAACAAAAAGAAGATTTCCGTAAACTGTGTCAACAATGTTCTAATCAAGGGCGTAAAGCCATCGAAAACAATAAAAACACACAGCCTTATCCCATTCGTTCACAAAGGCATCTCGTTGTAATTTTTTAGATTTGGTATTTGTTCTGGACTATGTCTACAATGTTTCATTGATGATTCAATAGTAATGGACTAATAGATTATTCGATATTCATTTATTTGTGATTTGTGGCAATCATGTTTAATGGTGATTGTTTCACTGTAACAAAAATGCTTTAGAGTTCATGTATGACAATGTGATTTCTTGGTTGTGAGGCTTGTACTTAATGCGTTTGGTCATTGACAGGTATAAGGATCGGTTTATTGCTTCATTACCACCTTCATGCAGGGCTAGCACCGACTTTACTCGCCCAGTTTTTACTGCTGCAGCGTTTTACCTCTGTGCAAAAAAGCACAAGGTAGTTTGTCATACAGCTAGTCCAGTTGGAACCTATTATATGACAGTGTGCGTGTTTGTGAAAGTAACGATTGTTTGTTTATATGCTAATTTTGTAGCTTAAGGTCGACAAGAGCAAGATAATTGAACTTGAGGGTACTACAGAATCAGAATTTTCCAACGTGTCTACCTCCATGGTCGATCTATGTTTTGATGTCTTTGGAACAGCTAGAGAAAAGAAGGATTCAAAAGAAATCAAAGGAAACCGAGGTACAATTACTGCAGTCTGTATACAACTTGCATCACTGGAAATGGAATTAGTCCTGTGTCCTGTCCTGCATTTACTTAATGTCTGTGTTTGCAGAACTTCTTGATGTGTTACCTGTGAAAAGGAGAGTCGAGGATGGTGGCTATTCTTCTGATGATGGAGAAGAGGTACCCATTATAGCCTATACTCTTACAGAAATAATGTTTGCTTTAGACTCAGCCTGGTCAAGTGTTCTATAGATCTCTCCGAATATTCTGATGTTGATCATCTACACTTGCACCCGTCGGCTTACAAGAAGCGTAAGTTAACAGATAAACATGACTATGACAGGTGGAAGTCCGCTGTCATCGATTCCAACAAGAACAGCAAGACTGAAGGTAGTACGAATTCTCCTGTGTCTTCAACAGGTGAGGAACTTTGCTTAGTTTCACTCTAACAAATGTGATTTTTATGCTACAGCTCCTCCTGCCAAGAGAAACAAGATGAAGCAAGGAACGCTTGATTTCCTAAAGAGTCTTCCTCCGAAAACTGCAGCGGAGGCCTTGTGACAAGGCTGTCTACTTTTGGTTGGAGGAGTGTTCAGTATCAAGAGGATCTCAGAGTGTAGTTAAAAAGAGTTGATATCTTGAAAATTATACTGATGCTGTAAATGAGGACAAATTTGCAGAGAACAATACTTTCTTATCACCTAGCCTATACGCTTGAAATTGAAGATACGCTGTAGCACTCTCTCCGTCCCGGAGAACAATTAATGCCCTCTTTTTGTCTATAAATTAAAACTTCCAGATTTTTTGTTAGGTACATTGGTACGTTCCGCACAAGTTTTTGCTATATGTGTTAATTTCTAGGGATGAAACATATGTAATAAGATAACCAATCTGATTCATAATGGAAGGAAAAAAAAGAAGGATTTAATGAAATCAACAAAGAATAACAAATCAAAAGTATTGATTAGAATATGCAAAAACAATGGTATAGTCTTGTGATCCAGACAAGAATTAACTGAAAAAATAAAAGTAAGAAATTGAGAAACTACTCAAAAACCCATTCATTCTCCATGCGAACCTCCTCTTCTTCCTCAGGAGTAAAATCATTTACAATGTTGAATATCCTGCGAACTTCCTCGGGTGTCTTATCCTTGATCATGTCCGCAGCAGTTTGGCAACCCAAATCCAGCAGGTTTTTTATGTTGAGGTAATTCGCAGCCAATATCAGCTCAAACAACATGTTCTGATTCACCTTCATGAACTCAGTATCAAACGCCTTCAAATCATCCTTGGCGACAGTTGTTTGTGGGATCATCCTGGGCCTTGTCGTCTGCTGCTTTGACATGTCGCTTGCAGTACTCGATTACCTTGGCCATAACGTCAGCTGTGACGTTTGGCAGGGGGTAGAAGGAAGAATCATCGCAATCCTCGATCATGTTCTTGATAGTCTGGGATTCGAAAGCAACCTTCTCTTCGACTTTAAACGTGTGCCCATCAGAGCTTCTCAGGACAACCATCTTTTCCACGGCAGGAGCAGGAGCAGCAGCCTCGGAGGAAGAAGAAGAAGAAGACATTGTAAGTAGTGAATTATGAATCGTATAGTAAAGAAGGGTTAGTATATATAGAAGGCGTTGATGGAGTTAGAATACAACTAGGATTCGAAAACAGTACACTCTCCTTTTCTGTTTCGGAATTCGAATTAAGCATAGATTTTGTGTTTTTGGTAATTTTCCTTTTTGCATTTTAATTACCTTTTGCCAGTACATACGTAATTTGGTTTATTATTGGGATTTCCTTTTTGCATTTTAATTACCTTTTGCTAGTACAGGTTTATTATTTGGGTTTCCTTTTTTTCTTCAGTGATGTTTAACGAGCAAGTAATTTGGCTCGAGTTATTATCGAGCTTGAGATTGGAATTTAAGTGCTATAGGGTTGGTTTATTAGAATTGAAAGTTTTGAGTCAAATTTTTAATAAATTGTAACTTGCATTTTCAAGGAAATTGTTTATTCAGAAAAAAAGTAAAAAGGGGAGTGAATTTGACAAAAGTCAACAAAAAAATCAGTGTAATATTTCAAACATTACGGATTTAAACATTCAGATATTATCTTAAAAAGGTGATAGATGTAAATTCAGCTCCAAATAAAGTCGGCCGTTTAGAAAAATACTTACCTCAACATTCAAACAAAATATTCTAATCAATCCTAACTGGGATAGTCCAACAATGTCAAGAACCCACTGGTCGAGGGCAACCTACTACTAAATGTATTAGAGGGATCGATGTTGGTGGGTTGGTGCAAATGTTCGTGTAACGCTGGCAATCAACTCACCTCGGGGCAAATCTACTCGCGCCAAAGGCCTGACGATAATCTGCCCGTCCACATCTTCTGAGCCGAGAATGGCCCTCCAAGCAGTTTCCACAACTTCCGTGATGAACACCTTCGCGGAGGACAAGAATTCATAATTTCCCACCGAAATAGTTTGACACACCGAAGTGGGGAGGGGCCCCAACTTTCAAAATAATCTCATACAATCACAGGTCCGCCCCTTCAACACACTTAGCTCCTATACTGTTTCGTAAAAACAAGTATGTGAGACTTGTCCTATAAGAATTTCTGGCAAGAGCCTAAGCAGTGATCAATCAGTATACTCCTACTAGATCCGGGACCTTCAGTAACGCAGTTACAATGATTTCCATACTTGGATAATAAGGGAATTTGCCCTCTACATAATGAAGTTCAATTTGAATAGTATGAAATTGAAATCTTTACTCGGTACAACAAGAATAATCCGTCGCAAATATGTAAAGATAATCTCAATTTGCAGAGATGTAACAAGCTCTAGTGTTTGCCTTCACTTCTAGGATTACATTGGCAGTAGCATTACAGTTCATTCCATATCTACAACTTCAAAAATCAAATCCTATATAAATATATGCTGTCTAGCTTCAGGACAAAGTACCCACTTTTCCATGGCTTCAATTCAATACAACTTAATTGGCTTCTGATTTTGCGCATTTTACTGAGTTTCATTGTATAGAAGTGGCGTTGCCGACCCAGTATTGCTTAACAGCAACCACTATTTTTTGGGGAACAAGGGGTCCGTCCTCGTGATCCATTGTTTTATAACTCCATCTCATACCTCTGATGATCTTCTTCACTTTAACAAGAACATCAGCTTCATCCCGGAATATAACTGCACCTTCTGGCCGAAGAATTCGATCCATCTCCAAAAGAATGTCTTCAAAGTTGCACCTGAATTATTTTTTCATTTAGGTGAGCTATATGTTACATAGAACCAAAGATTATGTAAACTCGGAGCTTAGAAATGAGGAACCAGAAATTACTGTAAATGAGTAGATAGTACTATGTTTATATAATTATAGACTACGAATTTAGAGAAGACTTGTTTTCTAGTATATCACAAGGAGTCCAAAATGCACAACATTCCATATAAAAAAGCAAACAAACCTAAAATTGAGATTTATTGGCATCTGTATCGGAAAAACAAAAGTTACCAGGTACATACTTGCCCTTGTACAGGCTAAAAACGCCATTAGCATGGATGAGGTCATAAGTCCTTGGATATGTAGAGAAGGCTTCACACCTAAATAAGAAGATAGCAATAAGCATAAAATCAGAATAGATGTTTCATTATTTTAACAAGAGAAACTCAAACTATATTCAACTACCAGATGCAGACAGAAATTAACTCCATACAGAGGATCAGGAAAACTATGAGCTCTACTTGAAAGCTTGCGACTTCCGGAATCAATTACAAAAATTACATTTGAACAGAGTGGCCCTTCAAAAATTGGTCCATGGTTTTAGTGGCATTTACTGAGAGAGTAATAACACGTACTCCATTAACTATCTGAATGAGAAGCAGGTCCAAAGAACTACAACATTCAAAGAATGTTAAAACAAAAGTGATAAACACAATGCAGGACCAACTACAATGAAACCCGCTTCGACAATAAGAAACAGTAGAAACAATGAAAACAAGGTTTTATGATATACCAGTCATGATAGATCCCAATTAATCCTCTTTCATAAATAACACTCAGCGTACTCTGTTCGGCAATAGTCGGCACTACATTCATAACCCACAGTTTGGGAGATTGAAGCGCAGCTGCAAAACCACCTAGTCCAGCATTCATATCCATTATATTACGGTATCTTCCAGAATCGATGATCTTGATTATCCTTCTATAGGCATTCACGTGCTTTCTCCATTGTTTAATGTCCTCCTGATAGGCCTGAACAGAAACTCCAGAAACTGAGCCACTCGCAATCCTGGGCGGAACAGCAAAAAGCCTATCTGGAAATGGTTCGAGATCCCAACTAGAAACTTCACTGTTCTTGCCATTATTGCTAGGTGTGATGCATGGTTCCATTTTCTTATACCTGGTTAACAGTTAAAACAATGTGTGCATCAAAATAATTGACAGTGTGATTTCTCTTAGTACCTAATGTATGCAACCCCACCAATTAACAGAAGGGCACTTAGCCCATATTCTAATTCCAAGGAAAAGTTACAGATAATAGTACACGGTTTATTGGCCCTTTTCTTAAGTTCCAACTGTTATTTGCTCGTAACCACCTGGAATCATCACATGTACTCCCTCCATCCCATGAAGAATGTGCCGTTTTACTTCGACTACAAATCACTCCTATATTAGATCGGAAATAAAAACATTTGATGAAATTATATTATGAAAGTATAGTAAATGTACTTTCATAGTTTTTTTTTTTTTTTTTTTTTTTTTTTTTTTGGTTAAGAAGTAAGTTGTGATCAAAGTCGACATTAAATGTCAACCGAGACATTATTAGTGGGACGGAGGGAACAGAATGCGTATATGCTATTTTAACTTTTAGTGAAACAAGTTATGGCCCAACTAATTGTACAAGATGTATCAGTAAATAATCTATGAGTGAGCACACATGACATTGTAAAAATGGTGAATCGAAAGGAGTTCACACAAGTAGTTGTGATTTGTGAATATATACCAGACATCATCAGCATCTTCAGTTTTACAGAATGTTGCTCCAGAATTCTCTTGAGAAGCATGACAAGAGTTGGTATCAATTTTCTTCCGCCATATTGCAATTTCATCTTTTTCGGAAATTTTCTCCCAACACAGATTTTTAGCGACCTGTTCAATCTTTCTCTGTTCTTCCTGAAGTTCTTCCATCGGACGTTGCCATGCCTTGTAGTGGGTTTTCCAATTGATTGGAGGGCCTGAAAGCACCCAGTAGCCACCTGGTCTCAGCACACGATCCACTTCCTTCATGTAGAATCCATCTGCATTGAGGGGGGAAAACAATTACTACAAATTTCAACAGCTGACCAATCCTGGGGAGAGACACATTCAATAATTTAACCAATATTTGTTCTGACCATTCAGCCCCCAGGGTATGAGGCAACGAGAGCAGTGTGCCATGTCAAATGCTCCAGATGGATATGGCAGTTTTATGGTTCCAAAAACACCAATAACTGCAGGTACACCCCGTTCAAGTGCAAACTGAACCTGCGCTTCATGTGAGTCTCTAGGTGCAAATGACATTGCTATAACATTTCTTTCCCAGAGATATGCTCCCCAACTAGCAACCTAAACAATCACATGATATAGAATATTAGCCGCATAAACACCGATTTAGTGGGTACTGCTAATAATGGTTATCAGAGAACCAAGAAACTATTTTGTGAAAGTTGGAGATATATGCACCACTAAAGGGTGGGAGATGTAACATTGTCATACAATTAGGCTTATAGTAATTTCACAAAAGCTTCACCAATAACTGATTAACCCTTCAGCCAGGGTCAAAACAGAAACGCAATGGAAATGTGCGGGTTAATAGAGAAAGGATCTTAGCATTTAACATACCCCACAACCAGTGTCTAATGCAGTCCTAACAGTTCCATTTGCAAACGGAATAACCGACGCAAGATGATCAATGTATTTATCAGCTCCCTCAGGGAACTGCGTCCCACCACCAGGGAACCTAAACACATTGCCCTCATACTGAACCCAGTTCTGAATAGCCTTTTCGACAGTTAAACTTTTGTAAGGCGCATTGGCATAGGGAACATAGTCGCGGCTCTTGGGCCACCGAAACGGGGTTACGTATCCTTCAGGAGCCGGAATAAGACAACGCAGTTTCTGTAGTTCAGATGGACAGTGCCTTTCGCGATAGATCATATTAGCTCTGGGGAACTTCATGGCAAGTTTCCGATACTGACAGGGAGTATGATCAGTGAATTTGGCATGGCATGGCATGTAGATCGTCGCTTTAGGATCTGAATCAGTTTCCCCAACTCCACCGCCATGATGGGTTTCAACATTGAGTTCAGGAAGAATGTTGCAGTTTTCTGCACTCTTAGCTAACTGGACAGGTATGATGTCCCCCTTTCCGAACCCACTCCTCTGCCATGCTCCTAATAGGTAGAAAAAAAGGCCCAGACCGGCTACTATGCAAATCGTTACAGACCGCCTAGTCCTACTGTCCCCTGAATGAAATCTGTTCGCCATTGCATGCCCTGTAGTATATATATTTCATGCTTAATATAGACATAAAAAGAAACAGAAGCCCGGACAACCGCTAACCATCTCTCGAACAATCAAAGGAGTTTCCTCATTGATGCCAAGAAGTGCATGGTACGATTTCAAGGCACATAAAATATATATAGAGAAGTTATTGGCCTAGGTCAATAAAATAATTGATCAGCATGGCAAAAAGATTGTCAACCAGATCAATCTCAGAAGGTAAAATTAACTGTGCAACGCAAGTATTCAACCTTAAAAGTTTTACAACCTAAAGTTCACATTGTTACAGATTCCGAGCGTGCCAAATGTGCAGATCAAGAGGGTTTCATAAGCATAACTTGGCCAACAACTTTCTGCTGACTAACCACTAGTGATGCAATGTGCCTCAAACTTGCTCAAAAAATAATCTGAATTCCTCAGTTTTCGTTAAACCTAAGAATTATACGGTGCTTGAAGAAAATCGAGTGACCCAGTCACACTGCATTGAGTATGCATAACAGAATTGAATTGCACTGGAGTTTGTAATGATACGTTCTACTTGCGGTGTAATTGAGGCGATAGAATCTGAAACTAGATTAAACAGAAATTGATATGGAATTGCATAACTGAAGCAACTAATATGGAGTGTTTAATTAACTTGGAACAAAACTTAAACTTGACACAACATTACCACTTTACGAGTATCCAACTTGAACATAAACTAATAAAACATAACCAATTCGGATCTGATCATTAAAAAAAGGTAAAGCGATACAGATTTGAGCCCCCACTGGGAAAAAACCTCACCAATACAGAATAAAAATAAAATTGCAGAACAGCCATGAAAACATATAAGCTCCAAAACAGCAAAAGATCGTGCCTTTTAAGCTTCAAGAACAAGAAGTAGAACAATTAAACAAAAATCTTCTTTGTCGACACAAATAAAGCTAGAAAAGAATGAAGGAAGAGGTAAACATACTTGCGGTCAGGTCAATTCTGTGAAAAGTAGTTAGCTATCTAAATCTCAAGGCAAAGGCATCAAGTGAAGTATCTAATCTAAGGGATTTATCTGGTTGCGAAAAATGAAGCCAGAATTAGTTTGAGTAGTAAAGAATCAACTGAAAATGCCCTAATTCTGATCTTGGAAAAATACAGTCTGTTTATCTGTCTGTCCCAAAACTTGGAGAGTGAACAGAGAACAGAAGAGAAGAGAAGAGAAGAGAAGAGGGTAGAGAGTTCCTGAAAATGTCGAAATGCACATGGACGGTAATTCTAATGATATGATGAGCAGGCAGGCCAGGCAGAAATTAATACTTTTACTCAGACTCCGACCATCCCTATGTACGATTTAATAATGTAGATAACCTTATGGCATACATGCTTGTTAGTTCACTGGAGCAGTTAATTAGCAATTGCACCGGTTTAATTGGTCGGATCTTCATCGATTAGTGGTCAGATCGTTATGTTATAAAATATAAGTATGATGTTTAAAGTTAAAACATGATATGTGATGCTGATCTCATAATTACCATCTCTAAAAATGGCAAGCAATGGATAACCAAGACCAAGATGAAATATCTGAAGAGTATAAAATAACTCCACTTAAAAAATATGTCACCATAGGTGGAAACAAAAAGGATGGTAAATGGGTGTGCAATTTTGGCTGAAAGATGACCCATACAAGTGCTCATATAATCGTATCAGGGCACATTTACTAGGTTTGAGGCCAGGTGAGAAATCTCAAATGAATCATCAAGTGCAACAAAGTTGGTTATAAAAGAGCAAAATTGCACAAGAAGAAGAAGCTGCAAGAGAGCTTTATGGGGGACCAATACTTTAACGCTCCAAAGTTTCAAGTCAAGTCCAAAGAGATTAAAGGGATTGAGAACGCTACTCATATCAACAATGTGCACCTTTCTTTTCGGGAATCCATCTATAAGAACTCCAAAGTTAAGCGTGCTTGCTCTGGAGCAATCTTAGGATGGGTGATCAACTGGGAAGTTTCCCGGTTCGCGCACAAGTGAGGACAAAGTGTGCTAGAAAGGACATGTGTACAGTGGGGCCAGCATATCACCCGGAGAGCTGCACATGAGTAACCGCGCCGGCCAAAAGGGTCGGGGCTCGGCCCATTAGTGGTTCGGGTCGTTACAAATGGTATTAGAGTCGTGCCAACCCAAAGCCCAAAAGGGGTGAACGGTTGGCCGGACCATGGTGCGGCGGGGACGTCACACAATTCAAGAGGGGGTGAATGTAACGCCCCAAAGTTTCAAGTAAAGTCCAAAGAGATTAAAGGGATTGAGAACGCTACTCATATCAACAAGGTGCACCTTTCTTTTCGGTAATCCATCTATAAGAACTCCAGAGTTTTGCTCTGGAGCAATCTTAAGATGGGTGACCAACTGGGAAGTCTCCCGGTTCGCGCACGAGTGAGGACAAAGTGTGCGGAAAAGGACATGTGTTGGTACAGTGGGGTCAGCATATCACCCGGAGAGCTGCCCATGAGTAACCGCGCCGGCCCATTTGTTGAGGGTAAAGTCTCCCATACACTTAATAAGTTCTTCCTAAATCGCTAATTCCAAATCACTGTAGAGCGTCCAAAACAAAGGTCCAAAGCACTCCAAAGAACTAGAAGGTAAGATTACATGCACAAGTAACTTTGGGGGGGGGGGGGGGGGGGGGTTAGAACCGTAGACCCGGTTTGCTAAGTATCAAACCGGGTAAAGACTTTACTTGAGAGAGACTGAAGATCTGCTCTGTATGGTGATCGGGATTAGTTCGTAATGATGACTTACCATATACATGGGAATGTGTGCCATATATATAGGCTTCTCCCAAAAAGGAAGAGCTTCACTAGATCGTGCCAAGTGTAAGGCTCAGATTGCGCCAACAAGGCTCTGTTAGGCCCATGGCCCATTAAGAAGACTTAGCCCATTTCCCCTTTTGGCTTTCGAGGGTAATTTAGTCTTTCCTTGAGAGATTAGAGACTTCTGATGTCCGTTTCGGACCTTCGTCCGAAAGGGTAGGTTCGGAGCAATGATCCGAGCAGTACTCGCTTGGTTGTAAGACAACTTAAACAACCTCCTAAAGTACCGTGGTTCGGACCTTGCTAGCCTCGGACCTTGCCTTCTCTCTTGGTGCCAGTTCACTTGGTTCCTTATGAGGTCAGTGTCATATGTTCGAGTCAACATCTCTGGGTGGGACCACCATGGTCTAGGTCGGACCGCTTGTCTTGAAGGCCAAGGTTCTTATTGCTTATTTCAGGAAAGTTAACTCCAAAGGAACCTTGGGTCGGACCTTGAGCCTTTTGACCTTAGACAGCTTAATACGCCTTAAAATACGCTCCAAAGGCGTCTATGACGGATTGGACATATTTCCGTATCAATACCATTAGTGGTCCGGGTCGTTACAGATACGAAAAAGAAGTAAGCATGATGATGCTACTCCTACTCCAACCGCAATACAAGGTGGGAATAAATATGGTGCTAGTTTCCATTCAGTAAAGGGTTTGTTTAACATGACAACAAGGGAAGATACAAACACAAAAATAGCAAGGTTCTTTTATGGTTGCGGAATATCGTTCAACGTGGCAAGGTCTCCACTCTGGATTGATGTAGTGAAAGTTATCAACGAATCTCCACGAGGTTATAGAGCCCCGGGATCGGGAAAAATTCGAACCACATTGCTTGATAAGGAAAAAACTAATGTGGAAGGAGAATTGATGATTGTGAAGTAAGATTGGCCTCTTTATGGTGTTTCTATTGTGTCTGATGGGTGGTCCAATATTCGAAGTCAACTGTTGCTCAATGTTTTGGCGGTTTGTAATGGTAAGGCTATTTGCTTGTTTTTATGAAGTCTATAGATAGATACTTTATAGGAAAAGAAACTTGTTGAGTTTATATATTAATATATGATATTTTGGTGGTATGTGCAAGTAACCATGTTTTGCTGATATTGTATGATCTTCAGTAGGCAGCGCCGTCTTGGAGATTTTAGGGGCCCTGTGCCACACTTTAAAAGTGACCCTCGGATAATAATAAATGCAAACACTTTTTTTTAAATGGAAATGAATCTGAAATAGTAGTATGAAAAGTGTAGAACAAATGTATTAAAAGCGGCACAAAAAAGGTCATATATTAATAAAAGAAACATTTTTATAAATGTAAATAAGAAGTTATATAAAAGTGTGGAAAAACTAAAACCAGAAATAAATAGAAAAAATAGCCAACAAATCATGTTTAAAAATCATATTATTTGTGCAAAATATAAAACTTTGTACATTTTGAAAAATAAAACAAATCATTAATGTAGGCCCTATAATAAGATAAGTAATCATATTATAACAAAATAAGTATATTAATAAAATTTAGTATTTCCAAAAAAAGATAAATAAAAAAGTTGTGATAACAATAACACAAGCAAGAGTCGAACCTTTAACCTGAAAGTAAGGAGGAAGATTTAAGTGGTCTTCATCTACCACTGGAGGAACAATCTTTGACGACTTTATACGACAGCAATATACATTATACTATAACCCAAAATAATTTGGGGGCCCCAAAAATTTATGGGCCCTGTCAGCAGGGCAGACAATGCCTCAGTGGATACCATTTCTAGATCTCTAGAACGGTATATTCTTACATCATAATAAAAAGTGTGTTGGCAAAAGAATAGAATCATTTTCTCTAACAAAATACATATTCTAACAAAACAAGATATATGCCAAATAAAAGATTAGATAAATACCTTGGCTTGCCTTTCTTAACAGGGCATAAGAAAAGGGATTTATTTGACCAGATTATAAATAGAACAACTTCAAAAATTAATATATGGTATTCCAATTTCAAATACCTTTCTTATGCAGGAAGACTAACATTGATCCAGGCAGTAACAAATATTATACCAACTTATTGCATGTCAATAGCAAAGGTGCCTACAACTCGTATAGACAAAATTGAGGAAATCAACATACATTTCCTCTGGAATGGTACTAAAAATGGAAAACAAATGGCAAATCAAAGGGGAGTCTGGTTTGCAAACCTAAACACCAAGGAGGATTAGAAATTAGGAATTTACAGGTTTTCAAATAATGTCTTTCTTTTCAGGCATCTTTTGAAACTTACTTTAATTTCCAACCAAATACTTTATGGACTCATGTTTACAAACAAAAGTACTATTTTCATAATTCCTCCCCTCTTCAGGCCATTTCTAAACCAAGACATAGTTGGTTTTGGAGGAAAACCTGATCAAATTAAAAGAAACCTTCATTTATGGTTTACTTTTTCAAGTTGGAGAAGGAAATTTGACAAAGTTTTGGAAACATCACTGGATTCCAGGTAACATGTTAAAAGATTTTGTACCGGATCATACCCCAAGTGATGAAACTGTTAGTGTTTTCCTACAATGTAACAACTGGAACATCCCCAACCTTCTGGATTCTCTTGCCCAGGAACTTGTAACTGAAATAATAGGAATCCCTATACTTTCTCCTTCTTCACAGGACACTCTGATTTGGAATTATTCTGTCAATGGGGGGTTTTCAGTTAAAAAGCCTATAATTTCCCCTCTAATCAGAAAAAGGAAAGCATTCCGTCACAATGGCCCTAGAAAACTTTATTGAACCTCAAAATTCAAGCCAAGATAAAGTTTGTTATCTGGTTAGCCATTCTTGACAGGCTCCCAACTGGTGCAAGATTAGTTAAACAAGGCATTACCCAGGATAACACCAGTAGAATGTGTAAAACCACTGAGGAAATCTTGGAACATCTCATACTTGACTACCCTTCCTTCTCACAAACCAGGAGATGGATTTTTCCTAGTCAAAGAGTACCCCTCTCCCAACTAGTGTTCCAGACATCCAACATAAATCAGTAAATTAAATCCATCTTACTTTGCTAGCTCATTTGCAGAACTAGAATTGACCTAGTCTTCATAAACAAAGAACTCAACCTCCACCACTTCCATACCACCATGCTCAATCTTATCAAAGATACAAACATCTCCTCCCCCCACCCCCAAAAAAAAAAAAATTAAAGAAAGCTATAACCTGCCAATGGAAAAAAAAAAAAAAAAAAAAACCCCTCCCCCTGAGGCTCTATGTCTCAACATTGATGGCTCATTCCAAAAAAATAAATGGACATGCTGGGGTGGGATGCACTCAGAAATGATGAAGGAGTGTTCATCACGGCAAGCTCAACTTTTGTTGGAAAAGTTTATCAAAACACTACAGAAATCTATGCACTTAAAATAGGGCTTGATTTTTGCACACCACTAAGCCTGCAAAAACTTAAAGTCCAAACTGATTCGCAATTTCTTGTTACTTGCTTAAACAGGGGAGCAACAGCCACATCCCAACAACAGGGAATACTTGAGGAAGCACTAAAAAGCATGAGAAAGATAGCACAAGTAAATGTTGCCTTTGTGTATAGAGAATTTAACGAAGTAGCAGACAGACGGTCAAAGGAGCAAGCAATTTGACTTTTGAACAAGCATCGAAGAACCCTAACTTTTGTACTAGTATTTTGTGCGCTAGTCTTCATTTTGTATGGGACATATGCTATCTGATGCAATAGCTAAAGATGTTCATAATTTTTTAGAATTGTACATGTTTAATTACTAATGCATTCTTAGCTTTCAAAAAAAAAAAAAATCGCAGGATATTATTTCAGGGGTAAAAATGACATTATACATTTAATTTACGGTTTTGGTCCATATTAAAAAAAAATTACTTTTTACAAGAGTATAGTGGACGTCCAAGGATAATTATGACGCCATAATTTGTTTTTTCCGTTTAATTTTGATGATATCAGTAAAAATCATTGATTATTCACCAACGGTGAAAATAGGTTTTGTAAGAAAAGTGTAAGGACAGAGATCGCAAAGTAAGAAACAAACGGAGTTTGGGTTATTTGTAATTTCATCATTATCTATTAGATGTTTATCTTTTTTTTTTTTTCAAAAAAACCTAGTTTAATATGAACACCACTAGCTAGAAGCATCAAATGAATGATCCTTCTTGCTTGCTTTCCGTGGGCTCCTTCCTTATCAATGAGATGTTTGCAGTCAACTGAGTGATATGCCTTTCTTGGAATTGTTTCAATTGCGTGAGGGTCCTGTTCAGAATGTTTGTGGTTTCAATTGACTCATCTTTTATGATCTTCTGGTGAAGATAACTTGTTTAATCAACTAAACTTCCTACTCTTCACAATTATCAGAACACTTCTATCTCTTTAAAAACATCCAGCACATGTCACGTTTTCAAATAATCTGAAATCGAGATTTTAATCCATGCACAATACAACAAACCGGGGTATTTCTCAGGTGTCCTACTCTCCCAGTTTCAACTTTCAAGAGAGCGCATAACAAGTAATGCACCTAAATTGACAAAGTCAGCTTAGACCATAGGACTTGGTTGTTCTATTCCTGGACCACACGCACTTACAGATGATTCATCAGAAAGGCCAGGACTCATGGGCAAGCAAAAGTTAACACGAAACATAGCTTGTTGCGATCAATCAATCACACTTGAAGCTTCAGAATCAGGCCAAGGTCAAGACACTGAGTACTCCACACATCATACATTCATAAATCATCCCGATGGTTCCATGCCTAAACTCAAACTTCGCACATAGCTATACTGACAGTGGAACTAGAAATCGGAAAAGAAAATTACCGTGAATAAAACAAACCTTATTCGCATGTGATCAGAAAGAACTACCTGGGCATTCACTTATGAGCTAAATACACTGAGAAACATCAGAACAACAACAACAAAAAAGTTACATGCTAGTCGAATATATCAGACAAACTATCCAGAAATTCAAGAGAGCAAGTACATTACATTGGCAAATGTTCCCCGGAAACACGTCCAGCACTAATTTGTATATGTTTCAGTGTAATACGGGACGACTGTAGACTCAATACACTAATGTACATTTTGTTCCATATATAAAAGCTTAAGCAAAGCACCAACAGACACCCAGCTTTCAAAGTAATTGAACCTCAATGTGTTATATGATGCCAATCTCGAGGTGTTACTTGACTGGGTGAAGAGAACTCAAAGAAAACATGTATGAATTTATTCTCTGTTCGAGGAAATTATACTCAAGACAAACTTAAACAGAACATTCAATTGAATCTTGAGTCAAATTTGTTAATTCTTCCTATCCTTCTCCCAATCAAAGAGCCAAACGAAAGAAAATGAAACAGTTGAGGTAAAGTACACATTACCCAGGAGCCAGAGCCTCCAGGGAACTAAAGTGGTACAAGGTCTGGCTGGGGAGTAAATTCTTCAGCATCCCATCACAGCACAATTATAAACAAAACTGCATGATTGCTTTCGCCCCAGTAACTCCCAGCGAGGCGGTCCTTCACTTGGGGTCCATGCATTGATTTCTATAAACCCTTCACCAGCATTACGAGGCCCTCCAATCACTATGAGGCGATCACCACATGCCCTGAATGCTAAACCCCAGCCGTACATTGAATCCGCACGTTCAGGCAATCTCCCAATCGTGAACCACGATTTATTGCTCTTGTTATATTTTCGGACCTCCATATCAGCATGATCTGCAGCGTATAGTTCGTTATTTACAACGGCAATTAAAGGAGGCGCTTCTGATGTGTTTGCTGCACCCGAACGCGCCGGGGACATGTTAGGAATTTCAGTCCATGTTTCAGTATCCAAGTCATATTCCTCTCCACATGTGAGAACCTTCTCACCTTCCTTCCCTCCAATGACATAAAATTTTCCATCCATGAACACACTGGAGCACATTTTCCTAGCCTTCTTCATCCTTGGGAGTGTCTTCCATGTCCCGGTCTCAGAGTTGTATAACTCAGCTGAATCAAGGATACCATTTGAATCACATCCACCGGCCAATATTGCTATCTCTCCTAGGCTGGCTGACCCGAACAAACATCGAGACTCGTTCATACTCATTCCGGTACTCCACGTGTTGGTTAACAAGCTATAATGATGTATTACATATGAATAATATTCCTTCCCAAAAACAAGGAGGTCCGTCCCAACGGCCAAAGATTCCTTATCCCCAAAAGCAAAGCCATCATTTCGGTTGACTTGTGGTAATTGCATCCAACGACGCCGAGTAGGGTCAAAAGCCTCCCATTCGAGCAATTGGCATGAAAAATAAACCCAATGTTCAACTACACCGGATTGCCTCCTCAACTTAAACAATTCTCCGCTCCTAATAAGTGAACGAAAACTCTGGTTCAACGACGCGAGGGCACCATAATCCGATCTGGAGCAGCGAATGAGACAACTGATGGAGTTGTCCCGACCAATGCCTGTAATCAATGAACTTGTATCGGAATCATCGCCTGCATGCCCCTGAGTATCAGATTGTACATTAAGGAACACTAAACTCCCACCAATTGACAACACCGTATCCATCCGATCCCTTGACCGCTTGCACTCCTTAACGACATCATCTTCCTCCCCGTTCGCCTCCAATGGACGCTTGCTATGTCGAAGCTCAACATCTTCTAGTCGGTAATTCATGCACCAGCTGCTCTCTAGCTCACAGGTCACTGGATAGTCTCTGGATACTAAATAAGCACGATCTTCCACCATGTTAATAGGCTATTCTACCTCAAAGGGACTTTGATCTGATGCTGCGAAAATCGCAAGCATCAGTCAGAAATCAAGAACTTGTATCAGCGAATGACACCCAATCCCATAAACATAAAACAAGAAGAGATCGAGGCTAACCTCACCTTCTAAGTTTGATCATAACTTAGAAAAGGCAAGTAAGCAAACATTACCAGGTAGATCAAAATTGAAGACTTGCTATATTTGGTAATTAACAAACCAACAAGTTTTGGAATATCAGGAAAATTAAACATCAAATATAAGATAAGCCCACAATATATAACACCTGAAAATTAAATCAACAAGATATCAATCAACTTCCTCAGAAATGAAGCTAACAAGAAAAGGAAAAAAGAAAAAAGAAAAAAAAAGTGGAGCTTTCAGATCTCATAAGTTGAGATCAAACAATACCCAGCTGCATAAATCTTCAGAAAAGCACAAATCAAAACGAAAGATCAAATCTTGCATTGGGTATAGCTGAAATAGCAGCTGATTACTCAAATTAGATCTATCATCTATCAATAATATATAGAAAAACATAGATTTAACAAAAAAAGGGTAAGAAATTCAGGTGAAAGTAGAAATGCATATATAATCGAAGAAGACTTACATATAGTATTGGTTAAGGAGACGAAATGAATTGATGGAAACTGTGAAAACAAGAATCCTTTTTTCTCTTTCTCTCTCCCCCTGTAAAGGTCGCTAATTAGCAACTCAAGTATAGGTGTCTGTTTTTGCTGCTGCTTCTTTCCTTTTTTTTTTTTTTCTTCTTTTTTTTAAAAGCTGTATCTATGAAACAGAAGAGATTTTTGCAGCTTCAGTTCTTGGCGTTGTTGCAAAAAGGAATTGAGAAATCCTTTGGATTCTCTCTCTCTCTCTCTGCAAATGAAATGAAATGAAAAGCATAAGCTTTCTTTGGACTTTGGACGAAACGTATTTTTCTCTCTCTATCAAGTTCAATATATACTCTATTTTTTATGCATTTCTTTTTCCTTTATTAACCCATGCATTTGACTTTAGACTTTTCTGGTTTTTTCATTATTTTCTCTCTTTCTTTTTCCCTTCAAAATTAGCCCCTTCCTCACACATACACTATTTGGTATGATTATGCCATGACTTCGAAATATAGAAATTGGCATCACAATTGTTGGTAGAATACAAGAATGTTGTTACCCCATAGTTTGGGTGATTGAGATTATTTCATAGAACTAATTTACGAGTAAGTTACTGATTATGTAACTCGTCATACTCACATTGTGAAATGAGTAAATGGATGCAAAACAATTATTTCGATTCATGTTGTTCATTTTCACTTACATGTTGGGGGTTATTTACGTACAAACCCCATGTATAATGGTAAAATTACACATAAACCCAACCCAACTCACTGTGTAACATATAGACCCCCGGCCGTTAAATTTTTCTATCAAAAGCCAGTCAAACCGTTAGAAGTCAAAGTCAACATAATTTTTTTAATGACATCATAACAAAATTTTTATGACTCTTAAATAACATAAATATTATTGGTGAGAAACATAAACTGTATTGTAGGGAACACACAAGATATTCTTAGAAGAAACGTGATTTAGTGAGAGGCCTGAGAGACGGATTGATATTCTTAAGTATATGCATAATGTTTTAAACAATATCGGTAATGTTTTGTGAGTGTACATTTTATATAATTTTTTATTTATATGTATATCATTGATGTTTTTAGTAAACCTCTAATGTTTATGGATAAAACTGTAATGTTTGTCCGTCTCTTTTAGTCTCTCCATAAAATCGTCTTTCAGGAAACTTACTCCTAATTTATAATTTATAGAACAACAAGTACATGCTTGTAGAAGCATTCTAACATTTGAATTAATAAAAGTCTAGAAATAAATAATTGAAACTATTCTTAGTAATATATACATTTGGAGTTTGCTTGTATTAATAATACATGTTGTTGGGAGCAAGTCTCGATGGTATACATCTTTCAATATCATTCTATCGTTCATATTCATGTCCGACTTCAGAGTCAGCTCAGCATAGTTTCTGATCAGTTTTTACCTCCAATAAATACAATCCACTACATTTTATTCGAGATTTTTATATGCAGGATGCGGTCTTAGACTTTTTTTTTTTAGGAAACATAGATTATTTTAGTAGGACCATCAATGCTTTTAGTAAGAGCATGGGCTATAATCTTAAGAGCATTAGGTTTTTTCAAGAGAAATATGAAGTACATGCTTTGTTGTTTTTGAAATCGTAAACTCTTGATCGATTAAAAATATTGTAACTGCTTTCTTATCTCTCACTTACTTCGTGAACTCCTCCAAACATATATGCTAGAGAATATAGGGAACATTGATCTGAAACGACATTTTAGGGGAAAAAAAAGTGATGTATTCTAATGGTAATGGTTGTCAAGATCATAGGGAATACTCGCAAGAACATGAAACATATTTGAAAGAAAATAGATAATATTGTAAAGAACATTATGCATATTCGAAAAATTAGAAAAATGTAGATCAACTCACATACCTGTTGGAAACAACAACAGTTGATAGATTTTTAGTTGATATTCGAGATAACATTGTCATAAGACATGGCAAAAATAAATTATATTTAGTAAATGGATGATTATCAAGAACATAGGTCATATTGCCAAGAAGATAGTGCATATATGAAAGCACAAAGGAAATATTGTCAAGAATAAAATTCAAAATAATATTGTCATAAAACATAACACGAAATGAATGTCAATAATATATGAAATACTAGTAAGAATATAGAATATATTCGAAATAACACAGTGAATATTGTTAATGATATAATACATATTCGGAAAAAAAAAACATAAAGTTGTATATCAACTCACATACAAGTTGAAAACAACAACAATTGATAAATTTTCAGCTAATATTTATGATAGCATTGTCATAAAACATTGCAAAAATGGATTATATTAAAAAATGGATGATTGTCAAGAACATGTGGATAATTGGTAAGAAGATAGTACACATACAATAGCATATGGGAAATATTGTAAAGAACAAAATTCAAATAATATTGTCATAAAAATAGTACATAGAACGTATACGAAAGAGCAAAAAAGCATTTGACAACAAAAGTGATTGTCAATAATATGAAATATTGACAAGAACATAGTACATATATATTTGATCGAACATTGAGAATATTGTTAACAACATAACACATATACGGAGAAGTGCAAAAAATATTGTGTGCCTTTTTATTATTCATATCTGAATCGCTGATTAAGAAAATCAATTCTTATGCGCGAATGATTACACCTTGCAAATGCATAAACAATAACAACAACAACTACAATCAATTGTTAATCAGAACAAAAAATATAGATCGGTAGTTGAATCGAGCTTGTTGGAAGGTGATGTGACAATTAAATGTGCGATATAGCATTCTTTTATACCCTCGTTTTTTACTTTAGATGCAATATTTGTATCGTTTTATGGTCAAATACCAACTTTGCGTGTTTTCTGTAGGTCATGATCGCGTTTTTGAGGAATTACACGATTTCATGCACCAAAACGACATAATTGTGCGAAATCGAGAAAGTTAAGAAAATATGTCGGATTCGCCATTACACGAAGTTCGAGTAGTCAAAACATGTCATACGACCAACCAGCGCAAGGGTAATTGAAGATGCTACAACTTTGTAGGAGACATGTTCGGAAGTGCAAAACCGAGGAAAGTAAGGAAGCATGAAAATTCTACTTGGAGCTAGAGAAGTCCGATGAGGTCATGCCACCTACCGTTGCGAATATTTCGAATCCTCGAGAAATGTTTAAGAAGGACATTTTTCAAGATAACGAGGTTACGAGGCTCGAAATCGAAGAACGAAGAAAACCTGTATACATAATCTTGGAGAAATCGACCAAGGGGCACTGTTTTGGCTGTACACGGAGTTCTAGAAGTCCGATTCAAGCTCATGACCTATGGATGGAAAGCTTATTTAAAATGCTAAAACTTTGATGCTTTGCACTTTCCGAAAAAAATGAAGTTTAGAGGTCCAAAATCAGCCCGAAAAGCGAAACATCTAACACTTGGGCCAGACAGCCTTCTTACGGTCCATCAGGCCTCAGCCCGCCTTTTAGCTTTTCTTTCTGGCCAAGGATGTCTAGAGCATGAAAATTCAACTATAAATAAGACCCTAGTATCTCATAATTCTACACCGCTCACAAAGCAGCTCTCCTGAAAGAGAACCAGTCCTCGGGAAGCGAAACCCCAAAATCAGCTCTCTTGAGAGAGAACCAGTCCTCGGGGAACTAGGATCGACATCTTCAAGCATAAGGGATCGAAGAACAGGGAGGAAACCCTAGCAACTGCACGAAGACATCAAAGACTAAGCTTTTCTTTTCCTTTTCTTCTTTCCTAGTTTCGATTTCATCTTACTGGATTCGATTTCTTCCTCTGCTACTCTTGATGATTTCGATGTCAGTATTTATAAGGATACTATGAGTAGCTAATTTTATTTTGTAAAGGCGAACCGCCGTAACTCTGCTTTTGCTACTTCTTTATATACCGTGATATATTAATGAATTAGTTTTAAAACGTAATTCGTGCTTGTTCTTTATTTGTCCAACTCTTTATGTGGGAAATCCTTACTGACTACGAATTGGTAACGGATTATACATTATCCTGTGTGATTTGTCTGAAAACGTGACGAAATAGTGTGTTGAGTGACACAACACATTGTTGGTAAGTGAAGGTGTCTGGATTAACTATGACTTAATCTTTTTAGCATGTTTCTTTGTTGCATGTAGACGACTAGTACGTTGTTTGATTCTAAGTAGTTGGAAGTAGCATAGCAGAGGGAGGTCGGGGATCCTTTACGCTTCACACCATCAAATACATCAAAACAATTAAGGTTTACTGTGATTTAATTAATCTGTCTGCGATCAATTTGTTTACTTTTCTGCATTCAAACGTTATTTGCTTGTTCCTATGCTAAGTGTCCGTGGAGAACGACATCCCGAGTCAACTTTCCGCTATAAATTGTGGATTTGAGGACTTCCGACTTATAAATTTAATTTTGATTGTATTTAGGGATTACAGGTTCTACAACGAAAAATGAAATCTCTGAGTGCACATCAGAAGGTTTTTTAGCTAGCTGGGAGAATATTTCTAGGGGTTCTTGTGAGTGTAAAAAGAAGCAAATGAATGTGAAATGGGTTTTGCTTCCACATTATATCATATATGTATCCGACCTCATGTATAATAGATCTGACCTGACATATTAGGCCCTTTTTGGGTTGGGGTATTTTAGTAGCTAGCTTTTAGTTTGGGGCTAATATATAATATTATAATCTTGATCTATAGGCCTCTATGTAAAGTTGGACTCCTAGGAGACTTACTCCAAAATCAACAAAAAACTTATACCGTAAATGTATACTCATTATTCTTTCATGATATAATAATTTAAATTATTATTTTAGTATTATTTATCACTCCCTCAATTTCATATAAAACTTTGGAGGAAATAGGTGATTTATCCATAACCATGACTACATAAATGTATTTTACATGTAAGGTTTTACATGCTCATCACATCCTTTTCCACAAATTTCCTCATAATTTTGCTTTATAATTTTATTAGTTATAGAATTAGTACCTGCATATATGCCACCTTAGATACAAAATCTAAATAGAGAAAACCCTTATATTTCCACATATATAACGAGCACTTTTTTTTTTTTTTGTGAACCCGAGCAATAGAATTTGTAAGGTTTTCTTTTTTACAATCCAAACACTTTTCATGACACTTAACTCTTAGGCAACGATAGAATTTCCTTACATAATCAAGTCACCTTGTTTTAGTCAAGACACCTTAGTGACTAGGAAGTAAACAAAAAAGCAAAAAATGCATATTTGCATATTAGGCCCCTCGACTTTAGGGACCTGTTCATTATGCACTAAATATTATAGAATTTTCCCGTATTTGCATTAAACATTTCCATATATTATAGAATTGTCCATTTTTCAAATATAATTACACTTCCTTACTGTTTTTACTTTTACTTTATTTTTATATAATTACATTTGTATGTCGTTTTACTTTTAATTAAGGCCAAATGTTGAATAATCTTTGTTTGTCGGGACGTGGTCGTGGACATTATTTTTTATATTAAGTACCGGGCATTGTTTATGTCAAATGTCGGGCATTTATTCATGTTAAGTGTCTTGACATTGTTTGTATTAAGTGTCGGGTTATTGTTTGTCGGGCATGCATGGGCCTTGTTTGAGGTGAGTGTCAGGCATTGTTTTTGCCGGGCACGGGCATATTGTTTGTGTTAAGTGTCGAGCATGTGCATTGCTTTGTGTCCATTGTATTGTGTCAAGTGTCAGACATTGTTTGTCGGGCACGGGCATTGTTTATGTTAAGTGTCGGGCACTTATTTGTGTTAAGTGTCGTGACATTGCTTGTGCTAAGTGTCGGAGCATTCTTTGCTGGGCACGGGCCTTGTTTGTGTTAAGTGTCAGGCATTGTTTTTGCCGGGCACATGCATAGTTTTGTGTCAAGTGCTGGGCATTGAATGTCGGACACAGACATTGTTTGGGTCAAGTGTCGGGCATTGTATGCCGGGCACGGGCATTTTTTGTCGGGCACAATCAACGAAATCACTTTTCTCTTTTAGAGTTGAACTTCATAAATCATGAATCGATAATAAGTTACATTAGAAGGAAAGGCTGGCAACAAAGAATCACCATCATAGTCCTTAGTTAATATGCTAAATTATTTTGGAGTTTGGGGAATATAATGAAACAAAACATAACTGAAAGATTTAGCTCATAATTATCAATGGGTTGGCTATCAATGACTACATGTTGGCCCTCTTATTTTCATTAAACCAAACTTGCTTTTCGACGTTACCACTAACTACACACTTTTGTTTAATCACGAAAATACCCTCGTTCACTACCGCCAACTACATTGAAAATTAGGTCACGTGCTAGCTAGCAGGCTATTATCCTGCCCACCTTCTTTACTTCATCCCTTCTCGGATGAAAAGTTGCAATTTACCACTAGAAAAACAACTTTCCCCTCAGAAATTTCCCCGAATCACCGATGAACAGTGTGTATGAGTCTTTGGAATTTTGAAATTCGAATATGTATAATGGAGTATATATTAGTAGTAAATTTGGTTAAACCCCAATACAAATACAAATTCTTCAGACAAACAATATTCCACCACATATTTCTTTGACAATTATTCCACATCCGTCGATTTAGGCTTCGATTCGGCTGATAATCATGACTACGGAATCTTGTTTGCTTATAACGATCTCAGGACGATGAGTAGATGAATTTTTCGTCAAAGATCTGTCCGAATCAGTACGTGTGACGGAGGATCCTATTTCGGCTAGTTAGTTTGTACCTATTACTTCTTCTACAATGTTTCACATTGTATGGAACAAGGGATATACAAATAGTTTAAATTAAAGGGTTGTTTGGATTTCTGTTAGATAGATTTATGTGAAGTTAGAGTTTGCTTTATTATGTGAATAAGCCACAATTTGTATTTTGTTTTCTTTGCTCACTGTTTGGGCTTAGTTACATGTCTATTTTGATGGAATTATGATGTACTTAGATTGAAACTTTGATTATACCATGTTTGTGATTCACGGAATTTTTTACGTTGGAATTAATTTCTACATATGGACATAAACTATGTACCAGGTGATGTGACAATAAAATATGCGATTTTGCATGATTTTAGACCCTCGTTTTTGCCAAAGATTCAATATTTGTATCATATTATGGCCAATTACCAACTTCTTGTGTATTTTGTAGGTCATGCTCGTGTTTTTGAGGAATTGAACGATTTCAGGCACCAAAACGTCATATTTGGGTGAAATCAGGAAAGTTAAGCAAATACGCTGAATTGGCCGTTGCACAGAGTTCGAGGTGTCAAAACATGTCATGCGATTAACTAATTCGAAGATAATTGAAGATGCTACAACTTTGTAGAAGACCGCTTTTTGAGAAAACGAAGTTACGAAGCCCGGAATCGAAGAACGAAGAAAACAGATTCGAATCTGCAGAAATCAAAGTTCGGAGGTCGACAGTCGATCGCAGAAGGCTCTCTGCGGCCCACTGTCGACCGCAGTAGGGTCAAATCTTCTAGAAACAGGCTTTTGCTGACCTGTCAGGCTAAAGTCCGCCTTTCTAACCTTCCTTAATGATCAATGGCAGCCAGAGCACGAAATTTCAAGTATAAATGAGACCCCTGGGGTTTCATAATTCTACATCGCTCACAAAGCAGCTCTCCTGAGAGAGAACCAGTCCTCGGGGAAGTGAAACCCCAAAACCGCTGGCCGTCATGCACCCTGAAGGAGGAAACCCTAGAAGCAGCACGAAGACATCAGAGACTAAGCTTCCTTTTCTTCTTTCTTTATTGATCTCTTCAATTTCTGTCGAGTAGAATAATATGATGAGTAGCTAACTTTCTCTTGTAAAGGCGAACCCCTGTAACTCTGCTTTTTCTACTTCTTTATATACCGTGATGTATTAATGGAATAGTTATTAAACGTAAATCGTGGTTATACAACTATATACATCCTTCGTGGTGTGATGTTATGCTGAGTGACACAGTAGTTTCATTGAACTGGGTAGGGGTACTCGTGCTGACTGCGCCTCCTGCACCATAGTATTATATATGCCCATCCGTCGTTAGAGGTAATCGCGTAGAATTTTAACTAGGAAGTTGGGAGTAGCATAGCAGAGGGAAGTCAGGGAGCCTTTACACCTTCACAAACACCGAATACACCAAGTCAATTAGGGTTTATTGCGATCTAATCAATCTGTCTGCAATCATTCTGTTTACTTTCTGCATGCAATTAAATACGATACTTGTTTGTTCCTATACTAAGTGTCTGTGGAGAACGACATCCCGAGTCAGCTTTCCGCTATAAACTATAGATTTGAAGACTTCCGACATAAATAAATTTAATCTTTGATTATATTTAGGGATTACAGGTTTTACAACGAAATCACAATCTCTGAGTGCACATCACCAGGGCATATAAAATTCCGACGCATTACTTAAACATTGCCCGTGCCCAAAACATAACTAAAACATTGCCCGTGCCCGACACATAACTAAAACAATCCGCCACATATATCAAATGTCCAAGCCCGACACTTGACAAAAACCGTGCCCCGGAAAACAATGTCCAAGCCCGGCACTTTGATAAACAATGCCCGCCACATAACAAATGTCCAAGCCCGATACTTGACAAAAACGTGCCCCGCAAAACAATGTCCAAGCCCGACACTTTGCACTACAAGAAAAACTGGACAAAACGACGTTATGGGGCGACGGATTTTATCCGTCGCCCCATAACGACGGATCGCTAATTGGGGCGACGGAATCTATCTGTCGCCCCAACTAGCGACGGATAACTATTATCCGTCGTCAATTGGGCGACTGATAATAATTATCCGTCGCCCAAGTTTGACTTTTGTTAAAAAAAAAATTTTTTTTTTTTTTTGAAAATTGGGCGACGGATAGATTATCCGTCGCCTTATAGCGACGGATACCTATCCGTCGCCACTTTTGGCGACGGATCGACTCTGGGCCGACGGACACGTGTCCGTCGGCCCAGAGTTTCATATTTGGCTCGACAGAGGCAGCCTGGCCGCCTTTTCTTCCTTCTCCCGTCTTCTTCCTCATTCGCTTCTTCCGCTTCCGTGAATTGGTCGTTATTCCGGCCAATCTTGGTGCCTAATCGAAGCTAGTGGGACAAGGAGTTTGTTTCTTCGATCAATTTCAGATTTCTACCGATTAATCAAGGTATTTTGGCTAAAACCCTAGTTTTTTAAAATTTGGGGATTTTGTTTATTTTGATTAATTTGAGCAATTATATGTATATATGATAAGTATGTAGTAGTTAGTTTAGTTAATTTGATCAATTATATGTAATTTGTTCAATTTGATAGTTAGTTTAATTAATGATATGAATGTATGTAGTATGTTAAGTTTGGTATGTATGAATGTATGTAGTTAGTTTGATTTGTGTGTTAAGTATATATAGTTAGTTTAGTTAATTTGATATGTTTGTTAAGTATAGAAGTATGTAGTTTTGATTTGATAAATTTGTATGTTAAGTATGTAATTTGATATGAATATATGTAGTAATTCGATATGTATAGAGTAATTAGTTAATTTGATATGTATGTTAAGTATATAATATATGTACTAAGAGGTTGAAATGGTTAAATTATATGCCCAATTTTGTAAATATCGAACACTTAATTAATAATTAATTTATAAGCAACATATAATAATTAACAATTAACCTCTACAATCTTCTTATCCGAATTGGAATCGATCTAATAAATTAAATACGATCTAATCAATTGGAACGTCTCAGGTTAAAAATAAAGTATATATACAATGAATTCCGACCGTGAGTGGATGTACGATCGTACGGCGGTAAATGGCAGAGTTTCTAGGAGTTTTGTAGAAGGGGTTAAAGGTTTCATCTCGTTTGCCATGGGACGTCCGGTTTGTGCAATTGGGGGGTTGATAAAGTGTCCTTGCACATTGGAAACCTGCAGAAACAAGCAATTTATGACGCCTACAGCAGTATTCGAGCACTTGCGACGTTATGGATTCATGCCTGAGTATCATGTATGGATTCATCACGGTGAGGAAGCACCGTCCATGGCATACCTCCAATGGAGGGAGATGCGGGGTTTGGGGCCGCCTATCGAGTGCCTTTCTTCTTGTCGGAACATGTGCATGGTGTATTGGAGGAGGATGTAGATCTGTTGGAATGCAAGTACTGTGGTAGGGAGCGTCACAAGTGATGAGGAGGGGGTGCATGAGAATGAGGAGTTTCATCCGTTTTGTCTCTAGGCTTGTATAACTAGTAATCATTAGTTGATATATATATGAAACCAAACATTATGGTAAAATTGAAGCTGATGTAACTTATATTATGTAATGCCGTAACAATTGACTGGAGCTAATATAACTTATATTACGTAGCAATTGATTGAATTATTGTGAAATTGATTTATTATCGTAAATGAAAGAACTCGATCTAATGAATTCAAACGTGTCAGGTTATTATCTAATTATTCAATGATTACCGATCGTGGATGGATGTATTGTCGTACTCTCAATGGCAGAGTTCAATGGAGTTTTCTGAAAGGGGTTGAAGGTTTCATTGCATTTGCAATGTCAAATCCGGCTTGTGTAAAGGATAGGTTGATAAAGTGTCCTTGTGCAATGAAACAATGCAGAAACAAGCAATACGTGACTCCTAAAGTGGTAGTCCAGCACTTGAGGAAAAATGGATTCTGCTGCAGACGGTATGGAATCATCATGGTGAGGAAGCAGCACCGTCCAATACATATGACCAATACAGACAACGTGGAAGGAAGAGAAAAAATGAACAAGTCGGGGAACAAAGTACATCTGAAGGCGATGCTATTCGAGCTCGAGTCGAACAAATGGTGTACGATGCTGTAGGGGCGGAGTTCAGGGACACAACCAACACTGAAACCGAGGTGGAGGTGGAGGAACCACCGAATCCCGAGGATCAGTTGTTCTTTGACTTGTTAGAATCATCAAGGAAGCCGGTTTACCCGGGGTGTAAGCTCACTGAGTTGTCTTTGTTAGCTCGGCTAATGAGTTGTAAGGCTAATGGCCAGCAATCTGAAACGAGCTTCAATGAATGGGTTGACGTAATGTCGGACCTTTGTCCTGAAGAAAACCTAGTTCCCACCAACTTTTACCAAGCGAAGAAAAAGATGCGGGATTAGGTCAGTGGTAACCATAGACTGTTGTCCGAAAATGTGCATGATATATTGGGAGGAGGATGCAGATCTAATAGAATGCAAGTTCTGTGGTAAGGAACGGTACAAGCGTTACAAGGAGGGGGCTGCAAAGAAACGACAAAAGAAAAATCTCTCACATAAGAAAATGTGGTACTTCCTCTAGCACCTCGTTTGAAAAGATTGTATGCTTCAAGTGCTTCATGGATAAAATGCGGTGGCACAAGGAGCGAGTAATCTCGGATAATGTCAAGGTGGTAGAATGGACCATCCAAACAGACTCACCCGCATGTAAATCGTTTGACAAGACATATCCAGAGTTTGCGGCCGAATCTAGAAATGTACGTTTGGGACTTTATGCGGATGGTTTTAACCTGCTCGAGTGAACGTAAATACTCTTGTTGGCGATTATGCTCATAATCGCCCCGGTGAGTGCATGAAGGAGCCATTCATGTTTCGATTGCATTGGTGCTGGGCGAAAGATCTGGATCGACGCGTTGGATGTTTTCTTGCAACCCCTAATCAAGGAGTGATCGAGTTGTGGACGGATGGTATCCTGCATATGATGTGTCGACAAAAAAGAACTTCACCTTGAGAGCAGCTCTTCTTTGGACCGTGAGTGACTTCCCTGCGTACTCAATGCTATCTGGAAGGAAAACAGCAGGGAAATATGCATGTCCACATTTCTTGGAGGATACAGATGCATTTAGACTGAAGGGTAGTGGAAAATTTTGTTGGTTTGATTGTCATCGTAGGTTGCTAGAAAGTGACCATCCGTTCAGGAAGAACAAGGATCAATTCTTGAAAAATAAAGTCGTCAACAAAAAAGCCCCGACAAGACTTACTGGTGCACAAATTCTTGCGGAGATTGATAGATTGGGTCTTATGAAGGTGGTCGAGCTTGGGTGGATGAAGCATAACGAGAAAATTGGTAAAAATGTGGTTGGAGGAAGAGAAGCATTTTACGGGACTTGCCTTCTGAGCAGTCTTCTTATCCGTCACAACTTAGATTTCATGCACATTGAGAAGAACGTGTTCGAGAACTTATTCAATACACTTTGCAACATTGAGGGAAAAACAAAGGACCATGCGAAGTCTAGATCCGAGTTGTTGACGTGGTGTAAAAGGCCTGAGTTGACAAAGAAGGATGAGAATGGTAAGTGTCGAAGTGCTACACAATTGACAACGCTTCTAGGTCAATTTTGTTTGATTGGGTGAGGGCATTGAGAATTACGCCTCAAATTTAGAGAGGTGTGTGGATTTGAAGAAGACAAAGGTTTATGGGATGAAGAGCCACGACTGTCATGTGTTCATGGAGAGGCTTATCCCGGTAGCATTTCGAGAGCTTCTGCCGAAACACGTATGGACTGCTATCACCGAGTTGAGCTTATTTTTCAAAAATTTAGGCACAAGGGTGGTTCATGATAAAGTGTTGGAAAATCTTGAAAGGAACATACCATTGATTCTATGCAAGCTCGAGCGTATCTTTCCACCGAGCTGGTTTGATTCTATGGAGCACTTGTCGGTTCACCTTCCTCATGAAGCGAGACTTGCTGGTCCGGTTCAGTATCGATGGATGTATCCATTCGAGAGGTACTTGGGGAAATTGAAGAAGTATGTCAACAACAAAGGTAAACCTGAAGGTTCGATTGCCAATGCCTACATTCGAGAGGAAACTGCAACCTTCTGCTCTTATTACTTTGATGAACACGTCCCTACGAAGACAGCAAGGCCGGATCGAAACGCAGACACATTCGTAGTTCAAGAGGATGATGAGTTTTCCCTATCTGTCTTCAGGGTATCAGGGAGACCTCTTGGTGCAGCTAAGAAAGAATATCTTACGGATAAAGAGTTGAAAGCAGCTCAATATTATGTCCTCACGAATTGTGCTGAGGTTGACCAGTATATGGTACTATTTGCGAGGTGAGCAACCATTTATTTAAATTTTAATATAGCTACGCAAGTCTCTTCAATTATAGACTTATCATCGAATCAATGTTTGCAGTTTTTTCAAAAAGCGTTGTTTGGAAGAAAATCCTCAGATGACAGAGGATACACTAGAGGAACTACTTGACTCAAAAATTCCTCTGAATTTCCGATTGGTTCCGGAGTATGTCCGAATCCTATTAACAACGCCACATGCATATACTTAAAGGCTCTCAGAGGTCCATTCAAAAAGGTCTACACATTCCCAGGTTATATAGTCAATGGCCTTAGGTTCCACACGACTGAATGTAACACGGCCATGGCGACAAGCAACTCCGGGGTGTGTGTTAATGGTGCAGAAGAGTATGGAGACGCTACTTTGTTTGATTTCCACGGCAAGCTAAAACGAATTGTGAGGATTGAATATTCTGGATTGCCATTTAAACGAACCTTCTTGTTTGACGTTGAGTGGTATGATCCTAATCCAGGAGGTACGAGGAAGAACGAGCGGTATGAAATGGTTGATGTGAACCAAAAGAAGAGGTACCGAACCAAGTATGAACCATTTATTCTGGCGACTCAAGCACGACAAGTGGTGTTTCTTGAATATCCAAGGTAAAACGCGATATGGGGAATGGTTAGTCATGGTACCTATTCGTGCTCGCTCGAAAGTGGAGTACATTGAGAAAGACTCAATTACCAACTCGTACCAACAAGAGGATGTCGATAAACAAGCGAAGATCCCATAGAAGCGGATGATGAGTTGTTTGATCCGCACGAGGACCAATATGTAGTCTTAGAGGACGGCGATAACGGTATATTATGTGTATTATGAGTAATTATATGTGTTATTATAATCATATGTATTATAACTCGTACTAACACATTTTTATTGTATTTATTACATTTTTTGCAGATGTCATGACAGAGGCCGTCACCTATCGTCCCCCACGCAGCGGCCGCATGATAGTGGTGGGTCGGGACACCGTCACGTGGAGGGCTCAAGATCGGACAAGAGGTCTCGATTCTGAGACCCCCAGTGAGAGAGAGCGTGGCTCTACCAGTCGGCGGACACATCTTTGGAGGACGACCACAACGATTGTCCCTACCGTGTTCGATCCAAACAATCCCAACGTCACGTGACGGCTTGCACTGTGATTTTCCCCATTGGTCCTGCCAAGTAAGTATTATACATTCTTCTTAAATATGTAAAACATAACTGATAATGATAGTTGACAAGTATAAATTGTTGTACTAAAGTAATGCATATTCGTTTCTTGTATCTTATACATTGACAACAGCTTATGGCCTCGGGAGGTGCACAACAAACTAGGTGACATCTTCCGAGCGGAGAGAGCCAGGCGGTGGTGGTGAGTGTTGGAGCCACATCTCGGAGCGCATGAGGCCGAGTACTTGATGAGTGAGGTAAGTTAAAATATGACATTCATTTGTTTGTAATTATAATCGTTTTAATATGAGTGGTATGTTAGCCTTTTGATGTGAGTTGTATGTTAGCCACTTTATTTGGATGATATGTTAGTCACCATTGTGTTAGTAAATTTTAGGACAATGTGAGTGGTATGTTAGCCACTGTATGTGAGTGGTATGTTAGCCAGTTTATTTGGGTGATATGTTAGTCACCATTGTGTTAGTAAATTTTAGGACAATGTGAGTGGTATGTTAGCCACTGTATGTGAGTGGTATGTTAGCCACTTTATTTGGGTGATATGTTAGTCACCATTGTGTTAGTAAATTTTAGGACAATGTGAGTGGTATGTTAGCCACTGTATGTGAGTGGTATGTTAGCCACTTTATTTGGGTGATATGTTAGTCACCATTGTGTTAGTAAATTTTAGGACAATGTGAGTGGTATGTTAGCCACTATATGTGAGTGGTATGTTAGCCACTTTATTTGGGTGATATGTTAGTCACCATATCTGTTATGTTGTTAGGACATGTATTGACTTTGGATGTTGTATGAAATTGGGAATGTAGAAGGAGTACTTCATTCAAGAGTTGATCCACAGATCCGGCGTTTACACTGTGGGATCCAAGCATCTGAGGATATGGTCTGTACGTGGAAGGCCATTCGGGATCGGGGTGGCCCAATCCCTCCACAGGTTGATGCAACGGAGTGGGCCCTTTGGGATGCCTAATGGTGCCGAACTGATGTCCGTGACGTTGGACCAACAGTGAACCGGACATCCCGATCGTCTGGCAGAAGGGCCGTTCACCACCTGGGAGGCGATCTCATTCGATTATTATCAATCGGTGCGTATATATGTGTTTTTGCAATCTAGCATTACGTGTATGTATGAAGTCTCTGCTGCTCTAATACTTGTAGATGATAAATTATTGACTAGATCTGGTTTGATTCAGGTGGCACGGGGGGAGGTGACATCCAAGTATGCCATCTTCAAGAAGACCAAGGTATATGGGTATGGACCGACTGCCGGGCCTCGTCTATTGCGGTATGTTTATGTTGCTTAAAGTTCATATTTGTACACTATTACAAGTTACTTTTTAAAAATAGTAACTGATCATGATATCTGCTATTTACAATTTCAGGCTGAGGTTGATGCTCAGGTGGCGAGGCAGGAGGACGAGACGGGTGATGTGTTGTCAACTGAACAAGTTGACAACATCTTCCTAGAGGTCAACAAACCGGACAAGAAAGGATTTAATATATGGACTCGGAGCCTCGGTTTGCATCTGGCTAGTCCGGTGCTCCTCATCATCATCCAAGCATCCAGACGTCCGGTTTACACAGGACCAGTCTCGAAATGGTGCAACAAGAAGTCCGGAACAAAGTTGCTCGGCTAACTCAAGAGATGGAGCAACAAAGGGACGAGATGGAGCGCCATGAAGAGAACGAAGGGAGGAGAACGGCGCCTTCTGCCATGTATGGAGCGATTCATGTCGATTCCGCCATCACCCACGCCCACCCCCGTCTGATAGCTAGTTGTGTATCTGTATGTTCGGATTTTTTTTTCATATTTACACTTGTTTGGATAATTTCTCCAGCTCCGAATATTACTTTTTTATTCATTGAAACATTTTCCGTATTATTGATTTATTATCGAACATTATATTGATTTAATAGGTGAACTACGAAAAATAGGGATTCATATGAAATAAATAGTGACGGAATTCACAGTGACGGAATTTCAAATTCCGTCACTAGTCCAATTAAAATATTTAGCGACGGATAGAATCTATCCGTCGCTATATTTCGGAATTAAAAAAAAAAAAATTGGTCAATCCGTCGTCCAATCCGTCGCGAATTGGACGACGGATTGTTATCCGTCTCCACAGCTCCAGGGGGGCGACGGATTTTCTATCCGTCGCCGTAGCCGGGCGACGGATAGTAACTTTAGCGACGGATCTATCCGCTCGCATGTGTTTTTGTAGTGTTGATAAACAATGCCCTTGCCCCCAACAAAACAATGTCCGACGCTTGACGAAAAACAATGTCCGACGCTTGACGAAAAACAATGCCCGTGCCTAACGCTTGACCAAAACTATGCCCGTTCCCGACACCTGGCAAAAAACAATGCCCGTGCCTAACGTCCAATGAATTCCCATGCTCGATTTCTAAAAGTAATGCATGGGCACTTTACAAAAAAACCAATGCACGTGCCCATTCCCGGCACTTGACAAAAAACAATGCCCGTTCCTGACACTTGACAAAAAATAATGCCCGTGCCTAACGTCCAATGCATTACCGTGCTCGATTTCTAAAAGTAATGCCTGGGCACTTGACCAAAAAACAATGACCGTGCTTAACACTTGACCAATACTATGCCCGTTCCCGACACTTGACACAAAACAATGCACATGCCTAACGCCCAATGCCTTCCCGTGCTCGATTTCTAAAAGTAATGCCCGACACTTGACAAAAAAACAATGCACGTGCCTGACCAAAACTATGCTCGTGCCTAATGTCCAATGAATTCTTGTGCTGAATTTCTAAAAGTAATGCCTATGTTCCGTGCCCCGTACTAATGTCCACGTTTGATTTTTATATGTAGTGCATGGGACATATAATGCCCAACAACAATGCTCGCACCCGAGGCATCAGTTGACTGTTTGAGTTTGTTCATTTTCACATTTTTTGAGTTTGTTTGTTTTCAAAATCTTGAATTTGAAATTAATTAAGAAAAATTGACCCTACAGAATGACTTTAAAGAGTCACTTAAGGATGATAGTCCATAAGTTAATTACTCTGTCGGTCTCGTTAAACATCTTATAGTTTGAATTTTTATGGTCAACAATCTCCAAATTAGACTACTAATAAATATTAAATTATAAATATAAAGTGTTCAATTAAATTATATAATGTGACGTTACTTCTTAATTAACCATGAAAACCGAGGCGGCCGCTGTCAGAGGTGGGAATTTATGGGACTGTTGTATGGAGTCTCACGATTTTGGGACAAATAATTGATTGTTTAGATTTTCATCATATGATTCAATTAAATTATTTATTATTGTAGATTAAGAGTAATTTGTGGTAAAAATCGATGACGGTTGACCAATTAAATTCAAAATTACAAGCTTTACAAGTAATGGAAAGAGTATTTGTTTTGCGAATTCATATTATTAACAAGTGATATGGCTCAAAACGATTTTGGGGAAGGGTTAATTTCTTGACAATTTGGGAGAAAGTGATTTGGGAGTAAGTTTTTCAATTTTTTTAAAGTGAAAGTGACAATATGCAATTGTGAAAAGGCCAGCACATGGGAAGTGATTTTGGGAGAAGTATTCTGGACTGGTTTATTTATTAAAGTTGAAGTGATACTGTTGGTAGTATCACTTTTGCCCCAGAATTATCACGTGCAGGGGAGTTAATGCTATTTTATGAAAGTTTTGGGGCTAGGATGGACAAACCCATGTCAACCTTCACCACCCCAATTTGGCTTACGTACGGCACGGCTACATGTGTTGTTACCATCAACCGATATATTGGCCATTGGTAAGGGAAAATTTCACAGTTGGCTTGATGTAAAAAAAACACAAAAAAATGTACCATGGAGGAAATCGGACTTCCTAGATCTAGATGTGGGAGGACGGAGCAATATATGTATATCTAATCCCGTGCGTGGTGGAGAGGTCAGTTGGCAGAATTGATTTGAGAAAAGAAGGAAGGGAGGTTTATTTTGGTTTATTTAGATGTAAGAAGGAATGAATAAAGGTATACTGAATCATTTTTTTTTTTTTTTTTTTTGGAACGATAGAACTTGTCTTATTACTCCAAAAACAATGTTAGTACATTTAAGGGCTGATCAAATCCAAGCCCAACACTAGCTATGTAACAAAAGTAACAAAGTAAAACATGCTGCTAATCTATGAATGTCGAAATCAAATCCGCCAGTTTCCCCGACCTGCACCGGATCCGAACTGCTTGTGTAATCGAGCGAAATACTTCTTGTTGGTCCCAAGGTTTCTGCTGGAATATGATCGCATTTCTAACCGCTCATATGTGATATACTGTTTCAGCCAACAGTATGCGAAACGCATAGGCTCTACGACCCTTTCCCTTGGCACATAGGCGACACCATCGGAGGAGTTGCTGCATGTACTTAATTGAGGGGTCACCACTTGCATCCAGCTCAAAGCACGTCTCATGATCGCAAATGTAATTGGACATTGAAAGAACAAGTGATCCATGGACTCCATCTGATTACAAAACATACACTGTCCATCCGTCTCAATGCCAAACCCTGCTAGTCGATCTTTTGTAGCTAAACGCCTATGCAAAGCCAACCACAGGATAAATCGCGCCTTCGGGCGAGCTAGGTTCCTAATGATCAAGTCACACCATTCCACCTTCTCCATATGCCCCCAGAAAAAAGCATATAGTTTGCGGACCTGAAATCGTGGCATAACAAGCTGCCCTAACCACTCCGGAGAATCCTGAACCCGTTCACGCAATTGGATCATCACTTTTATAATCGAAGAGCTACACATCAGAGCCACCCAATGCTCCACAGGTTGAGTCTTGATGTAGTAAGTGTGAATCCAGCGAACCCATAACGAATCCGCCTTCGTTTGGATCTTCCATAAAAGCTTGCATATCAGGACTTTATTCCATTCTGGGAGAGAGATTATGTTCTGTCCTCCACAACTACGAGGAGCGCAAACTTGTTCCCAGGAGACTAATTCCTTGCGGTAATTGCCATCTTTTCCGCTCCATAGAAAACTCCGACAAATACGCTGAATGTGTTCCAGGATTTTGTTTGGAAACGGAAAAACCTGGAGCCAATAAGCTGTAATCGATGTGATAACACTGCGGATATGCTGCTCCCGTCCAGCATAACTCAATAGTCTCGGGGAACAATGAGAAATCAGTCCTACAATTTGTGCAATAAGTGGCTGGTACTGAGCTGCCGTTAGTCTCCGGTGAGATAAGGGAACGCCAAGATATCGAATAGGGAGAGTTCCAGAGCCGAATCCCGTGGCAGCAAGGATTCGCGCCCTGTCCGCTGCCGAAACTCCCCCGAAGAAGACTTTTGTCTTTGCCACGCTTGGCTTGAGGCCCGTAGCCTCCGAGAAGGCCTGAATCCGTGACATTAGAAGCTGGACCGAGCTGGCATCACCACGAGACAAGAGCATGAGATCGTCTGCAAAACACAGGTTAGTAATATGAAGTTGTTCACACTTCGGGTGGAAATTGAAGTCAGGTATGTGTCTAAGTTTCTGTAAGCATCGATGGAGATATTCCATGACTAGCACAAACAAGTAAGGGGAGAGCGGATCCCCCTGCCTCAACCCTCGTTGAGCTTTCAATAGCTTCGATGGTGCACCATTAATTAAATATCTGTAGGACACCGACTTCACACAGGTTATAAGCCAGCCGACAAATAGCTCCGGAAAGCCAAGTTCTCGCAGAATAACCTCTAATGCTCCCCATTCCACCGTGTCATAAGCCTTATGTAAGTCCATCTGTATCATACACCTCAGGGAAATGCCTTTCCGCCCATATCCTTTTACAAGTTCTTGCGCAAGCAGTATGTTATCATGAATGACTTTGCCTGGTAGGAAGGCAGATTGACAATCATCAACAATTCTATTAATCACCTTACCCAATCGTACAGTCAGTATCTTGGAGATGATTTTATAAACATAAGTACAGCATGCAATAGGTCTCATATCCTTGACTTTAACCGCTTCCGGAGACTTCAGAATAAGTGTGATCATAGTGCAATTCAGTGCTGGGTATAATGCAGAAGTGCTGAAGAAATCCATTACCGCATCATAGACATCTCTCCCGATCGTATGCCAGGCCTTCTTGAAAAAGAAAGCATTAAATCCATCCACTCCTGGAGCTTTTAAATCCCCGATGTCTTTCAGAGCGGCATCCACCTCCGCATGAGAAACTGGTCGGATCAACCAGGTGCGGTCTTCATACCCCAACCGCTTCCCATCTCGCATTGCATCAATGTCGATCCCTTCACGGCAGGGAGCTGCCCTTCCCACCAAATTCGAATAGAAACCCAAAATTTTCGCTTCAAACTCTCTACCTGTCGTAAGTATGTTGCCCTCCTCCGTCTCCAATCTACGCAAGCCAACACGCTTATTTCTTTCCTTAACTTGGGCATGGAAAAAGGAAGTATTACCATCTCCAAGTTGTATCCAATCAATTTTGGCTCGTTGACGGAGGTTTTGTTCTTCGATGTCAAGCCACTTCCCAAGCTCCATTGCATCCTCACGAACCTGTTGGATCAGAGTAGTATTAAACCTATCCTGCCGGAGTGCTTCTTGGCGCTGATGTAAACATTCCCGTGAGTGAACAACCATACGGTCAGCCCCTCGAACCTGCTGACTAAGGCGACGCATCACAGGTTGTAATCTTTTCAATTTCTTCCATAGCCTCTCTTGCGGATCCCCAGCTGCCCATCCTCTCCACGAATCAAGCAACTGTGAAGGGAAATTCGAGCACTGCACAGTGCTATTCAAGAATCGGAAAACCGACCTCCTAGGTGGTTGTGCAATAAAGTTGCGAAGCCTCAAAGGCGAATGATCAGAAAGCCCTGGAGTTAAAAGTTCGATGCTCACATTCGGATTCTCCTGGAACTACTCAACATTCCCCATGGCCCGATCAATCCGAGAATATATGACACCATGCGTATGCTTGTTAGACCACGTAAACTGATCACCCATCATTTGGACTTCAAACAATCCAACATCATTGTTGATTAATTCAAAGAAGAATGGACATTTTCCAAATTCAGACAATATAGCTGTACAATATGGCTTTTAGGTGATCACGAACGAAAATTTTCAACATGTCACAAGGGCTTTATCGACTTTTAATGGAAAAAAGGCACTGGCTAGTAAAGTTGGAATCTATTGATTGCTTAGAGTAAAAACTTGTGCAATTGGTACCCTCTAGAAAATCTCATTTGAAGACATATTGGAAAAACGATGAAAGTTAAATTTTATCTAAGTTCAAACAGCTTCTAGTATGATCTTGCCTAGATAAAATGGCCCCCCGAAATTGTTGGTCATGCGTGAAGGGCCTCCTCGCACAGGTTCAGATCTAATCCCGCCAATGGTTAGGGGTCTTATTTTCTATCGTGAAGGATGAATTATTCTATCTGGTCCTGGCGAACGGGTCATTCAGATGTGATGAATTCAAATCATATTGTTTATTCTGTGATTTAGTTCGTATCGTGTCATATTAGATTAGATTGGATTGGATTAGGATATTGTGTTGGACTTTGTCTCAACCCCCTTTTAGCCTTCAAAAATCTGGATGGAACTCCATTTATCATGTATTTATATGATACAGTAGTTACACACTTCATAATCCATTGCATAAACAAATTTGGTATGCTCAGCTCTCTCAGAACCATCTCCAAAGTTTGTTGATGTGTCAAATCAATATTTTAAATTTGTTTAAGCCAAGAGTTAATTCTCAACACTACGAAAACTTATAGTGCAGTGAAGTTAACCCCGAGTGTCGGTCTCTCAGGACTTAACTAGGTTGAGTTCTTTTCACGGAATATAATTATCAACAGGAAAGCAGTCAAAGGTTGGTTTGTTTTGGCAGCGAGTTCTAATTACCAATCTAACTCTAACTCTTAACACAAAGAAATCAAACAGATGTATATCGATCTTATCAAGATAAGTTATCAAAATTACAGAGCGGTGATGAATAATCAATACTAGCTAGCAGGAATAGATGCAATAATAACAATGATGATTTACTCTAGTTATCGCTGGGACACGTTCAAACGATTATTACACTGCTCAAGGCCCTCAAGGCAGACAACTTATATTAGATAAGGTACGATGGCTCTATGACAATGAGTTAACCGAGTTTGTTCTACAAAACATATAGCAATGGTGGAGTCGTGAATTCTACCAAGCTACAATTATAATGCTAATGTATTTTCTGTGTTTGCTACGAACCTATGGATTTGCAATCTCTAGACGTTTTGGTGGTAAATAGTTTGAATAATCCTTTGATGATTTTGTGGGTAAAACACAGAACACAAAACTACATACGCATATAATCAAAAAGGCGTTAAGTAAATCCCATCTTATTGTTATTGAATTGCATAAACCCTAACTAGCATGCATTGAATTCATCACCACCCCATAAGGGGGTGTCTAGCTACTCATTCTTATCACCAATAAGCAATAAATAATTAAACAATCCAACATCAATAATATTAAACGATGAAAAAGGAAAAATTGTTACCAAGAGGCTGTCACTACACTTGGAGGATGACGAAATCCCTAAATCAATCGGTAGAATAATAGCTAATGTATTGATAATTGATAATCACGAGCAATTACAATGTAAATCGGGTTCAATTCCTCAAACATGATGAAGGAATTGTCCAAGATTGAAGTCTAGGGTTTTTTTAGAAGAGAATAGAACAAAAGTAATCGTGTATCTGAGTCTGTCTGTGAATCTGGCGCAAAAATTATATATATAGGTGTCTGGTCTGGCTAAGCCATACATGACTTGGCGTACGCCAAGGCTGCGTCTTATATATATATATATATATATATATATATATATATATATATATATATGTATATATATGTGTATATGTATGCATTCCCTAAGCCCGCCTATTAATGTTGCACTGTCATTTTATGTACGTTCGTTTTTAATAATGTCTCATATCCAAAAATAGCAAAAAAAGGTAAACACTACTATCACAATTCTAATTAGCTCATTATCTAACTCTCATAAAAAAAATTAATTATTTATCATTTATCACTTTCAATTTTAAATCTAGCAACTAAACAACTTTATTATTTATATTCATTAAAACCCCACGAAAGAAGTGAAACGTTAATAGTCAGACGGAGGGTGTAGGTATTTACTTATATGCTCGTGAGCTATTCATGATCAGTTGAGATTTTTATGATAATGTTCAATACCCGTCCTAAAATGGATCGAACTGACTGAACTTGAATTTGAGTTGAACTTTGACTAACGTAGATCGCGAACCGTGTGATTCGGTTACCACCAAAATTATACTCTCTCCGTTCTTTTACAAGCTTTACTATTTGTCATTTCGGACATTTTTTTTACAAGTTTAACGTTTCCATTTTTGGAAACCCACTATTTTCACTTATTAATTTTTAAAAACTCTCTTTCATACTTTATTTATTCTCTTTTTTACCTTTTCAGTTATCTCTCTTACTTTTTACCATCTAATTTTTTTTATTATATTTCCTTAAAATTTTGACAACGTCAAATGGTAAAGGTTAAAAAACGGAGGGAGTATTGTGTAGGTATCCACTCCAAGTTTACTTGTAGCTTTAGAATCACAACAACTGTTTAGTCCATTTTGGCGTTAATTTTGTATGATTGGAAAAAGTAAGAAGGCATGTGTAGATTTTTGGTCCATATGAATGAAAATTAATAAGAATATTGTGAAAGTGTGTGCGTGTCAGTTTATATTGTACTAGTTTTTTCTCTTTCTAATTTGTATCTCTCTAAAATGGCTGCGTGGGACCACTTAATAGCTGTCTTCGCGTCATTTTGCCGTGGCTGGTGGGCCTCCGGTAATCCGATGCGCGGCGGCTTGGTTTATAAGTTGGAATATTATTTCATTTCGTGCATAATTTTATTTGCCTTTTCCACTTGCCGAGTAAATATTTTTGCTTTATCATATTTATTTCTACAAAGCAAGCACACTTAACTTTAAAGTTCATAATAGTACTAATCCGTGGCGATAGTACGGAATAATTTACCTTTAATAATATACTTGAAAGAGGATAATTCAATCGGCATAATTAGGGTACTCAAACTAACAACAATACATGCTCATAGTAGAATTTAATCGACCGCAAAGAAAAAAAAAGTTCATATATATGTTGTAATTCAAACTCAACAGAAAACAAAATAAGGCTTTGTTCTCTTCAACTGAAAACTCATTCGATTCGATTCCATTCGATTCGGTTCGATCACTGCTTAGTTTTTTTTTATACTACAATTCATTTAATTTAGTTCGATTCGAAGAATTGCAGTTGAAGAGAACAGAGCCTAAGGAAAGATGTTTTTCCCTAACACATTTTCTTGAAAAATCTTATTTTCCTCTATTCTTTTTCTTTTCCACATTTTTCTTGTAGACAATGTTGGTTATGGCCCGTAGCAAGTTCGTGTAATCTGGTGAAAATGTCAATTAAATGAGTGTTTGGTGCTCAACAGTAGCGCATCTCCAGTGCAACCAATGGGATTCCATAATTAATCTTATCGTTTCCTTTTTTTTATCATTATCGTTTCCTGAATTACTCTATATTTTCCCAGGTTTAGCTTTTAAATGGGTAAGGTCCAACTTAATCGAACCCGTTCGAAACTAAAGGGTTGATTCCGGTTGGTTATGGTCATTTGCATGTATCCGACCTGAACCCGATAATTATTAGTAACAGGTAAATCATCGGATAGATGTTTACTAAAATCAACTCGTTTGACCCGTTTGAAAATAAGGCAAAATAAACTCGTTTTCAAATGCTCAATTTTCAAACTTATTTATGTTCATGAGTCTGTTATATAAGCTTTTAAACGGGCAGAAACAACCCGAACTAATCCCATTAAGGACCCAATGGATTGATACCCAATATTCTTATCTAGTTGAAACGGAGCTCCATTGTAATTATCCTACTCAATTAGTATAATTATCCCTTACAATATTTTGATATAGTGTAATTTACTATTTGAATATAGTTCTCGTGTTGTAATTATTTCATTCTTATAGTCAACTTACCATTCGAATTGAGTTATCAAATTGAAATTATTCCATTTTTGGATTTTTTTTTCTCATATAATGTGTTACCCTTTTGAATAGAATCCCAAGTTGCAATTATCTTGTTCTTAGAGTTTGTTACTTTTCGAATTGAGTTATCAAGTTGGGATAACCCCGTTCTTTATAATGGTTTCTAATATATTGTTGTTTACCCTTGGAATATAATTTTCAAAATGTAATTATTCAATTGGTTGAGTTCCTTTCAAATTGAGCTCCCAAATTGGATTTATCTCACTCTTAGAGTTGATTTTACACATTAAGTTAAGCTTTTTTTCCAGTTATTACATTGCATGTTTACATACTTCATTAGGATTACAATCGATGTTAAATAATTATATAATAACTCAATTCAGAGAACACAAGACTCCATTTGGAAAAATAATACCCAATTTCGAAGAAAATCACACCATTGCGCTCGATCCAATCCCCCACACTTGTACCTACAACTCCCTTACCACTCGACCACCCTATGACTCCCCACATTGAATTAATGTTTCAAGTTGGAATTATCTCATTCGTCGAGTTTAGTAAACCATTCGAATTGAGTTTTCAGTTTGGAATTATCTCATCCTTGGAGTTGGTTTACCCACTCAATTGCAAAACTTGTTGATTATCTAATTCAGTTCATAAGTTGGATTTATCTCATTCTTTAAGTTGAGTTTACCAATCGAATCGAGTTTCCAAATTTGTTGTGAGCCTACTTTTGTTATTAGACTATATCAATTTCGTTTAAATCATGCCACTGCGCTAGATCCAATCCCCCCACGCTTGTACATATAACTCCCTTACCACTCGACCACCTTATGACTCCCCACATTGAATTAATTTTCCAAGTTGGAAGTATCTCATTCGTCGAGTTTAGTAAACCATTCGAATTGAGTTTCCAGTTTGGAATTATCTCATCCTTGGAGTTGATTTACCCACTCAATTGCAAAATTTGTTGATTATCTAATTCAGTTCATGAGTTGGATTTATCTCGTTCTTTGAGTTGAGTTTACCAATCGAATCGAGTTTCCAAATTTGTTGTGAGCCAACTTTTGTTATTAGACTATATCAATTTCGTTTAAATTTTCATAAAGTACAGATACATGACTGGACATAAATAAAAGAGACTGAGAGATTTTGCAAAGTTGAATATAATTAAACCTCTCCATAGAAAAAGGGAGACGTATGAGCTAAACAACACTAATTGATTTATGGATCAAGGGAAGAAATGCCAAAATATTTAATGAGATAAATAACACAAAATTCATAACTATGTCAAATTATTCACAACATTAATCTACCAGAAAAACAATTGAGAGTGGCAACACCCCTCAAGAAATAGAATTTGAAAATTTAGAAATTCCATATAATACAACCTTTATTGTTTTTAAAATATGGAACCTTTTGAAAAATATATTTAACTGGTGTTAATTCCAAAAATTTGTTGCACTTGAGAGTGGATGTGGTTGGAGATAGGGTCTAATATGTGTAGTGTTAAATCAAGAGCAACACTTGTTAGTTGTTACATAAAGAGCAATCACATTAATTATTACTCAATCTTTTAACACGATTAATTTGTATATAATAAATGTTGCTCTCGATTTAACATAATCATATAATATGGATGGATTGTTTATGGATAACCGGACATGTGGCATGAATAATTGACACAATTTATGTCACACTAATCATGCACTAATTAAGAACATCTCATAGACGATGCACATACAATAAAAAAGGATCTATTCCATTGAAGTCATTACACAAACTTTTCAAATGAACATAATGAATGGTTAAAATACAAAAAAAGAAAGAGGGTAAAGTTCCACAGGCGTTCTCGGTCCTCTAGCATATGTAGATGAGAGAATAAAAACTACCTTTATATAACATATAGATTACCAATAATTACATTTATTCTTCTTTCATATATGCAATCTCAAAATTCTATGCTACTCAAATATTCAACACTTTTTTTAAAAATTTATATCTTATAATTGGTGTGTGTGGATTCGTTTCATCGCGATGAATCCAAATACATGTTCAAAATATTTTTCGAAGTTTTGCAGATAAAGTTATATTGGATTTAATAAAAACTATATATGTAGTGAACATACTAAAAATATAAATAGTAGAAGTTATAAGGTGCATTGCATTGTCAGGAATAAAATGTACACTTTTTTTAAAAATTTATATCTTATAATTGGTGTATATGGATTCGTTTCATCGCGATGAATCCAAATACATGTTCAAAATATTTTTCGAAGTTTTGCAGATAAAGTTATATTGGATTTAATAAAAACTATATATGTAGTGAACATACTAAAAATATAAATAGTAGAAGTTATAAGGTGCATGGCATTGTCAGGAATAAAATGTTCCATGGCTTATTTTCTAAATTTAGAATTTACACAACCAATAAATCTCATTTAACAATTTAATTTTTTATTTTAATATATAAATAATTTATTTAATTAATAATAATATGTAAGATTGGTGTCTATGGATTCGTCTTGTCGCGGTGAATTCAAATATATGTTCAAAATATTTTTCGGAGTTTTGCAGATAAAGTTATATGTGATTTAATAAAAATTATGCATACAATTAACATACCAAATATATATAGTATACTTCTAAATTACTATTTTATTTTTGATTGAATTTTGTGAATAAAACTCCAATGTAGCATGTCTCTTTATTGAGATAGGTCACCACTTTTATTATATATTTAGATTAAAGGATTTTCGAAAAAAAATGTACACCGTGATCATATCAATAACATTCCGATCCATTTAAGTTGTTTGAAATATAATTGAAATTTTGGAGCGTTACATGTTCTAACCTTATTTCTTTTATAAAATAATAATCATAGGACTTGAGATTTATTTTCTCATCGGAGTTGATTTTTCCATTATTATCATGCATCAAGATTCCGCATAAGGTGATAATAGTATATGTTACATGTAAACATTAATTGATATAAATTTTGAAAAAAAAATAATGTTCACTTTAAAAATGTTCTAAGATTGACTTTTAGAGGGTTTAGTTTTAAATTAACATTAAATTTAGGTAAATTCATTGAAAATCTTGTTAACAAGGAAAAATATGGAATATGAGAAAATTAAGAATGACATTAATTTCGATAGATAATATTATGTATTTGAAAGTCTTAATTATGGAGATACTCAACAATACTCTTTTATATTTTATTCGAGGGACATGTGATACGACAAGAAGGGGTTAGCCCATAAACAATGTTATATGCCTTGAAAGAAAAAAGGGAAAATTACAAAAACCACCCCTTAAATATGCCCCCTTTTCACATTCACCCCTAGATTGGCGTCTATTACAGATTCGTCCAAAATTAACAAAGGTCTAATTTGAAAATTACATCCAAACCCAAAAGTCAACTTTTTCACCTATTTTATTTTTTCTTTATAATTCAATAATTACATTAATTTTATTTATTCCAAAATACCCCCAACACTTTCAATTTCTTATTAAAAAGACCCCAAAAAATTTACTTATTAAACTTTATACCCTTCTTCTTCCCCACCACTTCCAACCACCATCTTCCCCAACCACCACCAACCATCTTCTTCCCCACCGCCACAACTCACAACACCATCTTCTTCCCTACCGGATCTGGAGCAGGAAGCTCCAGATCGGAGCTTCCATGGCGGAAGCACTGTGCTTCCGCCATGGAAGCTCTGTCACGGAAGCCTGCCGGAGCTCCGGCCGGCGAGGTGATCGGGATGAGGGTGTATTCAGAAAAAAAAATTGTTTCGTGGACTATTATGTTAGTTATGAAATTATTGGGGCTATTTAAAAATTTTTGGACTATTTTTGCAAGTTATAAAATTATTTGGGTATAATGTGTAGTAAAATGAAACTTGTAAATTGCAATTGAGTCCAATTCATTTTCTTTTCCATTTAAATTTTAGTTGGTCAACTCAAAATATAGATTTTGGATTTGGATGTAATTGTTTGAGATCGGGGGTTGAATCTGTAATTGGCTCGAATTTAAGGGGTATCTTATGTAATTCGCCCGAAAAAAAACTATCAAAAGTATCGAAGACTCACCGGGCGAGGTATTCGCCCACTCACGGGGCTTAGCTCGCAGATCTCTACGACCAAACAGGTTTATGCCCATTAGAGAACTTAGAAGTTTCCCTTAGGGACTCCCTCATGCCTCAAGGGTGTCCACTCGAAGTGGTACCTCCTGTCTCTTATGGTCCATCATATTTTACCTTTACAAACTACCCTAGTTGTCGAGGCTCAGTATCCACTCGAGAATAAGCCCACGACGCTTAAACGTCACCCACATGCCCATCACCGGACAACCACATCATCCGACAAGTCTTTGGACATCACATTTATTATAAAGGACGATTTTCATTTGACACCCTTTTAAGATGATCACTCAGTAATTGATTGTCAGGCAATTAAAACCAACAAAACCTGATTAAAAACAACCATAACCACCTATTTTAACCTGGTTTTCTTGATTTTAATCGCTTGCCAAACAACCTGTCAATGTTTAGGTCCCTAATGTTTGAACTATTACATCGAAGGATAAAATGTGACTTACGAAATAAAGATAATTACAATGAAGGACAAAAGTCAACCATAATCATTGATATTACAATTTAGACCTTTCATTTTTCCTTTATTTTCTATTTGATATTTCATCCTATTACAATCAACCCCAAAAGTTTTAATTTTTTATATATAAACCGCAAAAATTTTCAATTTTCCATATTTTTAACTCTCTGTCTTTTACTAATTAAACCCAAAATAAAATATTTAATTTCCTTGTTAAAATAAAAAGTTACATATTCTAGCTCTATTACCGGAGCTCCAATGGAAATATCTATGGAAGCTCCTTATTAGTTAAAAATGATTATTAGTTTAATAAAGAAAGAAGAACTATACGAATTAGATAGGGTAAAAGTTTTGGGGTTTAATACATAGATTTAAAAAAAGTTTTGAGTCAAATATGTAATTAAATGAAACTTGCATTTCAAAATAACTGGTATAGTTAAGAAAAATGGGGTTAAATATAAATTTTTAACAAAAGTTAACAAAGAATAAAAAAGTTGTCATTCAATATAATATTTTAAATATGAAGCTAAACGTTCAGTAAGAGTGTGATATATGAAAATTGCCCTAACATGATTCATGCAAGTTATTATCAAACCATATTATCTAAGCTGCTTCGAGGCACTCTCCTCGCACGCTGTTGATTTGGCATATAAGAGTTATAACTTTAGACCTTAGACATAATTTGACATCATGATATGATTATTTATATTCTTTTTTTTTTTTAATGTGGATGTAATGCATGTTGAAATTTGAAAATGAAGTTAGGTATCACTTTATGCGTTGTAATTAAAGCAAGATAGAAAAAATGTAAGACAATTTCTAATTGTTCACGGTTCTATACAATTTAGAAGTTATAAGGTGCATGAACAAAATAGATTAGCAAAAGCATAGCTGATTTTTGTTTCTAGTTAAAGACTTGAAATGACCCGGAACTGCACTACAAACTACCAGATCGATTTTCGTATTTATTAGGCGCCGCCTCATTAGTGGTCAACTGCAAAAGCGTTAGCCGAGTTTCGTACATTAAATCCCAACTATTAATCTACTAAAAGTACTCATTAAGAATATGTAAAAAATAGGAAAATTTTGATATGGTAACTTTTTGTACTATAACAAATTCAAATATTCTATTCAAACAATAACAGTTACATTCAAAAAATAAATTGAGTAATTTACGTTATTACAGATATGTTCAAAAGTCAAACCTGTCGATAATATAAATTTGACTTTTGTTGATGTGTCGGCCAAAATTGAAGTGATTAACGAAAATGCAATTGAATATTTTAATTTTGAGTTTATTTAATTATGTTTTCAAATTTCTTTTATTTTTGCTTTTCTATTTTTTTTACTCTTTTAATTTAGACGCCAAATGACAGTTGGACTTGTTTGTAATTAAAGGAATGTATTAGTTACTTGATGCATATTTAAATCACATGAAAATGGTACTTTAATTTACTATGCATATTTCAGGGGTATTTGTAATTGATTTGAAAATTTTCAATGCTAACTAACCGTTAGTTACCGTTTATTTGAATTTTGGTTTTAAGAACACCCTCTTTTTTACCTTCTCCTCACTTCATTTCTTCTCCAATTCAACACCTCACTCAATGACATCAAGTAATTCATTCACCTTTACTAATATTAGGGAGGTTGATGTTGGGGGAGGTTTGTCAAGATACAGAAACAAATCTCACAAGAAAAGATGAAGAACATAAGCAATTGTGAGAAGCAGGAGTAGTTTGAGCATTTTTACTAAAAGTGTTATTTATTATTATTACGTTTTTATGTATAAAAGAGTTATGCAACTTTGGCTGTTGTACTCGTTGCTATGATGATTGTACTATGTCAGTTAGGAAGTTAGCTAGTTAGGTATAAATAGTGGTGTTCTTTGTATTTTTCATTCACTTTTCATTCGTGTTATTCTTCTCCTTCTACATAATCATCAATGGAGTTTGGTTTGAATCGATTCAATCATTTTCAGTTTATGAAACAGAGTTAGATTTGTTCAACTTTCTCTTCTCGTTTCTTCACATGGTATTAATTGCCACTCGATTTTGAGTTCTTACGCTGTTTCACCTCGTTCATTTCTTGATTTTATCTTCTTTGCACAACCGTTTTCTCTGTGCATCAATGGCCGACGATTCTCCCGTTCCGCCACAAATTGGCAATGGTGCTACTGTTGCTGTTACTATTCGGAATCCTAGTGACGATTTCACCTCGCCGTATTTCCTTCATCCGGCCGACGTTGCTGTCAAATTATCTGGTGACATTTTCTTTGGTGAAAATTAACTCATATGGAGTAAAACGTTCCTGATGAACTTGCGTGTAAAGAACAAGACTGCCTTCATTGATGGATCACTGCCTACTCCGGATCCTGCAACACATCCATTGGATTTTTTTTTTTGGCATCGTGCTAATAGTCTTGTTCAATCCTAGTTAGTAAATGTTGTTTCCCCTGATATTCGTAGTGGTTTGTTGAGTTTCACAACTGCTAAAGATGTTTGGGATGAGTTACACTTGCGTTATGGTCGTAGTTGATGGTCCTTGTGTGTTCCATTTAGAAAAGTCTTTAAGCTCAATTAAGCAAGTTTCTCAATCCATCACTATGTATTACAATGACTTTAAGAGTATCTGGAATGAATATGTTGGTTTTCGTCCTATTCCTAAATGTACCTGTGGAGTTAACTGTTCTTGTAACATTTAGTCTCAATTGTTACTCACTCAGAATTCAGGTTGTGTTGTTAATTTTTTGGTTGGATTATATGATTCATATGCTCCTATCCGTAGTCAGTTGCTACTTGTTTCTCCTATTCCCTCTATGTCCAATGTTTATTCCCTCTTGCTACAAGAAGAAGAACATAGATCTTTACAGTCTGATATGAATGATCATATGACTATGAACTTTGGGTCGATTATTGATACTCCAGCAAATGCTAAATTCTCCTCTTCCAACAAGTTTGTTAGAGGAGGTAATAGGAGGCTTGTTTGTACTCATTGTGAGCAAATTGGTCACACAAAGGATAATTGTTTTGCTCTTCATGGTTATCCACCAGGTTGGAAAGGGAAAGGTGTTTCTAAGACACATAATAATAGGTCCACTGGTTCATATGCCTATCCTCATAGATATCAGACTAATAGCAGGTCAATTGTTGTAACTGCTATTGTGAGTAATCCAGATGCACCTCCACCTGCTACTTCTCTTAGCTTTGATCAGAAATCCTATCATCAGTTTTTGGAGTTCCAGAGGTATCAAGCTCAGCAGGTTTCTATGGAATCTTCTGAGCATTATGTAGCATGTGCTACCACTGGTATTAATCTCCCTCTCTCCAAAAATACATGTATAGCTACTTGTCTATTTGTTAATCAATAGACAATCTTCTTCTTGGATTCTTGACACAGGTGCTTCTGATCACATGATATGCGATATCAGTCTTTTTCTTGTGCCTCTTGTTTCTACTCATGTTGTTATTAGATTGCCTACTGCTGACACTACTTATGTCACTCATATTGGTAGTGTTAAGTGTTCTAAAGAGCTCATTTTAGACAAAGTTTTATTTTCTCCAAAATTTGACTTTAATTTACTTTCTGTCTCTAAATTGACTAGAGATGGTAAGTTTGATTTTAGATTCTCACGTGCTAAGTGTTTTCTTCAGGACTTGATCCACAAGAAGGAGACTATCTTAACTGAAGTACAACATGGTTTATATCATCTCAATTGTAACAAAATTTCAAATTCTTCACATGTTCTGTTAGCTGTAAACAATGTTTCTAGTTTAGTTTGGCATGCTCGTTGGGTCATATTCCTTTTGTTAGACTTTCTACTTTGAGCTTGCCTCACAAGATACAATGTACTAATCATATCATTTGTGATGTTTGTCATTTTGCTAAGCAAAAGAAGCTTAGTTTTCGCATTACTGTTACTTGTACTACTGCACCTTTTGATTTGTTACATGTTGACATCTGGGGTCCGGTTAGAATTATTTCACGTGCTAAGCTTCGTTTCTTTCTTACTATAGTCGATGACTTCACGCGTTTCACTTGGGTGTTTATGATGTCTCACAAATCAGAGACTAGACAACACATTGTCAAATTTTGCAAGATGGTTCAAACACAATTTAATTGTGTTATTAGAAGTATTCACAGTGATAATGGTCAAGAATTTATATTTACTGACTTCTATCAATCTGCTGGTATTATCCATCAACGTAGTTGTACCTACACACCACATCAAAGTAGTGTTTTTGAACGCAAACAACAATACATTTTACAAGTTGCACGTTCTCTTCTTTTTTATTCTTCTTTGCCTCTTAAGTACTGGTGTAATGGTGTACTTGTTGCTACTCATATTATCAATCGTATTCCTTCTACGGCCATTCAGGGTCAAATCCCTTATGAATTATTATATCACAAATTTGTTGATTATTCATACATGCACATGTTTGGAGTTCTTTGTTAAGCAAGTACAGTTCACACTAATAGACATAAATTTGCCTCTAGAGCTATTAAGTGTGTGTTTTTGGGTTACCCCTTGGGTGTTAAAGGTTACAAAGTTTTAGATTTGGCCACTCAACAAGTTTTTATCTCCAGAGATGTTATTTTTGAAGAATCTATTTTTCCTTTTAAATAAAATTGTTCTCCTACTATCAATCATTCTTCTAATATACATGTTTCTTCTCATTCTCCTTATGATCTATTTGATTCTCCTAACATACATGTTTCTTCTAATTCTACGCCTCTTTCTCAACCCAATTCTATGTCTATATCTGATCCTATTGTTCCTGATACTTATGTTCATCATGTTTCTCCTACCCCAGTGCATGATTTTTCTGATAGTACTTGTGTGCCTAGAAGATCTGATAGGACAAAAACTCTCTCTTCTCATTTGAAAGTGTATGAGTGTGCTTTGCCACCTTCTCTTCAACATGATAAGAATATTTCTTCCAGCACTACTACTAATTTGGTCTATTCAGGATCTCAATATCCTATATCTTCTTATATTTTCCTTGCTAATTTGTCTCAGTCTTATGCTTGTTTTACAGCTCAGATATATCATATTACTGAGCCCACAACTTATAAACAAGCTTTTAAGTCCAAAGATTGGCAATAAGCCATGAATAAAGAGTTGGATGCTCTTGAGAAAAATCATACTTGGGTCATGACTCCGTTGCATGCAGGCAAGAATGTTGTTGGTGTAAGTGGATCTATAAGGTCAAATATAAATCTAATGGGATTGTAGAAATGTATCAAGCAAGGTTAATTGCTAAAGGTTATACTCAAGAGGAAGGTTTGAATTATTTTGAAACTTTTTCTCCTGTTACAAAGTTAACCACTGTCAGAACCATTCTTGCTATTGCTGCTGCTAAAGGTTGGTTTCTGCACCAGTTAGATGTTAACAATGCATTTTTCATGGAGACTTACCAGAAGAGGTGTATATGTTACCTCCTCCATGTTTACATAATCCTAACAATCATGTTTGCAGGTTAACCAAGAGTTTTTATGGCCTTAAGTAGGATTCAAGGCAATGGTTTAGTAAGCTTACCTCTTGTTTGTTAGCTTTTGGATATGTGCAGTATAAGTCTGATACATCTTTGTTTGTTGAACAACAACATGATTCTTTTACTGCTTTGGCTGTCTATGTTGATGGCATTATTTTAGCATGTAATGATATGATGAAATAGATAGAGTTAAGCAACATCTTCATTCTCAGTTTGCTATTAAAGATTTGGGTAAACTTAGATATATGCTTGGTATTGAAATAGTTTATTCTCCTGATGGTCTTGCTCTTCCACAGAGAAAGTATGCTCTTGATCTTCTTACTGAGACAGGTTATTTGTGATGCAAGCCAACATCAATTTCCTTTTCATTCAAAATGCAGATTAACTAAAGAGGGAGGTGTTTTGCTAGAAGATGTATCTCAATACAGAAGGCTAGTTGGCAGGCTAGTTTATCTTACCATCACCAGGCCAGATCTTAGTTTTGCTATTCAAACATTGAGTCAATTTATGAGCCATCCTACAACTTTACATCTTGCTGTTGTGCACAAAGTGCTTAGATATATTAAAAGTTCTCATGGTCATGGGCTTTTATATCCTAAGATGAATACTTTACACTTGAGGCTTACAGTGATATTGACTGGGTTACATGCCCAGACACAAGGAGATGTGTTCTGGTTATCGTGTTTTTCTTGGAGATAGCTTGATGTCATGAAAGAGTAAAAACTAGCAGTCAGTTAGTAGGAGCAGTACAAAGGCTGAATATAGGGCCTTAGCTGCTACTACTAGTGAATCTCAGTGGTTATTGTATCTTCTTCAAGATCTTGGGGTGTCTCATGTTCAACATGTTCATATCTATACTGATGGTAGAAGTGCATATTGTTTGGCCAGTAATCCAGTCCAACATGAAAGGACAAAGCATACAGAGTTGGATTGAGAGGGCAAAGCATATAGAGTTGGATTGTCATTTCATTAGAGAAAAAGTTCAAGATCAGACAATAAAACTCTTTCACGTTTTTACTAATGATATGGTTGTAGATATACTTACCAAGGCTTTGGCTGCTCCATTATTTGCTCAGCATCATGGCAAGTTGAGTATGAAGAATATACATCATGCTCCACTGGGGGTGTCAAGATACAGAAACAAATCTCATAAGAAAGGATGAAGAACAAAAGCAATTATGAGAAGCAAAAGCAGTTATGCGACTTTGGTTGTTGTACTGGTTGCTATGATGATTGTACTCTGGCAGTTAGGTAGTTAGTTAGGTATAAATATCGTTGTTCTTTGTATTCATTCACTTTTCATTCTTGTTATTCTTCTCCTTCTCCACAATCATCAATGGAGTTTGGTTTGCAATTCGATTCAATCATTTTCAGTTTCTGAAACAAAGTTAGATTTGTTCAACTTTCTCTTCTACTCGTTTCTTCACAAGGCTTGTAGGCAGTTTGGTTGCAACAGAAGGATAATGATCACCCGTTCTGCTTAAAAATCCGGGAAGGTATTATTATCGTTGTTCCGACTTTTCCGAACAGGGTTAGTCTGGTTGGTACACCCAGGTGTCGAGCACCAACAAGGTGAATCAATTAAGAGCAATGAACGAAATCAAGATAGGACAAAAAGCATAGAGCATGAAGTTGATAAGAGATCATGAAGCAGATACAAATGGAAGCAATGAGACAATGACATTCATAGAAGATCACTTAGGCAACTGATTTCACTCAACCAAGTGTTGTTGGCTTTGTACTTGTTATGAAATGTATTTTCTAACAATGCTACAAATAAAATTAAATGTAAAAGCTAGTTAGAAACAATTGAATGATTCTATACATACAGAGTTGGTCAGTGTACCCCATCACAGCACATCCCACCAAATATTGTAGGCTAGAGCCATTAGGCTACTCAGCTAGATGTATTGTTTCAATGTCGAAAGTTGATGATGGTATTATAAAAACAAACAAATTTCATCGTTATTAATTAAAATATTAGTGTTTTACGTAAACTGAAAAAGTACAACGTTTGCAATATGAGTAATGTTTGTGTCAAATTACCAATATTCTGCATATAATCTGGATACTTGTGCCTTTTTTTTTTTTTTTTAACCAAGAGCTTTACTTTCTCATTCATTCAAAAACAAATAAGTACAACCGATCCAAAGGGATCCAGGTAAACATAGCATGTCCAACTAGTAAATCAAGAACATGAAATCAAAAGGAACTCCTAACTATACAAGGCGCAAAGTAGTAGCATCTACATGGCGTTTCAAGTCTGCTCTCAGATAACTTCTAACTACTAGGACCTGTATAATGTTACCACTTAGATTCGCCTGCATTTGTTGATGAGCAGACACCATCTCATCCCGGCTTCTCCAAATTGTGTGTATACAGCTTTTGCCAACAACAACTTCAACATTTTACCATGCCAGCCCTTCTTTTTTGTCTCCCTAATCAGCCAAGTTATCTTTGTATCCCATCCAGTTGGGAAATGAGTATATCCTAGCCAAATAAGCACCTGACGCCAAATATTGGAAGTAACAATTCAGTCAAAAAAATAGATGGCTTAAGGATTCAACCCCTGGCAGAAGAGACATGCACCATCTGTAAGAACACCAAATCTAGATAAACGATCCTTAGTAGCCATGCTTCCAAGTAGGCAAAGCCAGAGAATAAAGATCGTATTTGTTTCTCTCTATAAATTCATCTACATTACTCAGCTCGTTCTTTCAACTAGTTGATTCGATTCAATTCCATTCGATTCATTTCAATTGCCTTCGCTTGATTCGCTCCTCTTCAGTTCAGCTTTCTTCAGTTCAACTCTCTTAAGTTCATTAAATTATTATTATTATTATTAATATTTTATCATTTATTTACAAAACCCATCTTTTGTACGAGGAAAATAAGAAATTTATCCAATTGAGATATTTTCAACCTTTTTCTTTCTTTCTTTTTAACACGACTTTTAGTAGATCAATGAAATAAAAAGTATAGTTACGATTCGAATTACCCTTCTTTTCTACCGTAAAAGTTGAGTTAAGATAAGAAACTACAGGAACCTGAGAGTACCATTCAAACTGGTTCACATACTTTGTACGTACATCTCTAACAAAAAATCGACATGTTCTTTTATTTGAAGATATTAGAACAATAAAAGTAAACTCAGAAGCATACGTTAAGTTTTTTCTCAAACTTAATAAATAAAAAACAAGTTATACCAAACTAAAGTCAAACCAAACTCTACAAATTACGCACAAAAAAGTATAAAACAAAGTTATGTTAGTCAAATATACTTAATTTATTTTTATAATATAATTTTATTATATTCTTTTGTCGTGTAATTTGCGAGTAATTACAGTCAACGTCCAGAAAAAAGTCTCCTTACGAATTTATTAATGGACCGGATGTAGTATTCATTATTATTAAAAAATGGGACAAATGTAATTTCTTGATTCATTTCATTTCGATTCGTTTGATTTCAACTCGTTTGATTTGATTCGATTCAAGAATTTCAAATTTGAACAGAGACTCAGACATAAAATCTTTAATGTTGGATCATTAGACGTAATGCTTAAAACGTAAGCCGAATGTTTGGCACACCATTAATTAAGTGTCCATCAAAATTGTGTTTTCAGTTCTTTCTTGTTTGGATTGCTCATTTTAGTTTAGTTGGACTATTAGCAATTTTAATTGAGTTGACTCAATTAAAATTTTCACTTTCTCTTCCAAACACAATTGTTCACAACTTTAACTTATAAAATTTTAAATACTATCCAAAGCATAATTTTTATCAACTTAATTAAATTTTAGTTTATATATATCAGTTAAAATTTAGTTAAAATTCGGTCAATTATAATTGTCTTGCGTACAATCATCTTAAAAGTTTTCACTTGAAACATGGGTCCGTATTTTTATTACTATTTTTCCCCTAGCACTATTATAGCCGAATAACTAATTATTATAGTATCGATTAGATTTTGCATGGTCGGTAATGGATATTATAAAATAGAAAAGAAAGTGTCAACTTTATACATACGTGTTTTAATTAACAGTTGACACGCTTGTGATAAAAACTTCTAGATGGCTAGCTTTTGCAGCAGAGTAATCATGCATTAATTGCCTTCCTCCGTCTATATACTGATTTGATGTTAACTTTGCATGTTTAAAAGTTGAAAGCGACAATTGGTCATTTTTTAATACTACTAATTATTATACTTGTGATAAAAATAATATAATTAGGTAGCAACTAAACAATGTTGATTGACAGATTAGTCTTGTTTCATTTGTCGACCAATTCGGCTTAGCTACTTCAATGGATCTGTTTCTACTACATTGTCTTATCCTTGTGCTTAGCCTCCAATTTTAATTTCGACGATTAATGATGGTTTCTCTGTTTAAATTGCTGCATGGACTATCTATCTCACATGACAGGAACCCGACCATAAGTCACCTATCCACAGTAGATTCTAACCAAGAAATTCGTGGGAGTTAACCAAAAGAAAACCCAACATCGTACAAAATAGGCAAATGCAATTGTATTCATATGAACATCCTTTTATACTCTAGTCGGTAACTGTAATGTAGTACAACAACCATAATTAAATACATTTTTCGATACATAATTTAGGAGTATGCTCTACCACTCAAATTTTCCTAGATTTTCAAATTCAATGAATTTTTTTGACCATTGACTAATAAAAAGGTTAGATTAACGTGAGCGAACTTCTTTAATCAATATCAATGTAGCTTTTTTTTAAAGAAGGAGCTTCTTATCTTTTTCATTCCGAAAATATCCCTAACCTATATTAACCTAAATTAGAATAAAGAAAATAAGAAACTCATTAAAATGCATACATGTAGGATCCTTTGTTATACATTTTGTGTACTTTTTTGCAACTAGCATAAGGATTAATGTATCCGCACCTCTTTAAAATGCATACATGTAGTACACATCAAATACTGATTTTTTTCATTACTAAGTTAAAATGCTCAACGATTATTTCTTTCAACTTCTGATAATTTTGATGATGTATTAAAGTGGCGATGTAAAGTATATTAAATGTATATTATAATTATTGGACAAAATATGATATATTATTATTTAAAAAACTATAGACTAATAATACGATAAGAAAGGTTAAAGACAAGAAAAATAAGAGTAATGCACTTTTATGTTTTTTAAAATACCAAATTTTTCAAATTTAATTTGCTAAACACCTACATTTAAAATCAAATTTTTAAATTTCACTAGATTCTGAAATTTACTTTTTCCAATTAGTTTTGCTAAACAGAGCCGTAATATGTAGGAAAATACGACGTAAAAAGATTATAAAACGTACTAAAATGATTAAAGAATAAACGTGAACTTAGAGAAAATAATCAAAAGGAAAGGATGGACACTGTAAAAACAGAAACCTTGACATTAAGAATCACATATGGACAAACGATGAAAGTTAAATTATATTGCAATTGAAACAGCTTCTACTATGATCTTGCCTAGATAAATTGGGCCCCGAAATTGTTGGCCGGCAGATGGGATGAATTCAGATCATATTGCTTGAATATGTGATTTATTTAGTATCGTGTCAGATTAGATCGGATTCGGATATTGCATTGGACTCGATGATTTTCAGATTTTAAAATTTATAGTATTTCGGGTAGAGTCAACTTCACATCGGATCAATTCGAATTTGGATCTTAATCAGATTATAATACATCATATATACTATTTCGAATTGGGTCAATTTAAATACATCCACTTATACATAGGGCCTCCCTTCATGTTCGTTTAATCTTTTCCCTCTCATTTTACTTGCCCTTCTTTTTTAACTATGATTTTTTCGTTCATCTTTTACTTGCTCATTTCACTACATTTTCATATAGGAATTTTCCCTCCATTTTTACTATACATTTTTTAAAACTCTCTTTAATTAGAGTTTTCCTTCCATTTTTTATATAGGGGAATGGGGATCCCTTCAAATTCCCTTGATCATTTGGAGGTACTAATCGTCGCATATGTCATAAACTAAGTATGATTGTTCTTATTATTTGTTTCTAACACCACTTACGATGAGACCAGTAAAATACTCAAAATGTGAATATGCTTATGGAATATGCTTATGGAATAATGATCAATAAAGCACTTTGATCTAAACTATATTAAGTTTATATTTACCTATTGTTTTTTGATAATGAACTTTGGTCACTTCAATACAATTATATGTTCTATTCTTCGGAATTTGAATTGGATGAGTTAATGTCAAATTTAATTTGAATAAGATGAGTTTGGGTTGGATATAATTTGGATAATGTGGATTCGGGTCCAATTAAGTTCAGATAAGATGAATTTATATCAAATTTAATTCGGGTTGTTTCAGATATGATGATTCCGAGTCATATTTATTTGGATCGGACTCCAGATGGTTGGCCACCGTATTTTCAGTTAAAACCTGAATTTTGGATTGGATAAACTTTACTAGGACTAATTCTAACGATTTCTTACTTATATTTCAAACTTTTCACCACCAAAGAGAGGTATTTCTTGTACTCATTTGGATCCAATTTATTTCATACCAACATATTTACATAGTTTTCAAAAAAAGAAAGAAAAATAATTACATACTTATCATATGTAAAAACTGAATTTAAAGTTTTCTTTAAAAATTAAGATTTCCATATGAGAAAAATGTGAGTAGAGTCTCCAATAAAAGAGTGGACCGTTAGAAGAGAAAATACTTATTGTTAAGAAAATTATCGGTATTATTAATCAAAATATTTATGTTGTCATTTTTTAATAATATAATATTTTAATTAATATAATCAATAATTTTATTAATAATATATAGTGTCACTAAGTAATTATTATAGGGTGCTTGTTAAACGAAAGACACATTTTACTAAATGCATGACAATTTCTGGAAAATTACGAAAAATAGTCTAAAGTTCAATAATTTACAAATAAGTCGCAAAAGACTTAAAATTTACAAAAAATAAAACTCGATCATCATGATCACCATTATGGAACATCACGATCATGATATATTAATTTCAATAATAAATCATACAATTTAGAAAAATAAATAATAATGTTACTACAATAATTGAAAAAAATATCATAATTAACCAAACTATTAAAAAATGTAAGTAAACTATATATTTTTTCAAAAATTTAATCGGCCGAAATACTTGTGGCCTACAAAAATGTAGGCCACATCATGGTTGTGGCCTACATACAAGCATTTCGTTGGGAAACACTCATTTCTGGCCGATTAAATTGTAAAAAAAATACATATACTATGTTGTTTACACTACAAAAAATCAAGTCTGTAGCGACGGATAGATCCGTCGCTACAGACCCATCTATCCGTCGCCCCAGCTCTGGCGACGGATCGGGCGACGGATAGAAAATCCGTCGCCCCCCTGGAGCTGTGGCGACGGATAATAATCCGTCGTCCAATTCGCGACGGATTGACCATTTTTTATTTTTTTTTAAAATTGATTATGGGGCGACGGATAGATCTATCCGTCGCCCCATTTTTTTTTTAAAAAAAAAAAAAATCCGTATACGAATTTTTATATTCGTATACGGATTAATTCCGGCAGTGGTGGTGCGGTGGGTGTGGTGGTGGCAGTGGTGGTGCGGTGGGTGTGGTGCGGTGGTGGTGGGAGGTGGAAAGGTGGTGGTGGTGGCAGGGTGGTGGTGGTGGTGGAGGAGATGGTGGTGGTGGCAGGGTGGTGGTGGTGGAGGAGATGGTGGTGGTGGCAGGGTGGTGGTGCGGTGGTGGTGGGAGTAGAGGGGTGGTGGTGGTGGAGGAGGATGGTGGAGGAAAGGAGGTGGTGGAGGAGATGGTGGTGGTGGAGGATGGTGGTGGTGGCAGGGTGGTGGTGGTGGGAGGAGAGAGGTGGTGGTGGAGGAAAGGAGGTGGTAGAGGAGATGGTGGTGGTGGGAGGGGAAAGGTGGTGGAGGATGGTGGTGGTGGTGGGAGGGGAAAGGTGGTGGTGGGAGGAGGAGGAGAGGAGAAGTAGTGGAGGAAAGGAGGTGGTGGAGGAGATATATTATATTTTTTTTAGACTTTTAGCGACGGATAGATCTAGATCTATCCGTCGCTAACTTTTTTTTTTTTAATTTTCCGCTATGTAGCGACGGATAGATCTATCCGTCGCTACATAGCGACGGATAGATTTATCCGTCGCTATTTTTAGCGACGGATAAATCTATCCGTCGCTAAATTTTTTTTTTTTTTTTTTAAATTTTGGTCAACGCTCTGTAGCGACGGATAATTTTATCCGTCACTACAGAGCGACGGATAACCTTTATCCGTCGCCAAACGGGGCGACGGATAGAATCCGTCGCTACAGGGGCGAAGGATAAAATCCGTCGCCCCTTTCCGTCCCGTTACAACAGAATTCTTGTAGTGTTACTTAAAAATTTTAAAAAACAAAACTCAATCATCATCCGGATCATCATGATCACCATCTGGAACATGATCATACTATTTCAACAACAAGTAGTATTCTTCCAAATTGTATAATTTGTTGTTGAAATATTATGCTCATGTTCCAGATGGTGACAGTGATGAATCCGGATGATGGTTGAGTTTTCTTTTTTAAATCTTTTAAATTTTTGGATTTATATGTAATTATTGAACTTTGAACTGTTTTTGTAATTTTTTAAAAAGTGTCCATACACTAAATGTGTTAGGCTTAACATTAATTACATAAATTAGTGTTAAGTTTAACATTAATTACATAAATTACTGTTAAAATCCCATAACTTGGGAGTACTTTTTTTTTTTTGGATTATTGTAGGAATTACAGCTTTGGGACCTTTTATTGATTGTGAACTATTCAAACAAATTTTATTGATTTTAGTACAAATTCATAATTGATTTTCGATCCATGTCTTTGAGTCTAAATTTTGCAAGTCAAACTTATCAAAACCATCTAAATTAAAACATCAATTAATATATTCAACATTTCCTACAACTTTGTTCATTGTCCAGAATATTTTGTTAATACAAAACTTCACATTTCATGTTTAATATGTTGATAAACAAGTCTACGTACAAGTGCAGAATCTGAACATGTCCATATACCACAGACATATGTCAGTATCGACACTAACATATATCTGAAAGGGTACTAACGTGTGTCTAGAAGTGTCAGACTCTGAACATGTTCGTTATGCTACAGACATATGTATGTATTGGCACTGACATATGTCTGGAATAATATTAATATGTGTCTACAATTACATTTTACATTTATTCCAGCTTAATTAATGTTCATAATAAATTTCGTAACTGATATTGGATAAGGGTATGATTGTCTACTCATATTGAGTCCGTCTCCTAAGAGTCCACAATATATTGAGAGTTCTTGAGAGTCCTACATAATAGACAAACATAGACAATTTATACATAAAACTATACAACATGATTTTTTTTGCGGGTTGACTTTAGAAAGCGAAATGATTTTTTTTCCTTACAATACACAGCTCCTTTCATGTGTCCATCCAGTCATATTGGTACTTTGGATCAAATTGTCTATGTTGGATATATAATTGTCTATGTTTAACATAAAATTATTGATGACAACGTATTTATCCCAAAAAAACACAATATTTATAAATAAACATAGAAATCAATTTCATTCATCAATCAATAAATGTCATACATATAAAACAATACAAAAAATTTAAAATCACTATATTCAAACTACAATCATCTTTGCAAACAAATAAAACACCCTTGAATTGTTCGTCGACTCCTCCATCCACGTCTCCATCTTTATCATCAATCGTTTTCTTTATTCGACCACCATTTTTACGAAAACCTAGTATATGCAACAAAAACATCAATAATTGCAATATAAACATATGTTAGTGGTAAGGAAATCGAAACACCCAAAAATAAAAGGCACCAACAAACATCTCCTATTTAACATTCAATATCAACAATTACAGTATAAACATGCACAATTAACACTGAAAACATAGCAGTTTTACAAAATACATAATCTCTAAAAAACGACAAACATCAACAATTTACGGCTAGACATACACAATTTACATAAAAACCTAAACAAATAAGAATTTCAAAAGATGAGACAAAAGGCCTATATTAAAACATCATCTGTTTACAACTTAAACATCAACAATTGTATAGTATAAACATAGACTATTAATACATACATCCAGTTTTACAAAACTATAAAAATTCTATACAAGAAAGGAATGAAACCACAAACATCAGTAATTAACAACTAAATATGCACAATTTACATAAAAAAACTAAACAATAATATTTCAACATATGAAACATAAACATAACCAATTTACCGTTAAACATAAGCAATTCCAGTATGAATATATGCAAACTTAGCCAATAAGCACTAGAAATCAAAGATGTGGAATATAATCTGTTTATATAACCAAACATCAACTATTTACACATAAACATGCACAATTCACGCAGAAACATAAGCAATTTAAAAGCAATACTACATAAAGTATAACCATAAAGTAATGAAATCACAGCATCATTTATTTACAACTAAACATAAAAATTTACATGAAAACCTAAACAAAATCGAACACTACAATGAGAATCTACCAACAAACGCAACAAAAAGCAAAGAAAAAACTAACTGAAAATAGAGAAAATAAACAAACATCAACAATTACTGGCCAAACATCCGCAATTAAAGTTAAAATATCAACAATTACACACGAAATATATAGTTACGCGAAATTACTAAAAATCACCAAAACCAAACGAAAAACGAAAAAAGCTGAAGAATCGAGAGGAGAAACCTGAAAATCGAGGAAACGACAAGGTAATGACTCATGTGTGTTGAGTAGTCGGAGATTCGCAGGAGAAGACAACCGGAAAAGCTTCGAATTCCGGCCAACGTTTTCAAAAGTTAACCAAATGAAAAAACGAAACCGATAGAAATGTAGATCGGGTCATGGGCAACTCAAATATGCAGTCGGATTTAAGATTGGTGACCGGACGGCGAAGATATCGTCGGAGATAAGATCGAAAGAGAGAGAAAACGGAAGAGAGAGGAGGGAAGAGAGAGAGAGAGAGAGAAGAAAGAAAAGAATGAAAATGGAAAAAAAAAACTTAAAAAGACTATTTATGTGACCCAATAACCCGCGTGAAGATTCAGCTATATCAAACCCAGAACTCCAGGATCCACGAATTAACCCGTGAAATTCCTTCAGCAACGAAGTCTTCCCTAATTGTATATGTTTGTATATTATGAAGTACTCTCATAGTCTCTAGGACTCTTTTAAGTTTTAGTAATTCATATTTGCCAATAATCGATACTAACAACACATTTCACAATGTTGTACAATGATCAACAACACTCTTAATCAATTCTTTTCTCCAAAATTGTACTACTTTCTAACTATGTTTTAAAATTCGGGTACGACCGGCATTAAACGGCCCAAATAGGGCTAAAAAGCGCCCCCAAAAGCAAACAAACTCGCCAAAACAGGTTGGGCGGTTTTTTTTTTTTGCAGCTAAACCTCGTCACGTGCGAACTTAGGAAAAAAGTATTAAATAAAATATATTTAATTTATATAGTCCAAGAATAAAAAATATCTTTTTTTTTTCTTCTAGTCGAGTCGTGAGGGTCTGAGACTTTTAAAAATAAAATAAAAATTAAGGGCTGCTTTTGCAAAAAACCCCAAAAAACCTTAAAATCACTTCCATTGAGAGGTACTAGTTAATTGTTATGTATATTTTGAGTTTTCCATTGGGTTTATACTTTCTAATGCAAATCAAACATAAAATCCATGTTTGTTCTATTTATTAGTTATTCATTTTGTTGGTCATTATATAATCTATATCTTTTGTATTTAGGAAATGCGGAAAATGTTGCAACAAATGAGAACGATGATGTTGAACTCTCGTATCATTGTTGAGTTTGATCTTTGGGACTCTCTTATCTCATGAATTGCTTGTAGCATTTTATGATTGTAATGTGGATGACTTGATGGTTGATGCCATTTGAAGTTGTGACTCTTTATGTTTATGTCATTGGATTCATTTCTATGATTCTATGATCTATTTATATTTGGAACCTTTTAATTTAATATCAATAATTTAGGGTGTATATATATATTAAAATGACGTTATACCGGCTCTATCTGGATGAATCGGTCCGATCCGATTAAACCTTTTTGGAGGGTGGCCGGCTCAACCTCCGGTTCCGGTTTTTAAAACATAGCTTTCTAATTTGGACCCTTTCAACGAAACCAAATCAACCTCTCACTGTTACTGTTAAAACTTAAACCCCCAAAAGCAAAACCGGTCAAGTAAAAGTCAACGTTAATGTCGATCGCCGGAAAGCTCTCGAGCTCGATCGCCTTCGCGATCGCCTCCGTGTCTCTCCTCTGCTTTGTAATCAATGCTTCAGTTCCCGAAATGGGATCCGCACGTGTGGTTTTCCAGGTAAATTTCCAATTACATGTCTAAATTACAGCTCCTGCTCATTTTTAGGTATTAAAGCTTCTAGTGTGGAACAGTGTGTAAGTTTGGTTCGTCAGATTATCGAATAACATAATAAATGTTTCAATTTGTATAAAAATTGTAGCTTATGGAATATGGATATTGATTGTGGGACAGTTTGTATGACAAATTGACTATGCTGCTATTGTTTGATTTGGTGAAATGATGACTTAAAAATGTTAATCCTTTGCATTGAAGAAATGTGGAGGTTATGTGGCCTGGACAGCTTTCTGCATATGTAACATACTAAGCTATACTCTTCAAGTGTAATTATTTTGATTCTAATATACTAGAATTGGATATGCTAGCTCCATGGACGCATATTCTTTTTCATCGAATTTGGCTAAGAACTAGTATAATTTGGTTAGCTTTTGCAAACTACTTCGTGTTTAATTAAGTTGTCAAATGCCAGTGGCTGGTGTTATCGACGTTGAGATGGGAAACTGACCAATGCATTTAGTTCGACTTGTCATTGTGATTTTTCAGCATTTAATTTGGAAGTGTATTATTTTGTTTTCTTTTTTGGCACTTTCTATTAATTAATAAGTGGAAGGAATTTTCTTTGGTTAATACGTTTATTGGCATGGATTTTCTTTAAATTGTGTCTTGTTATTCAATGTAGACAAACTATGGAGACATCGAATTTGGTTTCTATCCTAGCGTAGCACCAAAGACAGTGGAACATATTTTCAAACTTGTTCGGCTGGGAGGCTACAACACGAATCATTTCTTTCGGGTATCCTGCCAAGAACTTTTCTATTAATATTTTTATTAGATGTATCCTTATAAATTAGAAAAAGAAGTGGAGAGAAAAAGTTCATTATTTTTAGGTAGATAGAGGGTTTGTTGCCCAAGTAGCTGATGTTGCTGGAGGAAGAACTGCTCCTATGAATGAAGCACAGAAGTTGGAAGCTGAAAAAACTATCGTTGGTGAATTTAGTGACGTCAAACACGTTAGAGGCATTCTTTCCATGGGAAGGTAAGTTTGAGTTTGATAAATGAAAGAATATATCTGGTTCGGGAAATAGATTCTCCTGTTTAACGTGCTGCCCATTTTATAAGCTTTTTCATGAGTAGGCAATGCACATTGTTATATTTGTATGTACGTACATTTTCCTAATTGTACCCTGTTTGATATTAGATACTCTGACCCGGATAGTGCTCAATCTTCATTCTCATTGCTCCTTGGAGATGCCCCTCACCTTGATGGCCAGGTTTGCTGAAACATATTACAGTATAAAATTTCCCATAGATTTGACTGTCCTACTGTTTTACATATTGAATTCTGAATGGTTTCTAATCCTATCTGGGATCATTCAGTATGCAATATTCGGTAAAGTTACTAAGGGGGACGAAACACTGAGAAAGCTTGAGCAGCTCCCGACCCGCAAAGAAGGGATATTTGTTATGGTATAGCATTGTATGCTTTTACATCCGCTTCCTGTCTAGACCACGTTCAATTTTAATGTTGATATTTCACTAGTTAGACTTGTGCATTGGACTTATAGATTTCTCTTTCTGTTCTTCCAGCCTACAGAGCGTATCACTATATTGTCAACGTACTATTATGGTAAGATCAAATGTCTTTATGACCATGTCTCCAGGCTTCCAGCCCAAAAAGCTGCCTTTTGATTTGCATAGTTAACTAACTCACCTTGCTTCTTTTTTCAATACTACTTTCAATCTCTACAATTTAAATTCAACTCTTTCCAATTGATTCTGTGATACATGATGGCTCTTTCTAGGCAATATTATGTTGTTTGCTAGTTTGCCTTGTGGGGTTATCATCTCTATTGGATACAGAAGTAACTTGCTTCCTTGAAATCATTTACGGTCTGTGCTCATGTTAGCTCTAAGCTGTATTAATATGAAAAATGCGGTCCTGTACACTAAATTGTCTGAGTTCTTATTAAATCGTTTTATGGGTTCTAATGTCCCCATTTGGTGAGGATAACTATCATCATTTAATTATCCCTAATCACTGTCGATTCTAAACTCTACCTTCCATTTTTTCCAGATCCTGAAGTTTATCTTTCAAGTTGTCTAAAAAAAAAAGTTTATCTTTCAAGAGTCACAATTCATTGTACACACAAGGAGCCATTTTATGAAAGGATCGTTTTTGTGCTCTTGGTTTTTAGCAATCCAGTTAGTTTCAAATGGATAAAGTTCACTATTATGTTCTTTCCTTATGGACTTATTTTTTGTTGGTATCGGGGAACTAAGGTCGTCTTTACCCATTGAAATAGATTTAAAAGAGAGACACAAAATCAGAAGGCTTAAAGATCTTCACTAACTATTAAATAGTGATTACTTAATGGAGCGCCAAGGAACAATATAGTGACATAGTTATTTAATGCAGCGTTACTACTTACTAGGTATGCCTCTTGTGCTGAAAAGGTCGTAACTTCTTGATTCCCCTGAAAATATATTTGTGAAATACTGAAACGCACAACATTCTTTATTTCTTTTCTTATAGCTTTATGCCTTGTTTTTCTTCCAGGAAGTTCTTAAAGTAATATCTTCGTGACTTTTCAGATACCGAGACGGAAACTTGTGAGGAGGACAGGTCAATATTGAGGAGGAGGCTTGCTGCATCTGCTGTTGAAATTGAAAAACAGGTATATAATAAATGGTTATGAATGTTTTCTATAATATTTTTTTAAAGTTATAATGAGATAAACAAGGAGTTCTCTTATGGATATTGCAGAGAATGAAGTGTTTCCCATAAAGCTGGCACCAAGATAATTGGCAAGGTGACCGGGTCTGCTGTAAGTAAATTGCCACAGTGCCACCAGCTTTCTATATGTATGATTACTTGCAATAGTAGGATAGCCTACTGTATTTGATCTAATGATTAGTTCCAACTTCATGCCGTTACCTAGGTTCTTTTCATGTCTTGGCATTTAATTGGACTGCTACGAATCCCAATTTTTGTTCAGTTTACAAGGATGCATGAAATCAAGACCTAGAGATGGTTAATATGAATCATGAACACTGGGATGTAAGAAAATGTCCTGGCTTAGCTACAATAGAATCAATGTATCCTGCCAAAGCTATGCCACACTTGAAAATTAAAATTGAAACTTACACTGCATAACCAAAAAAATTTCCAGATCCAACACACTACGTTACGCCATTCTACTATTATCTCTCCCTCAGGCCTCAACCTACTACCTTATGCGGAGGACCCTTATTTTCATATCAAACATATCTCAAGAGCACAGTTGATATAAACCACTTGGATACATACTTCAGTTCATCAGTTCATAAGTTCAAACTTGCACTGCATCCATGAAGCAGGTATATCAGCCTCCCATGTTGTTGATCACTCATCAGTATATATGCCGCCTTGTTATATAACATTACTCTCTTTGTCTAAATATTATTGTTTGAGATCCGCATGCCACTTGTATAGCCACGCCTTGCTTCAATTTTCTTCCAACGCTGTTTCGCTCGATGTAATCTCATACTACATGACACAAGTATTTATTTGTTATTAACTTGGAAGTATCGGTGAGTCTATAGAATAAAAACCTGAGAAGCACCATTCATATAAACTTGTCTTACTGGTGTGTTATTTAGCATCATAGGATTGGACACAGTGCCTAAGACTAAGTTATCATTCATGCATATTCACAATCCTTTGCTGGCAGGAGAACAATTCTCATAGAGAAAAGTGACGGAGATATTGGAAGCATTGTGCTCCATTACGTGCATATATGTTGTGTAATTCTAACCAATGTATTGGTTTACAGTAGCATATGACTTTTCCCTAGATGAACTGAGATAAGTAGCTTTTGTGATCAACGTTTATATTTTACAGTAGCTTATGACTATACTTAGATGAGCTGAGATAACTAGCGTTTGAGTTCTAGTGTGTTTTGCTGAACTTTCAGATTCCATAGCTGATTTCAACACTGTTCTATGTAGGTGGGAGAGAAGAGGCATGCCAAAAATGCAGAATTATAAATCTCTCTTTTCCCAGTTTTCGCTCAAGAAACTCTTGTCCCAAAATTTCTTTTATACATTTTGTAACTGTGAAGCAAGGACCCTAATTGCTGATCTTGGAAAGACTCTAGCTGTGCCTGTTAGACACTACGGCACTAGAAATATGTGTGTGATATGAAGATTAAAGAGTTTTTTTAACCAAGGACCTGTACTGTACATATGCACTGATATAACTATAGTGTTGTGTAAGCGTGTTGCTTGTGCAAGCACTCGTGGATATAATCAGAACGAACTTTACATTGTAAGCGAAATTTACACTGTTTTAATCGATTTTTGGTCATTCTTTTCTGGAACTGTAAAGGAAATGCAATCCTGAAGTAAGCAAGTTAAGATGTACTCCGGTTGTTGATTTGAGCTAATATATTCCCTCTGTTCCAATTTTAACGTCCCACTTACCTTATCTTAAATAAAAAATATATTTTCTACTTTGTTTCCTTTATCTCACACTTTTATTTATTTCAACTTACTCGTACACCTTTATCCAGCTCGATGAGAAATCGAATTTGAAATAAAAACAGTTTTTGAGTTTGGAATAAAACCATATAGGGCAGGTGTATATTTAACAAATGACGATACCATAGAGCAAGTGCACATAACATAGTTTTTCCCACTTCAATAGTCCAAATTCTCTGCAAGTAGTCAAGTACAGTCAATTCTTATTACAAAATTCCAAAATTCATATAAAATGTTTGATAGCTTCCTTTCATCTGCAATTGACCTAATGTTGTTGTCAATTGTCATTTAAATCATCGCAATGTTTGATAATGATAACATGCCAACAACTTAATATTTTGAGTATAGTATTATATTAGTTGAAGGACTATAAACACCATTAGTTAAGCTAATTTGGGGGCACAATAACATGTACACCAATACACGTACTTATAACTTGGACTAAATTTACATCTAGTTAAAGAAGATGAAGATTTTCATCATACACCCTTCTAAAAATTGTCACTAAAAATTTATTTCCTTCATATTTAAAATGTTACATTGACCGATCAAGAGAGTTTGGCATGGATGTGTCGTGGATCTGCGGATCAAGGAAGAAAATGAAGCGTTGGAGGAAGCCACTACGTAAAAAATTTGTACTCGGTTTAGCCATTTCAAACATCACGAATAAGTCTAGCTAAAAGATAGTTTATAAATAATTTATCTAGAAACGGACATATGTTGTTAAGAAAATCATCGATGTCATTAATCAAAACATTCATGTTATCAACATTTATCTTTTTTCATACAAAAAAAAGTACATTTGTTAACAGTATAGGCGTTTTGATCAATTAGTTTCTAAATATAGATGATAAAGGAATTCTTAGATGTTAGGGGCGTAATAAGTGGTACCCCACTCACGATCACGATGTAACTACTACATATGGACTTTACATACAGGGCCGGCCCGAAAAGACTGAGGTCCCATGTGAAAATTTTTAAATGGCCCCAAATAACAGTATATATGAAAAAACATAAAAGTTTTCATATATAATAATAGAATTAATTTCCTAATAAACTCCCATACGAAATATATCACTTTAAAAATGTAACACTTAAATTATTTTGAAGCAAAATTATAGATTAAATTCACATCATTTATTTTCATACTTATAACACTCTATTAGTATCAGGATATACCAATTGTGGCCTAAAAAATTTCGGGGCCCTGTTCGGATGAACATTTCGCATGGGCTCAGGGCCAGCCCTATTTACATATTTTATTAGAGGGTGTTAGTAGATTAAGGATATTAATAAATGTATGAAGTGTGTCGGGAGTAAAAAAGTTAAGGGTCTAATAAATTCCATATCGGGAAACCGACTGAATTTGGTTTAAATGGAACGATTTGTTTTGCTCACTTCATTTTAACTGCTCGTGCTTCAGGAAGCTTCATCCCCAAATCAATCAGTTTACAGCAAGCTCTCTCTCTCTCAATTTCTCTGAATTGAATTGGTATGGAAATTCCTCTATAAACTGAGTGATTAGTTTTGTGTACTATGTTGTTCTTTTCGCTCTCAATCTTTATATCAATCGATTAACACCAAGCTTTTGGCTCTTTCTTTTCTTTTGTTTTTTTTTTTTCCCAAATCACGCTTAATAATTTCATTTGTCTCAATTTGTACTACTGTAGTTGGATCATGATCATTTTTTTGGTTAGTTTATCTGCGAAGATCCTTTGTAGCCCTTTCGTAATGAAACAAAGAGTACTGTATTGGAATCATTTGCTTGATTATTTGATATTTTTAGCTATAAGGGTTATGGAACTGAGCTTGGTTAGAGATCGATGAGAAGTTAGTAAATTTTACTGTACATTCATGGTTATGCTTGTTTTGGTCGGTCTTATACTTAACTGGAGCTAATTTGGGAAGCTGTCATTATTGATCAGTTTCTAACTCCATAGCTGAAGTAAATGTGTGTATGTCTTGATGCATCTAGTTACTGCTAGGAATTTTTTTCTGCGTTGGTTGTTGGAGTTTCTCATAATTGTTTTTCCTTTTGTAGGCTACTTCTTACTGCAGTAAAAATGAGTCCGGGTGGTTATATAGTAGAAGTCACAAGCCTTTCTCCTAATGCAACTGAGAAGGATGTCCATGATTTTTTTGCTTTCTGTGGTGCAATCGAACATGTAGAGATTGTCAGGTATCCTTCATAACTTCGATGGAAGTTCATGCGTTGTTAATAGATTATCTGTGCGTTCTTGTAAGTCATTTAGATCAAGTAAACCTATTGCTTTCTTACTTTCCATATTTTCATGCAAACCCTGGCCCCTGCGAGAGTTCATTTGTACATCAGTCTCTTTTATTGATCGATCATATTCATAATCAATAAAGTTTGCCCGAGAATCTACTTGTATGAGTTTTCTTTTACTTTTTTCTTTTTGGACATTTGTAAACTCGTGTCTACAATATTTTGCATGATACAGTTCTGAAGGATACGTGCCTTAATTTCCATCTTATTCGTTGCCCAGGAGCACAATAGATTTGGGAATCTGAAGAGATAATTAGTTGCAATAATTAGATTACAATCAGTAAGTGATCAAGCAGCAAGTGAGAATAATTATCGTTTTATATAGTCCAATCTGGTTCCAGTTATTGGCACATATAAATAAGTGCCTTGTAAATCCAATTTGACAAATTAGAGTTATAAGTTCTGCTTTTCAAGGTCATGTCTCCTTGTTAACTGATTTGTCTATATGTCAGCATATAGTTAGTTCGGCTAACCTGTTCTCTTTATGTATGGAATCTCTCTTGCATGAATTTCTGATGAACCAACTCTTTGTCATGATCTTGGTCAAATTAAAATGCATGAAGAACATCCTTGTTGTATGCTTAGTTAACACCATCTAATGGACATGGTACTTTTGTGTTTTATGTGGAAAACAGAGCTGGTGAACAGGCTTGTGCAGCTTATGTGACGTTCAAAAATCCGCATGCTCTGGAAACAGCTGTCCTGCTCAGTGTAAGTTTTGTTTGAGAATTGTAGTATAGAGTGATGATTATTTTGTCTAATAATTAGGTGCACTGTCAAAGACTTACGGTCATGTCCTTTTCTCGTTTTTTTGGTATATATCTACTTCCACTATGCACATTGTTCTGATTTGGTTAGAGAAAATTTTCACTATCCATTACTGCTATCCATAGATTACAATCAATCCCATATAAATATGTTTCTCAATCGAATATGCTGAGATATGCATAGTTGGACTTTCGTTCTTTTTTGTTTTTATTTTTTATTTTTTTATAAATAAATTTAAAAAACATATACTATATGCGCAGTTATTAGTTAGTTAGTTACAGATCTGATGTGGCAGATGCAAATCTGGATAAAGCTCCAGATTAGATAAATTTTAGCATGATGCAAGCTCGCTGCACTTTCCTCCCAACTATTCCTTGCTTTGATATCTTCCTTCGCCTTGCTTCCTCTCATCTTCATATTGCCCCCATCTCCTGTTTGTAGTAAAAGTTGAATGTATTTTTGTAACTTTGACACCTATGTGTTAGCATTGCATCGTACTCCCTCCGCCCCGGATATCTTCATAGTTCATACGATAGGGTTGGGGCATGTAGGTGAAAAATTAAAATAAATGATAATATAACATGAGCATGTGGCAAAAGGTGTATTTTTAGTGGCAAAATGTGTAAATTTTGATGGTCACTAGATAATTTATTTAGAGACGGACCTATATTGTCAAGAAAATCATCGATGTTATTAATCAAAACACATATGTTATCAACATTGGTGTTTTTTCATATTACAATATAACTTATTTCGTTAACAACATAGACGTTTTGATTAATAACATGAATGTTTTATTGATAACATATGCCATCTCTAGATAAAGACCGTCTCTCATGAGACTTTAGTGATAAATTTTTTAAAATTATTTATCAGGTGTGGGAGGTGTGGGGTAGTTTCACTAATGTATGAAGTTCTATGATATATGGAAAATGTATGAAGTTCTGCACGACATAGGGAGTATTACTTGAGTGCATTCACATAGGCTTCCTAGTGTTTCAAGTAACATTCTATGCATATTTCTTTCCCTTCTCAGATACACTATTATTTGATTCTATCTTAGTTATTTAATGGCGAATGTCTCGTGCCTGTAGATGGAAAACAAAGCGTTCACTTTTGTTCTGCTCAGCTATTGTACAATTTTTTTTAAGTTTTCATTGTTGGTGATCTTTTGTTTCTGCATATCATATGATTAAGAAGCATATTTTCTTTCCCTTCTCAGGGAGCTACAATTGTTGATCAACCTGTGTTCATATCCCGGTGGGGACATTATGAAGATGATGATAGCCTCTGGAGTCGCTCTTCATGGAAAATTGAAGACGATAGCAGTTCAAGTGTGCGTATTATTTGCCCTTGCTCTTCCATTGACTATGCTAATGTCTAGTAATTGTTCTGTCTACGAATACATTGTTTGCTAGATGACATTTATCTGTTGATCCTGGCAGCACTCCGAGGGGCCCACATTTGTTCCATCTGCTGGGGAAGCTGTTTCATTGGCTCAAGATGTAGTCAAGACTATGGTAGCGAAAGGATATGTACTTGGTGTAGATGCAGTTGGCAAGGCAAAAGCTTTTGATGAATCTCATCAGGTATATGGACTACATTTTCCTTGTGTTTTCATCTATACTTCAAGACATTGTACTACTACTATTTTGTTGATGTGAATATGTGATGGTGACAAAGAATTGAAAATTTCCGCACTCTTTCATTTACGGATACCTAGTTCTGTACAAACGATCTTAAACGTCTTCAGAAGTAGTCAACCCATTTGCTTTCAATTAATTGAAACACATTTCTGAAAACAATCATGCATCCATGATCAGGTATCAGCAACTGCAGTAGCCAAGGTTGCAGAATTGAGTGAAAGAATCGGCCTAACAGACAAGTTGTTTGCGGGGGTTGAAGCAGCCAGAATCGTGGATCAGAGGTACCACATCACAGATACTACAAAGTCAGCTGTCTCTGCAACTGGAAGAACCGCAGCTTCTGCAGCAAGTGCAGTTGTCAACAGTACTTACTTCTCAAAGGGAGCTCTTTGGTTCTCGGGTGCTCTCAGCAAAGCAGCTCAAGCTGCTGCAGATTTGGGTACTCGTAATGCTAGCCATTGAGGATTTTAGCCGTTAGAGTTTCCTGTTCTATAAGATCATACCTAGGTACTTACTGTTCTTACAGTTTGCTCTTGTACATACATGTGTATCTACTTTCATGTAGACAGTTTGTTATATACAATTTGCTATCCACGGATTTTATCATTTGTAAGAGGGCATTCTGTGCAGAAAATCACAAAATTACGCATGAGAACTCTATAATATCTAGGTATAAATATCCAAAATTATGAGCCCATGCTATAGCTGATATAAAGAGTTGAAGTTGAGGTCAGAAGTGTTTATAGACCACCTGTAATGTATGTTTATATTTGTAGCTAAAAACCTCTGGTTCAATGCACATAAAGTCATAAATTTATTGGACATCAATAATGTCTTGTCAAATTGATTTTCGTTTCGCCACCTTCAACATCTTTTATTGTTTATTGGATAAAATAATAGCTAACAACATTATGCTGCCTTTCAAGATATACTCTGTTTTCTATCATTCGAGAATAGAATACCCTTTTTCAGTTTTGAGACCAAAGTTCTGTTTCATTCTATTCCAATACCAGTGAATCGGATCGAGTTACGATAAAGATCCTACATAATTACAAAAAAGAAAAAAACCAGAGTTCTTGAACCAATGGAACGTGTCTTGTTAACATTACCACACGATACAATGTTGTCAATTTATCCCTAATCATGTTATATCAAGCATATAAATGTTGATACTTAATCAAGTAGTTAGATTTGATAAACTAGTTTGGAAAGTGGAGTATAAGTTTCTTTTTCCTAAACCTGGTGAACACACCTAAAAAATTATTTTTTAATCTGATTTTTTTAATTTTAATCACTGTCCAAACATCAACTAACTTATCCGTTCTTAATTTGAGCTGTATGATTAGATTATCAAGTTAGTTTTAATGCAATCCATTATAATATGGTAGGGAGTTGAAAGTTATTCGGGCTCAATTACTTGACGAATGGTACAAGCTAGCAGGTGGTTATGAATTGTCAACTATTTTGATTGTGTGCCTCTGACTATCAGCTATCTATCAACATCATTCATTCAACTCCATTTTTCATAAACTATACATGGTATTTCCATTTTTACACATCTATCTCTAACTCACTCATCATCAATTATGGATATTCCATCATGCTTTCCCATAAAGAAGGCCGTTAATGTCACATTTCTTTCAACATTCTGCTTGCTTATACTACTACTGAATAATTCATCTGCAGAGGTAACTAACAAGTTCCATTTATATAGATGTGAAACATATATACTATATGAAATGGATCGATTTTAGTACATAATCTTGTTCTGTTCTTGCAGTGGCTCAATCATGGAGGTGACATAACCAACCGAAGACAGGCCGTTGGAGGACTCATCAACCCCACCACTGTCCGCTCTGGCTTGCTCAATCTAAGATGGAGATTCTTGGCTGGATTTGACATATCTGCAACGCCAGCAGTTGCTGGCGGAGTTGTCTACTTTCCGTCTTGGAACGGAAATTTGTATGCTGTTAATGCTATAACAGGAACATTAATCTGGCAACAGAATCTAGGCCGCTTGACAGGCATAATACCTATCCCGGGAGCAACTGTCAATGTTACAGTATCGCGTGCCACTCCGGTTGTTGCAGACGCCAATCTATTAATCGTTGGAATCTATGGGCCGTCAATTGTGATTGCTGTAAGAAGGGCAACTGGAGAACTCGTATGGTCCACTCGGCTGGATCCGAATCCACTGAGTATTGTGACTCAATCTGGAACTGCTTTTCTTGAGTTAGTGATTTTCTTTTAAATTTTTTTTTTTTCAATCCAATGAAGTTGCAGATTACTAATTTTATCATAATGAAATCTGTAGAGGATTCTATGTAGGAGTATCATCCCTGGAAAATACACGAAACCTGCAAAACTGTTGCACTTTCCGTGGAAGCCTTGTAAAGCTGGATGTTCAAACTGGAAGGATACTTTGGCAGACATACACCGTCCCTGACAATGGTGGCAGGCGAGGACAATATGCAGGAGCATCTATATGGGGCAGCAGCCCTTCAATTGACATCGTACGGAGACTTGTTTACGTGGGAACAGGTCAGCTGTACTCAGCTCCACCAGAGGTTCTCCAGTGTCAGGCCCAACAGATGAATCAGACGACGCCAACTGGTCCCGATATGTGTGTTCCTGCAAACGTTCACTTTGACTCGATAATGGGGCTCGATTTGAGTACTGGGAGGATCGTGTGGGCAACACAGCTTGGAGGTTACGATGTCTTCACCTTTGCGTGTTTGGTTCCTAATAATCCGGATTGTCCACCAGGGCCTAACATTGATGCTGATTTTGGCGAGGCACCGATGTTGCTAACCATACTTAATAGTGGAAGAATTCGGGATGTGGTGGTTGCGGTGCAGAAAAGTGGTTTTGCCTGGGCTTTGGATCGTGGTAATGGCGGCATAGTTTGGTTCACAAAAGCTGGACCGGGAGCGTTAGAAGGAGGCGGAATATGGGGAGCAGCTACGGATGGAGTACGCGTCTACACAAACATAGTCAATGGCGATAATCTCCCGTTCGTTCTAAAACCAACTACTCAAACCACGACTGCTGGTGGATGGGTTGCAATGGATGCAAATACGGGGAGAATCCTCTGGACCACAGCTAACCCGAGTAATGAAACAGCTCATGGACCAGTAACTGTCGTCAATGGAGTTGTCTTCGCAGGGTCTGTGGCACCTTCTGGCTCTGTATATGGAATGGATGCTCGGACAGGAGAGATTATCTGGACATACAATACGAATGCCACCGTGTATGGAGGAGCATCGGCCAGCAACGGGTGCATCTACATTGGACATGGATTTTCCATTGGGCTTGCTAGGTTCCATCCAACTTGGAACAGTGGCAAGTATCTCTTTGCCTTCTGTATTCCATAAAGAGAAATGTCATGTAAGAATTATAATGTACCTAAAGTATACTACAATGATGAAATTGAGGAAATAATAAAGCTCCATGAATCTTTACATGGAGTTGTTAGCTAGGATTACACACATAATCTACTCAACTATATCTCTTTTCAATATCATATGTAAGATCATCTTTAAGACATACCGATGCATGTTAGGCAACTCCATGCTAGCCGAGTAGATGAGAGCAAACCTAAACACATGACGTAGCGAATGTTAATGTCTGCAGTCATGGCCAGGTAGCATGAAGAGTTCCCCCAAACACTTCACAAGAGTAACAAGTGCCTTAAATATGAACCAGGGCACCCTGGTCATGTTCGTGTTTGTATATGATGTGAAGTAGTCTGAGGGAACGCCTGATGGAAACCGACTCTTGTTCCTACAACGCCTTATACAGTTCAGAAGGTCTGGTCTCTGCTATAACAAGTTTCTGTTTATATAGACAATGCAAGGTCCATGTAGTCTCATTACAGGACCACGATCGAATTCGAGGAGGAACCGAAATACATGCAAGTGTCTGAACCTGGACACAATATGAACATGAGTTCAAGTAATGAAGATGGAATAATTTCGCATAGATTGATCGAATCAAGTTAAAGAGCAGAGCACTATGTATTTCATTCCATCACTTTTCATCTTCTTATGAACATGTTCGTTACTTGTCAAACATTAAGAAAATTTGTAAAAAGTGGCTAGGAAGATGCAGGGAATATGTTTTATTCTCAGATTACAAATCTCATCTGCTGGTTTTCTTTACCTTTTCAAAATGGGCTCAGATATATTTCATCAATATTTTGGACCCAGGTCTCTCACATTCAGAATTGTTACTTCTTATGGACCAGGATTGGTAATGTAAACGAATTCGAACAATAATGTTGTCTTAAGACAGCAAAACACAGAACAACTGCGCATATTAACTGAAGACCAATGGACCGGATGTAATTGTTCAACTGTTATTCAACTTGTGCTTTTTCCCGGGGTTTCTCAAAAAAAAGCTTCTACCCGGGCGGGGTCTATCATGTTTAAATTGAATCATACTCCCTCCATTTCAGAAAAATTATTACATTTCTTTATTATCGGTCATGCCACGTTTGTGCGATTTACTCTTAAACAATATTAATAAATAAATTATTAAAATTATATAATAAAAATTTAGTAATTAAATTTGTATTATATGATTTTATTAAATTATTCTTATTATCGTTATGAGTAATTTATGGTCAGCTAAAACGATTAATGGATCAATCAAATGTAACAATTTTTTTAAAATGGAGTGAGTACCTCATATGTTATTCATTATTTATCCTACTTTAATTTTTCTTTTTTAAAATAACAAAAAGGTTTTATTGATACGAAAACGACCACAAGAGATGCTCATTCGAGATTACAACCCACAAATTCCAGTCCTCAAACCACATAAACCATTACAAAGAAACTCATATCAACCTTTACAAATAACTAAGAACAAATGTAGCCAACCAGTTACTTTTCCAAAAACATTACAAACCAAAACCACAGATAGTACTAAAATGACTTGATCCGGACTTCCAAAAACCAAAACTCCATGTACTGCATGCGAAAACCAAAGATCCTACTTAACTTATTACCTGTCACACTTCATTCACTCTCACTCGCTTGTCCACCTTATACATTTTAAATTATTCTAATCAACTATAGTTTACTAGAAACATTAATTTGTGTAAAAATCATGAGAATATGAGGTCGAGGCATAGGAAGTAACAATTAAAGTCCTAATAGTGTTACAAAAGGCATTTTCATGGAATTTGTTATACATTTTTGAATTTGAATGTAATTGTTCATATTATAGGACTCAATTGTCAAATGAAATATACTAGCTAGACAACATGTATACTTAATTTCGTATACCTATGATGTAAAATGTTTCACATATACATGCGTGTTGGTCACATCCGAGTGATGTGGTTTATTCCTAACCACGTCTATTAGATGCGTTCCGGTTAATAATTTTCTTGTGCAGATCTAAGTCCGATGTTTGTTAATCTTGGGTAGGCTTGCAAGTTGCAATATCAGCTTCTCCATAACCTAATTTCTTTTCCAGTCCTTCCCAAAATTCTGTTACATTTCAATGTTTTCTACCATTGAAGGCCGCTTTCTGATCTCAAACCCAAAGCCAGTTTCATTTCATTCTAGCATATTCAGAACTAATTAGTTAACCGACTAGATTGATTGATAAGATTGTCTTTATTATGGACCATATCGCCTATTGCATGTAAAACATAACAGTACTACTTGATATAACCAACTGAGCCATCCGTGTTGGTTTTCTTATATTTTGATAAGTTCGTATTGGAATAATTTAATGAATGGTGTAAGGGCTCAACTAACTATATATATTTTTCCCAGTTTTAGTTTTATGTCCATTACTTGCTAGCTATGGAGTTTTCATTCTCACTTTCCAAGAATAGATTTCTTGTCACATTTCTTTTGGCATTGTACTTGCTTATACTACTGGATAATTCCACTGCACAAGTAAGAAAATTTAATTTCTTGCCATATTAAGTAGCTTTGGTTTTCATCTTTAACAAGTTCCATAAAAGGATTGTACATAAACTTAATTTGTTCTGTTCATGCAGTGGCTCAATCATGGAGGTGAGATTACAAACCGAAGACAGGCCGTTGGAGGACCAATCAACCCGATTTCGGTCAGAAGTGGCTCACTCAAACTAAAATGGCAGTTCTTGGCTGGATTTGACATTACTGCAACACCAGCAGTAGCTAACGGAGTGGTCTACTTTCCATCCTGGAACGGAAATTTGTATGCTGTGGATGCTACAACAGGCGCATATTCATCTGGCAAAAGAATCTAGGCCGACTGACTGGCAAAATACCTCCTCCTGGAAGATCTGTGAATGTGACAGTGTCGCGAGCAACTCCAGTGATTGCTGGTGATCTCTTGATTGTAGGAATTTATGGACCAGGGTATGTGGTTGCTTTAAGACGTGCAACCGGAGAACTTGTATGGTCTACTCTGCTGGATTCAAATCCTCAGAGTGTTATCACTCAATCTGGAACTGTTTTCCTGGGGTAATCAGTTCAATTTTTCATAGGATACATTTTTTTTTATCAGTGCATGTTTGAAAATTGATATCATTACTTAAAATTGCTTTAAATAAAATCATCCTGAGAAATAACTCTGGAGCTGGTTCCATAAGGTTGTTACAAACAGCCACTAATTATGCTATGTTGAAATCTGTAGAGAATTCTATGTTGGAGTTTCATCCCTCGAAAACACATTGCCTGCGAGAAACTGCTGCACCTTCCGGGGTAGCTTAGTAAAGCTGGATGTTCGGACTGGAATAATATTGTGGCGGACATACACAATTCCTGACAATGGCGGGAGGCGAGGACAATATGCAGGTGCGTCTATATGGGGCAGCAGTCCGTCAATTGACATCGTACGAAGACTTGTTTACGTGGGAACAGGCCAGCTGTACTCTGCCCCACCAGACGTTCTCCAGTGTCAGGCCCAGCAGCTGAATCAGACGACGCCAACTGGTCCTGATAAGTGCGTTCCTGCAAATGTTCACTTTGACTCGATAATGGGGCTAGATTTGAGTACAGGGAGGATCGTGTGGGCAACGCAGCTTGGAGGTTACGATGTCTTCACTTTTGCGTGTTTGGTTCCTAATAATCCGGATTGTCCACCGGGGCCTAACATTGATGCTGATTTTGGCGAGGCACCCATGTTGCTAACTATATTTTCTCAAGGAAGATTCCGTGATGTGGTGGTTGCGGTGCAGAAAAGTGGCTTCGCCTGGGCTCTCGATCGCAGTAATGGCAACATTGTTTGGTTCACGGTAGGCCCTTTTAAATCTGTTAACCAAAGTTAGTTGCAAACAATAATCAGCACATATTATCAGAGTAGAATGAATTTATGACTATATTGGCTTGCTTTGGAATATTCTCTCTTGAAAACAAGATTGTGATAGATATTCTGTTAGACCATGTGCTTTAGTAGTACAGATTCTCTATTGCTTCAAATTATCGTCTACTATTTCTCACGTATATATATCTTGCACAGAAAGCTGGACCGGGAGCGTTAGAAGGAGGCGGAATATGGGGAGCAGCTACAGATGGAATACGCGTCTACACAAACATAGTCAATGGCGATAATCTCCCCTTCGTTCTAAAACCGTCTACTCAAACGACGACTGCTGGTGGATGGGTGGCAATGGATGCAAATACTGGGAGAATCTCTGGACCACAGCTAACCCGAGTAATGAAACAGCTCATGGACCAGTAACTGTAGTCAATGGAGTCGTCTTTGCAGGGTCTGTGGCCCCCTCTGGACTTGTATATGCAATGGACGCTCAGACAGGAGCGATAATCTGGTCATATAATACGAACGCCACTGTGTATGGAGGGGCATCCGCCAGCAACGGGTGCATCTACATTGGGCATGGATTTTCCACTGGCCTTGCGAAGTTCCAACCAACTTGGAATAGTGGCAAGTTTCTCTTTGCATTCTGCATTCAATAGAGAGAGATGTATCTTTTAGACTTGCAAAGTTTCTGAAGATGGGTGCTGCAAGAATAATAAGCTCCCGTGATTTTCTAATGGAGTTTTTCAGATTATCCTTATGACAAACATAGCATTCTCAATTCGTATTCTGATGTCACAGTTATGTGAGGTACTGATTTTTGTTCTCGAATAATGTCAACAACCTGTTTAGATATTGCAAAATTAGGTGTGCATGCATTCAAGAACAGCTTGTAAACACATTATTCATGGTATAGATAAGAGAAAACACTATATCGGTGAGTGATGACTTAATTACGTTGCCTGGTCACGTCAAGAGTTCCCCCAAACACTTCACGAGAGCAATAAGTTCCTTGATATCAATCAGGGGACTCATATATTAGTTGTGAAGTAGTCTGAGGGAACTCATGTGGAAACCAGACTCTTTTGCTCCGATTTATGTCAGACTTGTTGTAGCACACTTCCCTTTATATAGGATCAGGCTCATACAGTTTTGTAAGATAAATCACTGAATCAAAAGATAGATCCGATCAAAAATTCATGTTAACGAGAAAGTTAGCAGTGTTGGTCTTCTGACAGGATCAGTTTGAACCTAGATACATACACAGTTTCAATCCAATACATGTGTGTGTATGAACCTGGACATAGTTTGAGTCCATATAATGAAAATGGAATAAAATTGCAAGGAATCAACTAAAAGAGATCTGTATCTCTTTCTTTCATTCCATCAGTTCTCCACTTGTCATCATACAGTTGAAAATGATATATAAATGTAAGAACTACGAAGATGCAGGGAATATGTTTTTTTTCTTACATTTAGATTCCGTGTCATTTTTCTTCACGTATCCTGAGGTTGCGTGTGTCCAGGTTCACTCATGGAAGATTGGTAGGTAGCATTCAATTTTATTGCTTGTCATGCACAGAGAGCTGCAATGGTACGTAATATTCATGTCGAATGGTTCCTTAAGCGTTCAGAATCATATCACAAAATGAAATGAGATCAGATTCCCCCTGGAGTTTTTATAATCACTCGTTGAGTATTTTCTTCTGAAAATTGTACTAGCTGAAGGACTGTGGTTGTGACCTGGTTAAAGAGAAAAATAGGCAGAAAAGAAAAAGAAGATCCTCCATTTTCCGAATAAGTTTTGAAAAACCATGCTTTCTACTGAAGAAACAGTAGCTGCTAATCTGCTAAAAGAAATGGCACCAAGGATGTTTGATTTGTGTAAGTTTGATGATTCTGAAAGTATGAGGATTTTGACTTTCTTGAATTTTTTTTTTTTTATAATTGAACTCTTTTTACTTGTTTCCGCGCCTGTAAGTTATGGACTGTTGTTAGTAGTCTTGTGCAGATGGACTAAATTCCGGTCAGATTTAGGCATCAGAATCAGATCAGGTGCAGATCATACAGCTTAATCCTCTGAGGCCTGAGATGCAGTGGAGATTCTATAAAATATCTAGTAAATTTAAAATTATTTCAAGCCAAAATTGTACAAGAACCAAGTAAGAAGTGAAATAAATAGACTATAGTTACAAATAAAATTGTCGAAATCAGCTACAGAGAATGGAAATTAGATAACACTTATTCATCTAAGTTATAATCTTATTAAAGGAATCTTGTCTATCAGTCGTTGTTAATCATCTTATCATCAAGATCCTAAGAGGAAGCGACAAAATTAACACGGTCTACCCACACGGCATCTGAGGGCGCCAGCGAAGCGTGCGAGTCTCCCTGCATAAGAGCCAGGCTTGAAGCGTAGTGAATTTTTCTTATTGAATGGATTAGTAGTGTGTTTCAATGGTGGTCCTGACTGAGTAAAGAACGCCCCGTTCAAGAACAAGTCGCCCTCTGATTGCCATTGCCATTTCATCCACTCATCCTTGGTAGCATAGTCTCTCTTCGTCACCTGTCATGGATTTACAATAAATCATTAGTACAATTTTTAGAAGGCATTGTTGTGTGTAATGCTTTGCATTCTTCTATTCTTACCTCCTTCAGGTAAGGGTTGTTCGTGGGCCTGAACCGGTTCCCCTGGCTAATGATGGTGGGATGTGCACTTCCTCCGATGGCATACAGCTCCCAGTGCGAGTAGTCGTTGTTGACAACATGGACATACCCCCATCGGACACGTGGCATCCTCTGAATACATCCCTCCCCAAATCGGTTGAATGCGATGGTTACTTGCATTATTGAGTCTTTGGAGCTAGCATCATTTGCACCCAAGAGCATGACCTGCAGAGATGAATAGCATCAACCTGTCATCAGATCTTGACCTGTTTAACATCTTTCTTTGCATCATTGTATAAATGTGTAAAACTCACATCATTGTGATGGTTGAACTTGCAGTTGGAGATAGTAATGGCAGTGGAACCCTCGATCACATCGATAAGGCCATCAGCACCTTTAGAAAGTGAAACATGGTCGATCCAAATGTTATTCGAGCTAAAAACAGAGATGGCATCTCCATCGCTACGTGTGCGTATACCAATGTGGTTGAGTGCATCCCTTATCATTCCACCTGAGGCGGGAACAATGTCGTGAATCCACACGTTGTGAATTATGACATTGCGGATGAACTGTATAGTGATGCCTGCGCCATAGGCAATGTGGACTTGGGCTCCCCTGCCATCGATAGTCTTGTCGCTCGTCATAATCAGCTCGTTCTTTAGCTTGATGATCATGTGGTGTGCGAAAATGATCCACAATGGTTCAGGCTGAATGACCGCATGGCGAAGAGTTCCTGGTTTTGGCTGATCCATGTTGTCATCTGATGGATCAGTTACAATATATATTTTTCCTGCTTGCCCTCCGGTCACACGATAACCAAAGCCCTTGGCACAGTCTGCTAGCCTCTTTCTGTTCATAGCCCATTTCCGGTCACAACGCCAGCACTTATCGATGGGGTTTGTGGCCCTGCAACCACGTTCTCTGAGGTTCCTCCTTGTGTTGTTATTTCCACCTACCAACAACCTATGCATTACACACACACACACACCACATCAGAACAAGATCATCGTAAACGTTAGGACGAATTAGGCAACTTACTCATCCACTTGTTCGTTGAATTCATCGGTCAGTTTGTCAGGGTTAGGGTCATATGCCTTGCGATTCTCATTAAAGGAATCCTGAGACTGCTGCCTGAGCATCGCCTCGAGAGTGGAGTTCGTAGCACATGATACTGCGACGAACGAAAGGATGCAGAAGAAAAGGATCAGGGTTTTCTTGTTATTCATTGCCATTTTTTGTTTCTTGTTTATCTTTTTTTCTTTTTCTTTTATGTTCTTGGCAAACGAATCACTGATGTTACACCAGTGATTCGGTGTGTTGATGAAGATGAAAAGCTACAAATGTTGTGGCATATTTCATGAGTATAAATATAAAGTTCAGACCAATTATTAGGGAACTCTTGCAAGACAAAAACAGATGGAGACCTGATATAACCACACAGGAGTGTGCTATTTTGGGAAAACCAAGCCTGAATTGATGCTAAACCAGACAACAATACCAACTGTTTTTTCGCAAATAACTGGACACGAACATACCTAAGTTTTAAACCTTTGCCATAAAATTACAGGACCTGCTGTTTTTATCAAAAATAGCTGATGACATTGGCAGGGTAACAAATGTCAGCACCTTTCTTCTTTTAGGTCACCATTCGATTTCCACCATGTGTTTTTTACGCAGAACTTGCTGTTTTCTCATCCATGCTGATAGCACGTCATTTTTACAGTTCCGTGTAGGCCATATATAACGTCTGTACTCCTTGTTTGTTTTATGGAATCAGTAAATTCAACTCCTGTTTGCTATTATAAGCATAAACATCTGATGATTTAAGTGTTGCGAAAACAAGAAATGAATATATGTCTACTCTGTCAAAAACTGTTCAGCTTGCATCATTTCCCTGATATCAACACTATGCAATGAAGAATAGAACATGCTGAAACCACCAGAGATTAGAGAACATCTGACAGACAGAACAGTAACATTCATTTACTCACAACAGGTAAACAAACCTGATACAATGCTTTGACAATATAAAAGGATAGGTTTTGCCATAAAACAACAGTTAATTAACATATACATCGTTCAGGTTGGAACATACATTTGCAAGCTTACAAAATCTAGCCAAACTTTGAACCGCAGTTTTGAATCGTTAGACCATTTGGTGTTATATACAAGAGCGGTTCGTATGCAGCTGTGGAAGACAAGGACAGTGAGGAGAGAACTAGTTCATCATTTGGACATCTTCGCATCAAATTCTTGCACAAGTGGAAGTTAAGTCGCTCTTTTGTTGAATAACGTGCTGTCCTCCAAGTGAATCAAGAGGCAATGGCATTTTTACCCCCTCCATGGTATGGTTAAAAAGCAAATTATCTCCCAACAATTTGAAAAGTGCAATTAACAATCCCGTGTAATTCAAAACATTTTGAAGGAACTGAGAGGAAGTTTACACCACCCCTCCAGATGACACAATTTCTAGGAATGTACTGTGTAGGGAGGTTTACTGCATATTTCAATTATAGGGGAGCTAGATTGCAAGTGTAGAAAAATGTGACAGGTTAATATGCCATTAGCTCTACTCTGACTATCAGCAAATGACATGTAACTGTGTTTAGGAACTGAGGGGAAAAGAATAATGGAGAGAAAACTCGAAAGCATATGCAGAACAGATGCTATGGATTAACATTTGGTTTTGGTGAATTATGAGCAAATTGATGATATGGTGAAGCATGAGTACCATTTGGTATGGAGAGGCTTCTTGGACGTTGCTCGTTGTTTCTGCCAAATGATCCCTGAGTTCTGAAACCACTTTTACCATTTGCGCCAGAATTGACCCGGTCAGCTTGCATGGTCTGGAAGTAGTAAGATGAGCTCGCCATGTCCTTAAGGTTTGGCAAAGGTTTCAAAGCTTCAACAACTTCACTCATAATGGGCCTTAGCTTATGATCCCGACTAAGGCAGCGAGCTGCTAACTGTGCAGCTTTTTGGGCACCTTTAATGGAGAAATGACCTTCCAGGCGGGGATCTATCAAACGGTAAAACCGTTTTCTATCTCCCAGATGAGGCCTAGCCCACTCCACAAGGTTATGCTCTCCAGGAGGCCGCTTTTTGTCCATGGATCTTCTGCCTGTCAGCATTTCGAGGAGGACAACCCCAAAGCTGTAGACATCACTTTTTGACGTAAGATGTCCTGTAACATAAATAGACACAAGCCAATCAAACAAACTTTATAGATGTTCCTTTTACTTATATATAGAATTTTAGGGGTACCCTAATGACCCCACACCTGTATATTCTTTTATATAGAAGGATCTAAAGTAGAAAACTAGAGAACCCATTTTGAATGATTTACAGCAGTATTCGTACGTTTCACAATTTCATGTCGAAATTAAGTAACACTCTTGAAGAGAATAATGTCAAATTGTCAATGCCTAAAAATTAAGATCAGAATTGTCCATGGATTACAATGAACGCATGGCAAACAAATTTAAGTTTGAATTGAATTAGATGATTCAAAAACAAAGTTGCTTAGGGACAACAAATTTCAAGTGTATAATTTGACAAGAGATTCGAAAAACAAGGATTAACTTGCACAGGCCTTGAAAAACAGGATTAACTCATTATTAAGATTATAATGTAGTAAAGGTTTTAGGGTCCTAGCTGGGAAATAGAGTCGCACGCATGTGGTGTTCCTTGAGTTGAGACCTACAATTGCAACCGTTTCCAACCATAGACAAGTACCCAGGCAGAACCCAAATACAAGAGAATTATCATATTCATATACCTTTAAATAAATGTCAATGCTCAAAGTTGGTTTTTTAATGCTGGCATAGGTATCAGTCTCATTACTACAAGGAAGGGTACCAAAAAAAAATTAAAAATTAAAGATTAAAAACAAAAAGGAAGAAAACTCATACCTGTCATGACGTACTCTGGGGCTGCATAACCATAAGTTCCCATAACACGGGTAGAAACATGAGTTTTCCCTTCATCAGGAGCATCTTTAGCAAGTCCAAAGTCCGATAGTTTGGCATTGTATTCCTGTAAGGATGAGCTGGGTTGGTCAGACAAATGCAATAATACATATATCACGCAAATTCGAACAATGTGTAACGACTTGCTCAAACTTACAGCATCCAAGAGGATGTTAGATGTCTTAAAATCACGATATATCACCAGTCTTTCTGCTTCCTCGTGAAGAAAGGCAAGCCCTTTTGCAGCACCTAGTGCTATTTTCATCCTGATGGACCAAGGAAGCGGCAGTGATCCTGCATTTATTAATGGTCAGTGCCGATGTCGAGATTTTTTGGATTTATGTCTTAGGCTCTTAGCACATGAGAATTAAATAAAACAAAGCAAAGAAAATTCTATAAAACAATATTCACATGACAAAAAATCAAAGCTGACATAACAACTGCAGCTCTTAGAAAACATTCATTGTTCAACTTGACAAATACAGATAGGTTTTTGGTAATGGGAGCTTAGCCAGAACTTGCTCATGGAATAACTCAAACTTTATATATTCATCGAAGTAAACTGCACTGAAAAGTATAGGATACATACTTCTGAATAGGTGGTTCTCTAAGCTTCCTCTAGGCATGAATTCGTAAACGAGTAGCCTTTGATCGTCTTCAATGCAGTAACCAATTAATTTAACCAGATTAGGATGGACAAGGTCGCCCAAAAAATTTACTTCAGCCTGTCAAATAACAGAAAGTAAGAACACAAGATACTAATGCATGCTATAACAATCTTTGTGTTATAACTTATACGTAATTTGCACCAAGGGAGCATATGCTATTTTACCACAAAGACCCCTTATTTCCCAAACTTGGAAAGTCAATTTTTAAAATGAAAGCAGATTTTGGCAAAGAGTTACTATTAACAAAAGGAGATTCATACATACACACATATATATGCAAAAATTAAAGGAGATTTTGGAAATTTGTTGCTTGGTAATGGGTTTATTTTTTCTATTAAAAGAGGACGACAGAGCTATTTAAAGCAAATTGAATAAAGAAAAGGATCAAACCAGCCATTCTTTGTGACCCTGAAGTCCATCATGATTCAGGGTTTTGACAGCAACAGTAAGTCCTGTCCCAGGTTTAACTGGTGCAGTACCATTTTCCTCAACCCATCCCTTGAATACGCAACCGAAACCCCCTTCACCAAGCAAGGATTCTGGTCTAAAGTTTCTAGTTGCCAACTTTAGGTCATTAAAGCCAAACTTCCGCAGCCTAGATGAAACTTTAAGCTCCTCCTCGAGCTTGGAACTTGAAGATATACTTTCAGCATTGCTTGTACTGGTGGATGAGATTACAGGACCAATCATTTGGCCTCTGCTTGAATCTTTCGTCGATTTATTTTCTGTTCATACAAAGAATGATGGAAGATAAATAAATACAGGCACCTCTGTCTGGACAAGCGAAGAGTGTAAAGTTGAAGGATTACAAGGTATTCATCCACTGGATCAGATTTACATAATATGAGTATATACCATGAAACAACAACTACCAGTTAATGATCATAAGAAGAGTGCAGGATTCCAATTTAAACATATAAAGTAACAAAACAAGTAGTATTAGTTAACACTGCAATATAATAAAAACTGTAAAAGTAGCACTTGTGCCTGCATTTAAAAAGCAACCTTCTGACAGAGTCAATAATTTCAAATTTAACCTCTGTATGATCAAGTAATACAGATATGACGAGCTAATTCATGGACAAGGGCAAGTCTTGGAGCAACATGCTCAGCTGGTAGTTTGTTAGTCATGGATCTGAGAGTTGAACTGCCTCTGAGGAAAAACATAGGGGGTAACTCACCCCCCACAAGGCAGAAGGGGGCAGGGTCTCTTAGCTCGCACTGGGATTGCCATTTTAACGAATCCGAGACAAAAGCTAATTGCTTAAACACCTCAAACTTATGGTGTTTATGACCAGCGATGACTAAAAGTTCCTATCTTTAAGTCTCCCCACACCTCCTTTTCCTATGATCTTTGCAGGAAAGCATTGAACATGAGACATCAGAACCATAAATATTTGCCTCTACACATTGATGTTCCAGTGTTTAATGCTCAAGATTCAATTTTGACTCACTAGACATGTACAATATAAGCAATTCAACTTGCAAACCCAATAATTATTATATGCAACCCAACAGAAACACATGGTTTACACAATTCTAACCAAAAACATTCTGAAGAAACACCAGAACTAATTGAAGAAAGTACAAGATGACAAGGATAGAAGAAGTAAGTTATTTACCATGAGAACTGAGTCCACTAACGGAGCTATCAACTTTAGATCTTGAGGAAACACAGCTGCAAATAAACCTGAACTTTATCCAACAACCAGAACCAGTCTTCTTCTTCTTCTTCCCAACAACACCACCATCACCCTTCTTTTTCTTAACATCCCAATCCAAGCCATCATCACCTAATCCCATCTTTTTCAACCTCAAAAAACCATCCAACAAATCCCAGTTCCCAAGACAAAATCAGAAAATGATCCGTCAACTAAACCCCCCTCAGATTCACCAAAAATGACTGAAAACCCATTTCAAGAAATAAGTCAACAATACCAATCTACCAAACACAGGATAAGATCGATAGAAATAGCTAAAACCCAGTTGAAAACAGAGACAAAGAATACAACTTTAAAGGATTTTAGATCACAGGCTTGACATTCCAAGAGCAGAAACTCACTGTGCAACAAGCAAAGAAAGTTGGAAACAGATAACGATAATAATAATAACAATAAAAATAATAATACAATACTAGTTGTATTTACAATATAGTCGTAAGTATGCTATAGTAGCAGTAGAAATGATGAATTGATATCTCAGTTCAAAAGGTCGTATTATTTATTAGTATTAATAAATAAATAAATGTTATATTCCACCACCCAAGAAATGTATCTCTGGACATCTGGTTGAGAGAGAGATTAAAAGGATTTGGTTAAACAGCTCAGTAATCAAGAAGAAGATTTTCAATAATGTCCACCAACAATTATACTCCAAAATTGGTCAGATTTGTTGGGAGTACATGTATTAACTTTCAGTTCTCAATATTCTGTTTTTTTCTTTCTATTTTTTAAATAGACCAATGATGAATCATGCTCCATTAGTCCATTATATACATTATTACAAATTTAATTGGAAATAATATTGTAGGGGTATCTATAAGATAGAATATCTTGGTAAAAAGTTGTATGTATGTATGTATTCTAAATATAAGAAATGGAAAAATAATTGGGAGTTATCATCAGGTCATATTGGAGACTGGAGAGGCTGCTGACAGTGCCAAGAGCCCATCACTGATAGTGACCTTTCGGTGTGTTTTCATCGACATAAAAATGTTGCTTTCACTGTTGGATTTTTCATTACAACCTCAGTGATTGTCTGAAAATCAACTTATAATTCAACTCAACTAATTCTTGGGGAAATTTTTGAAAATATACCGTAGCGTGAGACGGATCCAATTTATATACTATTCAATGGTTATGTCCACATTTTATATACTGTATGAAGCTATCCATCCATTTCATATACTCCGTTAAGTTTTTTAAACGGAAACGGAGAGTGAGATATACGCGCCGTCCATTTTATATGCCGCTGACACATGTCAGCTTCTCATTTAATCTGGATTATTATTTTTGAAAAAATTATAAAAAAATAAAATCATTAAAAAAATACAAAAAAAATATCGGGGACACGTGTTAACTCCCCTTAATAATTATAAGTTAAATAAGTTAGAAAAATAATACTTCATATAATAACAATAATAATAACAATCTAAGTTTCGTATTAAACTAAAATATCATAATATGTGTAATTATAAAGATATATTTTCACGATTTATAGGGATAACAAAACTAACATACAAATGTCGTGGTGAAAGTTTTTTAACATTTTATTTGTTTTATGGTCTATCTTTTTGTTACTTTGTAGTAGTATTTTGCAAAGTATTGCTAAATTCTTAATATTTCATTATTTATTGCTTAATAAAAGAATCTATATTGATAATAAAATTTCATGTTTTAAATCTTTTCTATCATTTAGTTTTCATATTTATTCGTGAGATAATTTTTTGAATTTTTCTAAATTATTTTTTTATTTTTATTTTATTTTTTCAGAATTATTATGGTGTTGAGATGTGTCCCAATAATTTTCTCGAATTTTTAATGTCTTTTTTTTTTTGAGTTTTCATATTTATTTTTTTTATTTTCATTGAAAAAAACTTAGATTAAACGAGAAGTTGACACGTGTCAGCGGTATATAAAACAGACGGTGCGTGTACCTCACTCACGCTTTCCGTTAAAAAAACTTAACGGAGTATATGAAATGGACGGGTAGTCTTCATATAATATATAAAATGGACGGAGCCATTGAGCAGTATGTCTCACTCTACGGTATATTTTTTAAAATTTTCCCACTAATTCTACTTGAGTTTAAATTCAGAGTCGATGTTTGAATTATTGTGTTTGATATTAAATTGTAATTTTTAAGGGTTCACAAGTAATATATTTTATTAATCAATAGTAACTCAATTTGAGTATCATATTGTAAAATGGAGAACAAACACGAAAATTTGGAAAAACTCTACTCAAGTTGAGAAAATTCAACTCGAATCGATAGCCAAAGATGACGTACGTATTCCTTACCTATTATTTCATTTTAATTTTTGACATGAAAAATAAGGAAATTAATACTCCCTCCGTCTCGGATTCAATTACCCGCAGTCTCGCACATAAGTTTTAGGGAAAAAGTAAATAAGTAGGAGATGGTAATTAATAAGGTAGGAAAGAGATTAAATGAATTAGGAGGAATAGTGAATATAGTATTATATAGATTGTCCATTAAAGGGATCTGAAGTTGTTATTGGGACGTCTGACGTTCCAAATGAAATGCGAAAAGTTGAATTCGAGACGAAGGGAGTATATTATAATATTATATACAACTCCCTCTGCCCCGTTCCTCCAGTAAAATTTCATTGTATATTTTAATTGAACATTTTACATTTGTGGTTTAAGATTAATTCGTAGTCAAAGTTGAAAAAGTTTTACTGAGAAAAGTCAAAGTGGAAAGCTATTTTCGAAACGGATGAAGTAATATTTTATAAAAGTAATTAAATTTACGCTTTCCATTAAATGAAATTTAAGATGCAAACTATTTATCCAAACTTGTCCTTGATAGTGACTCAAACTTTTGAGTAATAATCACATTTTATAACTTCCGTATGTTTAGTAGTTGATCTATATGCCAACATTCTTGTTCAATTCAAAACTTCTCTAATTTGTTAAGTAAGCTCAGAGCTTCATGAATATTTACATGAAACTTCTGGTACTTCTATGGCATTTTTCAGATTATCTCCTTCACTTCTTGTTTAATTAATTCAATGAATACAAATAAGATCAGTACTTTCTTTATAGGTATGCGTGCTTTCAAACCCACTTGATCAATTGGGTTAACCCGATTGAACTTTAACATGATAGTCTTATTGAGATGAGAGTCAATATACATCAGAACTTACTACGTGAAAAGTTTTTCCTTTTTAAATTTGTAGGGTGCGAAAGCAAATGTTTGAGCTTTTTCTCATTAAGGAAAAATTATGCGACTCGGCATATCGCATAACTTGAACCAAGCTCGAGGTCGAAAGAAAATGTCATTATTCGAGCTCGGCTCGCAAGCTTCATTTTTTCTTTTAATTAATTTTTTGAAACTCGAAAGCTTAAATTTAACTCGGCTCGCGAGCTCGAAAGCTAATAAACTTCGAACTCGACACGCCACACAATAGTTCAAAACCTTTCAAAATTAACAAAAAATATAAATAAATTTCAAGCAGCTCGTCGAGCTTTCAAAGCTTATCAATATTCGAGCTCGACTCAAATATGTAATCGAGCTATAATTTAAGCTCGAGCAAGCTAGTACGAACCGAGCTCGAGCAGCTCGACTCGTTTGCAGCCCTAACCAACCCTATCCAACGAGGTGAATTAGGATATTTTGAATATACAGAGTTTATTTAGACCTCTCTTTTAAAGTAGATTTTCTCATTTATGCTATAGGATATGAATTTATTTTAAAAAAATAACTAATAACAAAACTTTACTTAATCATCAATCACAAATTGAATCGGTTTTATATAAGTTATTTAAAGATATACTATGTTAACAACAAAATCATTCATGTTATTAATCAAAACGTACATATTGTTAATGGAATATGTTCCCTTGCAATATGAAAATTAAGGTACCGATACAATGTTAATAACATAGGCGTTTTGATTAATAATATTGATTATTTTATTGACAATATAAGTCCGCCTCTAGATAAATTATGAATAGACCATCGTCTCTCATAAAATTTACTCATCATCAATTTAGTAATTTATTGCTACCAGTTGTACATTGCAGTAAAAAAATTAGTTTTGGATTTTACTTAATTAATTAGGTAGAAGAAACCAAGAACATGAAGTGATCCTAAACAAACTGCATGCAAAGATTGTTGATCAAAACTACATAGACCTAAATTCCAACTACAATGTAAAGATCAACATTGCCTTTTAGGATCAACATTGCCTCCTATAAGAGAACAACAAAAAACTCCAAATTCTACATTTACAATGAAAAGATCACTCTAGGAAATCAACCATGTTCTCAACAACAATCTTAGTCTTACTTTGCATGCTATTTTCATGGATTTTCCTTGACAGATTGAGGCAGAGGAATGCTAAAGGTCCCAAAACATGGCCTTTCTTGGGGGCTGCCGTCGAACAACTAATGAATTACGACAGGATGCACGATTGGCTCGTCGAATACTTCTCTAAGACGAGAACTGTTGTCGTGCCTATGCCGTTCACCACTTATACTTACATTGCAGATCCTACCAATGTGGAACATGTCTTGAAAACAAACTTTGCTAATTATCCAAAGGTGAGAAGTGTTATTCTTTTTCCCCTTATTTTACAATATTTGAATTGGTTTAAGAAATTATCTTCTTTTTTTTTTTCGGTTACATGTACAGGGTGAAGTGTATCAATCGTATATGGAGGTTCTGTTGGGAAATGGTATATTCAATGTGGATGGAGATCTTTGGAGGCAACAGAGAAAGACAGCCAGTTTTGAGTTTGCTAACAAGAATTTAAGAGACTTTAGCACTGTTGTTTTCAGAGATTACACACTCAAGCTATCTTCGATTATAAGCCCTGCGTCATATGAGAATCGAGAAATAGATATGCAGGTATGACTTGAATTCTAGCTTTTAGGGTGGTCATATGTTGAACTGATATAATCTACAGGAACTCTTGATGAGGATGACGCTTGACTCGATATGTAAGGTGGGATTTGGTGTGGAAATAGGAACATTGGATCCTAAATTACCAGACAATAGATTTGCCAAGGCCTTTGACACCGCGAACATTATAGTGACTCTTAGGTTTATCGACCCACTGTGGAAGCTCAAGAAGTTCTTCAATGTAGGATCAGAAGCTGTCCTTGATCAAAGCATTAAAACTATAGATGATTTTACATACTCAGTCATCCGGAGGAGGAAAGCAGAAATCAATGAAGATATAGGAACTATCAAGGTATATATATATATGAATAGAGTTCGACTTGTTATGATTCATTTTCGACTACAAAATAACTTCTGTATATATCATTCTTATCATATTATCAGAACAAGCATGATCTATTGTCACGGTTCATCGAGCTAAGCAAAGATCCAGAGAACAACATGACAGACAAGAGCCTGAGAGATGTTGTTCTGAACTTTGTTATTGCTGGGCGTGATACGACTGCTACTACGCTCACTTGGGCTATTTACATGATTATGACTCATCAAAATGTAGCCGATAAGCTTTACTCAGAACTTAAAAAGCTCGAAGAAGAGAAGAGTTCTGTTACATCGAACGGCTGCAATGAAGAAGATCCCGAGTCATTCAACAAAAGAGTTGAGCAATTTGCACGATTATTGGATTATGACTCGTTAGGCAAGTTGTATTTCCTGCACGCTGTGATCACAGAAACACTTCGCCTATACCCTGCAGTTCCTCAGGTTCATATCAACTAAACAATCCAGCATAAAACTTGGTTTTTAGAACAATGATATAATTTAATTTGAATCGATGATGCAGGATCCTAAAGGTATCTTACATGATGATATATTACCCGATGGAACAAAAGTTAAAGCTGGTGGGATGGTGACATACGTCCCGTACTCCATGGGGCGAATGGAGTACAATTGGGGTCCAGACGCGGGTACATTTAACCCGGAGAGATGGCTAAATGATGGAATGTTTCAGAATATATCTCCGTTCAAGTTCACTGCGTTCCAGGCAGGGCCGAGGATATGCCTGGGGAAGGACTCTGCGTACCTACAGATGAAAATGGCCCTTGCAGTTCTATGCAGATTCTATGAGTTCAAACTTGTGGCAGGACATCCAGTGAAGTACAGGATGATGACAATTCTATCAATGGAACATGGACTGAAGCTTCTTGTTTCCAGGAGACCATCATAACAAGTACCACTTCAATTAATTGTCATCAGTTGGTTGAGCACTCATTGTACATTTTATAGCATTATGGTAACACCAAGTTTGTTCACACTTCACATGAAAATATGAGTATTTCAGATTAAGTGAATAGTAAAATATCATACCTATTTCGCATTGTAATAAGATGATGATGCTTATATAATGAGTAATCTGTTATATATTGCCATCGGTGTGCACATCGCTGCGGCTAGATCCCAACTAGGCCTAAAAGAACAGATTTTTCGATCATCAGTTCCTCCCTTTCCGGTTGATTTTTAGAACCTTTTACCTCTATATCTCACGACTTTTAGCCCTGTGAAATCACATCATGAATACTACTACGTGTTTATGAGTCACTTTTGTTCATCTTCAGTCGCAGCTAGCCATAGCGAGCCTCAAATTCCTGAGTGAGGACTTCCTCTCGCCGTGACTAGGCCTAAAATAACAGATTTTTCAACCAGTTCCTCCCTTTTCGATTGATTTTAACACCGTTTACCCGTTTCTCTCGAATTTTAGCCCCGTGAGATTGCATTTTTCAAGAAGAAAGCTCATCAAGAAGTTATCATAATTCATAACTTCCATAGCAATCCAAAACATAAGCCTTAAGCATTGACTATATACTATATATATTCTACTTCTGCTACCTGCAATTTGTTCATCGATTTGTAAAACTAAACTACCACTTGTGTAGTCCTGTAAACATCCCAGACCAGGGCAGTAAAGAGTAAAAAACCTGTCACAATAGCAGACTACAGAAATCAATTAATACTCATAAATTCTAGAAAAAGTTAAAAAAAAAAAAGAAGTAAAAACTGAGAGTACTCAAATTCCAACTAATCAGTCCTTCTTCACCAACCTATAAATTCCTGCAACCACATTTCAAGAAAACTCAACATCATCACAAACAAATTAACCGCCCCCTCAAAATGCCACCAAAGTACTACGCCGCCACCTTCCTCCTCATCACCACCCTCTTCACCCTCACCACCTCCTACAACCACCCCCACATAACCTCCCACCTCGCCACAACCGAACTCCTCCCCATCCTCCAACCCACCACCACCCCCGCAAACGGCGAATGGACGCTCCTCCAATCCTCCGTCGGCGTCTCCGCCATGCACATGCAGCTCCTCCACAACAACAAGATCATAATCTTCGACCGGACCGACTTCGGCCCCTCCAACCTCCCTCTCCCCACCACCACCCCCTGTCGAACCAACGACGAAGTCGTCACCCCCCTCGACTGCACGGCCCACTCTCTCCTCTACGACATTGCCACCAACAACTTCCGCCCTCTCTCCGTCCAAACCAACGTCTGGTGCTCCTCCGCCGCACTATCCTCCGACGGTACATTGATCCAGACCGGCGGTTTCCACTCCGGCGATCACAAAATCAGAATCTTTACGCCTTGCGAACGCGACGATTGCGATTGGATTGAGCTGCAGCAGAATCTTTCTGTACAGAGATGGTACGCTACGAATCAGTTACTGCCAGATGGACGTGTGATTATAGTTGGTGGAAGACGAGCTTTCAGTTACGAATTTTTTCCGAAAACAGAGTATTCGAATAACACTCTGTTTTACTTCGATTTCTTGAGGAACACTACTGATCCGAGAGAGGAGAACAATCTTTACCCGTTCTTGCACCTTCTACCAGATGGGAACTTGTTCATCTTCGCTAATCGACGTTCGATTCTGTTCGATTACGTGAACGGGACGGTAATTCGAGAATTTCCGATCATTCCGGGTGAGAAACGATCGTATCCAGCAACCGGTTCGTCGGTTTTGCTGCCATTACACGGCGGAGATACGGCGGCGGAGGTTATGATTTGCGGCGGAGCGAATGGTGGAGCGTACATGAGTGCTCTGAGATCAATTTTTGTTAAGGCTTCGAAATCATGTGGAAGGATCCGGCTCACCGACCCGGATCCGAAATGGGAAATGGAGTTCATGCCGATGAATCGGGTCATGTCGGATATGTTGCTGCTTCCGACGGGTCAGGTGCTTATTATCAACGGAGCTGCCAGAGGAACGGCCGGTTGGGAATCTGCGATTGACCCGATTTTGAACCCGGTTCTTTACTACCCGGATGTTCGACGATTCACTGTGCTGAATCCGACTGGAATACCCAGAATGTACCATTCAGCAGCTACGTTATTGCCAGATGGCAGGGTATTAGTGGGTGGGAGTAATCCACATAGATGGTACAACTTCACAGGAGTGAGGTACCCCACTGAGCTGAGCTTGGAGGCCTTTTCTCCACCCTACATGGCTCCAGAGAGTAGTCATCTGAGGCCGTCGATTCTGGCGCTGGAAGGAGGTGGATTGGTATCGTACGGTCAGGAGTTTTCGATCACGTTCACGTTGGGGGCGAACGAGGGTACGGGGGAGTACATGGTCACGATGGTTGCGCCCTCGTTTAATACGCATTCGTTCGGGATGAATCAGAGGCTTTTGATTTTGAGTGTAGCCGAGATGCGCCAGCTGTCGGTGTTGGCATATAGGGTCACGGTGCGTACGCCACAGACAAGTTCGATTGCGCCTCCGGGGTATTATATGGTGTTTGTGGTGCACCAGGGTGTTCCTAGTCATTCTGTTTGGATTAGGATCCAGTGAGACTGTTGTAGTAAGTTTGAATGTTTTTGATGTGGAAAGGGAAATTGTAATGATTGGATGATTTTTTTGATGAGGAATAGTTGTGTGAAATTGTTGTTATGAGGAATTTATTGGAGTTAGTTGGTAGTACAAATTAGCTAGCTGTGCATTTTGTGGTGTTCTGTTTTTTTTTTTTTTTCCACATTTTGTCAGGACAATGAATGGGGTGAAATGTTTTGGTCTGGTCTGTTTGGGAAGCTTTCATATAAATTATTGTTGAGACTTGAGAGTTAATAGATGAACACATTGTTCCAGGTATGAAATGGAACAGTTTAGGAGTAAATAATTATAGTAATTAATTTGAGTAAATGGTTGAGGCCAATTTGGAGTTGTTCAAAGCAAGTAGCAGTCATAATGAATTGAATTAGTTGCAGTTTGTTTGTTTTCATCAAGTCAGATTTTACTTCAGAAGAATGATGATCATATGGGAAATGTAAGAAATTATGTTTTTTGATAGTAACTTTTTTTGGCATGAAAGATGATGAGTATCAATTAATGTAGGTAGTTCAGTATAGAACAGTGGTGGGTAAATGTGCATTAAAAAGGATGTACAGATGTGGTGGGGCATATATGCCATTCTTGTGTCTTGTATTGTTAAACCTGTGTTTTTTTCTTCAAGAACAACAGTCAGTTCATTGGAGATATAATATGGAGAAAAACAGAGGAAAAATGCTGAAAAAAAAAGGAGAAATGGAGATGCGGGGTATCGATCCCCGTACCTCTCGCATGCTAAGCGAGCGCTCTACCATCTGAGCTACATCCCCTTTTAATTTTATTTTAAGTCTAGAAGCATTTCATATCTTAATTGAAGAAAGATCTTGTTGTAAATAACTGACCTGCAATTGGTAAGTACAGTATGATACAGAACAAGTATCAGATATTCCTTAGGTAAATACTTGTAGCTCGTCCTTGTTAGATATCAGATGCTGTATATTAGTTTCTTTCATTTAGTTTACAATTTTTTAAACATGGCCCCATAATATTTTAAACCAACCCTGGTGTCTTTCAACTCGAAGTCTCTGACTTGCTATCCCTATCCGTTCAATGTACGACGGTGCCAACTGCAAATGATCATGATAGACCGAATCACAGAGGACAAGTTCATAGCAAGAGTTCGGTGGATGGAGAGCAAAGAGACGAAGATGTGAACCGTGATCCTGGCAAATATCTAATCTTATCTTGTCAACTGTAATGTTGTTGTATATCTGAGGTTCTACACTAGTACAGTCTAAATATGAACTGTTTAGTGTTCTTATGCTGATATGCGACGGATGAATTTTCAAAGAATGAATGATATTACTGTAGATTTCAGTGTCAATATATAGGTTTCTTCTATGCTATATGAAACGTGTCATTTCAGCTGAAACACGCGTGTGGCTCAGGTGAGACACGTGGTCAGTCACTTTGTGTGCCTGGTGGGTACATAAAAATACATTTTGATTTTCGTCCAATATTACAAAATCGAAGGGAAAGTAGTGAACAACCCATCAATGGGACATGGTTAAACTAACTACACATGGTTAAACTAAAATCGAAGGGAAAGTAGTGAACGAGCCTACTGCGTCTTGCTATCTGCTCAAGGGTTACAGCTCGGTTCCATTAATTTTCAGATGAAGTTACCTCAGGTGAAGCACTTGATGATGACACAGGACTTGGATCATGTGTGTCAATTTGTGAGTTATTTGCAGTGACAATAGGATCGCGCTGAGGACCAGCATTTCCTTGTTGTTCATCATCCCCTGCTAGTTTTCTTACAAGGTTCATGACAGTTGGGATGAATTTGGTGCATATTGACAGAATTCCAGGAAGCTGTGGGGAAATTTAGACTACCATGTTAGTTATATAGCAGAAAATTAAATGTGAAGGGTCTCTCAATTGAATAGTTCAAAACGCAGCGAGAGTTAGATGTATCACAAGACTGTATGGATCATATTGCATAGCATGGCAGTTCACTTACAGCTCCATTTCGGAATTCAGCAGATACGTCTAATTGTACCCAAAGAGCTTTTACAACCAAAAGTGCAATGAAAATGACGACTAAATATAAAGGATTTCTGTCAAAATGAACCAAGGCATCAGCGAACAGACTAGTAGCTAACACAAGAAAGGCGTGGCATACCTCAGAGTGAAAAATTAATACATCAAGTACCTTAGAAGGGCCATAAATTCATTGAAGCCCAAGACAAAGAATGCAACAATTGCCCATGGAGGTGGTAACCAGTTGTTATTTTGCCTGCTAGCCGCCTGACAGTTGAGAAGTAATAGATAGTATAAATGAATCAGAGATTTACGGGGACAGCTGTGAGAACGAGACCGTACCTGAGCAGCAATAGCTTGAGTAACACTGTACTCAGTTTCCGTTGTAAATTGCCTCCACAGGGATTTGCACTGAACTGGAGTTATCAAGGTCTTAGAAGACGGGACCTGAACATAGAGTCGAACATAAGTGAAAAATTGTACTGGAAGTATATACTACTTAAAAGTTAAAACAGAAAGCAAGTGGAAGCCAACTTTGAGATAATACACCTACCTTCTCCCAATTGCTTGAGGCGAGTGGATCAACCGAAATGCTCCTGTTGGTAGAACCCGAAGCTTTCGGGTCCAATAAAGCAAGGGACAATGTATTCCCAACATTATCAACATCCTCGTCTAAACGAATAGCAGCCATAACAGACAGTAGCTTCAAAGACTAAACCATAAAGAAGATAAAATAATTACAACACAACTATCTTGGTAGGCAACAGATAGTTATGTGACATAATTTAGCAAATCATATCGTACAGCAGATCGAGCAGTTTTTGTAATTGCTCGAATATTTTCCTTTCCAGTCCAGACCCGTGGCATTGAGTCAGAATCTTGGCTAAATAATGTTGCAAACCTGAGAAAGAGTCAAGATCCAAATTCTGAAATAAGGACAAGAGTATATTTGCAACAAGGCAGGTGTTATTAGGCCATCATGATAAAACACCAAGCACCTGTCTTTCATACGTATCAAAACCCTTCCAGCTTCTTCTTGTGCCTTTGCTTCAACTGTTCCTCTTGCATGATCCACCAGTTTCGACAGCATTTTATCCTTCGTAACCTCATCCATTTCAAAACCAGAAAGTGCATTAGAAAGCCTAGCAACAGCTGCCTCAGTCTCACGCTGGAGAATTTTCCTGATTGCTGGCCATGTATCATCACTTGCTCCATCTAACAAGGCTTCAACAGGATCAGATAAGGCCTGATTCAGTTTGGTCTGCACGTGAAACTTACTAGATGAGCAATATGTATTAAATAACCGAAACAAGCTAAGGACAATTGCAAATTTAAAAATTCCATGCTTCAATAAAGGAAAATTTTCCTGTATTCAATTAAATTATAAATCAGAAAAATCCTTTTGACAACTTTTCTACCTCGTACATGGTTGTCAGTTCCGACAACTTGGCAGCTTGAACCTCAGCAATATGGGCATCAATGTCTCTCCGGAGTTTATCTCTTACTCTAGATGAGTCCCAATTTGCTTGATCAATGTCCGCATCTACAGATGATATGTTTGTATCAAAAAAATAAACACTACTCCTGTCCACATCCATTTATGAATAGTGACACTCTCCTAGTTTGATCACAACATGACATGTTTTCTCAACATCTTAGATGTCAATAATTGTACCTGCAGATGATTCGTCAAACTGTGACATAAAGTACTCTGTGCAATCACGGGAAGCCACAGCAAACCCTTTCCCTTCATTTAAGGCACTATCAAATGCTTCCTTAAACTTTTCCAGGATCCCGAAGCGAATATGCCCCAACATAAACTGGTATGCTGGTTGGACAAGCTAATGCAACAAAAAAAAAAAAAAAAAAAAAAAAAAAAAAAAAACACACTGATTATAATGTAGCAAAAAGAGGCCTTCCGAGAAAATGATTGTCATCTCGATATAGGTAAGTTATGAAGTAATGAAGGAATGACACATGATACTGTTAAGTAAAATTCAAGCTTCATAGTCCATGTTTTATCAAGTCCCTACCAGAATCACATGAAACATCAGATACGAGTGTGAGAGTAAAAGAATATGATTTGATGCATTTATATGCTTTTCATCTTATAAAGCAAGCATAAACAAAAGCTCAAGAATTATTTACTTGCAAAAGCTTCTCTTCCAACTGTTTCCGCTTTGAAGATCTCACGCCTTCCTCGAAATAAGTGGCCTCTGCATCATACCTATCATATGGAGGAAAGTAAATACATAACCATGCACTTCTCCCATTAACCAGATGCAAGTTAGCAATAAAGCAAAGAAATAAATGGTTGATGTATTCAATCAATGGTTCATAGCTATTTTCTTCATAAAGATTGTCATAGAAAAACAAAATAGAAGCTATTCTATAGAATTTGAATTTCCAATTTATACATCCAACCCAGTAACAACTTAGACGCTTTTCACTCACTCAGAAAGACAAGTATCAAGAATTGAAGTGAGCTTCCTACCAAACCCCTGAACTGGTTGAGATTGTACTGTTTCTTCCAAATGACGCCAATCCTGCATGTCGATCCATCAAAGTTATGATTTAGTTATAAAAGGCTAAGGAAAAAAAATAGCCAAGCTACTCAGCAGTCGGAGGCTCGGAGCTAGCCTAGCAAACAATAAAACTCTAATGAGAAGTAATTCAAAGCAGACCCTTAAACAAAAATAAAAATTAAAAAATATCTGAATCAAAATAATCAGGTAAGTACCTCATTTGACATGACAAAATAAAACTTTTCATTAGAAATCTCTTCACAGCGTACAGTGGCAACCATGACCTGCAATTTAATCGACCTAACACTTGAATGAAAAGTTGAAAACTATTCAACCATTTATGAGTTGGAAATTGGATGGTTAAGTCACTACCTTATGTGCAGGAAGGTCAAGATCCTTATTTTCCTTGATGACCTTCCATATCTCCTTTGCACTGAATGAAAATCCTGAAGCAGGAACCACGCCACGTCTATCACCAGCAAGACTACCAGGTGCAATAGAATTGAAGAAACGCTGTCTCAAATTTGCTACCTTCAATAATATAAATGACAAACGTTAACGAATTGTGAGGACCATCCCCCCCCCCCCCCCCCCTTCCAAAGAGAACTATGAGAATGACTATCAAGAATAACATGAACCTGCTCCTTGAATTGTTCTTCCTTCTCTTCATAGCTAGGCAAAGCCACAACTTCAACCTGCAACCAACCGTTCAAACAGTGATATCGGGCTATGACCATCAGAAAGACATGGTAGAACTTGCTAACCAGTACTTACATTGAAAAATTCACTAAGTAGAGTTTCCTCGTGAGCTTGTGGCTTAGGAACGGAATCCCATATCTTGCAGTAAAAAGAAAAATAGTGAATGGAAAAACTAATAGAGTCTAGCAGCGATAGACCCATCCGAAATAATAGTAGGAAGCTTCACAAAATTTACCTTCTGGATGTCTTCCCTTAACACTGGTTCCAAGTTTTCAAGAGGTGTCTATAACAATGCAAAATTTAATGATAAGCTCAACGACGGATCCTACCAAATTCAGCTACCTTTGAGAGGATTGTAAAATCAGAAATGAGAGTAAGAGCATACCCTTGTTTTATCGCGAATAACAAACAACAGTGTTGTCTTACGCGGACTAAAGAGTCTCATCATAACCTGTTGTTTGTGCAGAGAACTCACGTTAGTCTTCACCATTCATAGTTTCATGGAAGATGAATGCAAAACATGCAAATGCTTACCTGAAACACAGTTTTCAAGAGAGGTTTATTGGCAGCCTGCTCCCGGCCTATATCATGACACCACCTGAAATGATGTTTTTCCTTCTAAGTAACATGTTCAAAAAGATTGATCAACAGAACCAGATCCTTTCAAAATAATGCCGAAAACTTACATATTTATTAGCACTATATCTGATACTGCTAGGGCAAAAAGAGCACTTTGTTTCTCAAATGCAGTGTCATCCTGATAAGATAAAAAATGAAAAACCGTTTGAGCACTAGGAGTCTATATTTCGAACCTGCAAGATGCACAACATGGCCGCACAAGCTAAATTGTTTTAAATAAAAGGTTCAACCTCTCCTCGTTCTCTTCCATCAGTACCCTCTAAATCCATGACAAGAGTACAAGGCTCAATGCCAACACAACGTGCCAACCATATGCCTTTTGTGGTTTGGGACCTAATGAAATTGAGAAACTATTGTCAGTATTAATTTGTCAACAAGAAAAGAAAGCAAAAGCAGAGTGAGGTTCAGGCCTTCCTTTAAAAGCATCCATCTCCCTAAAGTCTGTACCAAACAAGCGATTCAACAACGTACTCTTACCTGACAGGGTCATCAAACAATTCTTTATACCCAATGGCAGCACGATAATAACAATATTGTGCAGAAATTCAAAATACACAAGCCTATTATATTAAGCAACACTAGATTAAGCCGCAATACCACTGCTCTGAGGTCCCATGATGGCTACTACTGCATAAGAAAGCCCGCATTCCGCGAGTTTAACTTCCTTTATGAAATTATCAACGCCAGCAACGTTGAACTCACCGTCCCCATCTATAAGGTGAGTCGAACAACTAGTGTCGGTTTTATCTGGATTAACAGGCATTAGCAGAACTTAGATAGTACAACAACTAATTATAAGAATGCATATCACAAAAACATGGATAAAGAAAACACATTTATGGATCAAAGTCATTTATAACATCAACAATGAAAATGTGTTACTATCAAGAACAAAATAAAATCAGATGTATTACCCATAAATGACGTAAATGGGGCGTATGATGATGGTTTAATTTTCGGATGATTGGAAGATAAAAAAAAAGGGATCGGAGAAGATGATAAAAATCAGTGTTAGCTAGCAACTTGTACTACTACATGTAAGCAAATGCACTTTAATCGGTTATTTATAAGACTAAAAATAGCATTATTAGACAGCAATTACTGGTTACTAACTAAACTAGCAATCTCCTGATCTCCCCTAATTTTCAGGCTTAACTTGTCGAGTTGAGTTTCCATTAATCTCCTATACAAGAATAGAATGAGAGTGATTGCCTTACAGTTTATAATTTGGTCACAGACAGCTAGGAATATGCATCACATCCATTGCAAGAGTTGATTCCAAAATGCAAGGAATGTCTATACAAACCTTGGGATTTTACATTTCGCTCCGAGTAATAATGCTATAGCAAATGCTCTGGTCTCTGACCTAAGGGCATTTTATTCATTCATTTAAAAAATAAAATCTTTTCTGAATTTTCATTTGAGAATTACGGATGATGAATTTCGGAAAATTGCCAGGCATGGAGTTGATTAGGTGAGAATTTCATCAGATGATAATGGAGCTCTATCATTAACAGCCAAGAAGAAGAACTGAAGGAGGAGGGTTCTAAATTCTAATGAAACGGTCCTCATGATGACTGTCTCACTGGTATACCATAGGAGAGTGGGTGATCCGCATATATACTATTCACCACAATTACTTTTGAACGATGTGGGATGTTATATGAGGTGTGAAACTAATCCACTTATATTAATTCATCTAACACTCCCTCTCACCCGTGAGCTCATTTCAACCTCTTTTAGGGATGCACAACGAGTAGATAATTAATACGAGTGGAGATGTTGACGGTGGGATTCGATCATTGAACCTTTAGGTTCATGACCATGACACTACTATAAAGCCTGTTCCTAGCCACGGGAACATAGCGACGGATTCTATCCGTCGCTAGTTAGCGACGAATCGCTAGCTCTAGCGATGGATACAATCCGTCGCTAGTTCTAACGACGGATAAGCATTTCCGTCGTTATGTTTAACGACGGATAGTCGTATCCGTCGTTAGAACTAGCGACGGATAGATTATCCGTCACTAGATTCGTTGACTAAAATGGGAAAAGAAATAAAAAAATGGAAAAAGAAATTAAAAAAAAAAATAATAGAAAACTGAAAATCTAGCGACGGATAGGACTATCCATCGCTATTAGCGACGGATAGTCTATCCGTCGCTAGAGTTTCAGTTTTTTACGGGAAGCAGAATGCTTCCTTCCCCATTTTTTCTTCTTCTTCCTTTCTTCTCCCCATTTTGCCCAAAGCCATTCCGGTCCAAATCTCAACCATTTTGTCCATTCTTCGTGTACATTCGAAGCTCGTGAATCAAGGAGGTCAATTCTGCCGTCAATTTCAAATTCCATCCGCACATTTCTCCGGATTCGAAGGTAAACCCTAATTTTTTATATTTGAGGATTTTGTTACTTTGGACTAATTTGAGCAATTGAATGTAAATGGAGAGTATATAGTACTTAGTTTAGATGTAATTAGGTAATGTTTTACCTTTGAGATGTGCAATTGATATATATTGATTGTGAATTTGACTTTTTAGTATAATGTTAGTATGTTTGTAAGTATGTTGGGCTTTTAATTAATTTGATATTGGTGTATATTTAGTAAAATTATGAAGATTTAGTACCTCGTTTAGAAACCCTAACTTTTTGACATATTTGGAAAATTTAGTTAATTTAGACTAATTTAAGCAATTGTATGTTTACTAGCTAGTTAATTAACTTTGAGATGTGCAATTGTTTGAATTGTTAATTAGTATAATGTTAAGTATGTCGTAGTTTTGATTTAAGTATGTTAAGTATGTTAATTAAGATTTGCAATTGTTTCATTTGATAAATTTATACATGTACTAGATTATAAATTATGAGAATTTAATTAATGAAGTGTGTTGATATAATTTGGTGATTACATTCGTAAAATGCATGTAATTTATAATTTATAAATTCGTATTAAAGGGTTGGAATGCTTTATTTGTAATGGGAATTTTGGTAAGAGACAAAAACTTTATAACATGCAAGAAATGGGGAAATGGGAATCGAGTTGAAAAAATACGATCTAATCAATTCAAACGTGTCAGGTTATATAATCATCCAATGAACACCGATCGTTCATGGATGTACCAAAGGATAGTTAATGGCAGAGTTTTACCTAGTTTTGTGGAAGGGGTTGATGCCTTCGTTATATTTGCACTGACACAGACTAATTGTTTGAGTGGGGGGATGATGAAGTGCCCTTGCACCCAGTATAAATGTAGAAACAAGAAATTTTTACCTCCAGAAACGGTAGTGGAACACTTGAAACGTAAGGGATTTGTAGCTGAGTATGACGTATGGACTTCTCATGGTGAGACATACAAGCCGTTCATGGATTATGAGAATTTGGGGAAGCGTAAAAGAAAACAGGAAATTGTGATGGGAAGTACTCAAAATACTTCTACATCTGATGCTAATAATGATCATGAACGGGTTGAGCAAATGGTATATGATATTGCGGGTTCAGAGTTCATGGACACCAGAGAGCCAGTAACCGAGGGGGATGCGGAGGAGCCTCCGAATCCTGAGGATCAGGTCTTCTTCGACTTGATGGAATCCGCAAAGAAGCCAGTTTATCCGGGGTGTAAGCACACCGAATTGTCATTGTTGGCTCGGCTAATGGCCAGCAATCTGAATCGAGCTTCAATGAATGGGTACAAGTAATGTCGGAGCTTTGTCCAGAACCAAACCTAGTTCCCACCAACTTTTACCAGGCGAAGAAAAAGATGCGAGGGATGGGGTTGCCCATGGAAACCATAGATTGTTGTGAGGGTATGTGCATGATTTATTGGGAGGAGGATAAAGATCTCTTGAAGTGCAAGTTACGTGGTAAGGACCGTACAAGCGTTACAAGGAGGCGCCTCGAAAAGCGTCGGAAAAAAATCTCCACATAAGAAAATGTGGTATTTCCCTCTAGCACCTCGTTTGAAGAGGTTATGCGCTTCAAGTGCTTGTCTTGATAAAATGCGGTGCTGAGGAGAGAGTAATCCGGTAGAGGGTAGAATGGAGCATCCATCGGACTCACCTGCATGGAAACACTTGACGAGAGCTATCCGGAGTTTGCGGTGAACTAGAAATGTCTGATTGGGCCTTTATGCGGATGGTTTTAACCCTTTGGAAGTGACCAAGTACTCTTGTTGGCGATTATCTTGACAACTGCACGCCCCGGTGAATGCATGAAGGAACCGTTCATGTTCTTGGCTTTGGTGCCGGTCCATATGATCCGGGACGGAAGGTGGATGTGTTCTTGCGGCCCAATCAAGGCTGATCGAGTTGTGGGAAAAAGGTATCCCAAGACATATGATGTGTCAACGAAGAAGAACTTCAACTTGAGAGCAGCAGTACTGTGGACCGTGAGTGATTTTCCAGCTTACTCCATGCTATCTGGAAGGAAAACCGCGGGCTTTAATTCTTGTCCACATTGTTTGGATGACAGTAGTGCATTTAGACTGAAGGAGAGCGGAAAGGAATGTTGGTTTGATCATCGTAGGTTTCTACCAAAAGATCATCCGTTCGGAAGAACAAGACTCAATTCTTGAAGGTCGAGTAGAAATGAAAGGGCCCAAACAAAACTTCTTGGTGCATGATACTTGCGGAGATAGAAAGGTGGGTCTTATGAAATGGCGAACTTGGGTCGGAGAAGCATAACGATAAAATTAGCAAAAATTGTGGATGGAAGAAGAGAAGCATCTTCTGGGACTTGCCTTATTGGAGCACTCTTCTTATCCGTCACAACTTGGATTTCATGCACATTGAGAAGAACGTGTTCGAAAACTGCTTCAACACGATTTGCAACATTACAGGGAAAACAAAGGATATAGTTAAATCTAGATCTGAGTTGGATACATTTTGTAATAGGCCGGAGTTGACAAAGCGGAATGATAAGGGACTGTGGCCCAAGGCGACTACAATTGACATTGAAGCTAGGAACAAAATTGTTTGATTGGGTGAGGGATTGAAGTTCCCAAGCGGTTATGCATCGAACTTGGGAGGCTGTGTGGATTTGAAGAAGACAAAGATGTATGGGATGAAGAGCCACGATTGCCATGTGTTCATGGAGAGGCTTCTCCCTGTTGCATTTCGAGAACTACTACCTAAGCCTATATGGAGCGCTCTCGCCGATCTGAGCTTATTTTTCAAGAAGTTATGCTCAAGGGTGCTTGAGGATGAAGTGTTAGCAAATCTTGAAAGCAACATACCATTGATTCTATGCAAGCTTGAGCGTATCTTTCCACCGAGCTTCTTTGATTCTATGGAGCACTTGCCGGTTCACCTCCCACATGAAGCGAGACTTGGACGTTCGATGTCGATGGATGTATCCATTCGAGAGGTGTGTAATAAAGGCATCCATTTACTTAAAATGTTCTTATTTAGAAGGAACATTATCTTACCTAAATATATATACAACTTTCGGTATTTGGGAAAATTGAAGAAATGCGTCGAACAAAGGTAAGCCTGAGGGGTCGATGGCCAATGCATACGTGAGACAGGAAGCTGCCATCTTCTGCAGCTATTACTTTGGAGACCACGTGCCCACTAAGGCATCTAGGCCGGCCAGAAATGCAGACAGGATGATGAAGTTACACTTTCAATATTTAGGATCTCAGGTAGACCTATGGACGAAAGGAATACAGAATGGCTGACAGATAAGGAGGTGAAGGCAGCCGACTATTATGTCCTCTCGAACTGTGCTGAAGTTGATGAATTTATGAAGATCTTTGCTAGGTGAGCAGCTTACTCATTATAACACATAAATTTGAACTTCTAACTACTATCTAATCATGTCATCATGTCCACAACGTTTTCAAAAAGCGTTGTCTGAAGATGGATCCAAATATGGCAGATGACACACTTGAAGAACTGCTTGAAGAGAAGTTGCCAATTGAATTTCCTGATTGGTTCGGGGACTATGTCCGAGATCCTGTAAACTAAGTCACATGTCCTTACTTACAGTCTTTAGCAGAGGGGCCATTCAATCGAGTATCCGTTTTTCCATCGTATATAGTAAATGGTCTTAGATTTCACACAATGGATTCTGACACGTCCAAGTCTACTAGCAATTGTGGGGTGTGTGTGAAAGGGGCTGATCAAAATGGAGGTTCTGATTTGTTTGATTTCTATGGAAAACTTAAACGAATTGTGAGGCTTGAATATGCCGGTGTGCCTCTGAAAAGAACCGTTACATTTGATGTCGTGGTATAATCCGGTCAAAATGGTACGAGGTGTGCGAGCAATATCAAATGGTTGAGATTAACCATATGAGGAGGTACCGTACTAAGTCTGAACCTTTTATCTTGGCGGTCGAGCACGTCAGTGATGTTCATTGAATATCCAAGCCTAAAACGCGATAAAGGCTGGTTGGCGATACACATACAAGCCCGCTCGAGTTGAAATGCGTTCATAAGGACAAATCAACTACCAACTCGTACCAAGAAGAGGTTGTCGATGAACAATGAGAAATCACAGATGCTCGTGATGAGTACATTGACTGCGAAGACATATATGTAGACTTAACCATTGGTGACGAGGATCGAGTATGTGTAGTGTAGAGTAGTATATGTATCTTAATTGTTATATGCTTACTTTTCCCATTACATGCCAATTCATGTCTTCATTTATACTAATACAATTTGTTTTTGTTTGTCATGTGCTTTTTGCAGATGCCCCGGCAAAGAAAGTGTAGTTACCAGATTCCCAGCTCTAGTGGGACCGGGGTTCACCATCGACTCGAGAGTATACAGTGGATCGGGCAACTACTTTCATGTTAGTCAGACTCCCAGTGGATCGAGCATGGGGATGTCTGGTGGTGGTTATGGGCCAGGACAGTACCCGCCTGACGGGTGTCCATATACCGAGATCGTCGATGGTGCTACGTGGGAGGGGAAGTTGGTGTTGTTCCCTAATGGCAGGAGGAAGTAAGTATTATATATACATTTGTAGAACATAACTTAAGATAAGTGTTTATATATATATGTCACATGAATTGTCTAATAAATATATGTACTCTTCTATATGTCATTCATAACTGCAGGTTGTGGCCTCAGCAATCTTCAGACGACCTGCATGAGATATTCAAGCTTAGGAGGTAGTTCTTGGGCGGGGAGGAAAAGTGGAGCACACTCAAGGCTGAGACGAAGCACTTCTACTTTGATGAGCTTCGGGTAAGCTTAAATGTTACAATTTGTTGTGGTAAATGTTACAATGCTTTATTTGTAGAGAGAATCGATTAATGAACTAGTTTACTAATTTGTGTGGTATGTTAGCCACTTAATTGGGTGATATATTAGTCACCATTGTGTTAGTAAATTCTAGGACAATTTGTGTGGTATGTTAGCCACTTAATGGGTGATATGTTAGTCACTATTGTGTTAGTAAATTCTAGGACAATTTGTGTGGTATGTTAGCCACTTACTTGGGTGATATGTTAGTCACCATTGTGTTAGTAAATTCTAGGACAATTTGTGTGGTATGTTAGCCACTTACTTGGGTGATATGTTAGTCACCATTGTGTTAGTAAATTCTAGGACAATTTGTGTGGTATGTTAGCCACTTGGGTGAAATGCACCATTGTTTATCTTGAAATTGTGACCTTGGGGCATTAACTTTTACTTTGGATGGAATTGGAATGTAGAAAAAATACTACATTCCGACTGGCCTTATTCCCCAGATGTGGCCTGTTTTCGAGAGTTTGGGCTCTGACCTGTATAGGCATATGGTGGCTGACATGAAAAAATACCGAGACAAACGAAAGCCGCCACAGTATAGGCATATTGGGGACGAAGAGTGGGCTATGTGGCATGAGTATTGGAGCATTAATCACGTCGAGGATCAGTCCTACAAGAACAGGCAGAACCGGCTGACTGAGCCGCGAGATGGTAAGGGCTCTGCCAGGCATCACTTCAGGTCACTGATCGCCAGATGTCGGTAAGTATATATATGTGTGTTCTGATTACAACATGATTTGTACACATGTGTATTGCTTTCATTTATACCAATTTACCACTTGTTTGCATTCCTACCAACTTACTAACTACTTGTTGCAATATATAATGTTCTTTAGTGAACTCGAACAACCCAAGACTTGCCTAGAGCAAATGAAGATGGGAAGTTCAAGAACGGCGTTTGGGTGGACCAGAAGTCCGAGCTTATTGCGGTATGTGTATTTGCTAAGTGTTACAGTTGTATATGCATGTGTATTATAAATTAAATATGAAATTGTAGCTCATTTCGTATACACTTAACTATTACAGAGTGAGGTGGAGCGGATCATTGCGGAGAGGCTACTCGAGGGTGAGGAGTTGTCTGTGGAAGAACAAGACCGGATCTTTCTGATTGACCCACCCGACAACAAGGGTCGGGTTTATGGACTTGGTAGTTATGGCGAGACACTGACGCAGAGCTTCTCCGTGTCCCAGCAGCAATCTCAGGGACATGGTGGCGTTTACACACAGGGGCAGGTCGAGCAGATGGTGAATGAAGTAGTGACTCCTCTCTAGACTGAGATTGGAAATCTCAGGGATGAGCAGGCTCGTATGAATCAGAGGATGGAAGAGCTCTGCCGCTTGTATATGAGCCAGAATACCCCCGGCCCCTCGTCTTAGTGATGTTGTGATGTTTTGGATACTATGCTACTTTTTACTTTGTTGGATATTTGGATTTATATTCGGATATGTAGACTTTATTTTGGATAATTTGTTTTTTTGGACGAATCGTTGTTGTTAATTAATGCAATTTCCCCTTTGTGACATATCACTATTATATTTGTTGAAAAAACAGGTGAAAATTATAAAATAATTTTTTAAAAAAAAACAGTAGTTTAGCGACGGATAATTATCCGTCGCTAAACTCTAATTAATTGTAGAACGCCTGATTAGATTGTTTAGCGACGGATAACTATCCGTCGCTAACTACTAATTAGGGTAGCACTCCCTAATTCGTTATTTAGCGACGGATATAAACAACGAATTAGGGCGTTCTAGCCCTAATTAGATTAGAGACGGATAATTATCCGTCTCTAATGGCGACGGAGGGTCAACGCCCTATCCGTCGCCAATTCCGTGGCTATTAGCGACGGATAAAAATCCGTCGCTAATTCGCCTTAGAGACGCCCGTCATTAAGACGGGCGTCTATCCGTCGCTAAGGCTGTCGCGACGGATCGACAGTGGCTTAGCGACGGATAATTCCGTTGCTAAATCACTGTTTTCTGTAGTGTGAAATAATTTCATCTCATCTACAAGCTCGAACTTATAGAGAGATGTGGAATCTAGTCATTTATATTAATACTCCAACACTCCCCGCACTCGTGACCGATTTCAACCTCTTTAGGGAGGCAAATCGAGTGGAAATTTAATATGGGGCAGAGATTGTCTCCGTGAAGATTCGAACCTAGGTGAGCGTGAACCAGAGGCTCTGATATTATGATACAATTTCATCTCATCTAAAAGCTCGAACTTGTAGAGAGGTGTAGAATCTAATAATTTATATTAATGTTGATACATAAATATGCCCAATCCGTTAAAGACGATTTAGAGGCGTGTCATAAGGCGACTTAAGTCGTATAAGCTACAAGAAGGTCCGAACTCCAAACTTATGTGGTCCAACTCCACAAAGAATATGGGTCCGCCTCTTGAATATGGCGAAGACTAAGGACTGTGGCACGAAGAAGGATGTGGTCCAGACATAGTTTCTCCGACCCCACTTGACCACAAGTCCGCCTCCCTCTTGCTAATGAGCAAACAGAGGGTACCGAACATCCGACATGAGCCTTGGACCGGACGACCTCAAGGGTCGGACGTCTCACAACGGATGACCAAGTGTACAAGCACAGTAAGACGAGACCCGAACCTGATCTCAACCTCTGACCTTCACACTTGCAGAGGACTAAAACAATCCCGGCTAAGTGACACAACTGAAGTGATCCAGATCCAGATCTTTGCCTCGGACAAATCTCCGAGGATCAGGTTGTGAAGAATCACACCAAAGCATACTTAAGCTAGGGAAAAGCTTAAAATACCCCTAAGGCCCAAAAGGGAACATGGGCCAAATCAACTTATTAGGCCATAGGCCCATCAGGCATTAGTGGCGTAATCTTAAACGTACACTTGGCACGATCTAATGAGGCACTCTCATTTTGGTGAAAGTCTATATATATGGCACACATTCCCATAACGCGAGGTAAGTCATTATTACGCAATCATACCCGAACACTATACTTAGTGGACCTTCAATCTCTTTACAGTAAAGTCTTCATCCGATTTGACACTTAGCAAACCGGGTCTACCGTTCTACCCCCCCTCCCCCCCCCCCCCCACTAGCCTTTGTGCAGGTCCTTATCTGAAGTCACTTCGAAGACCTTAGTTGCTAACGGACTAGGACAAGAACTTACTAGTATTGAGGATTCACCCCTCAACAATTAATGCTCAAATACTCCCCCGTACCCGTGGTCGATTTCAACCTCTTTGCGGAGGCCATTCGAATGGAAATTTCATATGGGGGCGGAGATTGTCTCCGTGGAGATTCGATCCCAGGTTCGCGTGAGCCAGAGGCTATAATACCATGATATAATTCCATCTCATCTAAAAGCTCGAACAGATAAAAAGGTGTGAAAGTAATCCACTTATATTAATTCATCTAACACTCCCTCTAACTAAACGTAATACTTATACTAGATTCGTAAGAGCCAAATAAATTCCTTAATAGAATTTAGCGATTTTAGTACCAATCGGAGCTCCGAATCCGCTTAGTGCAATTCGAAGAACGTGGTTGTTTTCGTTCTTCCCTCATTTTCCAATCCTACAAAGTCGATGAGGAAGCAATCGATTGTTAAAGACGGTGTTGTTCATGCTTATTTGGTCTTGTTTGGTGTTCTAAAAGACAAATTCCTTTACGATTGTGCATTTACTAATCCTGGTTAGGTATCTATGGCTTGAGAATTTATGATATCCACGTTGATAGATTTATTAGATATTTTGATGTGGTGTCATTGGGTAGTATTCATATATGCAAGGTCCAGTTGGGTAATTATCTTCTTCGTGACTTGGGCATTACCCGGGTTTCGATCCCACCCTTTTGTGATACTCTTAGTGCAACACGTCTTGCAATGAATCCCATCATGCACTCCCACATGAAACATATTGCCATAATGCCATTGATCTTCTTTTTGTCCGAGATCTTCAGGCTAAGAGATTACTTACAGTTTCACATGTTAATAAATTGGATCATTAGGTTGATGTGTTGATGAAAACTCTCCCGCGTGTTCGCTTTGAGTTACTTCAATCCAAAATAACCGTTGCTGATGGAACGTCAATTTTGCGGGGGGTGTATATATTGAGTAATAATATTCTATATTGATTTTATTCCATGTATAGTTTTAGTATGAATGGATTTTTTGTGGTCTCACATACTATTAACTATTGCATAAATATCATCTCTCAATCCTTTCATTCAATCCCTCTCCTACCTTATTACAACTTTATTCAATTTTATCTTAAAATTGGTGTCCGGACCCACGGATAAATGAATCCGGAACGGAGGAGGAAGTATAAAACTTATTCTCCAAGTTAATCTAATCTAATTTAATCTACAAGTTGGAATAAATGAAGTTTCCACTAAAACCCTGGTGCTGTTCGAAACCCTCAAACAGCTGAAGAAATCAGTATACTACAGGAAGACAAGCATAGGAATCAATCTTGTTGAAGAAGAAGAGGAAGAATGAGCGAACAAGGGCCGAAATTATACACCACAAGACCAAAGAAATGTATGTAAAGATTGAATCTTTTTGAATATTTACTCTTTCCCTTTCGTTTTCATTGTCTTATTTTCCCCAATTCAATGATAAATTGACCACCCTTTCCTTTCATTAGATGATGTTAGTACTTGTGTCTTATTTGGTTTGGAACCATTATTGTGATTTTTCCTCATTTCTTGACAGCGAAGCTGAAACCATCTGTGCCACAAGCAGCAGCAGCTATGGCCTCATCTTCTTCGGCAGGGATCACCACTGCTCCTCCTCCTCCACCTCCCACGCCGCCACCGGTGAAGGAGTCTTTTATACGACGCTACAAGTACCTCTGGCCAGCTCTTCTCGTTGCTAACTTCACCTTTGGAGGTTTCTTTTTTAACTCTCTCTGCCCTAACTTCAAACTTTAATATTTTCTTGCTGTCACTTCGATTCTTCATATCGTGTTTAATTCATTTATTTGGGTCAGAAAGATTCTGTATTTAGGTCATACTTTCAGAGTGGCAGGTGTTTTAATCAAGGTTCAATCTTTTGGCCTCTTGATTAACTCTAAAATAGCCTGTTTCAGGAAATTTACTTTGGGTTTCTCAGGCTTCCAAAAGGCTGTGATCCAGTATCAACCATGGTTAAGAATTTTTTATGCAAATGAGAAATGTCGTCTTATGTCAACATCTAATTTACATTCTTCTGCGTGGTTTTGTTTTTTGTGTTTTTCTAATTCTGCTTGAATACGAGTCATTGACGGAGCATGTTGTGCGAGCCTTTCAGCCTTCCTTTACCAACGTCAGCTTGTTTGTGGAAACTGACTGAATGCATTTCTTTTCTCTCTGGTTTGTTAACTTTTCTCAATCCTGCTATATATCTCCAACAGCGTATTCATGGATTTATCCAACACTTAGGTGCAGTAAAACTATGTTCGATAATTTGTCTGGTCGGCATTGCACAATATGGCAGTTTTATGATACTTTTATCATAGTTAATTTGACAACCTTTTGTTCTTGTTCAAAATGTCATGCATCGAAATTGTTGGACTGCTTTTGTAATTGTGCTTATTTTAACCAAAATGTGTTTTTCTGTGAGCAATTGTTTCAACTTCCAAATGTTGCTTCTGCTCGGTGCGGTAAATGTCAGTAGAAACTATGGCATGAACCCTCTTATTGATACCTTACATGGATCAGTGTCATGGGCTTTTGCAGTAAAACCATATGACCAAAAATGTCTTTATGTTGCCATCCTTTCTTCTCTGTCCTAACATAGTGTATTAACTTGTATCTACATAGCTCTATGTTAGATCATTGTCTATATTTCGACGAGAATACATTGTAATAGCATTAATAACCCCTAACCATTCAATTGTAAGTACTAAGTAGTATTTTATAATAGGGTAAGTAAGTTGGGCTTTAGGAAAACTTTCAACACTCCTTTTTGGTATAGCTTCAAGCCTTCAACAAGGTTTTAGGATTATACTACATCTTATTTCAAGCAATGTGTACACATAATTGACGTTTCAGTGGTACTATATCATCATAAATGAATCATTTTTCATCTTCTTGAAAAATATTGCAATTTGTATTAGTGGGTGGTGGGGAGATGCTTTTTTCTCTTAATCCCCGCTGTTACATGACCATCCTCCTGTGAGAGACCTAAAAAGAGGATTGTGAGTGGGTTCTACAGAAGATTTGTCATCGGATTTCTAGGGTTAATAGAGGAATCACTCTTCTAGGTGAAGTTTTTGGGTTCTTCAATCCTTTCACCCAAACTGTTCCAGACTTGCTGTTTTTTAAGTGACCTGGATGTAACTATTTTGGAGTATGAAGTCCACATATCTGGATTTGTTTGCCAGATGTATCAACAAGCTCACTTGTTAATATGAATAACAACGGAAGCCTGATGATGAGAAATCCATAATCTGTCTTTACATGCACAAACTCCTAAACAATCAGTTTGCAGAGTCAGAGTTCTTGTCCACATTATAAACTTACCAAGTTACATCATGTGTCGACCTCTGTATAACTTGGAAGTAAAAAAGATTCTAGGTTATTAAAATCATAATCAGTTTATTACATCCTCATACTTTCTTATATAAGATGTTTTGAGTTTTTTTACACAAATTGAAAAATCATTTTTTCCATCAACAATAGTGTTACAGCATCAAAATAAAAATGTTGATTTCTTAGAAAAATAAATCTAGCAATAGAAGATGAGAAAGATGTTTAATCTTTGTAGAGTCCGATACAAAATAAATGAACAACAATAAATAAAAGGGCTCAGATGCATTAAAAATAGTGAAAAATACAGAATGGCATGAGAAAAATCTCTAAAACATCTTATATTTATCAAATACATGAAAACCCAAAGCATCTGAGGGAGTACTCTTTTAGTTCAATCATGTCCCTCTTCTAATATTAAGTGTGTTTGGTAAAAGGTGACTTATCAGGTGATTCCGCCTTTTTTGACCAAAATAAGGTGATTTGATGATAATAAGTATATTTGTTTAATGTCAATAAGGTGATTGATTTGCAAAGTTATTCTATGTAGCTTTTTAAAAAAAGGGTAGCTAATCAGCTCCACCTTATTAGTTCTTTTTGCCAAACACAAAGTATTTCTGGAAACTATTGTAGTTGTGTTGTACTTGAGATATTTGTTACGTACGAAAATTAATGTTGGGAAAATCATCGGAGATCTGCTCGTATCTATAATTATTTTTGTGGCTCTGCCTATAAACCAACCCATAACCTATCTCTTGTAATGCTTATAGAGTTTATGTATCTTTCTCATGTGCATTTTGTTATTATCTAGCAATCAAATGTCCAAAGCCAATGGGAGGATATGATGGATTTTTCTCTTGTATTCCTTGCTGGAAAATGCCCGAAGTTAGAAAAAGCAACATTTTAAGCTTTTATGTGAATTAGATATGTTGGGCTGTAATTAAGCCTGAAAACTGCAACATTTCTTGTTAGTAATTGCTGAAACGTATAAATAATTTATGCATCCTGAGTACCATGGATAGAGAAAGTGGTTGGTATTAGCTTTAGGGAACTAAATTTGTGTATAACCTAGCTTACTGTTTTAATGTAGGAAATTGCATAATCTAGGAACTACGATACAATATATGTTATGACGAAATGAACTAGGAGAAAGACTTCCATTTTGTTGTATGATATGGTTACTCATGTACTCCGTGTGTCACTGGCCAATGTTGGCACTTTCAGACTAAAATGTGATCAGTTTTTGCTAATCTGCACTGGTGCTGCACTAGTTAATGTGTGTATCATGCCAAATTTCTTCGAAGTTGCTGCATGATAGGTGCTTCTTACATGAAGTCTTTCTAACTGAGCTTTCTTCATGCAGTTTACGTTTTGACGAGGACTGACAAGAAACCAGTTTCTGCCGATGAAACTGAGAAGTCGTCAAATCTTTCCACCACTCCTACCTCAACCTCTACAACAGCTGCAGTTGCTGCTGTTACACCTGTTGCTCCACTTGCAACCCCAGTCCCTCCACCTGTTACGGAGCCTATGCCCCAGGCACCAATTCCAAAGGATCAGCAGCACGAATTGTTCAAATGGATCCTGGAAGAGAAGAGAAAACTGAAGCCAATAAATGCTGAAGAGAAAAATCGCATTGATGAGGAGAAAGCGATTCTCAAACATTTCATTCGTGCCAAATCTGCCTTAAATTTCTGATTTGTATCTAATGATCCACAAACCAGCGGGCTGTTTCAAGTGTTCTGAACAAGCTATATCAGTAGCTCAATTCATTCAACCAGTTAATTGCGAAGTCTGCATTTGTGTTGACATAACCTGAGGTGTTTTAAATGATGCAATACATGACATTCTATATTGAAAGTAACTTACCTGTGAAAATTCATTCCAGTATCTGATGATCTTAACAGCACAAACAACATCTGTACATGCTTTTGAGTTACTGCAATTTTTTTCTTGGGAAAGTAATAAGATTATATGCTGGAACTAGTCTGCATTCAACACAATGCAATTGTACACCTCAATAATGTTCATTAAACTGACCTAACACACCAAGTACCAAATGAAAGGTGAAATAAATACTCGATTTAAAAAGGTTCGAGCTACCAAATTATCCACCGACTGATGATCAATGGTATAAAGAAATACAAACTTTTGAGAAACCTAATAAAAATCTTATGCTTAAGGTACAAACTTTTGAGAAACCTAATAAAAATCTTATGCTTAAGGTTCGTGTATTACGCCTCCATTACATGTATTGCTAAGTAAGTAATGTTTGAAACTGAACATGTAATGTTGACAACGTTTTTTGAAAGACGATCCCTTACAAAAGTTACAATTAATCAAACTGTTACTTCTTTTTTTTTTCTTTTTTTTTTTCTATATAAAATGAGATAACAAATCTTTGGATATATAAAGGAAATCACATAGGAATACAATTATATCGAAAATATAGACTCACATCACACGCAAGATTCGTTGGCTAAAAGTAAGTTGGTCCAATCCAATTTGCAAATGATGGAAGAAAGCATATACTATATAGTCTATAATCTATAATGATAATATCCCAGTCAATGTTTGGTGAAATAGAATGATGATGATGATACTAAACTAGCATGAAAATATTGTAAAGTGTTGTGGCGCTTGCTATTTTTATAACTAAATAACGGGTCCAAAGTGATTGATCGCGGCTTTAAAATTGGTAGCCGTATCCAATAGTCCAAGAGCTACTTTTCAAAAACATCTATAAATATATAATATTTACATTCATTTGGTATGTAGTTATAGTCGAGGTCAATTTAATTATAGTAGCACTTGAACTTTAGACTGAAATTATAAATGAGTTCTACAATTTTACACTTCAACTTAAACGTTTATTCGGAGGCCATTGCAGAGCCACAAATTAAAGAAGTTGAAAATGAAGCATCATGCATACAAGGTTTACGGGTTGTTTGGATCGGAATTATAATTGAGTCCATTTTAATTGAGGTGAAGTGATGAATAGTGACTAAATTTTAATTGAGTTGTTAAAATTTGTGTTTGGTATAGAGTTGAAGAAATTGAGAGTAAAAGACAAACAAAAAGTCTAGAGAGTGATTGGGGAAAGTTAAATGTGGGAATAAATTGAGTCTATTATAATTGAGTCCAAATACAATGGACAACAAAACTCAAATAGAGCAAGAATTCTATGTCAATTTAATAATCTGTAAAGTCGCATAATTAATACGCGCTTTTATTAAAAATTAAATCTGAAATAAAGAAATAAGGAAGGCTGAGATCTCGACCACGTGAGGTATTCATTGGAATGATAATTTGACCAACGAATTATATAGCAAAAGTGCATGCATGATGTGATCCCAATATTATTACTTCCCCGTTTTACTAAAATTAAAACAAGTTGCACATAATTTTTAAGAAAAATGTATAGAAGTATCACTACAAGAATTCTGCTGTAACGGGACGGAAAGGGGCGACGGATCGCCAAACGGGGCGACGGATTCTATCCGTCGCCCGTTCTAAACAGATCGCTTATCAAAAGCTCTGTAGCGACGGATAAGTTTATCTGAGCGTTGACCAAGATTTAAAAAAAAAAAAAAAAAAAATTTAGCGACGGATAGATCTATCCGTCATAAAAAACTTGACGGATAGATCTATCCATCGCTATAGCAAAAAAAAAAAAAAAGTTAGCGACGGATAGATCTAGATCTATCCGTCACTTCTAAAAAAACCATATATCTCCTCCACCACCTCCTTTCCTCCACCACTTCTCCTCCATTTCTCCTCTCCTCCTCCTCCCACCACCACCTTTCTCCTTCCACCACCTTTCTCCTCCACCACCACCATCCACCACCACCTCCTCCACCACCATCTCCACCACCATCCTCCTCCACCACCATCTCCACCACCACCACCTCTCTCCTCCCACCACCATCTCCACCACCACCACCACCACCTCTCCTCCCACCACCACCACCACCACCACCACCATCTCCACCACCGCACCACCTCCCTCCTCCCACCACCACCGCACCACCACCATCTCCACCACCGCACCACCACCTCTATCCTCCAACCACCACCACCACCATCTCCACCACCTCTCTCCTCCCACCACCACCGCACCACCACCATCTCCACCACCGCACCACCACCATCTCCACCACCGCACCACCCTCTCTCCTCCCACCACCACCACCATCTCCACCACCACCACCACCTCTCTCCTCCCACCACCACCACCTTTCCTCCTCCCACCACCACCACCACCTTGCCACCACCGCACCACCACCGCACCACCTTTCTCCTCCCACCACCACACTGCATTTAATACAAATTGGATACTGAATATAAAAATTGAATACAAATTAATACGATATCTGAATACAAATCAATATCTCGTATCTGAATACAAATTGATATCTGAATTAATCCGTATCTGAATATAAAAATTCAAATCTATTTTATTTTTTAAAAAAAAATAGAAATGGGGCGACGGATAGATCTATCCGTCAATGCCCACGAATAGAGTGGATAGAATCTATCCGCCAATGTGGTCCGAAAATGTGTGGTTAGAAATGAGTTTTATTATAAAACTAATTTTTATAAAAGGAAATATAACACTTTTAGTGAAACGCCCAAAATGAATAATTGTAACACTTTTAGTGAAACGGAGGGAGTATATTGTAACTATGCCCCATCTAAAATATATCATACGAATTTGTTATCAGAAAATACTTTAAGTTAGTCGATAGTGAAAATTATAAAAATTATACATGAAAAGCATGTAATATGCTTTTATAATATTTCCCGTGTTATGAAATATCCCACACCGTTTGAGAATTTTCTGGGCATGTTCTATAAAAGTTGCGACAACTCCTTCCTCTTACAAGGTCTTTTTATTAAGGGGTAGATGATGGTATCAGAGCCATGACTACTCAAGTTGATGTTGGGTCATGGACTGTTCTTGTCCCTCTCTGCCTATTTTGGGTTTGTCTATTTGTTGTCACGTGTTGAGCTCGGGTCTTTCGGCTCATACGTAAGTGAGCCTGTTAAACATTCCACGTCGTTTGAGAATATCCTAGACATGCTCCATAAAAGTTGGAACAACTCTATCTCCCCTTACAAGGCCTTTTAAAGGGCACATTAGCTCATTTCAACACCAATCTCAATTTATCATGCCTCAAATGAAAAATATTTATCATATTTTGTTCACTATCTCATATACTTTATTTAATCTTTCTCATAATTGTATTCACTCAACTTTACGTTTTATACATTATTTTACTTATTCACACATTACTATACTCTTAAAGTCCATATATCCACAAAAGTTGAGTATGGGATGAAGGTAGTATAAATTTTTAAAGATATTTTAGCGACATGGTTTAGGCAGTAAAAATTTAACAATGTCAAATTCGTACATTCAAGTAGGAGGGAGAGGGACCGATAAATGGAGAAGAATATATTGTAGAGTTATAGCCTTATAGGCAATGTAAGCAAACAACAATATAGGCATAGGCTGAATTGGTTCTTTGATGCTAGGGTTTCTCCCTAGTACATCCTCTCTAAAATTTGATAAATGTCAACTCATCTAATTTTTTTTATTTTTTCAACATTTTAACCTTAATCATAATTAGAGTCTAGCCATGTTTTTAAATTAATTTATCTAAAAATTTTAAAAGAAACATCAGATTCCGTCACAAAATTTCAGTTTAACACGTATTTTCATATAATAAAATAATTTACATAATTGCAAAAAAATGATAAATAAAAGGGAGAAAATCGTATCTAACTTGACACAGATCTTACATCTTGAATTAAAAAGTTAAACATGTATGCACCGGATTGAAATTGAATGAGTAAGATAAATTGACTTATGATGTCTACTTGATGTTGATGCAATTCAAAAATCTTCTTCATATTTAACAGAAAAAGAGTTCAACTTTTTGGAGCAATTGAGACTTTCATCATCAAAATAAAATTCTAGGTTGACGGATTTTAATTTTGAAGATTCAATTTGGAACTGAAATTTTGTGACGGAGTCTGATGTTTCTTCAAAAATTTTAAGATAAATTAATTTAAAAATATAATTAAACTTTAACTATGATTAAGTTTAAAATGTTGAAAGAATTAAATGAGTTGCCACTTATCAAATTTTAAAAAAGGTAGACAGTGGGACCTAGCATGAAATAAACCGGTTGAATTGGATAATACTAGAATGACTAATGATTTGATGTTGTAAGATCTTATTGCTCCTCGTCGTATGTCCAATTCGCGGCTTGGGTGGAGAACCTCAAATCTAATTATTATTTTAATTAATTGCATCATTAAACCTAATCGTCTTCGCGTGGAAACTTTTCGTCTCTATAATCTCACTGTTTAATAATCTCCCCAATAATATCCATACATGAATTACGTCCATGCCGTGGCTGGCTCCACCAAAATATTCTTCTGACCTCACATCAATTCTCTTAATTAACGCTTTGTTTAAATATATATCGCTCAAAATATAACCAGTAGATGATTAATCATCTCGTATTTCATTCGTTAATGAGTTGAAATTCAGAGCGGATAAGTCAGTTGATTATAGTTGGGTCTTGCGATTTGAACTTCTCCTATCATTCTTCTTTGGAATCTCAATATATATCTCTCATTCTAAAGGGATTGGTGCATAAACCCAAAAAACATGGTTGAAACTCATAGACACGACACTTATACCTTGATTTATAGACTAATCATTTTAGCTTTAATTTGGTTCTCTAATTCCATAGTTGAACCAAGACACTTTTAGTTGTGATATTTTCTAGGTGAATTCGTGCGCTAAATTAAGCATTGGTAATTCTCTCCACGAATCACTACGTTAGACAAGGTTCCATCAAACTATTTATCAAATTAGCAAGACAAGTAACAAATCTATTTTGATTACACGAACTCATTCAACTTATAAATTGTATTGGCCAAAATTCGCTCTTGTCCACAAGACTGTCAATTTGGTCCATCAAGGCTACGGCCCAATCCATAGTCCATTAACGAGTCCATCTTGACTTCATGAGCGAGTTGGGTTCCAACAGGTCACCGAGCGAAGCCACCATGTTGAGTCGTCATCCAACCAAGTAGTCTACATGCTACCTGACTCACTTGACCTCTCCAACCTCCCAGCTGGTTGACAAGCTAGCCAACTCACCTCGCAAGTCTGACCCCAGCATTTGGCTGACAGACTATGGCGACGACTTTTGGTGACAGCGAGCTCACCTTGGCCCGACTTAGTAAGTCAGGAAGGAACAAACTCGAAACCTCCCATCCAACCACTTGGTACATGGTCCAACCCACTTAGGGAGTTCCAGCAACTTCCCCGAGATTCGCGGACAGACTCCAACGGTGGTTGAACTATATAGGGAACAGTGGGGAAGTGTGAAAGATCATCGCATTCTGACTGAAAAACCCTAGCAATCAATTTCTCACGCCTCCATCTCTCTCAAGCTCTCTGATCAACATCAACCGTCACCTACCACCATCCACCATCGTTCATCAACATCCATCATCAACCTTCAACCATCCGCCATCATCCATAGTCATCCATCTCTGTCAGACGATTACCAGTTAGCTCCCTCCTACAAGGTTAGCTAGCCCACTGCCGGTGCTCATCCACCACGTTGCCGAACCAACTCAACCAACAGGATAAGTCGACGCTTGCCGTCATCTCTCTCCTACCTCTTTCATTTGATTACGCTGTCTGCCAGTCCTCTAACTTGGGCGTCGGAGTCCATACGGTCGGCACCACACCGGTGTCACCATGGAACCTCACGTCTCTGTTTGCTACTGTTGCCTTGCAGGTTGCTGGTGCCCCCCAATCTCTAACCCTAATTTGATTGTAGATTTCTGAGCGTCTACAATTTGGCGCCCACCGTGGGGCCCCGGATATCAAGAAAGGTAATCCAATAGCAACTGCGACACACTAAGAAATTCATCATGATGCACTCAGACGAATACGTTCTGGAAGAGGTAGAGGAGGTGGACGTCGTCACTCAGATCAGAACCTTGGCGGCCCAGATGCAAGAGAACGCCCAGAATATCAAGCTCCTTGAGGATGAGAACCGTGCCATCCGTCAAGAGAACTCTGCTTTGAAGGAGAAGGTGGAATCCTTTGTCCACCAGGAAACTCCAGCACCGGATGCGGCTTCATCTCGCCGACTGACTCATGTCACTGGAGTGGAGAACCCACCACGCAACACGATTGAGGCTTGCCAGCTAACTTTTGAAGAGACGGAAGGGGTGATTCCCGCAACTTCAGTCTCTCAAGTGGTGAGCGCTCCGCGAAGGCCAGCCCTTGAGATCACTCAGTGTACCACCAACAGGAGGGTTTCGTTCGAGGGTGCTAACCTAAGGATGAACGACGAATCACCACAACAACGCAACCAAAGCGCAAGTTAGGTAGATCACTTGCTAACCCTCTCTGCAGGTCACGGAAGTACCAACGAAGAGCTAGCCTCCAAACTGGTGAGCTTGGAAGAGATGATCCAAAGGATCCCTGGAGTGCCAGCACCAATTAAGAAGAGCTTACCCAACAGCTTTGCTGATTCTCCCTTCGCCGATGCTATAGCATTGGTGGATATGCCAACCAAGTTCACCTTCCCAAGCATGAAGCTCTATGATGGAACGACAGACCCAGACGACTATGTCTCACAATACAAGCAGAGGATGTTCACCATAGCCATCCCCAGGGATCTCCGTGAGGCTTGCATGTGCAAAGGGTTTGGTTCCAGTCTGATCGGACCAGCCCTACAATGGTATACCAACTTACCCAACAATTTCATTTCTTCTTTGCCCAATTAGTCGACTTCTTTGTGGAACAATTCGCAAGCAGTCGCAAGCTTTTAAAGCTGTCGGACGACTTGTATAGTGTCCGGCAAAGAACTAACGAATCTCTCAGGGAGTACGTCGCAAGATTCAACAAGGAGAAGGTGTTAATCCCCAACTATAACAAGGACACTCCTGTCAATGCCTTCCGCAAAGGGTTGCCACCCAACCCGGGGTTGTACAAGGAGCTGACCATGTACCCTGCCGAACAATGGAAGACGTGCTCGCCAAAGCATGGGCTCAGATCAAATGGGAGGAGGATGATGCCAACAGACCTTACATGTTAAGCCAAAGTGCTCGCAAGGAGCCCAAGCCTGACAACGAGTTGAACGAAGGGTTCCAGACTAACGTGCTAGGCCATCCCCAATTGAGAGAAGACATGGACCTGTTGTGAATCCACCTCGCCCTCCAATCCAGCAAAGGAGGATAGAAACTCGAGCACCACCTCTGATCTACTCCCTCAACATTGAACCAGAGGAGTGTGTAGCAGTCATGAAAAGCATGGGTGACAGAGTTAGATGGCCCGGAAAACTCAGAACACCTCCAGATCAAAGAAACTCCAACAAGTGGTGTGAGTTTCATGGAGACCATGGCCATACAACTGCAGAGTGCATCTCCCTGCGATTGGAGGTAGCCGAGCTCTTAAAGAGAGGACACTTGACGGAGTACCTCTCTGACAAAGGTAAAAAGACCCTCGCCAGTCGGCAGGGCACTGATCTGCCTGAGCCCCCTCAGACCAACAAGGTGATCAACGTAATCTCTAGGGGGGGGGGGGTCAGAGATCAGTGGTGTCTCATACTGTGACAAGCGCCACAAGGTGGCAAGCGGTAGGATCGAGCTCAATGCTCGCAGAGCATCAGACACCTCTTCATCTGACTTGACTATTAGCTTCTCAGACTAAGAGTCTAAGCAACTAATCAGTCCTCATGTCGATGCTTTAGTTATTTCAATTCTTATTGCAAGCAGTCTTACGAAGAGAGTTCTCATTGACAATGGAAGCTCTGCTAAACATCATTTTTCTAGATGCTCTGACAGAAATGGGCATAGATGAGACTGCCATTTTTCGCCAGCCGATAACTCTATATGGCTTCCGTGGAGAAAGGAAGTACACGGTTGGGAGTGTTACCCTTCTTGTCTATGCAGAAGGCGTCAACCTAACAACGAAGTTCCTGATTGTGGACAGCCCATCAATCTACAATGCCATCCTTGGTAGGCCATGGATTCATGAGATGAAAGCAGTGCCATCAACCTACCATCAAGTGATCCGCTTCCCAACTAAGTGGGGGGTGAAGGAGATTTTTTGCCAGCAGCGTGATGCGAGGACATGTTACATGGAAGCCTTGAAGCCGAAGGCAGCCGAGTTATAGCAATTACAACAACTCAACCCCCCAATCGACCCAGACCGGCCTGGGATGGAAGAGCTTGATGAAGTTCAGATTCACCCAGACCATCCGGATCACAAAGTTCAGATTGGGGAAAGGTTGAGGCCAGAGCTAAGAGAGCAACTGATCACATTTCTCAAAGTTCACCATGATTGCTTTGCTTGGTCACATGCAGATATGACAGGAATCGACCCATAGGTTATCACACACAGACTTGAGGTTGATCCAGATTACCCACCAGTCAGACAAAAACGGAGAAAGTTCGCTCCAGAGCAGAACAAAGTTATCAATGAAGAAGTCCAAAAGTTGCTTGATATCGGATCAGTCCGTGAAGTACATTACCCAGATTGGTTAGCCAACGTTGTGGTAGTAAAGAAGAAAAATGGCAAGTGGCGAGTGTGCATAGACTTCACTGACCTCAACAAAGCATGCCCGGACGATTCTTTTCCACTTCCACACATAGACATGCTATTGGATGCTACAGCAGGACATGAGCTTCTAAGCTTCATGGACGCCTTCTCAGGTAACAACCAGATATTGATGCACCCTGAAGATCAAGAGAAGACAGCCTTCGTCACATAGAGGGGGACCTTCTATTACAAGGTCATGCCCTTTGGACTCAAGAATGCAGGAGCCACTTACCAGCGTTTAGTCAATCGCATGTTCGCAAGCATGCTGGGGGACACCATGGAGGTGTACATTGACGACATGCTAGTCAAGTCACTGGTCGCCGACCAACACCTAGACCATCTCCGCCAAGCCTTCTCAGTTCTCCGCAGGTACAACATGAAGTTGAATCCAGCCAAGTGCTCCTTTGGAGTTTCCTTTGGGAAATTCCTTGGATACTTAGTCACACAAAGAGGTATTGAGGTTAACCCTAATCAAATTCGTTATATTGCTAACATCCCTTCCCCCAAGTGTGTTAAAAATGTGCAGAAATTGACTGGGAGGCTAGCAGCCCTCAATAGATTCATACCCAAATCTTCCGAGAGTGTCGTCCATTCTTTGACACTCTACGGAAGAGTAAAGATTTCCAGTGGACAGATGAGTGTGAGGATGCCTTACAACAAATCAAGCGTTACCTTACCACATCTCCAGTACTATCGAAGCCCAAGGCTGGAGAGACTTTGTTCATTTACCTTGCAGTCTCTGACATAGCACTAAGCGTCGTCCTAGTCAGGGAAGAAGATGGAAACCAACTCCCAGTCTACTACGTGAGCAAGTCCTTACTAGATGCAGAAACTCGATACAGCCAGCTGGAGAAGCTAGCCCTTGCACTAGTCACCGCAGCAAGGAAACTACGCCCTTACTTCCAATGCCACTCCATTATAGTCCTCACCAGCTTTCCACTACGCAATATCTTACACAAGCCCGAAGTCTTTGGTAGGCTCTCAAAATGGGCGGTTGAGCTCAACGAGTACGACGTCTCCCTCCAACCCCGCACAGCCATCAAATCTCAAGCACTTGCAGACTTCATAGCGGACTTCACTCCAACTGAATTAGGTCAAGCGGAGAAGGAATTATTTTATTTGCAGGAGAAGAACAATTTACAGTGGAAGCTCTCAGTCGATGGTTCTAGTAACGTCAAAGGAAGTGGACTTGGCATAGTCCTAACCTCACAAGAAGGGGACACAATCCAAAGAGCTATCAGATGTGGATTCAAAGCAACCAACAACGAGTCTGAGTATGAGGCGCTTATAGCTGGCCTCAACTTAGCTCGGGACATGGGCGTAAAAAGCATTCAGGTACAGTCGGACTCACAGTTATTAGTCAACCAATTGCAGGGCTCTTACCAAACCAGGGACACCAAGATGGCTGCCTATCTTCAGCTAGTCAAGGAGTTGCAGTCCTCCTTCGAGGAGTTTTCTGTTTCGCAGGTACCAAGGACGAACAACAACCACGCAGACGCCCTTGCCAACCTGGGAGCAGCCATCCAAACCACAGTGCCAATGACTATTCCTGTAGTGTATGTACAATGGCCAACAACATGGAAGGGTGAGCCCGCCAACCAGACAGTGGCTGATATAACAACTGAGTCAAATTGGATGACTCCAGTAGCATTGTACTTGTCCAACGGAGAACTTCCAGATGACAAAAGCGAGGCAAGGAGGGTAAAGTCAAAGGCAGCCCGCTTCACGCTCCTCGACGGACAACTCTATAGGAGATCATATTCAGGACCCCTACTCAGGTGCGTAACTAATAATGAAGCCAGACATGTTCTGACTGAGTTGCATGCAGGAGAATGTGGCAATCACTCTGGAGACAGAAGTCTTACCCACCGAGCACTAACAACCGGGTACTATTGGCCAACCATGAGGGCTGATGCTCTAGACTTTGTGAGAAGATGCGACTCATGCCAAAGACACTCACACATCAGCCATCTCCCACCAGAGAGGCTACACCCATCCATTGCTCCATGGCCTTTTATGAAATGGGGGATGGACATAGTACGGAAACTATCTACTGTACCAGGCCAACGAGTGTACATGCTCGCGGTAACCGATTACTTCACCAAGTGGGTGGAAGCAAAAGCCTTCAAGCAAGTCCGTGACATAGAGGTAAAAAATTTCATTTGGAAACATGTGATTTGCAGGTACGGAGTCCCCTACGAAATCGTGACAGACAATGGCTCCCAGTTCATAAGCTATGAGTTTCAAGATTTCTGCAAAGAATGGGGAATCAAGCTTACATTTTCCACTCCATGCTATCCCCAAGCGAATGGATAAGCGGAATCGACCAACAAAACCATCATGAACAGTCTCAAAAAACGGCTGAAACAAGCAAAAGGAGCATGGGCAGATGAACTCCCAAACGTCCTATGGTCATACCGAACCACACCAAGGACTCCAACTGGAGAAACACCATTCAGCATGACATATGGTACTGAAGCAGTCACACCCATAGAAGTGGGACTACCCACAACAAGATACAAAATGGCTAGCGAGCAGACTAACGATGCAAAATTGGCACACGAGCTCGACTTGGTCGAAGAACTCAGAGAAAGATCCATGATCCGGAGTGCCGCCTACCAACAGAAGGCTGCACAACACTTCAACAGGAACATTCGCGTACGAACCTTCAAGCAAGACGATTGGGTTCTACGCAGGGTATTCCAGAACACAAAGGAGACAGGAGCTGGCAAGCTTAGACCAAATTGGGAAGGTCCTTACAAAATCACAAAGGTAGTAGGCAACGAAGCCTACAAGCTAGAAACCAAGGAAGGACGACAGATAGCCAACAGTTGGAACACCATCCACCTAAAGAGGTACTTTTTTTGATACACTTGTTCTTTCGAGGTTGATCTTTTGTTGAAAACACCCCGAACTGACCAGGGGCAAGTCGGTTATCTATCCCGACTGGCAGTTCGGGTAAACGCCCCACCCCACCCCCACCCCCCATAAACATCTTGCAGGAGCATGAGACATACAACTAGTCTCCATTCCTTGATGCTCACAAGTCACGCAGCAACATGGGCATGCATATCCTCGGTGAAGGTACAACTACTTATACCCATGAGATTGATTTCTCACTACAATCAGCCGACCTGACAAGGGGCTAGCTGGTCACCTAACCCAGCTATGCAGGTCGGTCAACCGCCCCACCCTCCCAAACCTTTCTAAGAGGATCGATTCCACTCATGTTGCAGGCTGACACATCATGAGTACGATTGAAGTAATGCCCACGCGGCACATCTTACTTCCAGGTGATCATCCAAAACATTATGCTCAAAAAACCAACCATCCATCAGGCTGAGAACAAAAACACATGGACTCACATCTATTTTGATTGGCTTGCACTTGCTTAATCCATGAGATGCGCCAAAACAGCTCCATGGTTTAGACAAGTGGAAGCCTTTCAAAATTGATGATCACTACCATATAAGGATTGTCAGCTCCCTCCACCTGTTAGCGGGTAGACTGTACAACAGATCAGGCAGACAAGAGCTCTCTGCCTATTCCAACAATCTCAATCAATTTATCGAGTCTAGTTGCCAGCAAAAATAAACAGACAGGCATGGCTTGTTGCCACACCATTTATTTTCTAAGGTATGAACCAAAGTCTCCTTTTGGGATTGATTTCTATCTAACACAACCGATCTGACCAGAGGCTAGTCGGTCAACTAACCCGACTAGGTAGGACAGTTAAACGCCTCCCCTCTCCAAGAGGGTCCATCACTGAATTCTACAGTTAGGACACAGGGTGAACTCCACAAAGCCAGTCGTCTGACAAACGCAGCTTGACACCTAATCAAGTCGATCGACACCTAGTCAGATGACGTAGCATGGCACCCAATCGCAAGTGGTCGACACCCGATCGACAGACGCAACATGACAGCCAATTGCAAGCTGACTGACACAACCGTCTGACAGGCGTAGCATGGCACCAAACGACAAGCTGATATACATAGATGTCTGATTGACCCGGCGTGGCACAAATTCGACGAAGTAGGCGGACGAACACAATAATAGTTCAAGCACTACTCCTTTGGACTAGAGCTTAAACTGGGGGACAAACCTAGTAGACAGAGTTCAACTGTGCCAAGCGCGTCGTTTAGAGGTTAGCCTGCTATGTTTCATTCAAATTAGACTTGTAAGACAAGCATGACTGCATGATTTATGAATATGTCTGACTCTCCATCATGAACTATGTTTTAGTATAAATTCTAAGAGAAATGCATCTTTAACTTCTTGTGTTATTCACTGCTTTGAGCTACTTTACTCATGTAAGATAATTTAGTCGAATACTTATGTATTTGAGATCATGTTTGTTGCAACTATCATACAAGTTCAAATACGAGACATAACATCCCATAGTCTACGCGGCTCGAGACATCCCAGGAACAACCCAAAATAAAATCCAAGGCCATAATAAACATACATAACCGATCCAACCCTACGAGGGTAATACGAACAACAATGTTCAAATACGAATGACAGAAGGTACTGGGAAGTCAAATCCAGCATGTAAAGCGACATACAACACAAACGGCAGAAGAAATAACTCATAAGATAACAACATCCATAGTTTCACCATCCAACATGAAACTACTAAGTGGTACCAGCTCCATCAACACCCCCCCCTCGGAGCAACCATCAGACTGACTCGGGAACTCCACCCCATGTTCAGTCAGATACATTTCACACATCCTAACTCGATCCTCATAGTAGCTTCCGAGCTCCCCCTACCTATGGCCTTCAAACAGAACGCCCACTCATTCAAGATCAATTGATGGTCTTCATTCTGCTTGACCGCATGAATTTTTGCCTTCAGCTTTTCGTTCTCCTTAGTAGTGGAAGCTGTACTGGCTAAAATTCGTACTTGATTAGCCCACCAAGACTACGGGCCAATCCATGGTCCATTAAGGAGTACATTTTGGCTTTATACGCAAATTGAATTCCAAAGATCAATAAGCTCACCCACCAAGCTAAGCCACTCATCCAACAATGTAGTCCACGGGTTACCTGGGTCACTTGACCTCACCAACCTTCTAGCTGGTTAGCAAGCTACCTTGCTCATCTAGCCTTGCCAGCCACCCAAGTGGTTGACAAGCTAGCCAACTTACCTTGCATGACTGATCACGTCAGTCTAACAAACTAACCAACTCACATTGACTAATTGAATCAGTCAGTCAGTAAACAACCGACTTGACATAGTCCAACCCACTAAAAGACTCCTCACCCGAAATATAGGGAAGGTTGGTATGGACTCTAACGGGCTAAAAGACTATAAAGGAAGGCAGGTGGAAGGAGGAACTCAGATCATTCACACTACGAGAAACCCTAGCTATCACTCTGACGCCTCCATCTCCATTAAGCTATCAAGTTACCAAGCTATCAACCATCACTGATCATTGCCTTATGCCTTGATCATCGCCTATCACCTTCCATCATCATCCAATGTCCATCAATCATCTGTCACCTTCAGCCACCTTATCATACCATCCGACGGCCGTCAACTAGCCTCCTCCGACAAGGTTAGCTAGCCTCTCGCCAGTATCCTTCCATCACTATCCGACGATAGCCAACCAGCCACCTCCGGCAAGTTCAGCCAACCCATCGCCGGTATCCATCCATACATTGCTGAATCGTCAATAGGATAAGTCGACCTCCATCATCTCTCTCTCTTTGTCTCTATTACTCTATTCATCTTCTATCAGCTTACTAACTTGAGCGTCGGAGTCCATACGGTCGGAACCACACCGGTGTCACCTTGGTACCTTATGTCTCGTTTGCTCTTGTTGCCTTGCAGGTTGCCGGTGCCCCCCAATTCATTAACCTAATTTGATTGTAGATTTCTGAGCGTCTACATAAATTAGTCTGATATGTACTGATAAGTCCGACCTAAGAATTGACGGATTAAGGAAACTTTAGTGCGTTCTGAGATCTATTACTCTAAGGTCCGACCCCGGGTTCTAAAGTAGGTGTCCGACCCCCCGATTCCCACAAATAGGAATCATAATACAAGGAATGAGATCTATTACTCTAAGGTTCGATCCCGGGTTCCAAAGGAGGTCTGATCCCCGATTCTCACAAATAGGAATCATAATACAAGGAATGGCCAGGGATCTATTACTCTAAGGTCCGACCCCCAATTCCCACAAATAGGAATCATAATACAAGGAATGAGATCTATTACTCTAAGGTCCAAACCCAAATTCCAAAGGAGGTCGGATCCCCGATTCCCACAAATAGGAATTGATGTGCACTAAGAGATTTCGTTTTCCGTTGTAGAACCTGTAATCCCTAAACACAATCAAGATTAAATTCATAAGTTGGAAGTCCTCAAATCCATAGTTTATAGCGGAAAGTTGACTCGGGATGTCGTTCTCCACGGACAATTAGCATAGGAACAAGCAAATAACGTTGTGATTAAATTCAGAAAAGTAAACAGTTTGATCTCAGACAGAATAATTGAATTGCAGTAAACCCTAAATTGCTTTGTTGTAAATCAATAATGGAAAGGCGTAAATGATCCACAACCTCCCTCTGCTATGCTACTCCCAACTTCCTAGTTGAAATCCTACGTGATCACCTCTAAGTCTCTAACGATAGCAGGGCATAATACTATGGTGCTCAAGGCGCAGTCGGCACGAGTACCCCTACTCAGTTCAATGAAACTGCTGTGTCACTCAGCTGAACATCACACCACAAAGGATGTATAGAGTTGTATAACCACGATTTACGTCTAATAACTATTCCATTAACATATCACAGTATGTAAAGACGTAGCAAAAGCAGAGTTACGGCGGTTCGCCTTTACAAAAGAAAGTTAGCTACTCATAGTAATCTAGAACAAAAATCAAAAATCTAAGAAGAAAGGAAGAAGAAGCTTAGTCTCTGATGTATTCGTGCTTCTGCTTCTAGGATTTCCTCTTTCTGGGTGCCTGAAGGCCAGCGGTTTTGGGGTTTCACTTCCCCGATGACTGGTTCTCTCTCAGGAGACCTGCTTTGTGAGCGGTGTAGAATTATGAGACCCCTGAGGTCTTATTTATAGTGAAAATTCAGTGCTCCAACCTCCATTCTTCAATAAGGAAGGTTTAGGAAGGCGGGCTCTAGCCTGACAGGCCAGGAGAAATAGCTCAGTAGAAACAGAACCTTCACTGCGGTCGCCTGTGGACCACAGTCTTCAATTGCTGCAGCTTCGAATCTGTTTTCTCCGTTCTTCAATTTCTGGCATCGTAACTTCGTTTCCTCGAAAAGTGGTCTTCTACAAAGTTGTTGCATCTTCAATTATCTTTGCATTGGTTGGTTGCATGACATGTTTTGACTCCTCGAACTTCGTGCAACGGTCAATCCGGCGTACTCGCTTCCTTGTCCTGATTTGGCACAGTTATGCCGTTTTGGTGCCTGAAATCGTGCAAATGCTAAAAAACGCGATCATGACCTACATAAAACACGCAAAGTTGGTAATTGACCATAAAACGATACAAATATTGCATCTAAGGCAAAAAAAAATGAGGGTTTAAAAGTATGCTATATCGCTCATTTCATTGTCACATCACACCCCCAAACCAGTTTCTTGCTCATCCTCGAACAAGGCAAAAACAAACAACTAGTTTCAGGGTTTCAAACTCTATTGACTCGCTTAGTTTCAACTCCAACTTCATGATTGCACAACAAACAAGTAACAAGTAAGCATCACTCACTACAGCCAGCGGTTACAAGTGTAACCCAATGTCCTTATAGGTGTACTTAAAAAATCATTACCTCGCGGTAACGTTATGCAATCCTGCTCCCAAAAGTCAAGGCACAAATCAAAGTAGTACTCAGGTTGGCTTGGTAAGTAAAATAGGTAGGATAATATATAGAGGAGTGAAAGACCAAGTATCATTAAAGATAACAAGGTAGTATAAAGTGTATTTCAGGGGGACTTATCCTTTCGGACACAGAGTTCCTTCCTTCGATGTCATCTTCTCGTAATGACAAATCTTCAACTTCTCTTCTATCATCGTAACTACTCCATCGGTCGCTTCACACATAGACTACTTGCTCCTTTCTTTTTCTTTTTTTTTCTTTTGGCATACTATTTTTTGCAGTCGTTTTACGGACTCGTATGCTTTTGGTTGGCCATCATTGGGCTCTTTTAGTCTTTACATTTTTTGGTAGTGTCTGTTTTGCCGAATTCTGCACTTTTGTGCGCGCTGGTTTGGTATACATGCCATCAACCCTCACGGACATGTAGCTTTTAGGGCCACGCTGGTATGTGGGTAGTATCTGAAACATGCTCAACACGAAAACGGTGATCACAAGGACCACAGATCCACTCTGAGACTTTCGTACCTTTGCTTCTTTCGGTACTTTCTTTTCCATTTTTTATGGAGCAAGAGCTAGTGATTTTTAGCACCGGTAATAAACAGTAGGGCCAACAACGTTACCTTTCGATGATGATCATCTTCCACTTCTCCCCCAAACCAATTTCTCGAACTGAGGTCAGGGTTTTCTTCTCTACTTTCCCCCAAACCAATTCTTGATCATGATCAAAACATGATTCTCCTCCATTCGTTGCTTTGTTTCTTCGTGCAAGCTCAGCGGTAGGTTGCTGTCACCGCTTTAGTAAAGCAAATATATGATATATGGTGGAGTTTCATAAGGGCTTAAAAAATCTTTCAGCGGGGTTAACGAAAGGTAAAGAAAAGGATTTAGAAAGGTGAGTACCACTAATCATATTCATGCTGCTGACAAATAAAGACTCAAGGGTAGCAGTGTTCACACGGTTGCACACAAGACTTCAATTAGATTAGCAAGTAAACTCACTCATCAAAGTAGCCCAGAGCATATATTCAGCAAGCAGCAAAGCAAGAAAACAAATCCATAGCCCCTTATCTTAGTTATGGTTCACACTCGGTACTCTCCCACAGATCAAAACATTTTTCAACAAGTAAAAGACCTTAGACGTAACAGATAAGGCTAAAGCATAACTTAAAATGAAATTACTAAGTGCGAGTATTTAAAGTTATTACAGACCGAATAGTTAAGCAGGCAGCAATCAAATTCCTCTCCCAAACCTAGCTAAGAGCAGATAGGAAAACTAGGAATGTAAAGAGAGAAAAAAAAAAAGAAAAGATACTCCCCTCTCAGTGCCGTGCTTCCATGGAGAAATGCGTCTAGGATGGAGGATCATCCGCTGGTGGAGTGAAGAAATCATCCTGGCTTCCATAGTAGTGGCTCGGTCCTGTGCCAGGTGGCGGATGGAACGGTGGCTGAGGGTAGCAAGGTGGATAGTTATGTTGGGGGTAGTTCGGATAACTTGCTTCCAAGAAGGCCGTTTCCTGCTGAGCTTGAAGACAACTTAGGTACGAATTCCATTCCCTTCTTTGGCAGTTAGCGTACATCTCCTCTTGCTGCCGTATCTCTTCCTGCTGGTTGGCATGGCATTGGTCCAAGAAAGCTTGCATCTGGCCCAGATCAAAAGCTCCTTGTTGCCCGTTCCTCCTTTTCCCTGCTTCCCGAATCGCCTCCCGGTGTGTGGTAAACATCCGTTCGACCCTTCTTATAGTGAATGGTTCGGTCAGAGCCACGTTCCCTGCCTCTTTCATCTCCACTCCCTGCTCCTTGCATATTCCTGTTATCAATCCTGGGAATGGGACATTCCTCCTGTGGTTTCCTTTAAGTGAGAGCATTTCTTCCATGATGATCTGCCCAATATCAACGTAATGTCTTGCCATTATTGAGTAGACCAATAGTGCCTCCTCATAATCAATCCTCAAAAGCAGATGATGGATCTCATCTTTCACTTTCTCGTAGCTCAAGTCTGAGTGTGGGGGTTCCACCAGATTCGGTTTCTTGTCCTTCTCCAGTATCTCATAGAACTTGTTGATAGTCTGAGTTCCGAATGTGAACTCGACTCCCCTTATGGTGATAGGAGGCAGCTCGCTCTCATCATCTAGGTCGTCTACTTCAAGTTGGAAGAACTCCGCATAGAACTCATTGACTATGTCGAGGTTGTAGCCATCGAGACAAGTAGTAAAGGGTCCCCATCCTTGTGCGTCTAAAGGCGTGAGCATCTAAGTGAAATTCTCTCTTGAGGGGAAATTGATTTCGATATTTCTTTCGAGAGCTACTCCTCGGTTTCTGTTCACTTTCAACCATGCTTGAGCTTCCCCCGAGAGTGGAGGACGAGTAACACTCTTCCCAGACCTTCCTCTCTTCTTGCTCGACTCTCCCACTTCTGCCTTCCTCATGGTACCTAGGTTCAAAAAAGTGTGTGAGATAGCATGTTTGGAGCTAAATCAATTCTAAGGCTAACATGCAAATCCAATGGGGTTTCTTCACCCCCAAACCTAGTGTTTGGCACATCATGCATTTCAAGTCTTAGCTTGTAACAAGATCGATAGCTTCTCTAAAACGATACAAGAACTAGTCACATAAACTCAATTCCACAAGGTGTCAAGTATCAAGTTAGAGAGCATAATGCATATGAAGGATCATCCTAAGAGCATATGACTTAGAAAGTATGTTTCCTAATCATAAATCATCAAGAAAAAACCATACGAGCATGTAATTGAAAGAGAAAGAAGTCATTAAGAGAATTTGTTTCCTCGAGGCATTTCATCAAACATTTGGTGGGCATGAACAAAAACTCTCAATTTCTCTAACAAATTGTCATATCTCTACCAAGACAAGTGATAACATGTTAGACTCTACTTGTAAGCATGTATTCTCATCAACAATTAACACCCATATCAATCAAATGAATCATATAATTGCAAAGAAGCATGAAGAAAGTGCAAGCAAAGAGTTTAAGAATTTAAACTTGATAATGAAGATGAAATTGAGATGTAAAAGAGTAGCGATTACTTACTTGATGTTGTTAATGGATGTATAAGCTAAGAATGCAATGGGTAAGAGCAAAATATGGAGAAAGTGAAGATTTTTTGAGAAAAATGGGGGGGGGGGGGGGGGGAGAGTGAGCTGCAAGCAGCTCACTGCGATCCACTGGTGACCGCAGTGAGGCAGTCAACGCGCTAACTCGCGCATTTTTTACTCGTTTTGGTTTTTTCGTTTTTTCAAAAAGCAAACATAATAAATAAGAAAATTTGAAAATGATTTTGAAAAGTTTTTCGAAAAATAATTTCGGCACGGAAAACGAGAACAAAACAAAAATTGAAAATGCAAAAGTGAATGCGTAAAAGTAAACGTGACCTTGGGTTGCCTCCCAAGAAGCGCTTGTTTTAGGTCTTATAGCTCGACCCCTGTTTTCATGATGGCTTATTTATCGAGGGTTAAACCCTCGATCCTGTTGAAGCACTTGTCCGTCCATTCCTTTGTTGCGTAGCTCGAATCTTCTATCCAACGTTTCATTTCTTCTTCCTCGATCCCATCTAGCTCCGGATCTTCGTCGTTGTGAAAAGTAAACTCTAGGTAGTCGTTGGTTTCTTCTGGATTGTTCCATTCACTTTCACTCTCAGCAGATCCGCATCTCCAGTTTTTTTCCTCCGACTCAAAGTGCTCGTCGAGGATCGATGGAAGAGTATTTTCAATTGATTCTTCTCCTGTCTCCCAGTATGTCTTGAATAGATTCACCAGTGCTAGCAAATCTTCAAAAGGGACTACCAATTCTTCTTCAAAGTCCATCCACCAGTCGTCTATGGCGAAATTGATCCTTGCTGCCTTTGCTTCCTCCATTACAATCCGGTGATTCGATGATTCGATATATACCAGTCGGAATCCCCATTACTATTCGGTGATTCGATATATTCATCGAAATCTCCCTTCTTGCCAAGTTGATAATGGTGTTGGTGGTGGCCATAAATGGTCTTCCCAGAAGCATGGTATCATTGTCCGGGTCTTTGCAGTCCATAATCAGGTAATCCACAAGAATATCGAGCCCCTCCAGCTGAGTAATCACATTACGTACCTTGCCACATGCAGTTGTAGTAGAGCCATCGACAACCAGTATGTTGGTTCTTGCTTCCACCATTCCTGTTAAGCCAAGTTTCTTGTAGACGGCGAGTGGCATCCTATTAATGTTGGCCCCTAGATCCAGGGTTCCTCTGGATGTCTTTCCCTTGATGACAACATTTATGTTGAAAGCTCCAGGGTCGGGTTTCTTTGGTAAAGCTGGTTTGACCATTTCCTCTTCGGCAGGAGAGTCTATTTCACACCCGAATGTTGTAAGAGAAGGTTTTAGGCAATTACCTTGCGTCCCTTCGGGGCTCCTTCGTTCAGATTCAGTACGGTTTTCCCTCCCGATTCCTGTAACCTTGGCAGCTTCAACAATCATCATAGCTTTCTCGGTATGACCCAGCAGCTTGTCTTTGTTCTGTTGCAGTTCCCCTACTTCCTTGGCAATTTGACCAATCTTCAGTTCCATTCCTCTCAAAGTGTTGTCGGTTATCCTGAAGTTATCATCAGCCTTGGCGATAAAGGAATTGGTCCTTGTGGTAAATTCACCCTGCCGCTTCACAAATTTCCCGATGTCTCCCATCTCCTTCATTATAGTATCTATCTTGTCTTCCATGGAGGATGGTTTGAGCAAGTTCTGTGACGGCTTCGGTGGTGGTGGGGGAATAGGTGCCATAGTGGGTGGTCTAGGTGGTAATTCGGGTGGGTTCAAGCTAGGTCCAGTACGGTATGATAAGAGAGGGTGTTGGGGAATAAATTAAGCTGTTTACCGGTTGCTTCCTCGGTCTCCATTTCCTTGATTCTTACACATAGTGTGCCTCTTCCAGTTGTGTTGGTTTCTCCGGTTCTTCATCCACAACATCCTTCTTTCCCATCCTTATCTCTATAGCTTCAATCCTCCTGTTGATCTGTTTCCAAGGAGTTTCCTCGATTGCTCTAACCTCCTTAGTAACCACCCTTCTTCCTCGTCCTTTCTGCATAGAGTTCTCACTAAGGTTCTCGCACACTTCCCAAATCCTTCTTGGGGTGCGTCTAGTAGGTTTCCTTGACATGCTCCATCGATAGAGTCAATTCCCTTGTAGAAGTTGTTGACCTTGTCAAACAGCGCGTAAGAGTGCATAGGGCATCTGTCAAGTAGATCCCTGTATCCTTTCCACGCTTCGTGAAAGGTTTCTCCGTCAAGTTGGTTGAAGTTTTGGATCTGGCTCTTCAGGTCGGATGTCTTTTTCAATGGGAAATATCTGAGCATAAACTTGTTGAAAACCTCGTCCCATGTAGTCAAACTGCCTTGCTGTAGTGAGATAAGCCAGTTCTTCCCCTTGTCCTTATGGCATCTAGGGAAGACTCTCCTTCTGAGTTGACATTTTGTGAGCCCATTCAGTGGTATACCTCCAACTATTGCGTAGAATTCCCTCATAAAGTACATCGGGTCTTCAGTTGGGTTCCCATAGAAGTGTGGTAACTGGTTCAGATGAGTTCCTTTTAGATCATACTCCCTCGCAATCCTTTCCAGATAGATGCTTGAGGTATGCGGTGTAAGCCTTGGCATAACATAGTCGCGCATGGGCGCACGGGTCTGTCGTCTTCGTCTACCAGTTCCACTATTGCGTAGTTATCCCTTCTTCGGTTCTCATCTAACCTCAATCTTTCCTCGGCTATCCTTCGCCTTTCTTGTTCTAGCTCCTCTCTCTCAGCTTGGATATCCAGTCGAATCTTAAGCAGTTGCTCAAGTTCAGAAGTTGTGACATTCCCAGATGGATTGTCGTTGCTGTTTCCTTCTCCACTCATGTCGCTAGATGATTCCATGATGGTACTAGGCAATTTTCGCCTTTCAAGCTTATCTATGTCGTCTTTAAACGGTCTATTGATGTTCCTGCGCTTTTCCTGCCTTGCATAAAGACTAATAGACAAACCCTTACAGATACGTATAGATAATACTAGAAAGATAAATAACAAAAACCTAAAATTACGTGTTTTTGGATTTTTTTTAATAAGAAAAAAAACTAATACGGAAAAGAAAATATTTTTGGGTTGTTGCTGTAGAAATAGATTCCACAGGTTTTATGAGTTTTTTTAGGTTTATGCTATACGTATTTAAAAGACAGTGCGTAAATTAAAAAGTGAAAGAAAGATTTCAACTTATCTCGGTCGATCGAAACTTGCTTGAGCGGTCAAGTGTCCCCGGCAGCGACGCCAAATTTTGATGTGCACTTAGAGATTTCGTTTTGTCGTTGTATAACCTGTAATCCCTAAACACAATCAAGATTCAATTTATAAGTCGGAAGTCCTCAAATCCGCAGTTTATAGCGAAAAGTTGACTCGGGATGTCGTTCTCCACGGACACTTAGCATAGGAACAAGCAAATAACGTTGTGATTAAATGCAGAAAAGTAAATAGTTTGATCTCAGACAGAATAATTGAATTGTAGTAAACCCTAAATTGTTTTGTTGTAAATCAATAATGGAAAGGCTTAAAGGATCCCCAACCTCTCTCTGCTATGCTACTCCCAATTTCCTAGTTAAAATCCTACGTGATTACCTCTAACGACGGCAGGGCATAATACTATGGTGCTCAAGGCGCAGTTAGCACGAGTACCCCTACTCAGTTCAATGAAACTACTGTGACACTCAGCAGAACATCACACCACAAAGGATGTATAGAGTTGTATAACCACGATTTACGTCTAATAACTATTCAATTAACATATCACAGTATGTAAAGAAGTAGCAAAAGCAGAGATACGGCGGTTCGCCTTTACAAAGAAAGTTAGCTACACATAGTAATCTAGAACAGAAATCGAAAATCTAAGAAGAAAGGAAGAAGAAGCTTAGTCTCTGATGTCTTCGTCCTGCTTCTAGGGTTTCCTCCTTCTAGGTGCCTGACGGCCAGCGGTTTTGGGGTTTCACTTCCCCGAGGACTGGTTCTCTCTCAGGAGAGCTGCTTTGTGAGCGGTGTAGAATTATGAGACCCTTGAGGTTTTATTTATAGTGAAAATTCCATGCTCCAACCGCCATTCTTCAATAAGGAAGGTTTAGGAAGGCGGGTTATAGCCTGACATGCCAGTGAATGAAATAGAACCTTCATCATGCGTCAGGGTCAGTGGCCCTTCATGATCCCCTGTGGACCGCAGTCTTCGATTTCTGCAGCTTTAAATCTGTTTTCTTCGTTCTTCAATTTTGGGCTTCGTAACTTTGTTTCCTCGAAAAGTGGTTTTCTACAAAGTTGTTATATCTTCAATTATCTTCGCATCGGTTGGTTGCATGACATGTTTTGACCCCTCGAACTTCGTGCAGCGGTCAATAAGTCGTATTCGCTTCCTTGTCCCGATTTGGCACAATTATGCCGTTTTGGTGCCTGAAATCGTGCAAATCCTAAAAAACGCGATCATGACCTATAGAAAACACGCAAAGTTGGTAATTGACCATAAACGATACAAATATTGCATCTAAGGTAAAAAAAAAAGAGTGTCTAAAAGTATTCTATATCGCACATTTCATTGTCACATTAGGAATCATAATACAAGGAATGGATATCTATTACTCTAAGATCCAACCCCGGGTTCCAAAGGAGGTCCGGCCCCCGGTTCCCATAAATAGGAATCATAATACAAGGAACGAGATTATCACTCTAAGGTACGACCCCGGGTTCCAAAGGAGGTCCGGCCCCTGATTCCCACAAATAGGAATCATAATACAAGGAATGAGATCTATTACTCTAAGGTCCGATCCCGTTCCAAAGGAGTTTCGACCCCCGGTTCCCACAAATAGGAATGAGAGACTACATGGAATGTGATATATTACTCTAAGGTCCAAGCCCCGGTTCCAAACGACGTCCCCTGATCCCACAAATAGGAATAAGAATACATGGAACTAGATTTGGTTATCAGGGGTCCGAACCCCGGTAACCTCGCCACGAACTCTCAGGAAATAGATACAAAATATGTCATCTCACATCTCAAGAATCTTGACCGACCCCGAGTGTCAACCCCTGCGAGGTTCGAGCTCCAGCCACAGTCGGTCCCCTATGACGTAAGTTGGTACAACCGCGTGACCTAAACGCGCCACCACACTCCGGCACCACGTATTACAATTGACAAGCTGATAGGGTCGACCAACCTATTAACCGGAGTCGTGTACCCTGGCCCTTTGCCTATAAATAGGAGTGCATTTACTCCTCACTAAGGTAATCAACTACTTCGCAATATTCCACTCTCTAAGTTAATAGATCCGAGCCCCAGCTCGATCAACGTACTAAGCTAGTTGAATCTTATCCGGGTTTGTCTTAAGCAAACCGGCCCAAAAGGGTCTAACCCCTTCCCTCTTCTATACAGGTCAATCTCGGAGCATAGGACATTGACGATCTCTAGGAGGTTGTTTGTGTAGTGATTAAAACCCGGTTTTAATCGAGTTATATATCATTTTCATTCTGTTTGTCAGGCGATTTTAATCGCGTTGAACAATTCCTGTTTTTAATCACCAACTGTTCATAATTCAATTAAATTTTATCTTTCTACCTGCTCTTTTTCTCCCACTTTACTTTTTCATTTATTATAACAACCTTAAACCAATCAAATAACATTAAAATCAATCAAAGAATCTTAAAAACTCTTCCACATCACTTCACTCTTACACACCCTATATGACAATCCTATAAAACTTATAAAACTTTAATTCCATCACAAACATAATTTTTCAAAACCCAATTACTGTAAAACCTCTATAAAATAATAATGTTGGGACCGGGATATTTATTAATTTAGCGAGATATTATATAATCGATAAATTAATAATTTATTAATTTAAAGAGGTTTTACGTGTATGCATAATTGAGAGATAATTAGTACACCGAGACCCGGATATTTTCTAAAGAGGTTTTACGTATATGCATAACTGATCATAAGAGCCTTTAAATGTACTATTGAAAAGATTTCATCGAAAGATTTTTTGAAGGCTGTTAGTTTGACATTTCTTCTCCCGAAAAGATAAATGTTTTAAATTCGATCAATCTGGCCATCTCAACTTGGACACTGAATGTGCAACAAGAGGCCATAGCAAATTGTTTTCGACACTGCAAAATTCGTTCGGCGAATCAAACCAGCTCAAGTGGTTTAAATGATACAAGTTATGGAGAAGACATTAGTGAGATTGAGAACTTGATTACTGGCATGCATTACCGACAAAATGGACATAAATCACTTGCTAGATTTTCCCAGTGAAAACAATGAATGTTACGAAGTTCAGAGCATAGAAGAAATAGTGGCGGCTACCATTCAAAATCCGGTAGATGATGAAACTGAGGATGATTCAATGGCTTTGGAACCAGTCTCGAAAATAAGCATTGCAAGCGACAACAACTCTTCAAAGCTTTATGTTGCAGTACGGGAAGACAACGCCACATCTCTCGAGTGCAATGGGGTAGATTTAGAGATGAACTAAATATAGATTTGAAGTTCAACAACAAATAAATGACTATACACTCATTTTTTACTAAGCAGTCTTAGAATTTTCAAGTTGATAATACAAATATATATGGAATTTTTTTAGTAATTATTAATTTATAGTTTCGTTGGACCAATATATATACACTGGGATTCCAAAAAAATTATTATCTTATTATTTTATTAATTGGGATCCAAATTTGCACTGGTCCCAAGTTGGGACCAGACACATTATTAGTTTTATCGAGGTTATTAATTTATCGAGTATTATAGTTCATTTACCTTTCACGATTAAAACCCAATTAAAACCCTGTCCATTTTAATCGCTTCCCAAACAGCACTAGGACATTGGCGAACTATTCTACTACCACTCGAGCTCACCGCATCACTCATAAAGCTCACCACTCCTCAACACTACTTTTGCTTTGAATATCCGTTTTTATACCACATCATAGTTGATAACCTCGGACTAGCTAAACACGATATAACTAAGTATATTGAAGTTGTACCAAGCATAGCGTTCTTTATGGTTTCCTCTTCCCTACCGCATGCTGCGCTACCTCCTGATGCTTTAAAGGTTGTACCATGGTTGTACCATATACATTAAATATTGTTACATAACACATTAAAGCATGCGAGAGAATAGTATCAGAGAAAAAACCGGTTATTTATGGATTCTATATAGTATTATTATTCTACAAGGGGAACTGGACATAAACACTAAACATTACACTCTCGAGGCAATATGTGTTGATTCCCGCAAATAATATTCTCCCCGTTCATGCACACCACTAGTTCACTTATTAACACATATACTATATAGTATGTATGTCTTTCATACAACTTGTCTGTCGTCACCGAAATTAAACATACAAATCTTGTCCATATATCCCTTGTCTTGCCTCATCATCTCTTTTACTAACACTCACTAGCTCTATATATATATCCAATCAAACTTCTAAACAGAATCCAAAAGATAGAAAAAGAAGAGAAAATGGATATGATCAGCTTATTGTGTATGGTAGCCATATTCACCACAGCATCAATGCTACTTTACTTGTACTTGATGAAATTGCTAATCATCAAGTACTATAGCAGCAGCAGCCAATCGAAAGTACTGCTTCCGAAGGGCAGTCTTGGTATTCTCCCTTTCATTGGTGAAACCATTCAGTTCATTTCTTGTGCTTATTCTCACACCCCTGAGAGCTTCATGGACCATAGGCGTCGTATGTAAGTACCCTGCCGCCTGTTCGTAAATGATTCTGATTATGCCTTAAATTTCTGGTTCTGCCCCTGCATTTGCGTACCAACTTATTTTTCAATGGTTGGTTTGCTATGAAGGTATGGGAAGGTTTTCAAGTCACATTTATTCGGGAGCCCGATGATAGTGTCAACAGACGCAGAAGTGAGCAGGATCATCTTGCAGAGTGATGGAAACACGTTTGTGCCGTGTTACCCCAAGTCTCTCATGGAGTTGATGGGAAAGAGCTCTATACTAGTCATCAATGGCTGTTTGCAGAGGAGGATTCATGGCCTAATTGGAGGTTTCTTCAAGTCACCAAGATTGAAAACGCAGATTACGAATGACATGGATGCGTATATTCTTCAATCTATGGCTAGATGGAGTGAGGATTCTCCTGTGTACATCCAAGACCAAGCCAAATCAGTAAGCACTTTACTTTAATTTTCCTTCAGTAGTTCGAATGAAAGATGGAGTAGCTTTTCAAATCAGCCAGCTATAATAACCTTATTGGCGGTCACCCAACAAAGTTATTATAGTAATTGTGTCACATTTTTCAAACAAACATAGATAAGATAAGTGATCGGGTCACACCAAATACACAAGACAAAGGTAATTTAGGAATTAAAGGTTTTTGTGGCATTTTCTTGTAGTAAACCATGAATTTTGATTAGCAAAAGGCAAAGGACGTGGAAAGTCATGTGAAATGTAACATGGAAACTTTGGATCTAATTAAATTGGAAGATTGTAAAACAGTTTCTACTGTAGTTTCAAAACTTATGTCTTGTTACTAATGAAATAATTCTCGACATAATAATTTGTGTTTTCAAAAGAGTTAACTTTTGCAAGAGTAATGTCTTGAAATTTTTTAGTCTTAATGATAGTTATGTCTGCTTACTACTTTGAATTAGTAACTTTTTACTGTACATGTGTTCTTGTCATTTAGTCCTCTTTACAAATTTTGATTCACATTTTTTTTCAGATAGCATTTCAAGTGCTAGCCAAGGCATTGATTAGCTTGGATCCAGGTGATGAAGAAATGGAGCTCCTAAAGAAACATTTTCAAGAATTCATTGCAGGCCTAATGAGTTTACCATTAACTTTCCCTGGAACTCAGCTTTATAGATCATTACAGGCTAAAAAGAAAATGGTTAAGCTTATTGATGGGATCATCCAAGCAAAAAGGACGACTAATCCAACTGTCGTAACAAGAGATGTAGCGGATGTGTTGTTGAATGACACGAGTGGAGAGTTAACAGATGACCTGATTGCGGATAATTTGATTGATTTGATGATTCCTGGAGAGGATTCTGTACCTGTTCTTATCACTCTTGCGATCAAGTACCTTTCGGATTGTCCAGCCGCTCTCAACGAATTAACGGTTCGTTATAATCTTGATTGTTACTTTACTGGTGTGAAGTGTGACTGGATAAATGATTTTTTTCGTATTTTGTTAACCAAATGTTTTTTTTTTTTTCCTTGTAGGAGGAGAATCTCAAGTTAAAGATGCTGAAAGAGAAGCTTGGGCAACCAATATCTTGGAATGACTATCTATCTTTGCCTTTCACACAAAATGTAAGTTTCTACAATTTTTACTCCGACAGTATCGCTAGCCTTTGAAGATTTGGGCGTAAATGTCCTATGTGAGCATCGGTATTGATGACTTTATCACACACGTTGATTACAGGTGATAACGGAAACTTTAAGGATCGGAAACATGATACCAGGGGTAATGAGGAAAACAATGAAAGATGTGGAAATAAAAGGGCATAGGTTCCCAAAAGGGTGGTGTGTGTTTGCATATTTCAGATCAGTCCATTTGGATGACAAACTATATGACTTTCCTCATAAGTTCAACCCATGGAGATGGCAAGTAAGAAAGTGTTGTCATTGTATTAGCCTGTACTTATGTTAGTTATAGTTAGGTTCTACTTTTAGAAGTTGGATTTTAACTTGACATTATAACAATTTACAGGATAAGGACATGAACATGAACAATTGCAGTTTCACACCATTCGGAGGTGGACAGAGGTTGTGCCCTGGCCTGGACCTGGCCAGGTTGGAGGCTTCTATCTTCCTACACCATTTTGTAACTCGGTTTAGGTAATTTACGCGAATTGTTCTCACCCGAAGCTAAAGACAAGTGCGTTAAATATGACCGTCCATTTCGTTTTGTGTAGATGGAAAGCTGAGGATGATTCAATAGTGAATTTCCCAACAGTGAGGATGAAGAAAAGAATGCCAGTTTGGGTGAAAAGAAGAAAATGTCCCCAAGTGATAAATAGAAGTAGTAGAAGAGTTTGAAAATTAATTAGAGATGCATTTGTACATATACAGAGGAAATTAAGAAAAGCAAACAAAAGAGTGATCAAATTAACATAAGTTAGATTAATTAAGACATTAGGATATATTGTTGGGGCTACAATGCACACGTGTGGGATGTAATTGGGAATTGACATATTTTGTTTTTGTGTCTCACACAGATTCTATGCTATACTTTTGATTGTTTTTGCCTTGGGGGGGGGGGGGCCTGAATTTTGGATGGTATTTTACCTAAGTTGTTTCTTTTTAAGCCTCTTTTTCTTACTTTGTGTCGACATTTTTAATGCATTCCTTGTTTTTTAGGACATATATAAGGTTCCTTTGTTAGGTAGGGTGGGGTATAAGCATGATGGAACTTGTTACTTGTGGGCTATTAAGCTTTCTCATGAAGGAGATTCCATTATCAGCTAAGTTAGGATCTAGGTGTTGGAATTCGATTAGTTTGAGATGGTATGTGAGCCTTCTCGAATGACAATAACACTGTCAAATCCGACCTGAACAATCTCTCAAGTAAATTAGAGATGGATCAGGAAGATGGTGAAGGGCATGTTTGTTAAATCATTCTATCTTATCCTTCCCCAAGTAAGCTATGTAAATAATCCATAACATGATTGATTTACCATTAATCCCATGATCACAAGTGTAGTTATTGTTAAAATTCGTAAACACAATAAAGCATACTGGAAGAATTTTCCATTACTATTCGGAGTGGCAAATAAAAATGAATTACGAGGGGCCTTCGGAAAAGAAGTTCAGAACTTTGAAGTGCAAGATGAAGCAAAGGTGTAGCTGTAGATTCAATGGAAGAAAGTGAGGGGAGCGGGAGCAAGAGATTCTGCTTAAGCAGAGACAGTGATGCTGATTCAAAACGTCCTCTTTTCGGTCATAATAAGGCGAATGAACTAGTTAAGCAAGGGGTGTCAAAATAGTCTTCTCATATGGACACTATAATTAAGCACGCAATTTGCGTCGTTCTCAGATGGTTATACTAACCGAGGGAGATAGAGGAGAAGAAATTGGAGATGGAGGCAGACAGGCTCAAGTACTTGAGAACGAACGGTGCATAGAGGCCGGAGGACTTGAGGGTACTAGCTCAATCCCATGCACATCTGGCCAAGACACAGGCAGATCTGGCCCGGACACAAATGATGCAAATGCTTATGACTCTCACTCAAATGGATATCGGAAACATGACTGTCGAGATATTGAAACTCTACGAGAGGTTGAGGCAGGAGTTCAACATATGAAGTGACATTTTCACTACTTCATATTTTTTATGCTTGCTTTGTGTTTGTGTGTGTGCGCGCTATTTTAGTTCTAAATTGTGTGTTTATTTTTGTTTGCATTGTAGTTTCTATTTTCGAACATTTATTTTGTAATATAATCGTGGTTTAATAAAAACACTCCCTCCTACTTCAAAATCTTCTATTTTTTTCAATATTCATAATATTATAAATAATAAAAAAAATTAAAAATTAAAAATTCCCTATACCAAACCACGTGACCACCCTACAACTACTACCGAAGTCACAATTTTTGGTCGCATGACTGTCCGCGACGTGAACTCTAAAAGACCATGATCATGCACGGGAGTGGTCGAACATATATAACATAAATTTCATTTTGCATTGAGAATCAAACTCATATCATATCATAGAACGTTCTGCAAAGGCAAAATATATAAACCAACTGTGTCAATTGCACATTCACCACCAGATATTCTTATTCCATGTTAGCTAAGTACTGACAACTTAGTGGTAACCCAGCAAAAAGCAAGAAATATGGAAAAGCTAAACTTAATTGGACGTTCTTTATATATTCTTCGGCTTGATTCACACGTTAATTCTTTGTGATCAAACATTAAAAACCGTACTAACGTAACAATGTTCAATGTTGAAATCAAAAGGCAAAAATGGATTAAGAGTGAAAATGAAAAAGACAGACCTTTTGAATTCAATAAAATAGCCATTGCTTGAAATTAGCTGCATTTAATTATATCTAATTAAATGAAGGACACTAATTTAACTAAGATTGTTGCTCCTTCAGTCTCTTTTCAAATTCCCTCCATTCTGCCTTGGACCTTTCCCGCACCTGAATTTTGTAATACAATAATAATAATAATAATAATAATAATAATAATAATAATAATAATAATAATAATAATAATAATAAGATCAAACAATGGAGTCAAGAATGAAATTAAGGGGTGAAATTTAACTTGAAAGTTTGGGCATTACAAAATTAGTACTACTTTTTTTTCCTTCTGTTTTTGACATTTTGGAAAATAAACAATATTCTGTAATGTATAGGTGACTTTCACCCATTTGTCCATTTTTACCCCTAACTCATGCCTTTAATAAATCACTAACACAATTGTATTACTCCCTACATTTCAGAAAAAGTGTTACATTTTACTATTCTGCGGTCAACTGTCTCCGCGTTTGACCACAATTTACTCTTAAACGATATGAATAAATAAATTATTAAAATTATATAATGAAAATTTAGTAATTAAATTTTTATTATATGATTTTATTAAATTATTTACTATTATCGTTTATGAGTAATTTATGGTCAAACTCGAAAACAGTTGACCGGTTAAAGTCAAAATATAACACTTTCTCTAAAATGGAGGGAGTACTATATATTCTCTTGTCTACTTTTTCAACAAAAACATCATTAACTGAGTGTAATATGGTAACAAAAAGATATACTTATTCTGGTTTTTTTTTTTTAATCAAAGCATCAATCACTACACCAGAATAGGGTTTTAGCGACGCATATATTTTAAATCAAAGCATCAATCACTACATCATTAATGTTCGACAATTGACTCAAAACTCAAAATTCAAAACTCAATTTGAGTTGTTAACTCAACTGGAGTTGATTTTTTAAGTTTTGTAACTGGTGTTGAATTGTGATCTTATAGGATTTGAAAGTATATTTTAGTTTTAAAGTTTAATTTGAGTTTTCGAGTTGATGAATGGTAGTAACTCAACTCGAATAACATAGTGTAGAGTGGAAAAACAAATACTAAAATTTGGCAAAATTTAACTCCGAGTCGTACGCAAAACACGCTACATGTATTTTAAAACGAATGGAGTATGAATTTATGACAAAATATGATTAATCATACCCCAATCTTCGGTTGCTTTCCATCCGTTGAAGAATTTCCCTGTGTAGAATTAAAATAGAGTGTTTAGTAAAAAACTAAATAACAAACAAAAATTCGCTACATTGACAGTTTGTAAATAACTTATCTATACATTTATATTGTTAATAAAATGTAATTTTGTATACAACAGAAACGGTTTTGGAAAACACCAATATTTACTACATAGACGTGTTAATTAATAATTAATAATATCGATAATATAGGGCCGTCTCTAGATAAATTATCTAGACCGTCTCTTTAAGAGACTGACACTACTGTTTGGTATGCAACTAAAATGATCGGGTTTTTAACCGGGTTTTAACTGATGAATGGTAGCTAATTTTAGTTGAGTTTTGAAAAACTGTGTTTGTTACAGAGTTAAAATTTTATATGTTTTTATAAGTTTGTTATGTAAGTTGTGCAAGAGATGAATGATTGGTGCAAGATGTGATGGTTTTAAGGTTGTAAGAATTAGTTGATTGGTTAAATTTAGTTGAAATTTGTTAAATAGTGGGTAGGTGTTAAATCGAGAACAACATTTATTATACAAAGAGCAGTGGTGTTTATATTGAGAAGATATCGTATTGACCTTTCCGATCTTTCTTAATATAAATGTGATTGCTCTCAATATAACAAATAATGCACTCGATTTAAAACTATCGACGTGATTGAAGAATTTGAAGAGAAAATAATTGGCCTAGAGGGAGATAAACTTTGTTTTACTTCTGTTTACATCCAGCTAAAACAAGCCACTATGATACCCAATTCCAATTCTTAGCATAATACCAAGTTTAGGACAAAATTAATTACCTGATCTACTAGAGACGGCACCCCCAAATGCTCTATCCATTGTGAATCAACCACACCTATTTTCTCCTCAGGCTTCTGTAACAATCATAGTTGAAATTTACCAAAAAAGAAAAACAATTGCACTTCAATATCAAAAAAAAAAAAAAAAATCACTCCCTCTAACGCGATCTCAACTTCCTGTCATCTTTTCTAACAGTCTGTGTTAGAATTATCCCACATCACTTGTGAATAAATCCTCCAAACAACATATAAGGTGGATAACCTTCTCCCCTTAATAAGGTCTTTTAAGGGGATGATGGTCCATCTTAATATGGTATCAGGCCCAAGTTGATGATGGGTGCCCCAGCCGATGATAATTCCGGCTTGCCCAAAGAGGCTATTATAATTCCACGTGTAGAGCCGACTAATCACGGCCTACTCGTGAGAGGGCGTGTTAGAATTATCCCACATCATGTGTAAATCCTCCAAACAACATATAAGGTGGATAACCTTCTCCCCTTAATAAAGCTTTCCATCTTAATAGTCTGATAAATCATTTTCCGCTTAAAATATAAAAAAGCTACAAAAACAAATTTGAATTCTCACTCTTTAATTCATTGCTCCCACAAAAAGACAGCCACTGGATTTTTTTTAAAAATCTTTATCTATTTTTAATTTTTTTTCTAATAACATATAATAGTGAACTGAAAGTTGAGATCGGGAAAGATGGTGTATTTCTCATTGCGTATCACTATACACAATTTAATAGACCTCAAATTAACATCAACACATATTTACATTTTTACCTCAACACATCTCCAAAATGCAAAATCCAGACCCCATCCATGCACCAAATCATTCTGAAAACACCATATTCCTATGTAAATGTACAAATCCTTACAACAAGGGGATATAAATATAAGCAGTTCATGGAAATTTGACTTGTACCTGAATCATTTGCCAAACACAATTCCATGATTTTCTTGAAAATACTGGGGCCATAATCTCAACAAATCTAACAATCATCAAAAACACATTCAACAATTATTGCAGAACAACTTAAGATTATAGAAATATACTTGCAAAACAGGCAGTTCAAATTAACCATTACCCTGCACAAGGAGGCATAGATGAATTGGCACATTTGTTCATGTCTGTTGTAACTCTCCTGCAAATATGTTCTTTTGGTAAGAGATAACCAAAAAGGGTATAGTAGTCTTTTTGTTTTAACCGCGGTTTGTTGATTGTTAAAGGTTTAACTGTATTGTACCAATGAACTTCTACATTGTCCTTTTTTCCTGTCATCTCGTATGTAATTCCTCTCTCTGATGTTATGCCAGGCTGTGATATTTCTAGACCATATTTCTTCACAACTTTCATGTACCTACATTCAATGTAAAAGCAAATGTCACGACAGCGTGCTTATGTCTGCATACGAACACCTCACATATGTAGAAAAGGAAGATCATTGCACATAGAGCGTTTAAGTTTCGTTTGGTCAAGTTTCCATATGGCATTGCCTTCCTAAGGCCTTAATATGGCAAGAAGTTGAAACTTACTCTAGTGAGTTGAAATGATCAACTCCAAGATCTTCATCCCATATGAATATGTAGTCATAAGGGAAAACTATGTCGGGATGGAGAAATCGCTTGGCATACCACCTGTTTACATTATGAGGTGACAAAAAAGAAAACTGTCAATGCACTCTTTATTAGTGATTAGCTGTTGCTATTCAAGATTTTCTTACCATTTAGTTTGTTTCAATGCACTGACATGGATAACTCTGTGTGACCATTCGAATTGATCCCAGTCGCTGGTATTTTCGTCATAATGAAATATAATGACTGTAAAGTTCTCAGCAGGGAACTCAAACACAAGAACATGAAGATTACTTAGTCACATAACTTTCATTTTCACAAATAAGACTCAAATGATGTAAAAAAATCACATTGAAACGCTTACTTTGGACAGAATCTTGTTCACAAGATCTTTCTGTTTGATGCCAACAGTCAGAGCTAACAGATTTCTTGATTCTTTTACAGTCACAGTATCCTGTTACTTGCAAACATAACAGTATTATTACTAATAACTCTAGCTAACTTTGTGTGTTCAAACCAAATATATTTCACTTGTGAGTCTGTGACTTACATTTCCTACACAGTCACGAAAGATATAATCGGAGTGTGGCTCAATTATTCCTGGGGGTAAGCGTTCAGCTCCTCGTGGATTTGTTTCTACATATATCTGTAGACATGTCCAGAGTTGTTTCTTTTTTCTTCTTCACATCTTGGTAAGATTTTATATGTATGATCATGCTGAATAAATCATGTACCAAATTTTTTTCGTGAACGTTTGTACTCACCTTAGGGATGTTCTGTGACCAGTAGAGTTTATCTGTCCTTGAAAATTTGAAGATAGAATCATAACTTCCATAAATTGATGGATCAAATCCATCTATTTTTATCTGAAAATTATTGAGAAGTAACATAAACTGAATAATCCGTCAGAAATAGACCTTATATGTAAAAATACCAACAATAAATTGAAGAAACCTTACTGATGAGCCAATGAAATATCCAACCAAAATACTATACAAGATCACCAGCACCATCCGTGCTACTGGCGAATTATGAAACTGTTCGAATTTCATCTTTTTCTCAGTCGACGAATTATAGTTTCAGAAAATCGTAGGACTGCAACGGCGAAAACTTTGTGGTCGTTCACACTGATCGAAGATGATTGATGAATCGGAAACTAAATCAACAATAGACCTTGATGCTAGATATTGAAAAAGGAAGAAAATCTGGAAGTTAGAAAGGAACTTGTTGTCTGGGTTGATATAACTCAGAAAAAAGGAGGGAATGAAATGTGTAATTAGTGCATGACTAACTGATAGGTCATGTTTTGTTGAGCTTGAGAGTTACAAAACTAATTAAAACTCAGTTTCCCATTATAGCTCAGATTTACTGTCTTTAATATCATAGTCTTAAATCCTTCATTAAAAGTTGTTATTACAACTTCATTTACTGAATATATAAGCAAATCCTGTTTTCTTTTTAAAAAGTCAAGAATCACAAAATATTATAGTGAATTTCCAAAATATTACTCTAGAAAATAACAATTCCCAAATCTTACTTCTCCTAAACTACTACTCAAATTATTAGTCCATAACTCCATATGGCACAGACTGCCACTTTGGAAAATATCACTCTTTATTTGTTCACATGATAATACCAAAGCTTAAGCCTGGATATCTGATCTGATAAAAGGAAAAACATAACTAAAACAGTTGTGTTCAGTTCAACAATCAATCTTGCTATGTAGTGAAGATAGATGATAACACTCTTGATCTCTTGCCCTTTATGTCCGCTTTCGTATCGGGAAAACGGCCCATGCATTGTTCAAGATCTTCGACTGAACCACTCTTTGTTACTGTCACAGGATAAGCGACTAAATGAATACCTTGCATGTCTTGTACCTCGTCTTGGCTATAAATATCCCACATCGATTCTCCTATTGATCGCACTGTCTGCACACTATCCAGACTATGAGGCTCCAAGAAAGATACGTCGTCTGTTCCAGTGTGCTCATGCCAGAGTGACATGCGAAATCTACGAATATCTGCATTGTTGATGCCATTTCCTCCACTAGTTGACTGATAGCAACCTATAGCTATTTCGGTGTCACGTTGTCCATCCATCGATCTCTGGTTCACATTGGCCGATCCTACAAGCAGATAAGTATCATCTACTGCAAAATCATCCATGATCGAGAAAATAGTGTTAGCCCATCATCAGTACAGTAAGTGATGAGAATTGAGATTGTTAGTACATACGTACCTATCATGAGCTTTGAGTGCACATAGATCATGAATCTTCGATTTTTCTGAGCATTTGAATAGTCTGTACCAGGCTGAGGATTGTACGGAGGAACAAACTCCCCTTTAACCACCTTTTCTCTGTTAGCTAGGCAAAAGAAATTCAGGTAGTCCCTTGGATGCCCTTCACCACCGCTTTCTTGAATCGCCTCAGCTATGAACCTATACATCATTTTCATAGTTTCCCTGGTCCAATGCAATATGTCCTGGACTGACTCGCTCTCTGGTGCTCCTTCAGGCCACATTGGTATCACCACATACACAGCAAACCGCTCCTTCGCCTTGATCTTACTAGCAACTTTAAGTGCAATCTCAACAGGAATCAAGTTCCTGCACCCACAATGCTTGTTTTCCTCCCAGAGATGGCATCCACCAATAAAATACTGGTTCTCAATGTAGATAAACTTATCTGCACGTCTTATTGCCTCCACGTAAGCTTCGTGGATGCTTCTCTCAACACGGAGGTTTTTAGGCAAAGGGGTGGCAGATACATGATCAATCGAGCGGAAAACTTGTACATTCCAATTCCTCTCATTGGGAGTATTTGTGGGATTATTAGACAATTCTTGAATAGAGGAAACCGGGACTAGAGACGAAGGATTGCATTGTTTTGTCCATCTTTGCTCAAAATTCTTCAACACATCCCATGCAGCTTGACCGACCACACAAGCATGTGTATCGTGCCAAGGCTCCCTCGGCCCTCCCTTGTGAAAATTAGCACCAGGGAGGCATGTCTGGTAAAAGTCAAAGCCATGGGCTTCTGTATTTAGAGTTCGAAATAATGAATGTTGTTCTGTGTCGTACCTTCCATCGCAGAGGTCTAAACCACCAAGAAAGCTCATGATTTCTCGGTTTCTTGAATAGGGCCCTATGCGAGTATCCACGGTTATTGTCTTCTGATGATGAGCAAAGGCTGTGGGGAGCTTGGCATGTAGCCTTGGGCACAACTTGCATATGACTTTGGTGCTCTTGAAATAGGCCAATGTATCTTCGTCGTGTGTTCTCATAACTCCTTTGTTCTTGATGATGGGTAAGGATGTCTCATCTTGCCATAAAATGAGTCTCACTGCGACTCCTTCTTCTGCTTTTCGCTTCAGCAATTCACCAAGTTTCACTCCACGTGCATGCGGCATATTTGTTTGAGTATCACGAACCTATGCATAAGGCCAGTAAAAATTTGTTTCAGTGAGAATGCATTGAGTTTCATTTGGGGGCCCTGACAGTCATTATTAAACGAAGGAAAACTACAAAAATGAAGATAATGTACTCACCAGAGCAATGTTAGGATTGAATGACCATCCAACAATGTAAATCAAATGCTTTGCACCGTCTAGGGCGTTGTACACATCCTCCCACAGCTTTCTAGGCTTTCCACAATGACCAATCGGCGGTTGAAATGTGGGACGATGATGAGCATCTTGGTAGAGAACGACACTGCAATTCGATCTTTTGGGAAATGTTGCATTCTTAAGGCCTTGATATGCCACACCATTCGCCAATGTTTTCTCCCAACTCTGCTCACATTCTGCCGGTTTAAACAAAACAAGAAACTGTAACTTTAGCTGCTTCTTCCGCTTCCCATTTTGCTTGCAGAGTGGAAAGACACCGTTTATCAGACTCGTTTCACCTAAAAGCTCGTTTGCCTTAATATCAATCTTCCCCAGGAAGAATCGCTTTGTTTTCAAGGTAATTGTGATGGTTGTATCAGGAGGATGTGCACAAAGGACATGAAAAGTTTGGTTCCATACTCGGTCACGTTCATGAGTTGTTTTCGCTACCTTCTTGCTGTCAATCTTAATGGTCACATAGGCAGGCCTTGTACTTCCAGATAAGCACTGATAAAACATTTACAGATTGCATACAATAAGATCAAAATAAATCCAAGGCATTGATCATACACTCACATCTCATTTATCACATCCGAAAGCTAAAACAGAATAATGCCATTCAAAGATTTCAGAAAGGACAGCAAATCTCCATGAAATGATACAAAACAAATTAACAAACATTCCTACTTTAGAAAGAAGAGTGAATGGACTAAATGAGAACTGATTTACCATGAAGGAGGAAGGTGTTTTGTTCATAGTGGCACGGAATATAGTAACTTCAAGTGTTCCATGGAGAAACTTGCCTTTCCCTTCCATCTTCTATCAAGAAGAATGATATTCGACGATCAAAATGCAAGCTTTTCGAACCGAAAAAAGAAGACGGGAGAAGTACCTGTTTTTGGTGAAATGTACATCAAAAAGTGATAAGTCGTTCCGTATATATATAAACTCACAGATTCAATTAAAACTGAAGTTGTAATTCAAGAAACCTGAGAAAACTTGAATGCTAGCTTGTATTTGCAGTTGAGATAGCTTGTGAGGATCAGTATTTGAATCTTAGAGAAAACTCAATATAATCTTGATAGGTATTAAGTATTTTGCTTTAAGCAGAAGATTTTTGATAAAACTGAATAAGATATAATGGTGTCTTCTCTAATGATTAACCAAGTAAAACAGAACAGAATTGACTAACCAAGTAAAATACGTTTAAGCCCAAATTGAGGAAACATGTACTCCTCAATCTACTATTAATTGCTTCCTTTCATTAAACAAGAAACCCTTATAATTAGAGTTGAAGGATCTGTCTGTTGTACCACTCCCATTAAATGCATCAAACACTATAAAATTTTGCTGGGACAAAATGGTAGGTAGGTGCGTAGGGACAATCACAAAGAATATAAATGCATTGTGCTTGTTTCATTTGATGTTGGATAACGTTTTGTCGATTATAGTGACGTATATATTTCAATCTTAGTTTTTCATGTCGTTCATGTCGATTATGGTCATGTGTGTAAATTCCATTTTGTTATTTATGTCGTTATTGTCGATGATAGTCATGTGTGTGTTTCAAGTTAGTTCTATAGCTGTTACATGTGTATTTTAAGTTAGTTCTTGATGTCGTTCTTTTATAGTGTATGTTTGCAAGTGATGCAGATTATTTCAATCGAGAACTCTGAATTCTCAAATCATATTTTTTAATAGTTTACTTTAAATATTTATTTCCAAAATTCATTTGAAAACACTAACTAAAACTTTATTCTTGCCTACAATGAAGCGATATCCAAATTTGGGTTCGACCTTTCTGTTATAAATTAGTAGGATATATATATGATAATGAGGTTAGTTGACTAAGACAACATTTCTCTCCTGAATTATCTGTGTTTCAGTTGAAAACGGTAATACTCTAAAATTCTATTTGAATGGCACATATCTTTTGTTCTTTTACCTTGGTCTCTCATTTAAATCGTCACAAATAAAAAACCGACAAATTTGTATGCATATCATATTGTACTTATACTAAGTTTTTATTTACTCTTTTACCTGATAAAATAATCCACTCCAAAATTACGAAGTGTTAGTCTTTGAATGTATTTGAGTATTTCTTGACACTTTATTTACCTATTCTTTTAAATCACGAGTACACTTGAAGTAAAACTCATTTGACTATATTTTGGTAACTCTGTCACTATTTCATAACCCCCACATTTTTTTTAGACTGACGAATGCTTAAGTCATATTGACAAAATAAATACGTGATATATAGATCAATACTCGAGAATCAATTTCGACTAATTTAAATCTTGATCGTTTAGTTATTGACTAGTTGTAATTTAATATTTTCTTTTTACAAAGAGTAAGGCTCTGTTCTTTTTAACTTAAAACTCATTCAATTCAGTTTAAATTCATTCGATTCTCTTGGTTATATTTTATACTACAATTGATTCGATTCAATTCGATTCGATAAATTTTAGGTTGAAAAACAGAGCCTAAGTATAGTATAGGACCTGATTTTCCATTAGGATATAGGCTACATTTGTAAAACTAATTTGAAGCTAGTGGTAGTTAGGTAATTGGAAAATTTCTTTGGTTTTAAATGTAGGTGTTTTAAAAATTAAATTTGAAAAGCTATTTTGTAAAATGACATAAAAGGACATTACTCTTATTTTTCTTTTCTTTAACCTTTCTTATCGTATTATTAGTCTATAATTTTTTAAATAATAATATATCATATTTTGTCCAATAATTATAATATATATTCATTGATATCTTTCACTTTAATAACATCATCAAAATTATCGAAGTTGAAAGAAATAATCGTTGAGCATTTTAACTTAGTAATGAAAAAATCGAATTGATGTGTACTACATGTATGCATTTTAAAGAGGTGCGGATACATTAATCCTTATGCTAATTGCAAAAAAGTACACAAAATGTATAACAAAGGATCCTTATGCTTATAACAATGGTTTCAGCACCTAAATTAAAACTAGATGTCAAAACTTGTTGCGTGCTTGCAAGATGAATCTCAGACTGATAATGTTGGGTGCATGATGTATATAATTTGTTGCTTGGTAATATGGGTGTTTTACTTCTTATTTTATTTAGTCTAATTTAGGTTAATTTGGGTAGTGATATTTTCGGAATAAAAATATAAGAAGCTCCTTCTTTTTCAAAAAAATCTCAAGTAAGATCTTGGCGTTAATCGAAACTTTTTATTAGTCGATAATTAAAAAATTTCGTTGAATTTGGAAAATTCAATTTCAAAAAGTAAGCGTATGAAAGGTTGTGTTTTTTATATTAAACCGGTCGCGGTCAGTTTCTCTAGCTGCCCAGAAAATCTCGGTCACACTATAAAAACCCCTAAATCAGATCCAAACAAGCTCAAACGCCATACAAACCCAACAAATCGGGAGAAGAGGTCGTCGTTCTGGACGAGGGCGAAATGGGCGAGGGAGTGGCTGGAGACGAAGATGAAATGGCGAGGGCCGATTCGCAGGGTGATGAGAGGGCCGTAGCGAGTTTTGAGGTGGCGGAGGATGGATTCGAGGTCGGAGAGGGAGTTGCGGAGCCATAGGAGGCTTCCGATTATGGGGATGCGGAGTGGACCTGGTGGGAGGGGTTTAGAGGGAGTTGATAGGGTGGTGATGGTGGATTTGATTATGGCGATTAGGCAGAGGGATACGGTGATGATGAACCAGTACAACTCCATTGTTTAATTTTTGGAGTGTTGTGCTTGTGTTGTGTTGTTATCTTCTTCTTCTCCTGTTTAGGATTCAGGCTTTTTTGCTCTGTTTCTTTTGGTCGGCTGTGTAAATGCATATGATTGTGTTTTGATTCATGTCATTATCGATTGTAATATTTTGTATCTGTGAGATTTATCTTGTATCTGGAATATTTATTTTATGTCTGTGATATATATCTTGTGGTTGTGAGATTTTAAAGCTGGTGGATTTATGTTAACTTTTGCATAAGTGAGATTTATCTTATGTCTATGAGTTTTTGCATCTATATGTGGGTTTTTGCATCTGTGAGATTTATCTGGTGTCTGTTGGTTTTTGCATATGTGAAATTTATCTGGTGTCTGTGAGTTTTTAAAACTAAAAATTTATGTTGTGTCTGTGAGTTTTTATAACTTTATAACTTGGTGAATTAATGTTGTGTCTGTGATTTTTTATAACTGGGGGAATTAATGTTGTGACTGTAGGTTTTTGCATCTGGGGGAAAGTTCGGTTTGGCTGCTGACCGCGAGAAACTTAAAAAACCGATCTTTTCTATTCCTAATGGAAAGGCATGCACTTTCCTAGACTTAGTATTTCACAAATGAAAACATAACGAATTCTACGAAATAGGTACATGGAACTAATTCTACAAAAGTAGGTAGTAAATCTGTAAATGGCATGGATGCAATATCATCATCATCTCTTATGAAGGAAGGCCGCCTTATTGCACTATAACAATAAGGAAGCTGTATGGGAATGAATCTTGTCGCATGACTTTGTCTCTCGTCCGAATAAGGACTCTGTGCCCGTTTGGTTTGAGGGGTTTTTGGGGTTTTTTATCCGAATACCTTCAATAATCTAGTTTGGTTGTCTTTTTGTCAGACCGAAAAAATGGATTATTTGGAATAATCCAATTTCTCCAGCCCGCCTCAAGCCCTCAAATTTGTACATGAATAATCCAATTTCAAATACCTTCTATGAGGAGGTATTTACTTTTGGATTATCTTCTTTCTCGTGAAATGTCTAATTTTATACAAACTTTCCATCAATTACTAAATATGTCATCCCAATCCAAGACACCAATCTATTCACATCAATGCACTTTTTTTTCCCAATGGTTTTCTAGTTTTGCACCCTTTCTTTTCATTTTGTACCCCTGTAATATTTATTTCTCTTTTCCACTCATTTACTCATTAGACCTTTTATACTTTTATTTTTTGGCGTATCTTATGTATTTGCATCAAAATTAATTTTGTTTGTTTAATAGTATAACCAACTTTTTATAAGAATGATTAAACAAAACAATACTAATAATTAAAAAAATTGGTTAGCGTTGCTTACGAGAATAACGATGATAATTTAGAGTTATTAGGTTCAAAAGCGTTTTTCTTCATCATTTTTTGAAAAAATATTCTAACATATTAAATATGTGCAAATTTTGACAGAATATAGACGGAGTATATATGTGTTTTGAATACAAAATATGCATCGTTAATTACATATACGTGAATTTTTTTGTTACTTTATATATTATAAAAACAATATTTATATAATTAAAAGTTTGAGTTTTTATTTGTGCCCTACCTGACCTAAAATCCTGGCTCCGTCACTGACTTTGGCATTTTACATGATTTACACTTTTATGTTTAAAATGTAGGAAAACTTATGTTTAGATGGGATGATAAACATATGCGATGTTGATTTCAATCGCCAAAAATAATTATTCTACGCATGAGGTGAAAAATATGGGATTATAAATTTCACTCATATGAAATATCGATCTTATAAGGAAACATGTATTTCGTTAAGATAATTATTACATAGATTATAAACAATATCTATAAACTAAATTTTAATGGTCAAGTCATATAAACTCAAAATTGATGCCAAAGTTATCAACAATGGCAATGTAACTATGGATGCAATAATTTCAAAGATTTTCGGATAATTTTGTATACGAAATTCATATGATCAAAATTTCAGAATTTTTCGATTAAACACGAGAAGGTGGTAAAAATTTGCTCCCCTAAAATTATGTTCACGTGTAATTTTCACTAAATCAAATTGAAAATCAAACTCGATTTTATACAATAAGTGGGAAAGCATGGAGGTATATCAGTAATTCCACTTTGATTTATCCTACTGAATAATCCAAAATCAATTCAGAACCAAACTGGATTTTATTGAAAATAGTTCAATTCGTATAGTCCAACCAAACAAGATTTTTAGGCAAAAACCCCCAAACATAATCCAATTCCTTAAATGGACCGAATAATCCAGTTTTGCAAAATGAAATACCCCTTTTCAAACCAAACGGGCACTTTCTCTTGGATTTTGGAGTACTTATTTACCAGAATCGAGTCTTGGGCTTTTGGGAATATGACTAAGAAAAGGAAAACAAAATCTAGCAAATGCATAAGCGTAACTTGTAATGCCTCATTCCCTTTTAGGTTGCGGCCAGACCCTTTGGGTTGGCGTGGTTACATCTGGTCTACTTTCCGAGTTATAAGACGGTCCGACAAACCAATACATGATTATTTTCACACACTTTGTCCTCGTTTGTGAGCGCACCGGGAACATTCTAGTGGATCATGTGGGAGAAAATTAGTCACTACAAAAAATCTGCTGTTTAGCGACGGATTTATCCGTAAATCCGTCGCTAAATCCGTAGCGACGGATAATTAAGCCGTCTCCTTTTTTGGCGTCACAAGCTTTTTAGAGACGGATAATTTATTCGTCTCTAATTTAGCGACGGTTAGTGATGGATAAATTCGTTGACCAAATCTAACCTTTTAGTGACGGATAAGTATCCGTCGCTAATTAACGACGAATATGTGTTTTTTATTTTTTTTTAAATGCATAAATATGTTATTCCAATATACAGATATACAATATTCCAATAATACAATATACAGATATACAATATTCAGTAATACATTTTCAATATACAAATTTACAAATTCAGATAATACAGTTTAAATGCATAAATCTGTAATTCCAATATACAGATATACAATGTTCCAATAATACAGTTTTGTGGTGTTTTAAGGACAAAGAAGAAATTATACAAAATTAATAAGAAAAATAAAAAAAATATAGAAAAGGTAAAAAGAACACAACAGCCTTCTTCTCCATCAAACTACTCATCGGAAGCAGGTGGTGGATCTGGTCGGATCTTGTTGCATCTTGACGAATCTTGGACGATGGAAGTCAGATCTATACAAATCTGGAAGCAGTGGTGGTAGTGTTGTTGTTGGTCCAGATAACGGCAAAGTAAAACACTAGATGGGGGGGGGGGGTGAATAGTCTTTTAAAACTTTTGTCGATAACAAATATTTCTCAGATATCTGAATAGATATCTGATACTTAGAATCAGAGTGCGGAAGACTTAATAAAGATAAGTGCAGAAACAGTTAATAAGTGTGTGTGTGTGTTGCTGAAATATAAATACAGAAACGTAAATGACACAGCAAGTATATGGTATATGGAGGTGGCGTAATCCTCCAACTAATCCACTTCGGTCTATCAGAGACCTAGAATTCACTAGAACAGATAATTGAGATTTCCTTACAATAATCCTATTCTAAGATTCTTAAACAATTGGTTCCCAACCAAATGTTCCCCCTGAGTTGTTCCCCGGCTTTCACAGCCAAGTACTTCCTGTACTCAGAAACCTTTGAGTTATTCCCTAGCTTCCCAAGCTAAGTACTTCCTATACTCCGGTAACCTTGGAGTTATTCCCTGATTTTTCAAACTAAGTACTTCCTGTACTCCACGCCAGTTATGGTGTTGGTTTTGGTTTGAGTTGTCAGATGAGCGTCTTAATAACTTTTCAGTTAATCAGATAGCTCTGTGAACTAAGTTACTTAATACACTTTACAGCGTATGGTATCTTGTTCGATTTTACTGACCCAAGTCTTATGATATCTGTTCAAGAGAATGAATCTCAGATAGTTGATCTTTTGATTCAACTCCTTCACAGATAGCTTTGCTTGTTTAGGATCAGGACACTTAGAACTTCAGTGTTTACTCAAGATCAAAAGCTTTAGTCGCAACAGAAAGCTTTGATAATAAGTAAGTTGCTTTGAGAGAGAGTAAGATAATCAGATATCGTATGCAGTTCAAGGTCTTGTGTTCTGAGTTGTGTGTTCCGTGTATCTTCTCAAGCTGTCTAAGTGTTGATATTTATAGATGAATTTGAGTGCCGTTTGAATAGTATCCGTTAGGCTCAAATTCAAACTATCGATATCTGTGTATAATCTTTATGTGAGTTTGTCTTCTTCTCGGTCGTTACTTTTATTCGACATCTCATCGTGCATTAAATGCATTGTACTATACTTTTTGTCCTGTAGTGTCAACGAAACTATGCTTTTTATCAGAGACTAGTGTTATCTGATTCTTTGCACGTCCTTATCTTCATTCTTCAGATACCACTTGTATTTATTGAAACAACTTTGTTTGCAATATATATTTCTCTTTCAGAAACGTGGTTAACGCTCAAGGTATCTGAGAATAGATATCTGTGGACACTTTCCTTGTTTTCAGATATGTATCTTATTTCTCAGATATCTCTTGTGACACAGTTTGTTTGAAACTGTTCGTGTCTACAAGATATCTGGCTAAGATATCTGAACAACAGATTCAGTAATCTTGTGCAGTTTTCTTCAAGTCTTCAATTGTTGTTGAGCTTTCTGCTTGGATGTCTTCTTCTTGGTCTTCTCTTCATAAAATAAAAATTACATTTCGAGACCTAACATCCTATACAAGATTAGCTAGACTATCATACTTAGTGGGTTTCCTCTTTTACAATGTTCAAGTGAACCAAGAGTACTAATCACCTTTCTGAGACTAAGATAAGTCATCATGTTGCTGAACAAAATCTAAACAGATATTCTTAACAAAATATCTAACAAATTTCCCCCATTTTGATCAGTCAACGATGACTATCTTCCCTATTACAAATCTGGATGAGGAAACAATCCACTACTTAATCATTTCTTAAGATCTTTCAAATCATATAATTAAGTGCAGAAAGTAGACATCAACCAAATCACAAGGTGTGATCTTTGCTGACAAGTTATCTTTTATAGAATACTATCTGAGAGTAAGTTCTTCAGATAAGTCGACTAAAGATTACGAGATAACTTTAACACATGATACTGATTAAGCTCGATTCAAGAAAATACAAAAAACTACATAGTAAATTAGGACAACAGGAGTAACCAAGCTCCAAGTAAACATCCTAATAGACTAGTCTTCAAGTCTTCAATCTTCAAGTCTTCAACAGTATTTGTATGGATCAGTTCTGCAAATTTCCTATCTCCAAACCTTTTGATGTCATCAGAATAGTCATAGAGAAGAGTTCTGACAAGCATCTCTGTGTCTCTGGCAAATCCACAGACCTCTTTGTAGGTTTTGGTAGGATTTTTCTTGGCAAAATGCTTGACCCATAGGTACTTTCCCCATTTCCAGGCATGCTCTATTCGATATCCGAAGCTTGAAGTATTCATAGATAATCTTGAGATATCGATGTCACCTTGTATTGATCTTACATCGGATAGAACGACTCATAGGGTTCCACAGCAAGTCTTGGTCTTGTGCCTGTTCCTGTGATATTCAGAATTTTGTGCACATCATCTGGCTTTCCATATGGACAATCATCAGAGAGGTCCTTCTTCATGGCTTTAGTTCTCTTGACAACTTCAAAATCCAACCATGCTTTGATGTGATTGGTGTTGATCAAGGTAGGTTTATTCTTTCTCCATGCCATAAGTTGTTTAAGGATTGGTTCTGGAAATCTTGAATTTACCAATAGATGCTTAAGTTCCGAATCCAATAGCCATTTTTCCGATTGATGCACAGAGACAGAGGAATCATTGTCATACTTCACATACTCAATTTTGGCTTCTTCTGGCCTGAGTGGAAGTTGACTTTGTCTTTGCTCAGCTCTCAGTCTGTTCCTTTTCTGTCTAGAATTCTCTTTGGGGTTGTTGCTTGAAGAACCACCACCCTGGATAGACTTGGTATTTCCAGAGGGTGTTTTAGCTGCTAGGGGCTTTGACTATGGGCTCGATTAGGCTTTCAATTTTCCTTTTTACGTGAAGGAGCTTCATCTTCATCAGTCTCTTCATCATCATCAAGATCAATTCTTGTGAGATCTTTGCAGCCTTCTTCATTGCCCTGGGACTTGATTTGACCTTCTTCTTCTTCTTCAGAAGATTCATCAATCCCTCTGACTTGTCTTCTCCTTGGAGCCTTGGTACTCCTTGGAGGTTTCTGTGCCGTGGCCCTTGTTACCATTTTGGTTCCTTGATGGGTCTCTGGAAGCGGCTTGGCTTGAGGAGGGTTCATTGATTCTGAGTGGTGGCTGGGAAGTTTTTCTTCTTCCTTTCTGAGCCGCACCAGCTCCAGATTTCTTCTTGATTTCATCTCCTTCTTCCCATTCCCCCTGACTTTGAGGTCCAGATTTGTGCTTTCTTTCCCCCTTAGTCATTGTTGGCTGACTCAGTCTCATAAAGGAATCTGAGAGAGAGTCAAAATGCCCTTGTAAATAGTTGTAGGCAGTGAACAACTTCTGAAGTTCGGCTTTGAGCTCCTGATTTTGCTTGATAAGTCCATTGTCCTTATCAGTGAGCTCTGCCAATGGGCCTAGTATGGCATCTGCTTTTCCAGCAGTGTAACTTGCCTCTTGAAAAGCTTTTTCAGCTAAAGACACATCATCGTCCCTTATCATTCCCAGATCTTTCTGAGCAATGACCATGCTAGTTGTTCTCTGAGTGATGAGCTCAGTGAACTTTCTCATTCGAGAGGGACCGATTACTTCCTTGTTCTGTGAAGACATCTCCTTATTCAGAGTAGCCAGTACTTGGTACCTGCTCATGTATTCATGAGAGTGGACGTTTGGCAGTTTGTTGAAGATTGTAGGAGCAATCAACTTTCTTTTCAAGTGAGAAACCGCTAGATGTTCATGGCGGTGCTCTGCCAAAGTCTTGTCTTCTTCATCATCTGAGTGATTAGCCCAGTGATCTTCATCCTCTTGGATATTTTCATCAATCGTATCAAGTCCACCAACCATCTCAGAGATTGGTTTCTTTCCTTTCTGGGAGGAGGATGGTACTTCTTTCGAAGATGATGCAGCCTTAGCATCATGCTTGACTTGAATACTTCTTGATGTCGAGTTCTTTGGTGATCTCTTGTCTGACGTCTCGTAGCTCTTTAACCTCGAGTAAGCAATCATTTCTTCTAAGTATAGATCTTGTAGTTGATCAATCTTATCTCTGGATTTAGCTATTTGATCTTCCGATTGAAGATGGAGTTTGTTCTTCTTCAGCTTATGCGAGTTGAGCACTTACAGTCCGAGTGTTTAATATTTTCTGATTGGTTTCCTCAGAGAGCTCAACTACTTGTTCAGTAGTAACTGCGTGTTGGTTAGAAGATGGATGAGTAGATTTCTGAGGTGATGAAGACGGAGATTTCTGTGAAGTCTTCTCAGTTTGCTTTTCAGCAGTTGAGGCAATGTTTCTCTGTGAAATTCCTCCGGTCCACAGTGCAGGGCATCATCATCATCCTTTTGTCATTATCATCCTTTTGGTGATGGTCGGGAGGTTCATCAAAGTAATTTTCATTCATTTCTTCCTCCTCATCATCTTGATACAAGATTGATCACTTAGGATAGTGTTCTTCCACCATTAACTTTTTCTTGTTCGGAAGGTATGAATTGCGAGTGCAGGGAAGGACCGCTTGAATGCCATCTGTAATCTTGTCGACCATCACCTGCTCAAAGGCATGTATCAAACTATGCACTACTTCTCTGGAAAAGTCCTTGTTCTGTAGGGAACATTGCTTGGACATATGTTTCCAGGTCAAGAGCTCGTGCTCGTCTGGTTGGTTGATCAGTGATTCTCAATATTTCAGAGAGATCAGAGCACCTTAACTTCTGCCATTTCTTGAAGCATTGAATATGCTTTGGCAAGGTGTGAGCTTTGAAGAAGTGAAGTAGGTCCCTTGTTTCTTCAATGGGAACCTGCTTTGCATCTGTTTGAGCCTGAAAGAAAGAGTTTTGAGTGAGTTTCAAAACTTTTATAGATATCTAAGTAGAAGTGTAGTTTAGTTTCTGAGTTACCTGAGTATGAACATCAGGCTCAGATACTTGTTCTACTGAGACGATTGGTGTCTCAGATATCTTGTTGTGAGGTGGAGACTTGGAAGTCTGGTCCTCATCAACCTTTCTTTCTTGAACCTGAGATAAATACAATACTTAGGAAATAGTTTGAAAGAATCTATGCATAAATATGCTTTTAATGAATTCTGATTTGAGCTACTTACTTCCTCATCAGGAAGCTCAGATTCATTTTTCTCAGAAACTTGTGCAGTTTCTGGTGTTCTTTCGAGTGATGTTGCCTTAGGGGCTTCATCAATTTCCATTGATGCAGGGGAAGTCGCAACTTTATCCCCTTGCATTTCTACTTCTGAAATAGCCTGTAAGTAGAAAGTATTGAATATTAGAAGAGATAAAAGATAACCCAGGATGAAGAATACTTGTCACTTGATTGTCATATACCTTCAAGTTTGAAGGCTCAGTGATGTGTTCTTCAGAAACCTTGTTGGTTTCTGGGTTTGTCGCTGGCATTTCTGCCTTATCTTCTTCCATCTCAATTGGAGCCTGTTAGAAACATTTATCATGAATGAGCATACAAACATTTTTACTGAAAAGTTAGTTCTCTTTAAGAATCATTTACCTGTGGCACAGGCTCAGATTTCTCAAGTGTTGAGGTTGAAGGAACCTCTTTTTCAGTATCTGAGGTAAGCTTCTCAGATTCCTCTTGTTTCTGCGTTTCTAACTCAGCCTGTAACAAAGAAATTCTTATAAGGTAACAAGGTTTATAAGTATAAAGTTTTTCACAAGGTAAGAGTTAAACCAGTCATTTACCCAAGCAGTTTCAGGCTGATTGGTCTCTGGAACTTATGACCTTTCTATACATTGGTCGTCTTGTCCCAGTGTAGTTTCTTTGTTTGAAGTTTCTGGTACTTCACACCTTTCCTGAGTATGCAACTCAGTTGCCTCCCCTGGTTGATAATTCCGAGTAGGTGTCTCAGTTTGATCCCTCTCATTGAGTTGGGGAACCCCTTTCAATTCTGAGATTTTCTTCAAGACATCTTGTATTCTTTGGTAATTCAAAATGGAGTTCATTTACCATTTCATCAACCACTTGTGGCTGTTGTGGTTGTTGTGTTTGTTGTTGTTGTGGTTGTCTGGAAGTAGAAGATTGATCAGTAGAATGTTCTTCCAGATTTTTAGATGTGGCGTTTCCATCAGCATCTGCCAGCACTAAAATACCACTCATCAGGGCTTTGTGAAGTTGTGCAAGAAGAAATTTTGGATTAGGCAAAAGTGATTTCATTTGCCAAAATCCTATATATATAGCAGTTGAATCCCAACAGACAAATACATACAAATTGATTTTGTGTGTACGTATCTGTGATTTGCAAACAAGCGTGAGAAAAAGCTAGTTCGACATTAAATGCTTAGTGGGCCATGTCTGAATTTCAACTGTCCACTATTTACTGTGAATCAATTTCCACCGTACAGATCAATCGCTTAATTTCATCGAGGGTCACCATTGCATCTTCAGCAATGATCACAATCAGCAAGTGTAATTGTGCCCATTTAATGAGTTTTGGCGACTTGCTATCTGAATCACAATTCTGTATGAGCAAGGACACTGTTCGCATCTGAATCTGTCTTATACTTAGGATTTTTCCAAGTTTTTCATCAAGATAGAAATAATGCAAGTTTCAAGAGAGTAGTTGACTGCAGATAGTTATACTATTCTCTTTCGTGTTTCCCGTTTATAGAATGATTCAGATATCTGAGTTCCCGTCTCAGAGATCTTAAGCTATCTTTTTGCTCTTTACCCTTTTTGACTTCTGGATTCCCGTTCCAGATTTCTCTTTTCTCTCTTCTGGATACCCGTTCCAGATACCTCTTCTCTGGATGCCCGTTCCAGATTTCTCTTTTCTCTTTTCTGGATACCTATTCCAGATACCTGAACTCTTTCAGTTCATTGGCAGTTCCATTAGTCCAAGACTATGTCTTAAGGCTAAGAATCTACTTTCTTGTAGTGGCTTAGTGAAAATATCTGCAAGTTGGTCTTCAGTGCCAATCTTGAGTATCTCTATATTGCCTTTTTCAACATGGTCTCTGATGAAGTGATGTCTAACATCAATGTGCTTTGTTCTGGCATGAAATTTAGGATTCTGTGTAATCGCAATAGCACTTGTGTTGTCACAGAAAATGGGAGTTTTCTTCTCATCGAGTCCATAATCTTTTAGTTGTTGTTGTATCCACAGAATTTGTGTTGCACAACAACCAGCAGCAATATATTCAGCCTCTGTGGTAGAAGTCGCAATTGAGTTTTGCTTCTTGCTAAACCATGAGATAAGTCTAGTGCCCAGAAACTTACAAGTTCCTGAGGTGCTTTTCCTATCAAGCAATGATCCAGCATAATAAGCATCTGAGTACCCAGCTAAACTCAATCCACTTTCTTTAGGATACCACTATCCTACATCTACTGTACCCTTCACATACCTTAATATTTTCATAGCAATGTTGTAGTGTGTTTGCATTGGATTTGTCTGAAATCTAGCACATACTCCAACGGCATATTGAATATCAGGTCTACTTGCAGTGAGGTAAAGTAGTGAACCTATCAATTTCATATACTTATGTTCTTCAACACTCTTGTCTGATTCAGTATAGGTTATTTTGGTTCCAATGCTCATAGTTATCTTAGCATTCTTTTCAGAAGGCTTAAGATTGAATTTTGTGAGCATGTCTTTTGCATACTTTGTTTGACTAATGAATATTCCATCATTGAGTTGCTTGACTTGCAATCCTAGGAAATAATTCATTTCTCCCATCATGCTCATCTCAAACTTGCTTTTCATGAGATTTGCAAAGTCATTACAAAGTTGCTTGTCCTTAGATCCAAATATGATGTCATCAACATATACTTGAACTAAGAGTAGTTTCCCATCATGATTTAAGGTAAATAAAGTTTTATCAACTTCACCTTTCTTGAAACTACTTTCCAGAAGGTATTTGGCCAAAGTGTCATACCATGCTCTTGGAGCCTGTTTCAATCCATACAGAGCTTTCTGTAGTTTATAGACCATTCTACTTTCTGAGGAAACTTCAAAGCCAGGTGGTTGCTCAACATAAACTTCTTCTGCAAGTTCACCGTTTAGGAATGCACTTTTGACATCCATCTGATAAACTTTGAAATCTTTATGAGTCAAAGGCTAGAAAGAGTCTTATTGCATCCAATCGGCAACCGTGCATATGACTCATCAAAATCTAAGCCTTCAGTCTGAGTAAATCCCTTGGCAACCAATCTTGCTTTGTTTCTGGTTATTTCACCAGATTCATTCATCTTGTTTCTGAAAACCTATTTAGTTCCAATCACAGATATTCCTTCTATAAATGGAACTAGTTTCCAGACTTTGTTTCTGTCAAATTGATCCAACTCTTCTTGCATTGCAGAGATCCAGTCTTGGTCTCCTAATGCTTCTTCTATATTTTTATGTTCAATATTCGAGATGAAACATCCAAAGAGAGACTTAGCATTTTCAGCTATTGCTCTCCTAGTCCTAACACCCTGATTAATTGGTCCAATTATATCCTTTGTAGGATGATCTTTGATCCATTTCATTATAGGTTTAGTGCTAGTAGGATCAATATCCAGGTGATCTGATTGTGAATCACTAAGATTTTGATTTGATACTTTTCAAGATGTCGAGATATCTGACATATGGGAAATGTCATGGATATCTGACACTTTTTCAGTGTTAGAGATATCTGAGACGTGCATTTCAGCATTCTCATTTTTAGATACCTTTTCATGATGAAGGTTCTCAGTAACCTGTTCCATTTCTGGAAAACTCATAGGAAATTCCTCATCATGTTTGTGAGTCATCTTGTTGTTACTAGGCTTTTCAAGCTTTTCTACGTCAGAGTCATCCTCACTTTCCATAATGATGTTTTTCCTTTCTGAGGATTCTTCTTTAGGATCCCTCAGTAATAGTTCTTTGAACCTTTCTGAGAGTTCATCAATAGGAGGTGTTTTCTTACTTCCTTCATAGAATACAACATGAACTGATTCTTCAATTTTCTTTGTTCTTTTGTTGTAAACTCTGTAAGCTTTGCTGTTTGTGGAATAGCCAAGAAAAACATCTTCATCTGCCTTTGGTTGAAATGTTCTCAGATAATCTTTCCCATTGTTTAGAACAAAACATCTACAACCAAATACTCTCAGATGTTTGATATTAGGGGGTCTACCAACCAAGATTTCATAGGGGGTCCTGTCATGGTGTTTGTTTATCAAGCATCTGTTCTGAGTGTAGCAGGCTGTGTTTACAGCTTCTACCCAATAAATTTCACTTATCTCAGTGTCGGCTAGCATTTTCCTTGCAGCTTCTTTAAGGGTTCTGTTTTTCCTTTCTGCAACACCATTTTGTTGAGGTGTTCTTACAGAGGAAAGTTGGTGTTGTATACCTTTGCAGGTACAAAACTCCTTTATGTACTGGTTGACAAACTCAGTACCATGGTCTGTTCTGATTGCAGATACCTTGTCATTTTTCATGACTTCAAGCTTTTTCAGCAGGTTTGGTATCTCCATCCTGGCATCAGATTTGTGTTTCAGAAAGACAACCCAAGTGAATCTTGAGAAGTCATCTACAATAACCAGACCATACTTCTTTCCTGCATAACTAGTTACAGATGATTCAAATAGATCCATGTGTAAACGTTGCAGTGGTCTAACACTAGAGTGTCTGATTTTGGACTTGAAAGAGATCTTAGATTGTTTCCCCATCTTACAGGCAGAACAGATACCATCCTTTCTGAAAGATGTTCTGGGAAGACCAACCACTAACTCTTTCTTGGCAAGTCTATTCAGAGTTTTGAAGTTCAAGTGATTCATTCTTTTGTGCCATAACCAGTGCTCTTCTGTGTGACCAAATTGAGTCACCATGAGACATTCTTCAGTTGTGGCAGATGCCCAATCAGCAACATAAAGATCGCTTTCCACGACCAACTAAGATACCGATGCTTTGACTCATTGTCAATTAGTTTGCGATTTAGCTTTGAATTTTATAGTAAAACCTTATGCATAAACGGCTCATGCTAAATAGATTGTATTTCAAATCCTTAACATGTAATACGTCAGTGATTGTTAAAGTTCCCAATTTGACGTTGCCAAATCCCAGAGAGGGATTTAGTTCTCCTCCAGCAAATCTGATATCTGGTCCAGTGTTGCAAGCTTTGTAATCAACCAGATGTGCTTTGTCTCTGTCATGTGCTTTCCGCATCCACTGTCGAATAGCTATTGTGCTTTAGTCCGAAGCATTACGCACAGAAGCAGGAGATTAGGTTCTCATATCTTTGATGGAACCGTCGAATCAAAAGTTCTTCGAGAGGAATCCATTTTGAATGAATTTCTTGAAATATGCTTTTGTCTGACAGGAACGTAAGGAGGAATTCTTTTTGAATGAAAGTTATCATTAGTAAGAATTATTTTCTTCCTTGGTGTGTTCCTAGGTGCTCCATATGATGCTTTCAGATACTGTCAGTTTTACAGTTTGCTTTTCAACAAACTTAGCCTTCCTTGCCGATTTCTTCTAGCCACGGCATTGATTTTCGATGGCTTGATTTAACTTCCACTTCGATAATTGCTTTGAGCAATTCTAGCTTCGACCATCGTTCTTGTTCTGCTTGTACTCATGAGCAAGTTGTTTTCGATGCCTTTGTAGCAATGCCGTTTGAGCACTTGAAATCTCGAGATCTTTTCTCGTGACTTTGCTAGTCTCTGGTCGATCCAATTTCTTTCGGAAAAAGTGACATGGGAGAATTTGCGCTCTGCAATTCTACCTTTTGAGAGACATAGCATGTGGTGTTTACACTTTTCGGTGTTGTGTTTCTTTTCGTAGACGTACCAATGATTTTGTTTTTGACTTGTTTTTCCCACAAAGGTCTAGTCATAATCGCCTTTCCTTTGTCAACAATCTTTGTCTTTTCACCGATACAATAGATTGCATGGGAACCGTCTTCTTTGAGTACTTACAAATGTTCTTTTCTCCTTACTCTTATTCGAGTGATAGAACAATCATCGTGTATTCAGCCCAAGTCCGTTCTTTTCTGAAGGATCTCTTAAGTAAGATTGTACTTCAGTAAGAGTGTCACTAGCTTTGGCATAGGATTGAAAAGATAGTTCTTTCTTCTTGAGTTCCTTGTTTTCAGAAAGAAGATTTTCATAATTCTTTCGTAACTCAGCCATTGCTTCTTCATGTGACTTTTCAGTCTCAGATATCTGAGCTTTGAGAAATGCATTTTCAGCATCCTTTCTCTCAGATTTTTTAACTAATTGAGAATTTTCCTTTTCAAGAGAATTCTTTTCTTCTTCAAGGTTTTCGGCTCTAGCTCGAATCATTAGAAATTCTCTTTCATAGATGTCAAGTTCTTTCCTGAGATTTTCTAGATTTTTTATTTCCTCTTAATCACTTTCATAAGTGTAGCAAGAAGTATGTGTTACCTCATCAGCCATAAGACAGTTTTCTATGTTGGAGATGTCCGTCCAATCAATTTCAAAGAACTCCACACATTGCATTCTTCTTGAGGCCGAAGTCGATTATATCATGAGTAACTCCACATAATTCTGGTGATGGTAGGGTTGAATTATCTGAATTGTCATCTTCATAATCTGTCTCAACGTCTAGAGCATCCAGTTGAATTTGAATTTTCTTTCTTTCTTCAGTTAACAAAGCTTTCTGGCTTCTTCTGAAGATTCTTCTATCTTTCTTGTCGACTGTCCTTAGTTTGTTGAGGGCAGGACAATCCTTCTTGAAGTGGCGGGTTTCGACAATAGAAAGCAGATATCGTTTCCAATTTACCTTCCTCAAGACATGATGCTTTACGAGTGGCTTGTTCAATGAGCTTTGCATATTTTTGTTTGGTGATAGTTTGAGCTAGATGCTTTTCGACTTCTCTTTGGCTTTTCTTCTCTCAATCTCTCGACTGACAAATTTACTCATTTGCTTTGCAGCAAGAGCATCCTCAGTCTCCTCCTTGCTTTTCTTCTTTTCAGAAGTTCCTTGAGTAACTAGAGCAACATTCTGCAACTTTTCAGTTGTTTGTTCTCTCTGAGTTGTCTCATAGTCAATGATAGCAAGATGAGAAAAGTTCCATCGAGTGATATTTGGCATACCTTGGTTAAAGTAAAAGAATTTAGTATGCTCCGGTTGTGGTTAAGACTTCCGACAATAGTCTTAATCTTCTCGTGAGAGTATCTATTGCTTTCCCAAGTCTTTGCCATATCACTCATGAGAGTGGTAAACCTGAAATCAAGTTCTTCCAGAGTTTCAGTGGGACCTTGTTTGAAATTTTGAAATTTCAACTTTAGAACTTCGAACTTGTTTTCTTGGTTTTCTCAGTTCCGGCACAGATTTCTTCAATCAGTTGCCAGGCAACTTTCGCTGTTTTAACACCCCACAGTTTACACTGTATGTGCTCTGGTGTCGATCTGATGATGATGTTACGAGCTTGACCATCCAAACGATTCCTCTTGGCATCTTCCGATGTCCAGAGTTCTCTGGGCTTTGGTTCGTAAATAACTTGACCAGTAGATCTTCCACTAGTTGACGCATCTGTTTGTGAAGATCCTTCGCTTTGATCTCTGTCTCTTCCACTCGAAACCTCCATGACTTGCTTAAGTTGTTGAATGACTATTGGGCCATTCTTTATTACTTCGATCATCTCGTCACTTATGGCTTCAAGGTGGAGCATCATGTTATTCTTCCATTTCTCGTAGTTCTCTGGTTTGAGAACTGGTGCATCACTCAGAGACATACCTGCACACTTAACACACAAATTAAATAGTCCTCAAAAGTGGACAAAGTTCCTTCACCTATCTGGGGATCTAGGTTCGGTCTGGAAGGTGGTGAACCTCCTACTGATACCACTTGTTGGTCGGATAACGGCAAAGTAAAAGACTAGAGGGGGCCTGAATAGTCTTTTAAAACTTTTGTCGATAACAAATATTTCTTAGATATCTGAATAGATATCTGATACTTAGAATCAGAGTGCGGAAGACTTAATAAAGATAAGTGCACAAACAGTTAATAAGTGTGTGTGTGTGTTGCTGAAGTATAAATCTGAACGTAAATGACCAAAGCAAGTATAGTGGTATCCTGGAGGTGGCGTAATCCTCCAACTAATCCACTTGATATCGAGACCTAGAATTCACTAGACAGATAATTGAGATTTCCTTACAATAATCCTATTCTAAGATTCTTAAACAATTGGTTCCCAACCAAATGTTCCCCTGAGTTGTTCCGGCTTTCCGACCAAGTACTTCCTACTCGAAACCTTTGAGTTATTCCTAGCTTCCCAAGCTAAGTACTTCCTATACTCAATAACCTTGGAGTTATTCCTCGTTCCCAAATCAAGTACTTCCTATACTCGGTAACCTTGGAGTTATTCCGATTTTTCAAACTAAGTACTTCACATACTCCACGCGATTATGGTGTTGGTTTTGGTTTGAGTTGTCAGATGAGTGTCTTAATAACTTTTCAGTTATTCAGATAGCTCTGTGAACTAAGTTACTTAATACACTTTACAGCGTATGGTATCTTGTTCGATTTTACTGACCCAAGTCTTATGATATCTGTTCAAGAGAATGAATCTCAGATAGTTGATCTTTTGATTCAACTCCTTCACGAATAGCTTTGCTTGTTTAGGATCGTGACACTTAGAACTTCGATGTTTACTCAAGATCAAAAGCTTTAGTCGCAACAGAAAGCTTTGATAATAAGTAAGTTGCTTTGAGAGAGAGTAAGATAATCAGATATCGTATGCAGTTCAAGGTCTTGTGTTCTGAGTTGTGTGTTCCGTGTATCTTCTCAAGCTGTCTAAGTGTTGATATTTATAGATGAATTTGAGTGCCGTTTGAATAGTATCCGTTAGGCTCAAATTCAAACTATCGATATCTGTGTATAATCTTATGTGAGTTTGTCTTCTTCTCGAAGGCTGCGTTACTTTTATTCGCACATCTCGTCGTGCATTAAATGCATTGTACTATACTTTTTGTCCGTAGTGTCACGAAACTATGCTTTTATCGAGACTAGTGTTATCCGATTCTTTGCGTCCTTATCTTCATTCTTGAGATACCACTTGTATTTATTGAAACAACTTTGTTTGCAATATATATTTCTCTTCGTAAACGTGGTTAACGCTCAAGGTATCTGAGAATAGATATCTGTGGACACTTTCCTTGTTTTCAGATATGTATCTTATTTCTCAGATATCTCTTGTGACACAGTTTGTTTGAAACTGTTCGTGTCTACAAGATATATGGCTAAGATATCTTAACAACAGATTCAGTAATCTTGTGCAGTTTTCTTCAAGTCTTCAATTGTTGTTGAGCTTTCTGCTTGGATGTCTTCTTCTTGGTCTTCTCTTCATAAAATAAAAATTACATTTCGAGACCTAACATCCTATACAAGATTAGCTAGACTATCATACTTAGTGGGTTTCCTCTTTTACAATGTTCAAGTGAACCAAGAGTACTAATCACCTTTCTGAGACTAAGATAAGTCATCATGTTGCTGAACAAAATCTAAACAGATATTCTTAACAAAATATCTAACAGTTGTGGTGGTGGATCTCGTGTGTGGTAGCAGATTTGGTGATTGATGGTGTTGGGTGGGTGGGAGGCGGCGGGGTACAGTGGTGGTGGGTAATTAGTAAAGGCGCGGAAGTGGAGGATTAGTGGTGGACGGATCTGGAGGCAGTGGTGGTGGTGTGGTGGTGGGAGGCGGTGGGAGGGAGATCTCATGGTGGTGGCGTGGTGGCAGAGAGGTGGTCAGCGGCTGGTGGTGGTTAGTGGTGGCTGGAAGGGTTTAAGAGAGATGGGGATGGAATTATGAGTGATGGAAGGAAGGAGTTGGGTAATATTAGGGTTTATCCGCTGTTTAGCAACGGATAGGGCAATCCGTCACTACTTTTTCTTTTCTTTTTTTTTTTAAAATTTTTTGGTCAAACCTAATTAGAGACGGATTAATCTATCCGTCTCTAATTAGCGACGGATAGATTAATCCGTCACTAATTAGAGACGGATAAACTATCAGTCTCTAATTAGCGACGGATTAGAGACGAATTGAGCAAATAGCTCGGATTAAATACGTCTCTAATCCGTCGCTAAATTTGCGAGATCCGTCGCTAATCCGTCTCTAATTTCCATCCCTAAAACCAGTAATTCTTGTAGTGGGTGGTTCCTGGAGCGAGAAGAGAGTGTTGGAAGTTGGACAAGTGAAGAACAAAAGAGGAGTAGAGTCAATTGTTTTGGACCATCTCTCCCTAAGACAATATTTGCACCGCTTTGGTGCTTATGGTGTTTTGGAAATTGTCTACCAGGATAAAACTACTCTAAGACGACGAATGAGCACTCCGATAGTCGAATCTGGCCAACTTACTTTGCGTATGATTAAGTGCAAAGAGAAAGCAAATGAGAAGAGGAGTATTACACGTGTAGAGGATGTGTTTGGAAATAATCTCCTTTCCATATTTATACTTCTCAGTGGTTTTCAATAAAGTGTGGAAAACCCTTCAAAAAAGGTACCATGAATAGTTAAACAGCTATTAGACTAAAGTAATATACTTTCATGAAGCAATCCACCGCCAAATGCGGGGAAAAATGCCAGTTACACTGCCAGGGACAAGTCTGAAGCACTTGCAACCTTTTACCAAGAGTTAATCTCAATGGTCCAGTGGCAAGATATTCAGTCACTCTACAAATTGCGAGGTTGAGCCTTCGTGGAGCCAACATTTAATGTTGGACGATTTTTCATCTTTTCTTGTTTGAAAACATCATGGAACATTAATTCAAGTAATTTATTTGTGAATTATTTTTGATCAAATTAATTACAATAGACATGCACACAAAGAGTAACATCCAACAATGCCACTTACAATTTGGTTGCTTTTTCGAAACTCATTAGCTCATTTCTCATGAACTTTAGTCTATTGGAACAAACATCCACGTGTTTTGAATAATTTAACGCATTCATGCATTAATCATGACACTACGTGCATCAATCATCCTTTCACACTAGGTGAATAAGTGAATAACGCGCCTAGTGACAACCATTTACCAAGCAGACACACACGTGTAGGAAATCTTGTTTCCAACGTCGTTGGGCTCATATGACCAATACACTGAACGACTTGAAAGTTCATTCGTTTCACTAAAATCCCCAACATGTCATCCATCATAAGATTGCTCAAAAGTAAGCACGATTAATGCTAGAGTTCCTATGGATGTAAAAGTACACCTTGTTGGTATGAGTAGTTTTTCTACTCCTTCAAAATCTCTGAAACTTTGTAGTGTTACATTCATCATGTCTTGAACTATACGACGTCTTCATCGTACCTTACCTAGCTAGACCAATTGTCCAACCTAGTTTTGGATTGGTTCAACTCTTTTACCATTAGTAACATCTATTTCCCTTGTGGGTGAGACATGGTTATTTGGGTCCGTGCGGGTTATTCATGTGTTGCCCTTCGGATGATATGCTGGCCTAAACAAACCAACATATGTCATCTTCCACGCACTTTGTCAACACCCATGCACGCACACAAAATTTTTGGGCCCCCATTCTAAGATTATTGTAGAGCAAGTACTTTTAACTTTGAAGTTCTTATTGAATGGAAACTCATGAAGAAAAATGCACCATGTTAATTGTGAGGTCATGATTGCATTTTACCTGAATCAACCAATTGAACCCCTTATTGGTTAGGCGTTGGCTTGACTCTAATAATATTTATAATGACATCCCCATGTGGATCGAGGTCAAATCTGTTATAAAATGCGTGATTACTCTTTTGTGACTCTCCGAGTTATAAGACTTCCACAAACCTAACACTTGTACACTCCTATTCACCTCTCATGCACCTGGGATATTTTTATTAGATCACTCGTTGTAAGATCGATTAAGGGTGAACAACTCTAGAGTTATTAATTTATTATTGATGGATCTCGAAAAATAAAGCATAAACTATTGATATATTGGTATTAGAGTTGTTAGACGAGCCTAGCCTTATCGAGAACTCGGCTCATTAAGACTTGAGTTCAACTATGCCGATAAGATGTTCTAACTTGGTGCTCATTTTGTTATCGAGTTGCATAGTACTCAACTCGTTGATGCTTGACTAGTCTCGATTAAGCATATAATATATTTTCCGGGAACGAGCTCGACTAATGTCCAAACCAAATAAATCGAGTTTGAGACTACTTATCATGAATCAAGCTTAAACAAGTTGGTATCGAGCTCTCTGAATTCTGAAAGTTTGTTGAACACGGGTGAGTTACTTCTCCGACGGAATGGCTCGAGCTCCACCTCCTTACGAACCACCATACTACCTGGTACCTCCGCCGCTTCCGAACTACGGATACAGCATCCCCGATGATCGTATAGGAATCAACACTCTCTTCGTCTCCGGTCTCCCAGACGACGTCAAGGCGCGTGAGATTCACAATCTCTTCCGCCGCCGCCCTGGTTTCGAGTCCTGCCAGCTCAAGTACACCGGCCGTGGTAATCAGGTAATCTACCTTCATATTCTACATCTTCTATACTGATTTCTCCTTGTGATTCTGTGTTTAGAATTCTCAATTGGATAATTGTGGTTTCCGACTGCCAGGTTGTAGCATTTGCGACCTTTGTGGATCCTCAATCAGCTATGGCAGCTCTTTTTTCTTTGAATGTAAGTTTCGTTTTACTTTCCTAACCTCAATTTTTCGATTATTTGTGGTTTTGTTCACAAGTTATATGAATGTAAGTTTCGTTTTACTTTCCTAACCTCAATTTTTAGATTATTTGTGGTTTTGTTCACAAGTTATATGAATTTTGTATGATTATCTCATATTCTCATTGTGTATGGTAATTCAAGTTAGTGAACTTAAGTGATGTCATCAACTTGTATTTAAGTTTTGGAGAATTTTGCTGGTCTACTATTTCAGTACTCTGTATAGAAGCTTCCTTTCTGCTAATTAAGTTCTTAAAGGGAACGTACGAAAATTAAGCGATGGATATTGTTTTACACGTTACGAGGAACATGTTCAAGTTCCTCTACTTTTCTTTGCTTCATACATAGACCTTGAGTTCGAGCCCTGCACTGATTGTCTAGGTGCTCCATAGGGGATTTATTCATAATGGTTCCTTACTTTGTATAGTATGTTGCAGGGTGTCAAGTTTGACCCTCAAACTAGCTCCACGTTGCACATAGAATTGGCAAGATCAAATTCGAGAAGGAAAATTATGCCAGGTATGTGTTATTATCATTTTCTTTAACTGCCTGGGCTGTATTATCTATAGTTCTATTTTAATGGTTGATTTTGGTTGTTTCGTTGTAGCATAGATAGTTTGGAAGATCCTGATTTTGTGTTGTTTGCAGGAAGTGGTCCATATGTGGTTATCGATAATAGGAAAAAATCTGATACCGATGTTCAGGAGTCATCAGACAGTGATGGTATGCTTCCTTTCTGCCTCATTCTGACTCTCGTAGATCCTGATTGCATGTCCTTTATTTCCTACTCCCCTCCCCCTTTCACCTTTCATAAACCTTTTGGCATCTTGTCCCCATGATAACTCACAGTCACATTGGTTGGCCAGGGAGAGTTGGATGTGCCCTGGGGATATAGTTATGTACTTATGTTGGGAATATGGGGGTGTGGCCATCTTGTATGCTTGTCAAAAACCCAGAATGATTTTTATGATGTTTTAAATTCTTTTTATTTGTCCCCAAACTACTAGCTATCAATCCTCTGAACTGTTTGGTCTCCTAAATTGACATATATGTGCATCTTTTGAACTTCTAGGAGATAGTGATTCTGATGAATCCGCCAATTCTGAGTCTCAAGATGAACCGGGAGCAGAGAAGAGGTTACACTACACCCTTCTGTCCCTCAGCACTTCCTTTGTGTGTATTTGAGTTCAGCATAAGTTTCTTTATAGCTGCATAATCCTGATTGTGAGTCTGATAATGATAATCTTGTGTGACAGCTCTCAAAAAATAACTGAGGGGAATGATGCTTCTTCTGCGGAGCATGTAAGTAAAGATGATGACTATTTGTTCTTTCGTTTCCCCCCGTTTATTTATGTTATTTTATCATATGATAGCTGATAATGGGGGAATGCGACACCACTTTGTCAATGGTCAGATATTGTTAATGGAGTCTTTTTTTTCTTTTTCGGTCAGACAAAATTTATGTTGATGGAGTCTTCTGCTGATTAAGAACCTGTATGAATCGTGTGGTGTTGGAAACTTATGGTGGGACAGTTATCAGTGATCCCATCATGAAAAGTTCTCCTGATACAAGAAAAAAGCATATAACCGTTGCTCCTGATCTGTTTGCAATTCAATTTATATGTTTGCCCACCCCCCCCTCTCCTGGTAAATGGACTGCTTGTTCCACAATTCAGTTTTACATAACATTTCCTTAGACGAGGAATTATCAATGGATGTAAAGTAGTGCCTGTAGCAGCACCATACACTGGAAAGTACTTTTCATTTCCATTCCCGATTTGTAAAGTCTGCAACATAATTTATTTGTGTGTGAAAACATGAACGCATTTGCTACTTTGTATTGTTTTAATTATGTATTCCAGTCTGCTGTTTATGTATCCGTTCTATAATGGATAAATGTAGCCTTGATTTATTTGGTATCTAACACCAATTAGGATTATCTCAAGACATTGAGCCGATTATCCCATTCACATAACTATTTCGAGACTTCTAGAATTGTTTTCAGGATGTTTTATTGTAGCATTATGTACGGATCATTTGCTACATTTATATACCAGTTGTTTTTTATCTGGCCAGCTTCACTTTGAAGCTGCTTGAAAATTCTTCAATGTTGATCAAATCTCTAGAGGAACTTGGACCATTATATGAGAAACTCAACTTGCACTATGAGTGTTCTCTTTTTGTACCTTACTTTATAGGACCAAACCAGTGAGTTTAAAATAGTGACCATCACTACAATACTCTGTTAAGTTCCAAGTGACATGTATATTGTACTTATTGATTTCATTTGATTGTGGTCAACTAAGATGTTGGGGTGAGGAGAGAGGGGTTTTTGAGAGACAGTGAGAAAAGCTATTCATGTATACTAACCACTACTAAAAAAAATTGTTAAATCAGTCTGCTAGCCTTGTTTCAATCCAGGCTCTGCACCTACATTTAAGTTGTAATCAGCAGTGACCATATCATTTTTCTGTTACTACTTTGGCTTCTTATAATTTTCCATAGATCAGCTCTGTCATGTATAAACGAGCTTTATGCTATGCTCATGTATTGTCTTTGCTGGAGACCCTTAACTTGTTTTTTTCTGTGATGAACTCTTATAGGAGCAAATAGAAAAGAGGGCAGATGGCGCATGCTCAACCTTGTTTATCGCTAATCTAGGTCCAAACTGTACGGAGGACGAACTGAAGGAAGCATTTTCCAAGTAAGTTGACCTTTGACATACTTAGACTCACACTCTCTCCTTTTTTTTAAAAAAAAATCCCTTCAGATAAATTGTTTCCCAAAATTCATGTCTACTTTTATTACTTGGGCTCTATTCTCTTCGTCTGAACTAAACTGAACTGAATTTATTTGTAGTATAAAGAACAACAAAGCAGAACTGAATTGAATTGAAATTAATGGTTTTTCAGATGAAGAGAACATAGCCTTACTATAGTTCTCTGGAATCTTAAGTATTCAAAAGTACAGTAGAATTAGAAACCCCATTAAGGAATAAACTACTTATAGTAATGAAAATTCACACTCCCAGCTTGGGACCAGGGCAGAGCCCAAGTTGGGACCGGTTATAAATAAGAAGTAAGAATAACTCCATATTTTAATATTCCATGGCTTTTCCAGGTCCCATATTAAGTAATTATTCTACCAATATAGTAAAAAATGACATAATATTTAATCAAAAGTTATGTGTGTTCCATTAGATGAAATTTAAGATATAAATACTTGTTGAAAGTTATACTATGTGAGAGTGACTTCAACTTTGGAGTTCCAATCTCATCTTTTAACTCTAGAGTATTTAGCAACTGATCTGCATGAACCTTCTAGGTGAACCCAAAACATCTCAAACTTGTCAAAAAAGTTCAAAACTTCTTGACACTAAACTTTCTATGCTTCTGTCCTATCATCCTCTGGATTATCTACCTCGTATGGAAATCTTTCCCTCTTCGCCTTCCCGGATTTGTCCTATTTCTTTCCAATTCTTCTATTCTATCTCTTCTTCTTGGGATTGTACTTTGAGAAGTCAACCTGCAACTGTGATAACTTATATCAGATACCGAGGATTTAATAGCATCAAGATTCAAGCCAAAGGTGGAATGCCAGTTGCATTTGCTGATTTTGAGGTATACTTTTTCTTTAATTGTTACTCCCAACATACCTAGAGTTCGTAAACCAAGTACTACTAATCCGCTTTAAAATATTCTGCCAAATCATGTTACTACTCAGATAGGAATTTGTTATTTGTAGTTAAATTTTATGTATGAAAATTAACATCATATTTTACCTCTGGCAGGGAGTTGAAGAAGCAAGTAAGGCTATGGAAGCTCTTCAAGGAAGCTTACTACCATCTTCAGACCGGGGCGGCATGCACATGGAGTAAATCCCAGTTCTTTATCTTTTGCATTATATATACTGATGTCATTTTATCAATGAAATTAATCTCTCTGTTACCTTGTAGATATGCAAGATCAAAAATGAGGAAGCCGTGAAAGGCACTTGGGAGGATTATATGTCCAGTGCCATCATGCTAGGGAGTAAGGATTCTTAACCGAAACATCATCCTTTAGTTTTCTTGTTATACATCTCAAGTTTATCACTGGCAATGCAATCTGGCTTGCGGTACTCACTGAAGTATCAGGATTCCATATTATTTGCTGCTCCAGGAATGATGTTGCAGAATTTTCAAGATCTGATGTGATTTCTCACTTTTCATCATCGAAAAGCTCATAACATCAGAGAACTAATTTTCAAGTTCTTGGGCTGCTTCACAAGTCCACTGAAAAAACATGTACTATATCAAATCAGAACACTCCCTAAACGTGCAACTAATTTTATCTTTGATCGGTAACATGAATGAGTAGCCTATGGATTTGCATAATAATTAGTATATATTGTAATATCCATGAAGGCTGTTAATCTCTTTCCATACTACTACCTCACAAGCGAACCGTTTATGAAATGCTTCTAGAGTGATTCAGTTAGTCACAGAGTCATCTGAAGATGGTTCGTTCAAGGTGTAGGCTTTGTTTGGAAATCCACCAACTTTTGGAGAATGCCAACTCATGATTTTACACTGATTTGTAGACTTGGTATGCAGTAGTTCTAAGGATTATTGATTCTTAAGAAGTTGTTTGTTGTGTTTCTATACTATATGCCCAGTTTACATTAAAGCGAACGATTGTATGAGGAGGACAGACAAATTGGCAGACAACATTTGATTTAAGATTGTGATGATACGATGAAATGAAAGAAAGCAAAAAAATTTATGAGAAAGTAAAATTGAACCTTCCTCATCATGGCCATCAATTATCAATCATGATGGTCTTTCTGGACTCTTTTGATTGATGTATAGTTGTTCATAGAACAAGAAACAAGTGGTCCACTGAAAATGTGAGAGTAGTTCCTTTACGCGTTTCTTCATAAAAACTAAATGTCATAAGTCTATGGTGAATTACATCTTGCCCGTGGATGAGATATATTTCAAGGGCTGCGGGCCGTGTTAAACGCAGAACACTTTTTACTAAACGCAGAACATTTTTTAACATATTGTAAAAAGTACCTCAAGTAGTATAAATATGAAAATTGATCCCATATTTATGTTATATTCTACAAAATCCCACATTTTCACAATTATATAATCGTAAACACATAACAACACAATACAATAACAAAAACTCATGTCTTCCAAGTATTGGCCGGACTTTGGCAACTATGACGGATCTGAAGAGGTATTAATTTGTTCATTATCTTAATTTAATATTTTATAGGTGTTTATTATTAGTTTATTGCGTTAATTTTTTAATTTATTTAAGATTTCATTATAATTTCGGAAAAAACGCGAAAAACCAAAAAACGAATACTGTTGTGGCGACCCTCTGGCCGCCAGCGAATCTGGCGACCTTGAGATTTCTCGCACCAGGGTCGCTATTTCAGCGCTTGTGGCGCCATGCGTCCATCTGCTTTTAATTGATTTTTTATTTTTTTTTCTTTTTAAAAGCCGTTTAAGTAATTAGACTATATTTTGGACAGTTTTTTACTAATACTTTTTAAAAAAGTGATTAATTATTGTTTTAGCGTATATGATTTGATTAAATTTGTTTTTATTTGTTTCTGACATTGATCTTATGTTTGAATTTGTCAGCGTTTCCTTCGACATTTGTTCTCTATTATTCTTCAGACTACCATATGTAGTAGAATTACACATGGAAGCGATCTAACAGGATTGTTGAAGAATACAACGTTAACCATTTGGGATGCACCCATGACCAATAGGTTTTATTTTGAGGCTCTTGATTGTAGTCTGAACGATGTAATGAGAGGTCCCGATGGCAGGGAATTGAACAAGACGTTTGGTGGATTAGTTGTCGTATTTGGTGCGGATTTCAGACAAATTTTGCCCGTTGTACCAAAGGATAGTACGCAAGATATAGTTCACGCCTCTCTCTGCTCATCTAAAAAGTTTTGGAGTTCATGTCGTGTACTGAAGCTTACAAGCGTCAACAGTTATTAGACATTTCATATTAATTGTCATGTTTATTCTAATTTATACAGTTCAAAGTGTATATTATTCATATCAATTCATAATATATTGACTTTATATTATATGATAACAGTCTGGCCGATCACACATTGAGAATGAGACTATTAGGGAGTTTGCTGAGTGGTTGTTGAAAGTTGGAGATGGTGAAGTTGGTGGTATTAATGATGGTGATGTAGAATTCAAATTACACGAATATATTCTTATCCGCTTCACTCTTGAATCAATTGATGCAATCGTTAAAAGTACATATCCTAGCTTATTATCACATGTCGGTGATGGTCAGTACTTCCAGGATAGAGCTATTCTTGCTCCAACTATTGAGATATTCCAGGAGGTGAATGATTATATAATATCAATTTTTCCTGGAGATGCCACCGAATTTATGAGGTCAGACGCCATTTGTCCTGATGAAGATGATATTGTAAATAGAGATGATGTTTACTCCGTTGGGTTTCTGAACATTATTAGGGCGTCTGGAATACCAAATCATATATTTAGATTGAAGATAGGCGCTCCTATTATGCTAACCAGGGACATTGACCAATCCGCCGAGCTTTGTAACGAAACTAGATTGATTGTCACTACAATTGTCAAACATGTTATTGAGATGAAGACTATGTATGGAAAGAACGCAGGAGTGAAGGTTTTCATACATGGGATGGTACTCACACCTACCTTCTGATCTTACTAAGTTTCCATTAGATTTCAGTTTGCTATGCAATAACAATAAACAAGAGTCAAGGATAACCACTAGCTCATGTTGGACTCTACCTCCCGAATCCCGTTTAGTAATAACTAATTAGTATTTATGTTCAAGTAATAACTAAATTTTTCGTATGCCATTATGCAGTTGACGATTACTCATCGCTTTGAAGATTGTAATAAATTATTTTTAAATATTATTTAGTTATATGATGTATTCACACTTGAATTGTTTTACATTTATGTACCTTTTGTTTTATATTTAAGACATCGTACTTTAAATCTTGTGAAAAGTTAAGTACTAGTACTCTACTAAAATCCCTAGTTAAAATAACATCGTACAAGTGGTTATGATCTTCATGCTCATTGTCGTCCTCCTCGACCCTATCATAACCCGGTCCAAAAATGGCTTCTTCACCATCATCATACTCCGGTGAAGGTATAAAATATCTCGGCTCGTCATCATTTAAGGGAGGTTCTTCGCCTGAATCCGTTGGATATCTATCCAGATCAATATATGGATTACGCTGACAAATTCAAACATAAGATCAATGTCAGAAACAAATAAAAACAAATTTAATCAAATCATATACGCTAAAACAATATAACCAATCACTTTTTTAAAAAGTATTAGTAAAAAACTGTCCAAAATATAGTCTAATTACTTAAACGACACTTAGTTAAACTATAACTAATCAGCCTTGCCGGTATGAATCGGCAAAGAAATTGGTCGCTAGATTCTGGCAGCCTTGAGGGCTGCCACAACATCGTATTCATTTTTTTTTTTCGTTTTTTTCGCGTTTTTTCCGAAATTCTAATGAAATCTTAATTAATTTAAAAATACGAATGCAATAAACTAATAATAAACACCTATAAAATATTAAATTAAGATAATGAACAAATTAATACCTCTTCAAATCCGTCATAGTTGCCAAAGTCCGGCCAATACTTGGAAGACATGAGTTTTTATTATCGTATTGTGTTGTTATGTGTTTACGATTATATAATTGTGAAAATGTGGGGTTTTGTGGAATATAACATAAATATAGGACCAATTTTCATATTTATACTACTTGAGGTACTTTTTGCAATATGTTAAAAAGTGATCTGCGTTTAGTAAAAAATGTTTTGCGTTTAACATTCCTGTATTTCAATTTCGATTTCAATTAGGAACCAGGAAACATTATAGATTTGGAAAATTATTGACTAAACAGGACAGTACTAGTCAAGTTGGAATGTATAGGGAAACACCAATCTAGTGGTGCTTGTATCCTTGACACATACCACAATTCAGGAAAGGTGGATTTTTAGACTAGTCTGGTTCATGTATAGTTTACTCCCTCAGTTTCATTTATTAAGTTTATGTTCTGTTTGTCTGAATAAAACTGAACAGATCTGAACTGAATTTATTTGTAGTATAAAAAACAACTAAGCATAATTGAACATAATAGAACATACTGAATTGAACGAATCTGAACTGAACTGAACTAAACTGAACTGAAATTAATGAGTTTTCAGATGAATAGAACAGAGCCTAAATATGATATAAGTGTATTCATTTACATACTTTACTATAAATGCTACATTTTCAATTTTATGATATTCTATCCGATGTCCACTTTTTTTTTTTACATTACATTCATACCATATTGTACATTATTGGGCATGGAGGAACAAATTCATATCGTCGTGATTTGGAGTGCAGAAGTCGTCTAGTTCTTAGATTACTACTCAGTACTACTGGTCACTACACAATTAACTAGCAAAATTCTAAACGCATCTACTTTTTCTTGGTCACAAATCACAATCCGATGAATCTTAAATGAGAAGTTTAGAACTATTCTTCCTTAAATAATTGCACTTGGGTGAAAGTTACAAGACTAGATCAAATTTGCTGCAAAAGGTACAACCTGCTCCAACTACAGTCATGAGTCATGACTCATCTCTTGATTCTTGACCATCAACAAATACAAAGTTTTGGAAAATGTAAGATTTTTTTAAAAGATGAGAAAATTAAGGTTTTTTTGTGGTTTTTGAGTTGTAACGGTGTGACCGGCCGAGTTTCTTAAAAAACCGCCGAGATACACTTTTTTCGTTATGCTTTTAATAGATTGTGTTATGGTTTTAAGTTGTTAGCATTAAAGTTTCAGTTATATTTTTAACACATTTTGTTAATATTTTAAAAGATGATGTAATGGTTTTAATGCGTCTGTATTGTATGTTTCAATTATAATTTTATCCTCTTTCGTTAATTTTTTAAGAGATGGTGTGATGGTTGTAACTTTTAAGGACCTACATGATAATCTTAAGATGGCTTGTTATAGTTTTAAATTACAATCTAATATCAATAAATCACTATTATTAAACAAGTCTAAAAGTTTCAGGGATGTCATTAAAACATCAATAAACAACTTAAAATAAGCCACTTGAACCATTCTGTCATTACAATATCGAAACATGTAAAACCTATTCTCATAGGAAAAAAGGTACATTAAACATGTCGGTGTTTTTTGATGCAAATGCAAACTAAGTTATTAAAATCGGTTTTTTTTTTCCGATTAAACTCGTTGGTGAAATTTATTTTTCTGCCTCTTGATGCTTGTGTTTGTTGCTTCAACACTACAGTGACACATTTGAGAGACATATCATCAAACTCGATGATCATCAACACCTACTTAAAACATTCAGTAACTGGGTTAAAACCATAACAACTCTCATCAAAATTATCACATTGGTGCTTAAAATCAAAGAAGGAACATACAACACAAGCTAAAAACAGTAACATTGATGTTTAAAACCATAACGGTGCATCTTAAAACTATGACAAAGTAGGAACATGCAATACAAATTAAAAACAGTAACATTGATAAATAAACTATCACAGTGCATCTTAAAACTATAATAAAACATTTGTAAAAAATTAAATCATAAATATTTTGTTGAGAAATTTGTTGGGAAATTTCTTGGGAAATTTGTTAGGAAATTTGTTAGATATTTTGTTAGAAATATCTGTTTAGATTTTGATCAGCAACATGATGACTTATCTTAGTCTCAGAAATGTGATTAGTACTCTTGGTTCACTTGAACATTGTAAAAGAGGAAATCCACTAAGTATGATAGTCTAGCTAATCTTGTATAGGATGTTAGGTCTCGAAATGTAATTTTTATTTTATGAAGAGAAGACCAAGAAGAAGACATCCAAGCAGAACAAGCTCAACGACATTGAAGACTTGAAGAAACTGCACAAGATTATCGAATCGTTTTCGGATATCTTAGCGGATATCTTGAAGACACGAATAGTTTTATACAAACTGTGTCACAAGAGATATCTGAGAAATAAGAGGCCTATCTGAAAACAAGGAAAGTGTCCACAGATATCTATTCTCAGATACCTTGAGCATTAACCACATTTCTGAAAAAGAAATATATATTGCAAACAAAGTTGTTTCAATAAATAGTGGTATCTGAAGATTAAAGATAAGGACGTGCAAAGAATCAGATAACACTAGTCTCTGATACAAAGCATAGTTCCGTTGGCACTACAGGACAAAAAGTATAGTACAATGCATTTAATGCACGGACAGAGATGTCTGAATAAAAGCAAACACACCAACTGAAGAAGAAGACAAAACCTGCTACAGTACTATACACAAATATCAATAGTTTGAATTTGAGCCTAACGGATACTATTCAAACGGTACTCAAATTCATCTATAAATATCAACACTTAGACTGCTTGAAGAGACACGACACACTTTGAAAACGCTGAACATCTTACTCTCTCAAAGCAACTTACTTATCCTCAAAGCTTTACATTTCAAAGCTTTTGATCTTGAGTAACACTGAAGTTCTAAGTGTCCTGATCCTAAACAAGTACAGCTATCTGTGAAAGAGTTGAAACGAAAGATCAAGTATCTGAGATTCATTCTCTTGAACATTTATCTAAGACTTGGGTCAGTAAAAAGAACAAGATACCATACATTGAAAAGTGTATTAAGTATACTTGTTTCACAGAGCTATCTGAATAACTGAATAAGTTATTAAAGAAGCTCATCTGACAACTCAAACCAAAACCAACACCATAACTGGCGTGGAGTACAGGAAGTACTTAGTTTGAAAAATCAGGGAATAACTCCAAGGTTACCGGAGTATAGGAAGTACTTGATTTGGGAAACTAAGGAATAACTCCAAGGTTATTGAGTATAGGAAGTACTTAGCTTGGGAAGCTAGGGAATAACTCAAAAGGTTTCTGAGTATAGGAAGTACTTGGCTGAGAAAGCCGGGGAACAACTCAGGGGGAACATTTGGTTGGGAACCAATTGTTTAAGAATCTTAGAATAGGATTATTGTAAGGTGAACTCAATTATCTGTTCTAGTGAATTCTAGGTCTCTGGTAGACCGAAGTGGATTAGTTGGAGGATTACGCCACCTCAGATACCACTATACTTGTGTTATTTACCTTTCAGTATTTACATTTCAACACACACACACACACTTTAAGCTTTACGAACTTATCTTTATTAAGTCTTCCGCTCGATTCTAAGTATCGATATCTGCTCGGATATCCGAGAAATAGTTTTATCGACAAAAGTTTTAAAAGACTATTCACCGCCCCCCTCTAGTCTTTTACTTTGCCGTTATCTGGACCAACAAGTGGTATCAGAGCAGGAGGTTCACAAGCCTTCTGCATTGAACCTAGATCCCCAGATAGGTGAAGGAACTTTGTCCATTTTCGAGGACTATTTAATTTGTGTGTTTAGTGTGCAGGTATGTCTCTGAGTGATGCACCCATTCTCAAACCAGAGAATTACGAGAAATGGAAAAATAACATGATGCTCCACCTTGAAGCCATAAGTGACGAAATGATCGAAGTGATAAAGAATGGCCCAATAGTCATTCAACAACTCAAACAAGTCATGGAGGTTTCTAATGGTAGAGACAGAGATCAAAGCGAAGGATCTTCACAAACCGATGCGTCAACAAGTGGGAGATCTACTAGTCAAGTCATTTACGAACCAAAGCCCAGAGAACTCTGGACATCGGAAGATGCCAAAGAAATCGTCTGGATGGTCAAGCTCGTAATATCATCATCAGATCGACACCTGAGCACATACAGTGTAAACTGTGGGGTGCTAAAACGGCGAAAGTTGCCTGGCAACTAATTGAAGAAATCTGTGCTAGAACTGAGAAAACAAAAGAAAACAAGTTCGAAGTTCTCAAGTTGAAATTTCAAAATTTCAAACAAGGACCCACTGAAACTATGGAAGAACTTGATTTCAGATTTACCACTCTCATGAGTGACATGGCAGCTCTTGGGGAAAGCAACAGATACTCCCAGTCAGAAAAGATTAAGACTATTGTCAGAAGTCTTAACCACAACTGGGAGCATACCAAATTCTTTTATTTTAACCAAGGAATGCCAAATATCACTCCAGTGGAACTTTTCTCTCATCTTGCTACTGTTGATTATGAGACAACTCAAAGGGAACAAACAACTGAAAAATTGCAAAACGTTGCTCTAGTCACTCAAGGAACTTCTGAAAAGAAGAAAAGCAAGGAAGAAACTGAGGATGCTCTTGCTGCAAAACAAATGAGCAAATATATCAGTCGAGAAATTGAAAGAAGGAAAGCCAAAGAGAAGCTGAAAAAGCATCTAGGCTCAAACTATCACCAGTACAAAAATATGCAAAGCTCGCTGAACAAGCCATTTCGAAAGCATCATGTCTTGAGGAAGCGAAATTGGAAATGATATCTGCTTTCTATTGTCGTAAACACGCCACTTCAAGAAGGATTGTCACCGCCTCAACAAACTAAGGACGGTGACAAGAAAGATAGGAGAATCTTCGAAGAAGCGAGCTTTGTTAACTGAAGAAAGAAAGAAAATCCAAATTCAACTGGATGCTCTAGACGTTGAGACAGATTCTGAAGATGACAATTCAGATGACTCAACATTACCATCACCAGAATTATGTGGAGTTACGCATGATATAATCGACTTCGGCCTCAAGAAGAATGAAATGTGTGGAGTTGTTGAAATTGACGGTCCAGACATCTCCAACATAGAAATCTGTCTTATGGCTGATGAGGTAACACATACTTCTTGTTATACTTATGAAAGTGATGAAGAGGAAATAAAAAATCTAGAAAATCTCAGGAAAGAACTTGACATCTATGAAAGAGAATTTCTAATGATCCGAGCTAGAGCCGAAAACCTTGAAGAAGAAAAGAATTCTCTTGCAAAGGAAAATTCTCAATAAGTTAAAGTATCTGAGAGAAAGGATGCTGAAAATGCATCTCTCAAAGCTCAGATATCTGAGACTGAAAAGTCACATAAAGAAGCAATGGCTGAATTACAAAAGAAATATGAAGATCTTCTTTCTGAGAATAAGGAACTCAAGAAGAAAGAATTATCTTTTCAATCTTATGCCAAAGCTAGTGACACTCTTACTGAAGTACAATCTTACTTAAGAGATCCTTCAGAAAAGAAAGGACTTGGGCTGAATACACAGACAAATTGCTCTATCACTCTGAATAAGAGTAAGGAGAGAAGAACATTCGTAAGTACTCAGCAAGACGGTTCCCATGCAATCTATAGTATCGGTGAAAAGACAAAGATTGTTGACAAAGGAAAGGCAGTTGCGACTAAACCTTTGTGGGAAAAACAAGTCAAAAACAAAAATGTTGGGCACGTCTCTGAAAAGAAACACAACACTGAATAGTGTAAACACCCACAGTGCTATGTCTCTCAAAAAGGTAGAATTGCAAGAGCTGGCAAATTCTCCCATGTCACTTTTTTCGGAAAGAAATTGGACCAACCAGAGACTAGCAAAGCTGCTGAGAAAAGATCTCATATAGCTTCAAGTGCTCGAAACGGTATTGGCTACAATGGCATCGGAAAACAACTTGCTCATGAGTACAAGCAGGAGCAAGAACGATGGCTGAAAGCTAGAATTGCTCAAAGCAATTATCAGAAGTGGAAGTTAAATCAAGCCACTGAAAATCTAAATGCCAGGGCTAGAAGAAATCTGGCAAGTAAAGCTAAGTTTGCTGAAAAGCAAACTCAGAAACCTGACAGGTATCTGAAAGCACCATATGGAGCACCTAGGAACACACCAAGGAAGAAAATAATTCTTACTAATGATAACATTCATTCAAATAGAATTCCTCCTTACGTTTCTGTCAGACCAAAGAATACTTCAAAGAAATTCATTCAAAAATGGATTCCTACTGGAAGATCTTTTAATTCTGACGGTTCCATCAAGGACATGAGAACCTAATCTCCTGTTTCCTGTTGTGTGCAGAATGCTTCCTGGACTAAAGCACAATGGCTATTTGATAGTGGATGCGGAAAGCACATGACAGGAGACAAAGCAAATCTGGTCGATTACAAAGCTTGCAACACAGGACCAGATATCAGATTTGCTGGAGGAGAATTAAATCCCTCTCTGGGATTTGGCAACGTCAAATTGGGGACTTTAACAATCACTGACGTATTACATGTTAAGGATTTGAAATATAATCTACTTAGCATGAGCCAGTTTGCAGACAAGGGTTTTACTATAAAATTCAAAGCTAAATACTGCAAACTAATTGACAATGAGTCAAAGCAGACAGTCTTAGTTGGTCGGCGGAAAGGCAGTCTTTATGTTGCCGATTGGGCATCTGCCACAACTGAAGAATGTCTCATGGTGAGTCAATTTGGTCACACAGAAGAGCACTGGTTATGGCACAAAAGAACGAGTCACTTGAACTTCAAAACTCTGAACAGACTTGCCAAGAAAGAGTTAGTGGTTGGCCTTCCCAGAACATCTTTCAGAAAGGATGGTATCTGTTCTGCCTGTCAGATGGGGAAACAATCTAAGATCTCTTTCAAGTCCAAAATCAGACACTCTAGTGTTAGACCACTGCAACTATTGCACATGGATCTTTTTGAATCATCTGTAACTAGTTATGCAGGAAAGAAGTATGAATCGTTGTTGTAGATGACTTCTCAAGATTCACTTGGGTTGTCTTTCTGAAACACAAATCTGATGCCAGGGTGGAGATACCAAACTTGCTGAAAAAGCTTGAAGTCATGAAAAATGACAAGGTATCTGCAATCAGAACAGGCCATGGTATTGAGTTTGTCAACCAGTACATAAAGGAGTTTTGTACCTGCAAAGGTATACAACACCAACTTTCCTCTGTAAGAACACCCCAACAAAATGGTGTTGCAGAAAGGAAAAACAGAACCCTTAAAGAAGCTGCAAGGACAATGCTAGCTGACACTGAAATAAGTGAAATTTATTGGGTTGAAGCTGTAAACACAGCTTGCTACACTCAGAACAAATGTTTGGTAAACAAACACCATGACAAGACCCCCTATGAAATCTTGGTTGGTAGACCCCCTAATATCAAACATCTGAGAGTATTTGGTTGTAAATGTTTTGTTCTAAACAATGGGAAAGATTATCTAAGAACATTTCAACCAAAGGCAGATGAAGGTGTATTTCTTGGTTATTCCACAAATAGCAAAGCCTACAGAGTTTACAACAAAAGAACAAAGAAAATTGAAGAATCAATTCATGTTGTATTCTATGAAGGAAATAAGAAAACACTTCCTAATGATGAACTCTCAGAAAGGCTCAAAGAACTATTACTGAGGGATTCTAAAGAAGAATCCTCAGAAAGGAGAAACATCATTATGGAAAGTGAGGATGACTCTGACGTAGAAAAGCTTGAAATGCCTAGTAACAACAAGATGACTCACAGACATGATGAGGAATTTCCTATGAGTTTTCCAGAAATGGAATAGGTTACTGAGAACCTTCATCATGAAGAGGTATCTGAAATTGAGACTGCTGAAATGCAAGTTCCAGATATCTCTAACACTGAAAAAGTGTCAGATATCCATGACATTTCCCATATGTCAGATATCTCAGATACTGAAAAAGTATCAAATCATAATCTTAGTGATTCACATTCAAGTCACTTGGATATTGATCCTACTAGCACTAAACCTATGATGAGATGGATCAAAGATCATCCTGCCAAGGATGTAATTGGACCAATTAATCAAGGTGTTAGGACTAGGAGAGCAATAGCTGAAAATGCTAATTCTCTCTTTGGATGTTTCATCTCGAATATTGAACCTAAAAATATAGAAGAAGCATTAGGAGACCAAGACTGGATCTCTGCAATGCAAGAAGAGTTGGATCAATTTGAGAGAAACAAAGTCTGGAAACTAGTTCCATTTAGAGAAGGAATATCTGTGATTGGAACTAAATGGGTTTCGAAACAAGATGAATGAATCTGGTGAAATAACCGAAACAAAGCAAGATTGGTTGCCAAGGATTTACCTGCATCAAGGCTTAGATTTTGACGAGTCATATGCACCATGCGATTGGATGCAATAAGACTCTTTCTAGCCTTTGCAGCTCATAAATATTTCAAAGTTTATCAGATGGATGTCAAAAGTGCATTCTTGAACGGTGAACTTGCAGAAGAAGTTTATGTTGAGCAACCACCTGGCTTTGAAGTTTCCTCAGAAAGTAGAATGGTCTATAAACTACAGAAAGCTCTGTATGGACTGAAACAGGCTCCAAGAGCATGGTATGACACTTTGGCCAAATACCTTCTGGAAAGTGGTTTCAAGAAAGGTGAAGTTGATAAAACTTTATTTACCTTAAATCATGACGGGAGACTACTCTTAGTTCAAGTATATGTTGATGACATCATATTTGGATCTAAGGACAAGCAACTTTGTAATGACTTTGCAAATCTCATGAAAAGCAAGTTTGAGATGAGCATGATGGGAGAAATGAATTATTTTCTAGGATTGCAAGTCAAGCAACTCAATGATGGAATATTCATTAGTCAAACAAAGTATGCAAAAGATATGCTCACAAAATTCAATCTTAAGCCTTCTGAAAAGAATGCTAAGATACCTATGAGCATTGGAACCAAAATGACCTATACTGAATTAGATAAGAGTGTTGAAGAACATAAGTATAGGAAATTGATAGGTTCACTACTTTACCTCACTGCAAGTAGACCTGATATTCAATACGCTGTTGGAGTATGTGCTAGATTTCAGACAAATCCAATGCAAACACACTACAACATTGCTATGAAAATACTAAGGTATGTAAATGGTACAGTAGATGTAGGATTGTGGTATCCTAAGGAAAGTGGATTGAGTTTAGCTGGGTACTCAGACGCTGATTATGCTGGATCACTGCTTGATAGGAAAAGTACCTCAGGAACTTGTCAGTTTCTGGGTACTAGACTCATCTCATGGTTTAGCAAGAAGCAAAACTCAATTGCAACTTCTACCACAGAGGCTGAATATATTGCTGCTGGTTGTTGTGCAACACAAATTCTGTGGATACAACAACAACTTAAAGACTATGGACTCGATGAGAAGAAAACTCCCATTTTTTGTGACAACACAAGTGCTATTGCGATTACACAGAATCCTAAATTTCATGCCAGAACAAAGCACATTGATGTTAGACATCACTTCATCAGAGACCATGTCGAAAAGGGAAATATAGAGATACTCAAGATTGGCACTGAAGACCAACTTGCAGATATCTTCACTAAGCCACTACAAGAAAGTAGATTCTTAGCCTTAAGACATAGTGTTGGACTAATGGAACTACCAATGAACTAAAAGAGTTCAGGTATCTGGAACGGGCATCCAGAGAAGAGGTATCTGGAACGGGCAGCCAGAGAAGAGGTATCTGGAACGGGTATCCATAGAAGAGAAAAGAGAAATCTGGAACGGGTATCCAGAAGTCAAAAAGGGCTAAAAAGCAAAAAGATAGCTTAAGATCTCTGAGACGGGAACTCAGATATCTGAATCATTCTATAAACAGGGAACACAAAAAGAGAATAGTATAACTATCTGCAGTCGACTACTCTCTTGAAACTCGCATTATTTCTATCTTGACGAAAAACTTGAAAAAATCCTAAGTATAAGACAGATTCAGATGCAAACAGTGTTCTTGGTCATACATTGTCAGATTCGATAGCAAGTCGCCAAAATTCATTAAATGGGCACAATTACACTTGTTGATTGTGATCATTGCTGAAGAAGCAATGGTGACCCTTGATGAAATTAAACGATTGATCTGTACGGTGAAAATTAATTCACAGTAAATAGTGGACTGTTGAAATTCAGACATGGCCCACTAAGCATTTAATGCCGAACTAGCTTTTGGTCACGCCTGCTTGCAAATCACAGATACGTACACACAAAATCAATTTGTATGTATTTGTCTGTTGGGATTCAACTGCTATATATATAGGTTTTTGGCATAAGAAATCACTTTTGCCTAATCCGAAAACTCATCTTGCACGAAAATAGCAAATCCTTCTCTTGATTCTCTGCAAAACTTCTACAATCTCTGCAAATCAAGATTAAGTTTTTCTGCAAAGAATTACTAAATCAAATCTCTTTCAAACACCAATTTCAAATCCCTACACTATATAAAGAGATGGCCCCTAAAAGTTCAACTACACTGAAATCTCAATCCTCCACTGGTACTGCTGAAAAGCAAGCACCAGAATTGGTTATTGTGAACAACCGACTGGTAGGAGATTTTAATCCTGGCCATTGGACTTCAAATCACAGAATGATTTGGGGTGGTGCCATGGTTGAGGAATACTTCACGGCTGGAATAGAGAACCAAGCCGACAGAAAGCTAATTCTTGACATGCTTGAAAAGGCACAAATCAAGGGCTTTCTATCCGCTGCCTAGTGGAATTTCATCACTCGATGTGTTGGAATTCTACAACAACTCCAGGATTATTTCCTGTGTTTCTGAAGGCACTGAAATAGTGTCTGTCAAAACCTCAGTCTAAGGAAAGGAAATCCTTCTGGACTTAACAACTTTCTGTAAGTTGTTTGAGTTTCAAAATCTTGGAAAGGATTTTGAAATAAACACCAAAGATGATGAACTCCTTGAAGGTGTTAAAGAATCATGCATGGCGTGTGTGATCTTGAAAAATCGATACACCCACCGAGTTCAAGCTTGTCGACATCCGAACCGGACATCGATGGTTCATTGGGATGTCTTGGCTTGCATTCTTCATGATGCTTTGATGGTCTACAAGGAGGTGACGGATAAGCCAAGAACGATGGATCATGATGTTCTTGCTGAATCAACAAGACAAAAGGCTGGAAAACCCTTTTAACTGGGGAAAGTACGCCTTCATGAAGTTTGTGAAGAAAATTCAAGGCTTCGAGCCTAAAATTACCAAAGGACTAGCTGAGCCAAAGGCCACAGTAGGATATGGTCTGAAGATATGCTACTTGCTGGAGAAGCTTGGCATTGAGCTCAGAGAGACGGCTGAAATAGCCAACAGTAACCTACTCTACAAATATGAGTATACAAACTTGATGAAAAAGGTTACTGGGTCTCAGAAAGGTTCCAAGAAGCGAAAGTCTGAAAAGGTATATGAAGAAAAGGTTGCGACCAAGAAGCCCAGAACTTCAAGAAAGAAGTCTGCTGGCAAAACAGAAGACACACCCAAAGAGGTTGTCGATTCTCAGATATCTACAGGCATTGCCGATGAACTGATAAAGGCAGATGAAATCATCAATGCTGCAAAAGAGTCATCAACTACTGAACAAGTAGACTCAGCAAGAGAAAGTGCTTCCAGAAATGTGAAGACTATTACAGAAAGCCTTGCTGATGAACTCATAAATGCTGCCAAAAGTGGTGAAAAACACCAAGCCCTATCTGCAGAAACCGCAGGAATAATGGACCAATCAGTTCCTAATGCTGATGAGAGCTCTGACAATGAAGATGATGAACTAGTCATCTCTCAAGTCCTAGAAAGAACAAAGAGGGCTAAGGTTACTGTAATGAATCGGTGATAAGGTATCAAGAAGAACCTACACCACAAAGTTCTTTGAACCTATAGCAAAGGTTGTTGGTGCAAACACATCATCAGGGAACGTTTCTTACGCACAACTCCAAGAAGCCCTGATGAGTGGTCATTTAGTGCTGGCAGATGCTGATGAAAATGCCACATCTAAAAATCTGGAAGAACATTCTACTGACCAATCCTCTGCTTCCAGACAACCACAACAACCACAACAGCCACAAGTGGTTGATGAAATGGTAAATGAACTCCATTTCGAATTACCAGCAATGCAGTATGCTGAAGAAAATCCTGCAAAAGAGCAGGTTCCCCAACTCAATGAGAGGGATCAAACTGAGACATTTCCTCAGAATGATCAACCAGGGGAGGCAACTGAGTTGCATACTCAGGAAAGGTGTGAAGTACCAGAAACTTCAAGCAAAGAAACTACACTGGGACAAGAAGACCAAAGTATAGAAAGGTCACAAGTTCCAGAGACCAATCAGCCTGAAATTGCTCAGGTAGCTGACCGGTTTAACTCTTATCTTGTGAAAAATTTTATGCTTATACATCTTGTTACTCATAAAATTTCTTTGTTACAGGCTGAGTTAGAAACACAAAAACAAGAGGAAGCTGAAAAGCTTACCTCAGAAACTGAGAAGGAGGTTTCCTCAACCTCGCCTCTTAAGATATCTGAGCCTGTGCCACAGGTAATAATTGATTCTTAAGATAACACTTCTTCAGTTATAAGTTTATGCGCTTAATCATTAAAATGAATGTTTCTAACAGGCTCCAACTGAGAAAGAGGAAGATAAGGCAGAAATGCCAGAAGAAAACCCAGAAACCGACAAGGTTTCAAGAATGAATCATTGAGCCTTCCAGCATGAAGGTATATGAAAATCAATGATAAACATTCTTCACCTTGGGTTAACTAAAATCTTCTCTAAATTATTCAATGCTTTCTACTCACAGGCTCACTCAGAAGTAGAAGTGCAAGGGGACGAGTTGCGACATCCTCGCACTTATGGAAATTGATGAGGCATCAAGGCCTTCATCACAAGAAAAGATTCCAGAGACTGCACAAGTCTCTGAGAGACAAGTATCTGAGCCTCCCATCGAGGTAATTGACCTCTCAGATATCTGACTTGTCACTTAAAGTTTTCTTGCTAAAATTTCCTAAGTATTGTGATAATGTTAATTCTCAGGTTCAAGAAAGAAAGGTTGATGAGGACCAGACTTCCAAGTCTCCGCCTCACAACAAGATATCTGAGACACCAATTGTCTCAGTAGAACAAGTCTCTGAGCACAAGTACTTACTCAGTAACTCGAAACTAAACTACACCTCTCCTCAGATATCTGTAAAAGTTTTGAAGCTCACTCAAAACTCTTTCTTTCAGGCTCAAACAAGTGCCGAGCAGGCTCCCAATGTTGAGACAAGGGACCTACTTCCCTTCTTCAAAGCTCACACCTTGCCAAAGCACATTAAATGCTTCAAGAAATGGCAAAGGTTAAGGTGCTCTGATCTCTGAAATATTGAGAATCACAGATCAACCAAACAGACGAGCACGAGCTCTTGACTTGGAGACATACATCCATGCAATGTTCCCTACCGACCAGTATACAGTTGCGACTCTATTGCATAAGGATTTCTCCAGAGAAGTGGCGCACAGTTTGATACAAGCCTTTGAACAGGCAGATGGTCAGACAAGATTACAAATGGCATTTAAGCCAGTCCTGCCCCAAACTCTGCAATTTATACCTTCTGAACAAGAAGAGGTTAATGGGCAGAAGATCACTATTCCTGAAGTGATCAATCTTGTATCTGAAGATGATGAGGAGGAAGAAATAAACGAAAATGACTTCGATGAACCTCCTACTGACCATCACCAAAAGGATGATGATGATGCCCCTGCACCAGGGACCGGAGGAATTTCACTAAGAAATGATGCCTCAGCTGCTGAAAAGCTCACTGAGAAGACCTCACAGAAATCTCCATCTCCATCTCCACATAAATCTACTCATCCATCTTCTAACCAACACCCAGTTACTGCTGAACAAGTAGTTGAGCTTTCTGAAGAAACTAATCAGAAAATCATAAACACTCAAACCAGATCTGCTCAACTCAGACAACTGTTGGAAGAAGAACAACAGCTCCATCTTCAACTAGAAGATCAAATAGCTAAATCCAGAGACAAGCTTGATCAATTACAAGATCAATACTTACAAGAAATGATTGCTTACTCTGAGGTTAAAGATCTACGGGATGCTGTGCATGATATCACCAAAGAACTCGATACTGAAGAAGTATCTGAAGACAAGCATGATGCTAAGGCTGCATCATCTTCAAAAGAAGTACCATCCTCCTCCCAGAAAGGAAAGAAACCAATCTCTGAGATGGTTGCTGGACTCGATACAATCGATGAAAATGTCCAAGAGGATGAAGATCACTGGGCTGATTACTCAGATGATGAAGAAGACATGACTTTGGCAGAACACCGAAATGAACATTTAGCGGTTTCTCACTTGAAAAGGAAGCTGATTGTTCCTACAATATTCAGCAAACTGCCAAATGTCCACTCCAATGAATACATGAACAGGTACCAAGTACTGGCTCATCTGAACAAGGAGATGTCTTCACAGAACAAGGAAGTAATTGCCTCCGTCCCCTCTGAAATGAGAAAGTTCACTGAGCTCATCACTCAGAGAACAACTAGCATAGTCATTGCTCAGAAAGATCTGGGAATGATAAGGGACGATGATGCGTCTTTAGCTGAAAAAGCTTTCCAAGAGGCAAGTTACATCTTTGAAAAGCAGATGCCATCCTAGGCCCATTGGCGAGCTCACGAAGGACAATGGACTTATCAAGCAAAATCAGGAGCTCAAAGCCGAACTTCAGAAGTTGGTCACTGCCTATAATTATTTACAAGGGCACTTCAACTCTCTCTCAGATTCCTTTATGAGACTGAGTCAGCCAACAATGACTAAGGGGGAAAGAATGTACAAATCTGGACCTCAAAGTCAGGGGGAATGGGAAGAAGGAGAAGAAAACAAGAAGAAATCTGGAGTGCGGCTCGAAGGAAGAAGAAACATGAAAACTTCCCAGCCACCACTCAGAATCAATGAACCCTCCTCAAGCCAAGCTGCTTCCCAGAAACCTACTGAAGGAACTAAAATGATAACAAGGGCCATGGCACAGAAACCTCCAAGGAGTACCAAGGCTCCAAGGAGAAGACAAGTTAAAGGGATTGATGAATCTTCTGAAGAAGAAGAAGAAGGTCAAATCAAGTCCCAGGGCAATGAAGAAGGCTGTAAAACTCTCACAAGATCTAATCTTGATGATGATGAGGAAACTGATGAAGATGAAGCTCCTCTTCACAGAAAAAGGAAAATTGAAAGCCTAACTGAGCCCATAGCTGCAAAGCCCTTAGCAGCTAAAACACCCTCTGGAAATACCAAGTCTATCCAGGGTGGTTCTTCAAGCAACAACCCCAAAGAGAATTCAAGACAGAAGGAAGAATGATCGAGAGTGAGCAAAGACAAAGTCAACTTCCACTCAGGCCAGAAGAAGCCAAAATAGAGTATGTGAAGTATGACAATGATTCCTCTGTCTACAGGTGCATCAATCAGAAAAATGGCTATTGGATTCTGGAACTTAAGCATCTTTTTGGTAAATTCAAGATTTCCGGAACCAATCCATAAACAACTTATGGCATGGAGAAAAGATAAGCCAACCTTGATCAACACCAATCACATTAAAGCCTGGTTGGATTTTGAAGTTGTCAAGAGAACTGAAGCCATGAGAATCTGATGAATGTCCATATGGAAAGCCAGATGATGTGCACAGAATTCTGAATATCACAGGAACAGGCACAAGAGCAAGACTCGCTGTAGAACCCTATGAATCGTCTATCTAACTGAAGATCAATACAAGGGTGACATCAGATATCTGAAGATTATCTACGAATACTTCAAGCTTTCAGATATCAGAATAGAGCATGCCTGGAAGTGGGGAAAGTACCTATGGGTCAAACATTTTGTCAAGAAAAATCCTACCAAAACCTATAAAGAGGTCTGTGGATTTGCCAGAGACACTGAGATGCTCGTCAGAACACTTCTCTATGATTATTCTGATGACATCAAAAGGTTTGGAGATAGGAAATTTGCAGATTGATCCACAGAAATACTGTTGAAGACTTGAAGAAATTGAAGACTTGAAGACTAGTTTATTAGGATGTTTACTTGGAGCTTGGTTACTCCTGTTGTCCTAATTTACTATGTAGTTTTTGTATTTTTGCTGACTGAGCCAAACTTGTTCTATGTATTGAAGTTATCTGTAATCATTCCTTGTAACTTATCTGAAGAACTTACTCTCAGATAGTATTCTATAAAAGATAACTTGTCTGCAAAGATCACACCTTGTGATTTGGTTGATGTTTACTTTATGTACTTAATTAAATAAATTGAAGATCTTAAGAAAAGATTAAGTGTTGGATTGTTCACTCATCCAGATTTGTAATAGGTTAGATAGTCATCGTTGACTGATCAAAAAGGGGGAAATTTGTTGGGAAATTTGTTAGATATTTTGTTAGAAATATCTGTTTAGATTTTGATCAGCAACATGATGACTTATCTTAGTCTCAGAAATGTGATTAGTACTCTTGGTTCACTTGAACATTGTAAAAGAGGAAATCCACTAAGTATGATAGTCTAGCTAATCTTGTATAGGATGTTAGGTCTCGAAATGTAATTTTTATTTTATGAAGAGAAGACCAAGAAGAAGACATCCAAGCAGAACAAGCTCAACGACATTGAAGACTTGAAGAAACTGCACAAGATTACTGAAACTGTTTTTCAGATATCTTAGCCAGATATCTTGAAGACACGAATAGTTTTATACAAACTGTGTCACAAGAGATATCTGAGAAATAAGAGGCCTATCTGAAAACAAGGAAAGTGTCCACATATATCTATTCTCAGATACCTTGAGCATTAACCACATTTCTGAAAAAGAAATATATATTGCAAACAAAGTTGTTTCGATAAATAGTGGTATCTGAAGATTAAAGATAAGGACGTGCAAAGAATCAGATACTAGTCTCGATACAAAGCACGATTCGTTAGCACTCTGAGGACAAAAGTATAGTACAATGCATTTAATGCACGGACAGAGATGTCGAATAAAAGCAACGGCGACTCAAGAAGAAGACAAAACTCTCACATAAGATTATACACAGATATCAATAGTTTGAATTTGAGCCTAACGGATACTATTCAAACGGTACTCAAATTCATCTATAAATATCAACACTTAGACTGCTTGAAGAGACACGACACACTTTGAAAACGCTGAACATCTTACTCTCTCAAAGCAACTTACTTATCCTCAAAGCTTTCTGTTGCGACCAAAGCTTTTGATCTTGAGTAACACTGAAGTTCTAAGTGTCCTGATCCTAAACAAGTACAGCTATCTGTGAAAGAGTTGAAACGAAAGATCAAGTATCTGAGATTCATTCTCTTGAACATTTATCTAAGACTTGGTCAAGAAAAGAACAAGATACCATACATTGAAAAGTGTATTAAGTATACTTGATTCACAGAGCTATCTGAATAACTGAATAAGTTATTAAAGAAGCTCATCTGACAACTCAAACCAAAACCAACACCATAACTGGCGTGGAGTACATGAAGTACTTAGTTTGAAAAATCAGGGAATAACTCCAAGGTTACCGGAGTATAGGAAGTACTTGATTTGGGAAACTAAGGAATAACTCCAAGGTTATTGAGTATAGGAAGTACTTAGCTTGGGAAGCTAGGGAATAACTCAAAAGGTTTCTGAGTATAGGAAGTACTTGGCTGAGAAAGCCGGGGAACAACTCAGGGGGAACATTTGGTTGGGAACCAATTGTTTAAGAATCTTAGAATAGGATTATTGTAAGGTGAACTCAATTATCTGTTCTAGTGAATTCTAGATCTCTGGTAGACCGAAGTGGATTAGTTGGAGGATTACGCCACCTCCAGATACCACTATACTTGTTGTGTTATTTACCTTTCTGTATTTACATTTCAGCAACACACACACACACACTTTAACTGTTTCTGCACTTATCTTTATTAAGTCTTCCGCGCTCTGATTCTAAGTATTAGATATCTGTTCAGATATCTGAGAAATAGTTTTTATCGACAAAAGTTTTAAAAGACTATTCACCCCCCCCCCCCCCCTAGTCTTTTACTTTGCCGTTATCTGGAGCAACATATTTCGCATAAGCTAAAACACTAACATTGATGATTAAAACTACAACAATAGGTCTTAAAACTATTACACATTCGCTAAAAACAATAACATGCATAAATATTTAACATAAGCTAAATATAGTAACATTAATGCTTAAACTATATCAGTGCATCTTAAAACTATAAGAATACATCTTAAAACGATAACAAGCACGGACATGCAACACAAGCTAAAAACAGTCAAATTGATGATTAAAACCATAACAATGCATTGTAAAACTATAACAATGACTCTTAAAACAATAACAAAGCATTTGCAAAAATAAATCATAAATATTTCCCCAGAGGGTAAAAACAATAACGTTGCTGGTTAAAATTACAATATTAGGTCTTGAAACTATAACATATGCGCTAAAACAATAACGTTGCTACTTAAAATTATAATAATAGGTCTTGAAACTATAACATATGCGCTAAAACAATAACAGACTAAAACATTCAACAACAAGCTAAAATCGTAACAATGATGCTTACAACTATAACACCAACTCTTAAAACCATAACAAAACACTAACATGATTCGATTTTCAATGTACGAATTTTTAGATCTGAAACCAGATCACAATAACATTGCTGCTTAAAATTACAATAATAGATCTTGAAACTATAACATATGCGCTAAAACAATAACAGACTGAAACGGTCAACATCAAGCTAAAACCGTAACAATGATGCTTACAACTATAACACCAACTCTTAAAACCATAACAAAACACCAGATAACATGATTCGATTTTCACTGTACGAATTTTCAGATCTGAAACTAGATCTGGTTTCAGATCTGAAAATATCAGAACGTAAAATCAACGAAAATCGAAAAATAAAAGGTCAAATTTCACTTCCAAATGAGATTCTAACGAAAAAAGCGAGATGAATTTGTAGATTTGAACCTTTTAGCAACTAGATCTGAAAATCCAGCAAGATCCGGCAGAAATCCGGCAAAACGGAGAGAGAGAGAGAGAGAGAGAGAGAGAGAGAGAGAGAGAGAGAGAGAGAGAGAGAGAGAGAGATAGAGAGAGAGAGAGAGAGAGAGAGAGAGGAACGATTTGATTGCCGCCGTGTTGGAGCACCATAATTTCCGGCGGAGGATATGATTCCGGCGAAGGATATGAAGAGAGGGGTGGATGTTTTTCTCACTAGAGCTCTTGTAGAGAGAGAAAGGTAGTTAAGTTGTGTGATTTTTGTGAGAGTGTATTGTTTATTTGAGTATTTATATCAAAAGCTACTAACGGTTTGTAGTGTTTCTGACCGGTTCTCTATTGTATAAACCGGATTTTCCTAATCTATAATAAAATCTTCTCTTTCACTATACTTAGGCTCTGTTCTTTTCAACTGAAATTTACTGAACTGAACTGACAGAGCCTTAGGCTCTGTTCTTTTCAACTGAAAACTCTTTCGATTCGATTCGATTCCCATTCGATTCGATTCAAATTGATTCGATTCGATTCGATTCATTAAATTCATATTATTATTATTATTATTGTTGTTGTTGTTGTTGTTGTTGTTGTTGTTGTTGTTGTTAATAATAATAATAATAATATTATTATTATTATTATTATTATTTTATCATTTATTTACACATCCGATCTTTTGTACGAGGAAAATAAGAAAATTTATCCAATTGAGTTATTTTCAAGTTTTTTTCTTTCTTTCTTTTTAATACGACTTTTAGTATATCAATGAAATAAAGAGTATAGTTACAATTTGAACTAACAAAAAATTTACATGTTCAAAAACTCCAAAACAAGTTAAACCAAACCAAAAGTCGGACCAAACTTTATAAAAATAATATTATATATCACAAATATTGAAAAATGGCATTTATTCCTCCATATTATCTTCCTCGGACTCTATATTATCTTCCTCGGGCTCTATATTGCCTGGAATAGAGCGCCAAATTCTCAATGTTATCTCTTTGCGCACCATGTTCATCGTTTCTTTCCTTGTCGGGTTCAATAAATCATTATCCACTCCACCTTGGACATTGATATCATGTTGCAAAACTAGACAAAGACAGTTTATACGACGATTAAAATTCGGTTTTAATCGAGTTATCATTCTCATATTGTTTTCCACGCGGTTGGTTTTAAAGTTTGCTATACAATAATAAATAAAAATCTAAAGTGACAGAAAAAAGAGTAGGAAGAATGTGAGAAAGATGACAAAGATAATATATTTTTTTAATTGTGATTATATATACAATCATATAATTGTTATTATTATTACACAATAATTTCTTGATTCGATTAGTTTGACTTGATTCGATTCGATTCGATTCATTCCCATTCGATTCGATTCGATTCGATGGTAAATTTCAGTTAAAAATAACAGAGCCTTACTCATCAACATACGGAGTTTGACTCAAATGGTTGAAAAAGTAAAATTGCATACCCATTCTAATATAATATCAGCAGTTTTAAATTCTAATAGTACCAAAATAGAGCTTCTAGATTATGTCTCGAATCAGATTCATGAACGTCTAATACCTCGAATGTGCAACTTATGACTAAAAAAGTCCAAATAGAACACCTCCTTGCTATAATAAAAAATGCAACTAGATCATGTGGCTCAATTATAACAAGTATGACTAATGAGTAATCCTAATGAGGGTTTAACATTAGAGATAGGTATGAGAGACGTACAAACATTCATTATAATCAGAAAATTAAAGGTTTTAACTAAAAATATTAGTGTTATAATACAAATAAAAAATAAAATAAAATGTTTTCTCATAAATCATTATTAATCTTGTTTAAAAATATTTATCCGTCTCTCAGACCCCATCTAATACAAGTCTCTTCTAATACTTTGTGACGAATAATATAATTTCAATCACAGTCCGAAGAAATAATTGATATCATATGAGTGAAAATTTTCAATGTTTTATGATAGTTGAGTCTTTGTCAATCGAACTAGTAGCAATATTTGCATTGTTTGTATGTTTATTTGAGGTCTAACAATGTACTCTCTTCTAATACTTTGTTTTATCATGTTTCCTCCTTTTTACAAATCTTTTTTATCCCTCAATGCCTCAAACTCTTAATTATATAAAATGAAATAACTTAGTTTGTTTAATTAATTAATTAAACATTTAAATAATATTATGAACATAACAAAAATGCATTCGTAAATCAAATAATACTCAAATTAAACTTTATCACTCTCTCATTCTCAGAACCAATATCAAGTTTTGACTTTTTACGGTTAAATAACTTTAACTTGGACTAAACATAATCTTAAAGACTTAAACTGTACATGTAAAATATTCAATTAAATTATATATATTGTTCTATTGTAATTATGTAATTAAAAAAAAGGCATAAATAGAACTGAGATTTAGTTGTAAAAATGAAAGTCAGAAATGTGACAATAACACCCATTGATGAATAATCCACGAAACAACGCAATGTTGATGAATTGTACTACCCGTAATAATTATTACTACACTAATTCCAAATCCCAAGTGTCCACCTATATCGTCAACAAATTAAATTATCGATGTTCAATACGTTTATTATCTACGAGTCCATGTTATTAACAACATTTTTATATATAATAAAATACCAATATTAAAAGTACAAACATTTTGATAATAACATGTAGTAAATAATTTCATTAATAACATAAATCGATCTCTAAATATGTTATTCAGCAAACCAAAATCTTGTGATGCAAATCTATTTCAATACTTTGTCATGTGTACAATGAATACATAAACATTTTCATAAATAATAATTAGCCACATAGATTTAGATTGATTGATAGTGGGGGATGGTATCTCTATAAATTTTATGCGTTTATGAACATAAAAATCTTCCTGTTTTATCATCATCGATCATTATCATATCTTACAAAATCTTGTTCGAACATAAACACGTACGTACACCAAACAGGAAGAAAGACCAAGAAATTAATTTATCACCACAACACATAAAAAGAAATGCCGGAGCCAAGCCGGCGTGAGCCGCCGTCGGCTCGGGAAGGTTGGGGAGAGAAAGAAGACGAGGCGTGGGTATGGGAGCAGATAAAAGCGGAGGCTCGGCGCGACGCCGAATCAGAGCCGGCTCTAGCGAGCTACCTGTACTCGACGATAGTATCTCACTCGTCACTTGCCCACTCAATATCCTTCCATTTGGGGAACAAGCTCTGCTCATCCACGCTCCTCTCTACTCTCCTTTACGACCTCTTTCTCAACATTTTCTCCGCTCATTCTGCCCTACGCGCCGCCACTGTTGCTGATCTGCGTGCCGCCCGGTATCGGGATCCCGCGTGTGACTCCTTCTCTCACTGCTTGTTGAATTACAAAGGCTTTCTTGCTCTTCAGGTCACTTACTTACTCTAGCTTTTCTTCCCACCAATCTCTTTTTACTACTAGTATTTTTATTTAATTAATTTCTATCATTTCTTTCTTTAGAATTAGAGGGTAGTACATTATTATTATTATTATTGAATGAATGAATTAGAGGATAAATGGCTGGTAGTCCTTTTAGAATTGGATCTATGCTTATCAATAGATGGTGACTCGGAGAACATGTTCTGTAAAATTTGGGATCGTGTCTCCTTGTGACATGTGTACTATATGGAAGCGGGTTACCTGATCCGGGCCGAATTTGGCATCGGCCAGACCTAAGAGGTCGATCGCGAGATCATACGTCAAAAAACTTAGTGCTCAATTCGTCAGAAGACATATGAGTTTTCCAGGGGCGCTGGTCGGGTCTGCTAGGCTCGGACTAAGCGGAGACCGGTATGGCATAGTGTACTTATTATCAAGCTCATAATTATACAACTAGGTGAGTTCACGTAACAAACGTTTTATTTTGAAAAGAAGAGTTAATAGCCTACAACTGGACATAGCCAGTATATGTAGCTAGCTAGAGGCAACTCCGACAGACCCTGCATCTCGTGCTCTTATAAATTTCTCAAGTCCTACCACTACCAGTGGTCGTTTGATGTTTCGTTCAAGAATCTGACTCCACTCGACTCAATTCACAGGACTACCATGATATGGCATTACTAAGTATTTTTCAGCAGTCTCCATTATTTATTCAGTGCGTCGAATATAACAGTCCAATTCCAGTAATTTATCAGTGCTTTATTTGTATTTGTTTTCTTGTCAGTTGTTACAATCATAGTGCTTTTTGGCCATTGTGCAGGCTCATCGTGCAGCACACAATTTGTGGATACAAAACCGTAAACCTATAGCTCTGTCTCTACAATCACGGATAGCTGATGTGTTCAATGTAGACATACATCCAGGAGCAAGAATAGGGAAAGGAATACTACTAGACCATGCCACAGGAATTGTTATCGGAGAAACTGCAGTGGTAGGGAACAACGTCTCCATTCTGCACCAAGTTACTTTGGGCGGAACAGGGAAGGTGGAAGGTGACAGGCATCCAAAAGTGGGAGACGGGGTTCTGATTGGAGCAGCAGCAAGCATACTGGGTAATATTATAATTGGAGAGGGGGCAAAAATTGGAGCTGGATCGTTGGTGCTTATTAATGTACCTCCATGGACAACTGCTGTTGGAAATCCTGCTAGGTTAGTGGGTGGTAAGGATAGCCCGGCTATTCACAAGGATGTTCCTGGTGAGTCCATGGATCACACCTCGTTCGTCACTCAATGGTCTGATTATGTTATCTGATCAACGCCGTATGCCTAGATATCTGCATGAATAATGATCTCTGAAGTTCAGTTCTTTTTTGTTTGCTGTATGCGTATGATTTTGTTCTGAGATATATATACATGTAACGAGTTTGTTCTGACTTCTGAGATATATAAACGAGTTTTGCATAATCATCATCAGACTTAGAGTCTAGACATTCAAGCCTGTTTCTTGTGAACCTACAAATGATTCATGATCTGGTGCACTGATAAACGATTTGTAATTGATAGAGGGGCCTTGTTATAATCTAATTTACATGTGTAAAGAAGATTATAGCAAGAAACTTTAAGTGATCATTCTCTTCTTTGTCAGTAGTCAGTACTCAGTTTGTCCCAATGAGTGAAACTGGGGTTGTTCCTTGTGAACTTGAAAAATCCCAAGTTGCTTATGTGTTAGTAGATTATACTATATATGCTAGACCATGTGTAGACTGGTCCCTGGAATTTTCCGACGAGTCTATCCGTGCCCTATGATTTGTCATATGTCGATGGGATCTTGGGTTTTTAAGACATCCTTTATGCAAGTAGATGTAGATAGAAAATCAACTTGTATGAGTAAACTAAGAACTTGTCTGATTCCATGTTTTTTAAGATGTCCTTCAGAGACAGAGTATATGTGACTGTAACTTCTTCTAGGATCAACCAGACAGAAACTTAAGATACAACGATTGTATTAGCATGGTAAGAAACATGAACCACCGCAACACGAAGTGATTTGTGTTGGTACCAAATTGAAACTGAGTTTTCAGATCTAAAGTGGTTGACACACAAAAAGCACAACAATTAGAGACTATTACAAGAATAAGCCACACCTGTTCTACCTTAGAGTTACTACCATAAAACAGAATGAGAAATCAACTAGGCCCTCCATATTGCCATGTTTGGCAATGGCCTAGACAGTAGTCAGCACGCAGTGACATCTTGAAGCTACTGATGAACACGAAGGGCTGGAGGCAAAGCCTCATGAAGTGCCACGGGGACAGTCTCAAACTTGCAATCAACTGATAACATTTGAACCAGGTCATAATTGTTGCTCTCCTTCATCCTTATCTCTTCTATGAGTTTATGGAGAACTCGCTCCAACTCTTCCCCATCAGTCCATTCGCGAACTTCTGCTCTTAAGAGAGAGCGGTTTTTGCATATCAAGTCCCAGACAGGGAAATTCTTTCTTGGCATCATAAAATCTCCTTCCTTGAGCTTCAGACTCGGGCAGAAGTCGCCACTTCCGTCACCTAGATATATAATCGTCCTCTTTGCCCCTTCCTTGACTAGTGATGCTTGAATACTTTGCATAACTTTGCCCTGTATTTGTTATAGCCAAGTTAATGAATTCGTTTTTAATGTTTTTATATATGTAAATTTTTCTGTCAGCAAGAGATGAATTAAGTCTAGCAATTGTTGTATACTGCTACTACCTTGCACATGTTAGGAGGGCACAGACTGCAGCCATGAGGAGACGACTCAAAATCGACATAAGGTGAGATTCGCAGCCTCCCCTCTTCATTTACATATCCTGGATTCGAGGTGACATGAGAAAAACAATCCTTTATATCAAGATGATCAAGAATAGTGTCAATGAAGAAGACGTTGGCGTCACTCAGTATCCTCAAATCACACCTAAAATCAGAGCGAAAACGGATTAGAGTTAGGTTAAACACAGAAGTGTTTGATGAGATTTTGATCATCAAACATATATGAGTACTATTTTACATACCCTAAAGCATGGGCTTGCTTAATTGCAGGAACAATTCTAGGATGAATTGGAGCCCTTGTTAAAACCTCCTTAATGTCTTCAATGGTTTTCCCACGCGCATGGAGCTCTTTCATCATCAGATCCTGCATTTTCATTTTCTCCACATATTAATCGATCATGAACGCTAAATATTTGTCGCGAACATTGATTACAACATTGCATCCGCGATTATGAAACCTGCCTAGGTGGGGAGAAATGCTAGAGAGAAGATGAAACTTACCATTAGGGTGTTCCATGGCATGGTGGGATGAAGCTGGTCGAACAAGTCAGTAATGCCAAGCTCGTCGATGACCCAGTTGTCGCTATCTAGGTCGATGATGGTCTTGTCAAAGTCGAAAACCACCACGATTTCGGCCATTGGATCGGAGAGGTTTAATTCCTGTGATCGGGGTAGTGTTTTTTTTCCTTTGATTTAGTAGTATGTATGTAAGTTTTGTTATAGAAAATGTATGAATATGCAGGGTGTTTAAATAGGGGTGGATTTAGTGGTGCGTGACAAAAAAACTAGATCGGATAAAAGTACATTTGAGGGTTTAAATTAGATGCGACCGGAATATTACGCCTATTCAATTCAATAACCTCGTCACGTGTTCCATTTATTTTTTGTTAGCCGTTAGATTTGGTTTCGTTGCAGCCACGAAAATTCTGAATAGGTTAGGCCGGGAATATTGGAATATTCTGCATGTTTTTATGGCAACCTTAGAGGATATAAACTTCCTTAAAATGCCATGGATATTCGCAGAATTATTCTCGTAATTTAATGGAATATATGCCATATAAACATTATAGTTCACACACTTAATACGTAAAGTTATCTTTGTGAGTTTATTTTCGTAATAAACATATTACATGGACGCCTAGTTAATAGTTGATATGATAATTTTTTTCAAGTAGTAACTTATAAAAACAACTAGAACGTAAGAACACGCTACGCGTGTTATTGTGGCACATATTTACAGTTATATAATATGTATATGAAGGCAAGTAATATCGTTTTTCCTGATAATGAATTGCCTTTTTTTCAAGCTGAATTAGTGTTTGAGTTAGTGTTGATTGATCGTTGTTTTTAAGGATGAATTGATTTTGTTGGGTTGAATTATGGTTTAAAATTTAATTGGAGAATGCTGATTGGTTTTTTTTAATGATGAATTGATTTGTTGGGGTTATATTAGTGTGTAAAATAAAATTTAATTGGAGAAGGAAGAATTTTTTTTTTTTTGTTATGATGCGTTGATTTTGTTAGAGTTGAATTAGGGCTTGTAATTTGATTGAATAAAAAAGATTATTTTTTGTAATTAAAGTCTAATTTACATATATATTACAAATGAGTTCAATTTAACTTAAATTAAATACTCAATTGCACAACTCCAATAGTTGTCCACTTATATATATAAAATAAAATATTGTAATAAGCTAGGTTGTTTTTATATACTAAACTCCCTTCGGCCAACGTCAGTTGTCCACTTTTACCAATTTTCCGTTCCATTAGAGTTACATTTCACTTTTTTTTTTTTTTTTTCATTTTTCATTTTAGGAAAAGTTATACAACCCCAATTACTTCCAATAAAGTGAAAAGTAACTTAAACAATCAAACAATGCTCTTCTACGGTCAGGCAGGGCCTGCCTGACAACTGCCTCGCCTTGCCTGACAACATGCAATTGATTATGCACTATTAGATTTTTAATTTAACGCTCCACATATATATCAAATCAACAAAGGCGACTACCCGATCGGACAATCGCATGTGATCGCTCTTTCACCTTATGAATATTTAAATTAAAATAATACAAATATTAATCAAAATACCCAAATTTGTCCTCTAAAATTTTCTAAAAAAATAATAATTTTTTTAATAATTACCAATATTTTTTATTTCTTTATTTTTATATTTAATAAAAATAAAAAGGTCAATTTCTAATTTGACGCATGTTGTCAGGCAGGGCGAAAGCCTGTCTGGCCGTAGAAAACCCATCAAAACAAACAACTCATAAAGTTAGAAAGTACACCCAACATGTATTATATAGTGTTATAATATTACTCTCCTTACTTTGCTTGTCGAAAAGTAAAGTGGACAATTAGGGTGGGACGGATGGAGTACTTAACAAATCAGCTAGTTTATCATATAATTCATTTACTAAACACCTCCATAAAACTTGACTAGCTTAGAGAGCCCCCACTGTACCAACACATGTCATTTTCCACGTACGTTGCCCTCACTCGTGCGCGTACCAAGATACTTCCTTGTAGATAACCCATCATTAGATTGGTTCAGAGCAATCACACTTAACTTTGGGGTTCTTATACATGGACTCACGGAAAAAGAAAAAAACACAGCTTGAGTAGCGTTCTCAACTCCTTTAAGCTCTCTTGAAACTTTGGGGCGTTATACATTCACCCATATCTTGTGCGTCATCCCCGTCGCACCACGTCCTGACCAACCGTCTACACCTTGTAGATTTCGGGTTGACTCCGCTTTGATACCATTTGTAACGCCCGTCCTCTTGCGAGCTGAGATCCGACCCTGTGGACCGGTGCGGTTATTTCTGAACTGCTCTCTGAGTGATATGATGGCCGCACTGTACCTACTTCAATCCATTCCCGTGCAATTTGTCCTTACTAGTGCACCCACTGAATACTTCACAGTTGTGCACCCATCATAAAATTGATTCAAAGCAAGCACATTTAGCCTTCGAGTTATTATGGATGAATTTAAAACAATAAAAAATTCACCTTGTTGGTATAAGTAGCGTTTTCAATCCTTAAACTTTCTGAATATATCTTGAAGTTGTGAACGTTTTCAATCATGGAAGAGGCAATGAGTTCCGTATTAGTACGGATTCAGGCTAATGATCACCTGCCAATCTACTATCTTAGCAAAGCCCTTGCTGGGGCGGAGACAAGATACGTGAAGATTGAGAAACTTGCATATGCTTTGGTTTACACTGCAAGGCGGTCAAAACCATACTTCAAGTCTCATAAAGTAGTGGTACTAACTGCGGAACCTTTGAAACAGGTCCTGGGGAAGCCCGATCAATCTGGACGACTCTCTAAGTGGGCGATCGAATGGCCGAATCGACATTGCTACCGTGCTCACGCCCAAGAAAGCTCAAGTCCTCGCCAATTTCTTAGCGGAATATCCTGAGGCGGATTCAGAGAAAGTCCCTGACAAACAGGCATTTGAATGCTTAATCACCAAGCAAATTATCCGGAAGCCAGTTCTGTCGAAGTTCAACCCAGCAAACCTCGAGGATGCTCAATTCATCAATCAGTCTCTACCTGCATCTTATGAGGAAACTCGGGTCAACCAAATGTTCCTTCTTGACGATATCGCAAGCGGATCCGGTATTAACAACTCCGGATCGGAAATCAAAGAAAAAGAGGAACAAAGGTTGGGACCTCGGGAGCTTGCAGAAGATCTCCAAGCCGAAAAACATCCTTCCGATGTCTGGACATTGGAAGTGGATGGTTCCTCCACTGGAAGAGTGGGAGGGATTGGAATCTTTCTTAAGAGCCCTGATGCCGCGGAACTCGACTACGCTATATCCCTGGAATTCAAAATTACCAATAATGAGGCTGAGTATGAAGCATTGTTAGTCGGGCTACGTCTGGCCAAATCCCTGCAAGTTCGGAAGCTCAAAGCTTACACGGACTCACAGCTCGTTGAAGCTCAATTTTCAAGAACTTTTGCCACAAAAGGTCCTTCGATGATCAAGTATCTTGAGCTACTCAAGCAGGAAGCCAGTCACTTTGAGGAATTTACCCTAGAAAAGTTTGATAGAGCCTGGAATGAAAGAGCGGACGCTCTGGCAAAATACGCATCCGCGACAGCGGCTCTGGACACAAGGAGAGTAATTCTGCTCACTGTAACTGACTCATCCGTCGTGAGTCTCAATTCAGCTGTCATGATAACTGACACAGGCAGAAATTGGATGACTGACATCTTGAACTATCTCAAGGACGGATCTCTACCAGCTGATCCGAAGGAATCAAGGAGCGTGCAGTGTCGAGCGAACATATACTTTATACTGGGAGAAGATTTGTACAAGAGATCTTTTGCCGGGACTCACTTGAGGTGTTTAATCTCGCAGGAAGCAAAGACGGTGCTGGAAGAGATACATAACGGAAGCTGCGGAAGTCATTCCGGTGGAAGAACTCTTGCCCAGAAAATCATACGGCAAGGCTATTACTGGCCTAGCATTGATAAAGATTCCGCCGATCATGCTCGGAAGTGCCCTGATTGCCAACACTCCAACCAATCAGCGTCCGCCACGCCAATAGATTGACATCAGCAATGGGCTTGAGTCACCCATTTGGGTTGAACAGTGTTGGGGCAGTTGAGTTATTCAACCAAACCCAAAAAAGCCCATCAACCACGTCCGAAGTTTGAATTTGTTGATCGCCTTACGAGAGTAAGTGCGTCAATATAATCCGACGAAGTATGAATAAGAAAAAGGTGGCGATCTCATCTGATGAAAAGTAGTTCGAATTTTATAGACAAAATTATCCGAACACCTACATACGGAAGGTACAATCTGAGAAGGTCCAAGGAAAATACATACTTCTACGGGGCATACCCCGCCTTGTTCCTTCACCAGATTCCGGAAGTTGAGCCTTGGGACTCCGAGCCACCGCCTCGAGCCTGGCGAGCTTGCTGCTGCATTCGGATCCTCCTACGAATCATCTTCAACGTCCGCTCCCTCTCTTCCTCAGCGAACCTCCTGGCTATTCCCGGACAACGAGGGGGATCGCCTACAAAATCAAGAATGATTGGATTATCCGCGGTCCCTTTACCCGGATAAATCGGCGGATGCATGTTCCCGCAAGCTCAATTCACCCAATGATGATATTCTTCTTCATTGGATTCTGACATCCTGAAGAAATATCCCTTTTTTGGAGATTGAGTGTGCTAAACAAGGAAAAATTGGTGAAACGTACAAGCAGTAAGAAAGGAGCAGTTACCATAGTCCTATTTATAGTAGTGATGGATCTTTACGATCACACCACTTGTCAATCATCCGATGGCTCGGAAGATTAACAGACGTAGTAATAATGACTATTTCACTGTTTCACCTTCCTCCTTCTGGAAGGATTACGCATCCGAAAGAACGAACGGTCCGAGGATCGGAAAGACGATGGTTTGATTTTTACATCAGACGCCATCAACAACGATCCGTGTTCTTAATAGATGTGTATTTTATAATAGCTCAGCATACGAACAACAAATAAAAAGGAAGCGAAGAAGAGAGCAAGTAAAGATTCGGAAGCACGGGAAGCATAGCTCCACGGATAATTAAGAATAAAAACATTGTACATGGAGACATTCCGCGCCATCAAAAGATAACGAATTCAACAGAAAAATTCAAAAATTACAGAATTTCAGCGGGGCATACCCTGGACTCCTCACTGAGGGCCAGCTTGGCTCGGACCCGCTTCACCGGTTTGCGGTGGATCGATGGAAGACGTGTTGGCGATGACTTGCGCGGCAAGGGATTCAGCGCACTCGAACAAGTTGAAATCCGCAGCAAGACCAACGACCCGAGAAGGCAGGTAGTACCAGTCCTTTAGGAAAGCCCGGTAATTCTCGAAAGGTACAAAGCATACCTTTCAGAGGGCATCCGGGACACACCTCGGAAGGAAGGGTCCGCCGTGTTGGATCTCGATCTCACCCTCCTCAGTGACTAGCTCCGCAAACTCGCACGCGGCCAGCTGTTCGTCCGAGACATTGTCCACAGGGACCTCCACACCATTAGCATCCGCAGAAGGGATCAACCCTTCCGCCTTCCAGTCAAAGTTCTGCGGAAGTAGTCCCTTGGACTGAAGCTGGCCGATAGCGGATGCAAACCCATCTAGGCGGGAGGCATCAGACTTGTCCGCCATGAAAAACTTGAAAGAATCCGAGTTCATGAAGGCACGACCAGCCTCAAGGCGGGCATATTGGAGGCCCCCGAGCAGGATATCCTTTGCGTCCAGGAAGGCCTTCATCGACCTACTGACAAAATTCTCCTGCCAGTCCAAGTCCGCCTTGATTTCTTCCCAGCTTGACTTCAGCTTATGGAACTTCACTTCATTTTCTTTCAGCTGCATTTCCATCCACTTCACCTTCTACGCCTCATCCGCAGAAGTGGCTACGGTCTTGTGCAGATCCTCCTCAATAGTAGCACGTTCGCCGGCCTTCCATTGCATGGCTCTGACGAAACATCCGAGCTGCAAGAGGTCCGCAAGGATATAAGTTGTATTTCTATTATACTAAGAACAAGCCAAGGAAACCATAGAAAAGTTACTTACCCGCTGGTATAACTCGTCAAGCCCTCCAACCCGCTCCACCTCAGGGAGTCCGCGAGCCCGCTCGTACTCCTTATCGAGAGCAGCTTGATCAACCGGCGGATACGGACATTCTTTGCCTCTTTGCTGCAAGGGAAGCCTCCGAGGTTGCTCCCCTCTTGCGCCCCGAAGTTATGGAGTCCCGCATTAACACCTCTCACTGGGGTGCGGGTGGCCTAGAGGCAGTGGCGCTCCGAGTGGCAGGACCTTTACCCTTGTCGGGCACTGCCAAGGCCTGTGAATCTTCTCCGGCCTTGTTCCGCCTTTCTTCCTCTGCAGCAAACACCGTCGCATTTTTCGGATCCGACATCGGAAGACCCGCAGAGGTGTTGATGATTTTGGTCCTCTGACCAGCGGCGACCTCCAAGACTTGTTGTTCCCTCTGCAACCTTTTCTTTTCACGGAGCGTCGACATGATGTACTCGAACCAGTGAGCTGCGCAATAAAATAAAGGCGTCAGATATGGATATATAAAGGAAGGATTACCAGAATTGTGGAAATACATGATCAAAACAGAGCACTCCAAAGAAAAAAAAGAGCACAAATCCTAAAGTTAAAAATCCTTACTGAAGTCCGTCTTCCCTCCAACTTCCATGGCGTTTGTCAGTCCGCACAAGTAAGGTAGCGACTGACAGATCAATCCGTGGAACGGGTAAGTAGGTGGGTTATTCTTTTTGTGGATCGCCGCCACCCACGGAGCAACGTTCTTCGGAAGGGGGCGCCAATCCGGGATGGGCTCCCTTAAGAACTTTATCGGCAGCCCTCATTGTTCTCGCTGCCTCTTGGACGTCCCAGGTTTCAGGGCCATCCGCACAAAAATGTACCTATCCCACCACTTCGACCCCAAGGAAGAAATGGAGTCGGAAATGAAGTTATAGGGTTTTCTAACTACAAAAGTATAAAATAGGGGATTGCCCGGACTAAAGGTAACATGGAAAAGCTGCCTAAAGTTCTCGAAATTCACCGGCTGCCCCTTCTTTTTACAAAAAAATGACAAAGCAAATGAGTTTACCCAAAAACTTTGGGATAACCTGACTCGGACCGATCCCGATGTGGTTCAGGATTTGCTTTATCTCTGGCGCAATGGGGATCTTCCACCCACAGGCAAAAGCTACCTCGTGTATGCACATGTACCCGGTGGGCGGATTGTAAAATGCATGTCCGGGCTCGGGAACCATGATTTCTACGGACTCAGGGATCTCCCACTTCCGCCTCCACTCGGGAATGTCCTCCGCCTTAACCTTTGACGGACAGGTAGGAAGAAGCCCGTCCGTATTTAACTCTCCAAATTCATCCTCTATCACAACAGCGGATGCATGACGGGGGAATTTGATTCTCGCAGCCTTCGCACCGCGTCCCTCTACTAGTGGAAGATTGGATTGAGCGGACGCAGCAGGACGTAGAGCAATCCGACGACCAGTGCGTCTAGGCGGGCAAGCGACTGGAGAACCTTCCTCCCCTTCCTCCGCCTCCTCATCTTCTTCTTCTTCACCATCTTCCTCCTCCTCCTCGTCGCCTTCGGGTCTCCGGGCGTGCTCGGATTGGACGGACCTGTTTCCGCCACAACACGGTCTTCTTCCCCAGCCTCAAACATTTCCACTTCGTCGGCCTCCCGACCACTGTCGCCTTCCCGCTCAGTATGAAGTTCATTCAGATCACCGGACGTCCTAACACCACCTATAGTCCGAGATTGGACTAGTGACCTAGTCCTAGCAATATCTCCCTGACCCACTGCAACGTCAGCTTGAGTTTCTGCTGCACCACGGACTCCTTGTCCAGCATCAAAGTCCCTAGAAGACACAAGGTCCACGACCAGAAAATCTCATACGGACATGGTTAAATCCACGGACTCAGTCACCGAGTTTACTCCATCATTGTAACCTTGAGCCTCGTGTTGGTTCTGACTATCGCTCCCGGACATCCTAGGGCAGAAGGAAATGAGTCAGAAACGATAGTGGTGATTGTCCGAGAGTTCATTTAGATGTCTTATTAAGTCAAAGCGATCCGACGAAGTTCTACTTTACCAGATTTTCTGCATGAAGTATAGTCTCAACACTATGGGCACTAACCATGGCACACAGAGACGTGCCATCGGCACTATCGTCTACCCTACCCGACACGTTAACATGGACAATTTACGAAAGACTATGTGCCAATCGGCACCAACACATCACCAAATAAGCATGCATAATCAAGTTTTGGTTACAGTGGGCATGACATACGAGATGAATCAACAGGATACCGGTAAAGGAAATTAGCACACTACAATACAAAGGAGAAGTATTCCAACTAAGTACGCTGCTAAAGCCTATCACTAGCAACATCGGCAGACACAGAATCAACGATTTGACATTCAAGCAGGGCAAAAACATACGAGCATGCAACAAGCATATCACGAAAATGAGAAACATTAGGAGGAATTGAGGCATACTTACTTGACAAAGTTGACTTGATAAGATTGAACGGATGACGAAGCCTTGCTAGCTCTCCGAGGGTACGAATCTGGGATGGAAATTCCAAGATTCCGCGAGTTTCAGTTGCTCAGACTGACCTCTGATTGCTCGGATTGCTTTATAGTTGCTCTGAGTTTCGATGTGGCTAAAAGTGTGAAAGCGACTGATGGGCTGACTATTTATAAGGGCAATTTGGGGAAAGCCAAGAGTCACATCACAGATTCAACCCTGACCGTTGATCTTTTTCAATCCAACAGTTGTGCCGGTTCGCAAGTGGATAGCTAACAGTGCATCGCATTTAATGCTCAACAGAAGCGTCACATCAATTGGGTTTAGAATCCCAACCGTTGATATCTTTCCAATCCAACGGTCGCATCGCTTTGCCCGGGATCTTTCCCCGTGGGCCGGACAGACATCTCACTGGGCCTCTTTGATTTACGGATCAGCGACCCAGGAGGACCATTTTACATAATCGGTCCAACGGATAGCTTCCCATACACTCTTCCACAGAGGACTACATCAGATCCTAACTGTACTCGGATCTTTATATCTCGGATACAAATACCTTTTCCATCTACAGTCCGAGCTATTACATAACTCGGACTGTAGAAGGAAAGGGGGGGGGGGAGAGATATATTGAATTCCCAAGAATACGGACGACGGATCCCAACAAAAAAAATTTCCTTTTTCAGTTAACGATTCGGACACGCTCCACAACACACTTGTTCTTTTCATAGTTACCAACTATCTTCTACTAAGATACTTGGAAACTAGGGGGACATATGTTGATACGGACATGTGTCCAATCCGTTAAGGGCGCCATAGAGCGTGTCCTAAAGCGCATCAAGGCTGAGATAGCCTATTCATTGCTAGTCCGACCTTCGAATGGTCCGACATAAAGGAAACCATCTCAGGTCAACTAGTATTTACAAGTCAGCACGCCATTTCAGCTAGGTCCGACCAAGCTAAATGGATGACTTCCGAACCTGACAAAAGGTCACATGGACCTTCCAAGTACCACAAACTGTCAGTCCTAAGATGCTAAACGGACCGGACGAGAGAATCTCGGACGCCACTATCACAGTAAGACCAAACGTATATAGCATAACCAATGAGGTACTTCCGTGGAACTCTAGGTCCGAACACCTTGAGTTGCCTAGGGCCAGATCAACCAAGCATACAGATCTGTCCGAGGAACTTACACAGACCCAACATGCGGAACAGTACTCTCAGAGGGAAAGGTCCAAACTACCCTCCCAGGCCCATTGATTAGTATTGGATTACTGTTCACTAATGGGCCATGGGCCAAAGGTAGCATTGGTGTCCAAATCTGAAGCATACACTTGGCATCATCTTGTGAGCAATCTCATAAGATACGATAACTATAAGTATAGCACAAGGCCCAAGACCTTAAGGTATGTGATAATCCCTCATAACTATTACATTGAGAGCTTCCAACTCTCTCTTGAGTAAAGTCTCTTACCGGATTGACATAGGCAATCCGGGTAACCCATTCTACCCCCCCCCCCCCCACCCCCCCCGCCTCTTAGTCCTTTCAGGTACTCTAGCTCGGACCAGTACTACATCGGGCTTCAAGTCAGAGGCGGGTCTTAGACTAGGTTGCTTGTAATAGTTTAGTTAGTTAGTGTTCGAGGTTTTACCCCTCAACAAGTACTTCCTCCGTCCCGGAACAAGTTTCCCACTTTGACTTTTTGCGGTCAAACTTTTTCAACTTTGACTACGAATTAATCTTAAACCGCAAATGTAAAATGTTCAATTTTTTTATATAATGAAACTTTAGGGGCTAAAGTTTCATTATATAATTTAATTAAATATTTTACAATTGCGGTTTAAGATTAATTAAATAAAGTAAAAAGCAAAGTAAAAAAAAGTTAATCTGAGACGGAAGGTAGATAATTAGGATCTTGAATATTACAGAAACAACAAGAATGACAGAGATGAAATAAATATTTGCATCTCTTATAGACAAGTAAAGAACCAAAGCACCCAAACACAACAACAGTCAGATATGCAATTGTACTAACAGGAAACTGTTGAACCTATTGGCTATTGCAGCAGCACTTAAGTTGCTATTCCGGAGATGACTCCGATCTGCATAATTTGAGGGGGGTATTGGGAGGCCGGATGAGGTGGCGGTGATAATGATTTTTTTGTTGTATTTTGCTTCTATGATTTAGCCAAAAATTGATTTCCTTCTTTTGCCATTGATGAGCAAAAAGAGGAGAGAACGGATGCTAATTAAAGAATAAAGATAGAGATGAAGAAAGAGACATGAACGGAAAAGATGAAAGTGACAAGTGTCTCTCACGCACCTAGTAGCTGAGAGTGGGCTTTACATTACTCAAAAGTAGAATTGTGCTGTCACAAACCAAATTGAGGAAAAATCATTCCTCCTCCACGCGCCCAGTTGTTTGGTCATATCATTATTATTACTTTTAATATAGTGAAATTCTTATAAAATGCATGATTTTTATTAATAATGAGGAAAAAAAATCATATTATTCTATGTAAATAATTGACACATACACTCACTAAATTTACAACAATGAGACTTTTTATTTATTAAAATAAAGTATTTTATCAAAGATGTTCTTAGACTATATAATAAAAAGGTAACTAAATAAAATTAGTTTACAAATGTAAAAATTAAAATACCATCAAAATTCAAGAAAAGAATTTACTAAAAATATTATAATAAAATAAAATAAAATGAAACAGAGAAAAATGTATAAAATTAGTTTAAAATCCTATCGGTACTGAAGTAATTATCTAAACTAATTTGTTAGTGTGTGTTCTAACACACATGCATTTTTTTTGGAACTAAGAATGTACTTTCTCATTACCAAAACCGTTCAAAACAGCCGATCCAAAGATCCCGACATACAAGCTAGTAACCACATCAACTCTATCAAGTCAAACTCGTCTACAAAACCTACCACAACATTAGCTAAACAATAGGCAGTTTAAATCTAAGTCTTGTGTCTATACCACACCTACCATGTACATTATGCAAAATGTCAGTAATAATATGTAATCCAGTAGGCTTCTGAGAAAAAATGCAATCATTCCTACCTTGCCAGATTCTATAAACTGTTCACCTACAACCACTTCAAGTATCTTGCTTTTCCATCCTTTCTTGTTGCATTCTCTGGTAATCCAAACTTCTTCAATAAGCCAAGGATTTGGTACATGAGTAATACCAATCCAAGCTACAACTCTCTGCCAAACCTGCATAGTAAAAGAACACTGGAAGAATAAATAATCACAGGTTTCAATGCCCCCACAAAAGCAGCACAATCCATCTGTCACAACTCCAAATCTAGCAATTCTGTCCTTGGTGGCTAATCTGCCGAGAAAGAGTAACCATAACACAAAAATGGCTCGTGGTCTTGCAAAGTTGGTATAAAATACCTTCCTCCATGTTAGGAATATCTGTTTAGATTTTGATCAGCAACCTAATGACTTATCTTAGCTCAGAAAGGTGGTTAGTACACTTGGTTCACTTGAACACTGTAAAAGAGTAAATTCACTAAGTATGATAGTCTAGCAAATCTTGTATAGGATGTTAGGTCTCTGAATGTAATTTTTATTCCTCTAAAGAAGACCAAGAAGAAGGCATCCAGCAGGAAAAGTTCAACGGATTTGAAGATTTGAAGACTGCACAAGATTGCTGAAGACAAGGGTTTTCAGATACCTATGACCAGATATCTTGAAGACACAAGCGTTTTTAAATAAACAGTGTTGCAAAAGATATCTGAGAAATAAAAGGTTTATGAAATAAGGAAAGTGCCCACAGATATCTATACTCAGATACCTTGGACATAAACTATGTTTCTGAAAAGAAATATATTATAACAAGTTGTTTCAACAAGTGGTATCTGGAGTTGTGATAATTTCTGGAAAAGGACGTGCAAAGCTTCAGAGAACTCTGATAGTATAAGATCTCTGATACAATGCATAGTTCCGTTGGCACTACAGGACAAAGTATAGTACAATGCATTGAATGCGCGGACAGAAATGTCTGAACAAAAAACGGTAGCTTCTGAAGAAGAAGACAAACGTACTACAATACTATACTCAGATATCAATAGTTTGAATTTGATTAAACCCAACGGATACTATTCAAACGGCACTCAAATTCATCTATAAATATCAACACTTAGACTGCTTGAGAACACACCTTAGAACACAGAATTTAAACACTGAACACTATCTCTCAAGCATACTACTTACCTTCAAGCTTTCTGTTGCGACCAAAGCTCTTGATTCTAAGTAGCACAAAAGTTCTAAGTGTCCTGATCCTTAACAAGCATTGTTATCTATGAAAGAGTTGAACTAAGATTTCATATCTAAGATTCATTCTCTTGAACATTTATCATAGACTTGGGTCAGTAAAGAACAAGGTACCATACATTGAAAAGTGTATTAAGTATACTTGATTCATATAGCTATCTGCATAACTGAACAAGTTATTAAAGAACTCACCTGACAAACTACCTTAACCAACACCTTAATCGGCGTGGAGTACATGAAGTACTTAGTTTGTGAAACTAAAGAATAACTCCAAGGTTACTGAGCATAGGAAGTACTTAGTTTGGGAAACTAAGGAATAGCTCAAAAGATTTTTGAGTACAGGAAGTACTTGGCTGAGAAAGTCGGGGAATAACTCAGGGGGAACACTTGGTTGGGAACCTAGTGTAATTAGGAATCAAGATAAGATATTTGTAAGGTTACATCAATTATCTGTCTTAGTGGATTTTAGGTCTGAAAAAGGCCGAAGTGGATTAGTTGAAGGATTACGCCACATTCAGATACCACTATAAAAAGACTTGTGTTATTTACTTTCTGCATTTATTTCTTGCTTTATTTACCTTGCAAAGTATTTTACACCTATCTTGCTGAGCACGTGCACTTATCACAGAAAAGTCTTCCGCTCTCTGAAATTAAGTATCAGATATCCTCACAAATATCTGAGAAACTGTGTTTATCGACAAAAGTTTTAAAAGACTATTCATCCCCCCCCTCTAGTCTTTTACTTTGCCGTTATCTAGACCAACACTCCACAATACAGGTGTTTTGACCCCTCTAAGCTCCCTATAAACCATAGAAGTCTTGTACTTTCCCGTCCTCAGTATATCAGCCCAAGCTGCAGTATTGTGAATAAACAAAAGCTCTACTTTTAAAAATACCCTTTAAAATCCATGAGAATGAAGGGCTAGGCTGATAATCCATGGCACTTTGATCTTTGAGAAAGTACATATGCACCCATTTAACCCATAATTTGTCTGCTTTCATATGTGTATTCCAAAGCAGCTTAGCCATAGTAGCTATATTCCATTCAACCATGGATGTAATAGCTAAACCACCTGCTTTCTTTGGATCACATACATGTTCCCAAGCTACAGGAGCTTTCCTGCTAAAACCTTCTTTCCCAATCCACAAGAAAGTTCTAACAAATGGATTCAATATGTTTCAAAATCTTCTTGGTTAAGGGGAAAATTTGCAGCCAATAACTGGTGATAGCAAACAGTACACTTCGAACCAATTGGCATCTCCTAGCATAGCTCAACACTTTAGCTGACCAATAAGTTATGCGGCCAACAATCTTATCAACCAAAGGCTTACATTGATGAACACTCAATTTCTTACTAGATAAAGGCACACCAAGATACTTAAATGGAAGCTCTCCAAGGCCAAAACCTGTAGCAGTCAAAATGCAAGATTTTTCTATCAAAGGCACTCCTCCAAAATAAACCTTGCACTTATTAGGATTTGCTTTTAGACCAGTGCTAGTAGAGAACAACAAGAATTTGTCCATGAGCAACTGAACTGACACTAAATCTCCTCTTGCAAACAATAACAAATCATCCGCAAAGCAAATGTTTGTGATACTCAAAGCAAAACAAATCACCAGTGCTAGTAGAGAACAACAAGAATTTGGGATGATAATTGAAGTTTGGCTGATTCTTCAGATGTTGTAAGCATCTATGTAGATACTCCATAACTAAGACAAAGAGCAATGGAGAAATAGGATCCCCTTGCCTCAGTCCTCTCTTAGCCTTCAACAATTTACTTGGACTTCCATTGATGGAATATCTATAAGAAACAGTTTTCATGCAGACCATGATCCATCTAATGTATTGTCCAGGAAATCCCACACACATGCATTTTTACATAGATCACTAATAGCAAGAGAGAAGCTAACTAGTTGGGATTCACTTTGAGTTCCCAGTTAGTCTTAATTTGAATTATATAGTAAAAATAACTTAAAAATTATTATTAAAGTATAATTAGTATACATACATAACATATATATTTTTATTATGGTTAAGATTAATCTATAGATGAAGAAGATTAAAAAGGTCAACAAAAATTAAATGTGAATCTTGACCGGGGTAGAGGAAATATAAAATATTACATTATTTGAGAATTTATAAGTGTTTCTAATGTACCGTTCATAGACGACGTACCATTCCTGCAAAACCTTTTAAAGAAAAGTTAGTCCATGTTTAAATATTTTAGTATAAATTTAGTCATATATAGTCTTTAATTTGCATTCCTTGACAATAAGGGTATCAATCCGGCCGATCAAGGCAAATTAGGCGGATTAGGGTAAAACAATATTTGCAAATGGGTAAAACCGTTGTAATTTGTTCGTATGCACTTAAAAGCATGTATTAAGTGGGAGGCCGCAGCCCACATGGATGGAAAATGGTTCAGGTTATATTTTGATCCTACCCGATGCTATTTACTAAAATCCCAATTGAATCGGGCATTTCAAATGAAACGGGTATCCGCAAATTGTTTCCCGAAAACCTTCGGCATATTTACAGGTCAGATTCGGGAGTGAATAATTCAATTAGACGCAAAGGGTGCCCTGATATATTTATATTTTAATATTTTCTTTTTTGTTTGATGTATTGTACTTCCTTCGTCGCAACAAAAGCTTTTCATTTTGCCAATTTAGTCGTCCCAATGAAAGCTTCCAATTTTCATTTTTTGTATGGGAGTGCAGCCTCACAAATTTAGGTAGAGTCTTGTTAATGTTTGTTTATATGTTGAAAGATGTGTAGAACTTTGAATGATGTTAGAATCATTCACAGTTAGACTCGGGAAGCCTAAGTTGTAATTAATAGGACCATCGGGATATGTTCTGGGAATTAATTAAAGTACAGGAATTAAATTGCAATTTACCAAAAGTTGCAATTACGACACTTTTGCAAATAATGAAATTTTTATACTATACTTGGGAAAAGTGTATGATCGTTTTCGGGATCATTAGAACACATTTGAGTATACTAGAAAGTCCAGGGACTAATTTGCAAATAATGAAATTTTCATATTTTGTGAATGTGGCTTATGAAATATGTTATTTGGATGAAAACAAGTACTCCCTCCGTCCCGAACTCAACTTCCCACTTTCCATTCCCATCCGTCCCAAACTTAACTTCTCATTCTTAATTTGGAAAGTTTTATACCCCACTACCATTATAATAATACTATCTCTCCTACTTTATTCATCATCTTTCATACTATATTCACACTCTTTCATACTTTATTCACTCTCTTTACTACTTTATTCTCATCTCTCCTACTTTATCAATTCTTTTCTTAAAACCTATGCCCGGACCAACGAAAAGTTGAGTCGGGACGGAGGGAGTATATTTGATATAGAACATGTGCGTGAAAAGTGTTATAATTGTTGTAGAAACTTCTTGGGTGACTTTTAACGTGTTTCTAAAGTAGTTGGGCCAAAGTGCAATTTACCATAATATGCTGAATAGTCCTGCACGGAAATTAATTTTAATTTATTAATTTTCAGTATTTGTAAAGATGTGAAAATATCTTTAAATATATCTAGGAGATTCTAGTTTCACTTGAATTGGGATTCTACCTTATTTAGGGCCCCAATTAAGAGAAAGTAGGACAAAAAAATCTCATAACCCAACTACAACACATGGTCGGCCACAACTAGTCTAAGGGACAGGATTTTCTCTTCCCAACTCTATATACACACTTAGGGGTGAAAGATTGTTTATTCGTAATACTCTCATCTCTAGAGATCTATTATTCTATTCTCTCTTTCTCTTGAGAATACACTTTCACCTTGAAACCCTAGCCTCTTTCTTACTTCGAATATAACGTTTGTTGGTGCCCACACCACAACTACTTCGTTTTAAACAATTGGAATATAAAGAAAGACGAAGGTGTTGATCAATATACACGAAAGAAGAAGGAAGGCGAAACTGAAGTTCCATCTCCCTCCCAAACCAGTTCGGCTTCGACAACCAAGGAGAAGGGAAGTTGAACTTCGACTTCTGATCTTGCACGTGGTTCGAGGCTTGTTCGTGGTTCGTTCGTGTGTTCATTGATTGCATTTGAGAATTTCTTACTTGAAGAGAAGTTCAGCTAACAAGTCAATACGAGCAAAAAGGTGATTCTTGAACTGTAGTATGCTTGCTAGGTTCTTGATATACTTCATATTAAGTAATATGTCTGATTATTATATGATATACATAATTCAGTTGTGTAAGGTGTTTGATTCAACGTTTGCAAGTAACTGCGAATCAAACACCCCTTGTAGTTATTCGATTCAAAGCTTGCTAGTAGCTAAGATTCAAATAACGAACGTTTGTATATTATCGTTTACTTGTGCTTGCGAGTAGCCTTGGATTCGTTAATATAATTGAAGTACATAATCGGTTATTGTGCATGCGAGTTGCCTTGAATCACTATATATATAATCATTATCAATATGTGGTGGTGGTTATGATGTGAGTTCATTATCACCTAGTTGATGTATGTGATAAACGATGTGTATGTAAACTTAATTAATATATTAATCATATTGCTTTGGTGACTTGCTTATCTTGCTATTTGATAAATGCATAATTTATGCGAGTTAATCTATGAATGGGTTTTTATGGGAAGCACATGTGCAAAAATTAAAAAAGGTCATCATGAACACGTTTCGCGATGCGATTTTGCCCAGCAATAAGTTCCTACAAGTCTTTAGATTTTCAAGCTACTTGTGAAGAAGTAGAACAAGTTTTTAAGTTGCGACTAAAAAAGTGTTCTTTCTTCTAAACAAGAACAAGACCTGTCTTTCGAAAAACAAAACACCAAGTTTTTGAAATATAAGAACTCTGGTGGAGTTACTTGATCATTGAAGTAATTGAAACATTGTTAGCAAAGTGATTGATGTGCACTCAGAGATTTTGATTTTCGTTGAAGAACCTGTAATCTCTAAATACAATCAAAGATTAAATTTATATGTCGGAAGTCCTCAAATTCACAGTTTATAGCGGAAAATTGACTCGGGATGTCGTTCTCCACGAACACTTAGCTTAGGAACAAGAAAATATCGTAATTAAATTGTATGCAGAAAGTAGACAGAATGATTGCAGACAGATTGATGGAATCGCAGTAAACCCTAATTGATAAGATGAAATCGATGGTGTGAAGGTGTAAAGGATCCCCGACCTCCCTCTGCTATGCTACTCCCAACTTACCAATTAAAATCCTACGCGATTACCTCTAACGACAGCAGGGCATAATACTATGGTGCAGGAGGCGCAAGAGGCACGAGTACCCCTACTCAGTTCAATGAAACTACTGTGTCACTCAGTAGAACATCATACCACGAAGGATGTATAGAGTTGTATAACCACGATTTACGTATAATAACCATTCCATTAATATATCACGGTATATAAAGAAGTAGCAAAAGCAGAGTTACGGCGGTTCGCCTTTACAAGAGAAAGTTAGCTACTCGTAGTATTCTACTAGACAGATTTCGAAAACAGCAAAGAAGAAGAAGAAGAAGAGGAAGAAGAAGAAGAGGAAGAAGAGGAGGAGGAGGAGGAGGAAGAGGAGGAAGAGGAAGAGGAAGAAGAAGAAGAGAAGAAGAAGAAGAGGAGGAGGAGGAGAAGAAGAAGAAGCTTAGTCTCTGATGTCTTCGTGCTGCAAGGGTTTCCTCCTTCTGGGTGCCAGACGGCCAGCGGTTTTGGGGTTTCACTTCCCCGAGGACTGGTTCTCTCTCAGGAGAGCTGCTTTATGAGCGATGTCGAATTATGAGACCCCAGAGGTCTTATTTATACTTAAAATTCCGTGCTCTGGCCGCCATTCTTCAATAAGGAAAGTTTAGAAAGGCGGACACTAGCCTGATAGGCCAGGAAAAAGGCCCAGATACAAACAGATGATGTACTGCGGTCGACAGTGGGCTGCAAAGAGGCTTCTGCAGTCTACAGTCGGCCGCTGTCCTTTGACTCCTGTAGATTCGAATATGTTTTCTTCGTTCTTCGATTTCGGGCTTCGTAACTTCGTTTCCTCGAAAAGTGTCATTCTACAATGTTGTTGCATCTTCAATTATCTTCGCATTGGTTGGTCGCATGACATGTTTTGACTCCTGGAACTCCGTGTAAAGGACAATTCAGTGTATTTGTTTAACTTTCTCGATTTCGCACAATTATGTCGTTTTGGTGCCTGAAATCGTGCAATTCCTCAAAAACGTGATCATGACCTACGAAATACACAAGAAGTTGGTAATTAACCATAATATGATACAAATATTGAATCTAAGGCAAAAAATTAGGGTCTAAAAGCATGCAATATCGCACATTTCATTGTCACATCAGTGATCACTGCCTTGACAAAAACCACTACAACAAATAAAACAAACATGCACGGAGAAGGAAGAAGGGAGGAACTACTTAGCTTGGAAAGATAAGGAAAACCCTTTGGAGGAACCAGAGTATTTGACTTGGGTTAGTCAAATAAAGAGGGTGACTTGAATATCTTGCCCTCATTTGCTCTACACTTCTTCTCTAAAGCAGCACCTATATACATAAACTAACAAAATAAAAAACCTATGTTACCAAGCATATAATTCTATTTTCTCAGTCATATATCCCATGTTACCAGCCAATTCATATATGTTCTCATCAAATATTATCAGAACATAACTCATAGAAAAATCAAATGCTAACAAAAAAAAAAAAAGAGAGAGAGAGAGAGAGAGAATTCTAAGTTCTCAGTCATATAGGCTAAATGGTAGAGAACATAGATTACACTGCAAAAATTAGATTTCCATATGCACATTGTAACTATTTCACACCAAACGTGGTTCATTCGTTGAGAAGATAAACTAAATGGTAGAGAACATAGATTACATCACAAATAAGATTTCCACATGGACATAGCAACTATTTGTAGCAAATATAGTGGATAGTTGAGTATATTAGTGAGAAGATAGTAAATATACGTAAGAACATAGAAAATACAGTCAAGAACAGAACTCAAGATAATATTGTCAAAAAATAGAGCACAAAACAACTGTCAGGTTTTCAATAAAAACATAGGACATATTCCAATGAATATGGGTAGTATTGTTGAGAACATAACAAATATGTAGAAAGCATAGAAACGTTATATACCTTATTTTTCAGATCTGAGTTGATGATTGAGGTCAGATTTTGAATGAACACATTGTTCAATTCATATGCAAGCACGATTACGCCTCAGGCGGTGAAAAATCGCAAAAAGAAAATGAAAAAATTGCCCAAAAATAAAACTCGAACAAAACCCTAGAGCATAAAAAACTAGTAAAAAACAAAAGGAATCACACAACGATAACTATAACAAAACACTTACAAAAACGTTTCGAGCATATTTGAGCAGGAGAACAACAAGACCGCACCCTGAAAAGCAGTTACATAAGTGAAATGGGAGAAAAAAGTGAACATGCGAAGAAACCGACTGAAACGGAAGAAAGAAAAGAGTCTTTATATAACTGATCCGCGAAGAAAATGGTACTGACTCGGATCTGCGATAGGATCCGCAAAAATAGGTAAAAATAGTACATGTTTAATGGTAAATTATAAAATAATCCCTTCTCTAGATAAATTAATGAAGAGACTTTGTGATCAATAATTTGCTCATCACATTCACAATTGTTTATTAAATCTAAATTTTTTATTTAATCAATACCCCACATAATATAGTATAATACCTTTCTATTTTCTCTCTAGTTTATGTGCCTGCCCAAAAACTTGTAATTTCGGGAGTATATCATTATGGAGTACATATCGCCATATGGGAGACTTGTTTGTTTTTGCCCCTTGATGACAAGAGGCATGTTCCACTTCAACCTTTTAAAACTTGGACTGCAGAAACTCGATAGAGTATCTTAGGTACAAAATGTTCTCTTATCAGTTCTCACCTATTTCTGTCACCACTCTCCAGGATTACTTTTTCAGCTCCATTGTTAAATTTGTATGTTGATCTACTCAGATGAGCATGTTCAAATATTTTCAAAGTTCTTTAATTCATGATGCAATCTAACTGCAATACTAACTTCTAGGGAGAATCAAATTTGAGTGCAAAGGGGGCAGACCGCTTTTGGGAACATCAGAGAAAATTCCATCCTCGGAAATCATGGACACGACTGGTGTCGCTGATTCATTCATTGGAGCAGTCCTTCACGGTTAGTAGCTAGTTATAGTGCTCAAGATCTCCAGTTTCTGCATGGTGATGAATACTTATAATTTCATATTGTTGTCCATTTTAATGTCATATCTATATGTGCCAACATGCCACCTCTCTAATTTATGTGCCTGCCCAAAAACTTGTAATTTCGGGAGTATATCATTATGGAGTACATATCGCCGCCATATGGGAGACTTGTTTGTTTTTGCCCCTTCATGACAAGAGGCATGTTCCACTTAAGCCTTTTAAAACTTGGACTGCAGAAACTCGATAGAGTATCTTAGGTACAAAATGTTCTCTTATCAGTTCTCACCTATTTCTGTCACCACTCTCCAGGATTACTTTTTCAGCTCTGTTGTTAAATTTGTATGTTGATCCACTCAGGTGAGCATGTTCAAATATTTTCAAAGTTCTTTAATTCATGATAAAATCTAACTGCAATACTAACTTCTAGGGAGAATCAAAATTGAGTGCAAAGGGGGTTGGGAACAGCAGAGAAAATTTCATCCTCGGAAATCATGGCACGATTAGTGCCGGTGATTCGTTCATTGGAGCTGTCCTTCACGGTTAGTAGCTAGATATATTGCTCAAGATTTCCAGTATCTTCATGGTGATGAATCCTTATAATTTCATATTGTTGTGCATTTTAATTTCATATCAGATGTTGCCTTTTGCCTCTCATGTGGTTAGCTAAACCTTCTGCTCTGATGTTTTACCTTTGAAAGACCCTATGTCATTGATTGTTCTTCGAATTCAGGCTGGTATTGGGCGTAGAGCCTTAGGTCTTCCATATCATACAGATCCTCGTTTGACTTCTTTTTTTCCTCTGGAGATACCAAGTGGTGACAGTTTTACAGCCTTACACGTATTATAGTCATCCACTACAGTAAGAAAATAAGAATGACCTTGTAAAGTTTCAGTAGAGAAATCCCCCAAACATCACAATGTAATAATTGGAAAACAACAACACTTTCATTCATACTAATAGGAAAAGGAGCTCTCATGTGCTTAGATTCATGACATACATGGCATTGTAAGTTTTGAGTACAAACTATATTTGTTGATTCAATCAGCTTTAACCTATCCTTGGAAGGATGTCCTAGTCTGTAATGCCAAAGATCTTAATAGGAACAAGACTAACAGGAAACTTAGTTTTACTATGAAAAACAGAAGTAATAGATTGTTGTGGAATAACTCCGCGAGAAGAAACTGGAGTGGATTCTAAACTCTGCATATTGAGGATGTATAATGAGTTAATTTTCGTGGCCACCCCAATCTGCATTTTGGAAGAAGTCGCATGTATATAACACATCATCAGCAGAGAGAAGATTTAGTTTTCCTGTGTCTGTGAGCTTACTAATGGAAATAAGATTTACTCATACTAGGTATCAAAAGTACATGTGATAATGGAATTTATCTGAAAAATGCACATTCACTATATAAGACACATAAAGCTTGATATGATTTGGTAACAGAACCCTAGCGATGCCAGATTAAGTATATGTGCAATTTTAAGTGGGGAGAAGATGTATATACCAGTCATGTGTGCGTAATTTGTAGGTGGATCATGTGCACTTGTTACTTCCACAGAATCACTAGATTGCAACATATTTTTGTAAGAAGTAGAAGGACCAGCTACCTCTGAATTTCCTTGCATAGTATTACCCTGCACCACCATGTTATATAAATGTTGAACCTGGGTGTTCAACAGCTGAAACTGAACATTATTACCTCTAGCCATAGAAAATTCACTATGCACTTGATTAACCATATGAGGGACTGGAGTATAGTGTTGCTTTACTAGAGTAAAAGTACCCCTACCGCTTCCAGTTGGTTGTAATCTGGGAGGATACTGGTTGTTGGGTGGTGCTTGATGAGTAAAATACTCACGTACTAAATTTCTACCCTCTGATTATCTGATACTCAATACTTCCCAAATCTCTTTTGCAGTTGTAAGATGCATCACTGTGCTACGAATTTAATCATAGAGTGAAGAATCCAAGAGAGTATCATATTATTACAGTTAAGCCAGGGTACCTGATATTTGATGTCAAATTCAAGCATAGAAAAAGTGCATCTAATCCTAATTTATTTCTGCCAAACCAGATAATTTGCCCATCAGTATGACTTTGATAGCTCCAGAAGTAGGTGTATCATTTTTATACAAATGATACAGACTACTCAACAAGTCATCATGAATGGAACTTGTTGATACGGACATGTGTCCAATCCGTTAAGGGCGCCATAGAGCGTGTCCTAAAGTGCATCAAGGCTAAGATAGCCTATTCATTGCTAGTCCGACCTTCGAATGGCCCGACATAAAGGAAACCATCTCAGTTCAACTAGTATTTACAAGTCAGCACGCCATTTCAGCTAGGTCCGACCAAGCTAGATGGATGACTTTCGAACCTGACAAAAGGTCACATGGTCCTTCCAAGAACCACAAACTGTCAGTCCTGAGATGCTAAACGGACCAGACGAGAGAATCTCGGATGCCACCATCACGGTAAGACCAAACGTATATAACAGAACCAATGAGATACTTCCGTGGAACTCTAGGTCCGGACACCTTGAGTTGCCTAAGGCCAGGTCAACCAAGCATACAGATCTATCCGAAGAACTTACACGGACCCAACAGGCGGAACAGTACTCTCAGAGGGAAAGGTCCAAACTACCCTCCCAGGCCCATTAATTAGTATGGGATTACTATCCACTAATGGGCCATGGGCCAAAGGTAGCATTGGTGTCCAAATCTGAAGCATACACTTGGCATCATCTTGTGAGCAATCTCATAAGATATGATAACTATAAGTATAGCACAAGGTCCAAGACCTTAAGGTAAGTCACAATTCCCAAGTGATAAGCAATATCAAAGTGAGGATCCCTAAGTGATAAACACTCTTGATTTCATAACCTTCCTCATAACTATTACATTGAGAGCTTCCAACTCTCTCTTGAGTAAAGTCTCTTACCGGATTGACATATGCAATCCGGATAACCCATTCTAAACCCCTCCCCCCCCCCCACTTAGTACTTTCAGGTACTCTAGCTCGGACCTATCTTGCTTCGGACTTCAAGTAGGAGGCGGATCCTAGATTAGGTTACTTGTAATAGTTTTGTTAGTGTTCGAGGTTTTACCCCTCAACAGAACTGAAGTGAGATGCCCCAGTATCAGCAGGATCATATATTTTATCAAACATCTAGAAACAATAAACAAAGATGAGAATTAGTGACTTGGGCTCTTCTATGTCCAAGTCTCATTAATATAGTAACTTGGGCTTCTATGGCCAGGTAGGCTTTGCCTGACAACATGCAATTGATTATGCATCATTAGATCTTTGATCTAACGGTCCATACGTCATATTTTCATCTTAACGTGTTGCACCCAAGAACCAAATTCCCAATCCCTTTGGAATCTAAGGGAATCGGGTTTTTGCTTGTATCAAATCACCCAAGGCGACTAGGCGATCGCCCTATCGTCTGTGATCGCCCTTTCGCCTATGAATGTTTAAATTTAAAAAAAGTACAAATATTAATCCAAATACCTAAATTTATTCTCTAAAGTTTTCCAAAAAAATAATAATATTTTTTTGAAATTATCAATACTTTTTTATTTCTATATTTTTATATTTAATCAAAATAAACATATCAATTTCTAATATGACGCCTAGAAAACCCCTAGTAACTTTCCTAATATATTAAAAAAGTATACCCACTAACCACATTATATTACATACTGTTTTCATTATCTCTCATATCTCTCATACTTTCTCCATTTTTGTTTATCATTTCTATCTCCAATAACAAATAATAAACTATTGATTCTATTGAACAACGTTGAAAATAAAATCGCCTAACGACAGCGAGACGGAGGGAGTACTTATTTTTACACCAAAAACACAAATGTTTCTTTGCTTATAATGTTTTTCTGTTTATAATGTTTCTTTGGTGGGAAAAATTCAAAAACGGTAACTTTAACTTGTAACACTTCTGTTCTTGATGTCTTTAGGTCTTACAATTCAATTCAGGTATCATTCATTTCCTTCTTGTCCGATTTAGGTACTCCGTTAATCAAACTTAAAGGAACATTTGACCGAATTAGCAAGAACTAGCGCGAATTATCGATATTTCCGGTGGAACTGGCCAATGTTGACCAAATTACTCTGATTTTCACCAATTTCACTTACGTGTCAACTCCTCGTTACTTTTGGATTTTTTAATATAAAATTGATTTTAAAAATTATTAAATATTATTATAAATTAAAAATACGTAAAACTTATAATAAATTTTTTAACAAAATAAAATGTATAAATTTAAAATATTTGAAAGTTGATTTGGAGATCAAATCCAAAATTAATGTTTGTCACGTAAAACTGTTATTACAATTTAAGTTTGCCATGAAGTTGTTAGGGAAGATTTTGTTTAAATTGTCAATACAAATCTAGTGGAATTGATTTGAGGATCGAAAACAGTTTCCCCGTCAAAGATACAAAAATTATTATTCTACAAACACATAATTTCACATGCTACGGTTGTTTTTTTTCCTCCACACCCCCCCTCCCGGTCCGTCCCGTCATGGAGATAAACAAAGTACATAGAAGATCGAAAACAATTTCCCCGCCTAGAGAGTATTAGATGACTTCATGGTTATGGATCAAGAAAGTAGAGAGAAGATCGAAGAAAGTTTCCCCACCTAGAGAGAGTATTTGCAGACCATCCCCGGGGGAAAATGTAGTTTTTACTAACTTAATCATAAAATGTTGCAGATTCGAATGTTCAGATGAATAGAACATAACCTAAATTTTGGTATTATTCCGTAACTATACAGATTACAATTGTTATAAGTTGTACGAACATATAATTTATTATAATAACCTTACAATTTCTTTATAATAATACTCCCTTCGTTTCTGTAAGTGAAACAATTTTCCGTTTTGAACGTTTCACTAAAAGTGTTACATTTCATTTTATGGAAATTACTTCCATAATACAATTCATTTTTAACCACATATTTTGTACTTTTCCACTCAATTAATATCTCAAACTCATTCTTAATCACATACTTTTGGGGATCACATTTTTCTTAAAAATTGTGCAAATCAAAATTGTTTCACTTTTACAGAAACTGAGGGAGTAATAACTATGTATATCATCTTTCAGACAAATGAAATCATAATATATTATTTATTTCATTATTAAAGTGTAAGATGATATTCAATCGATAATATAATTGAATAGTTGTACGTATATGGAAGAAGTAAAATAGAAGACTGACATTTTTATCATTTTTTGGGACATGCAATAATTTCAAAATCTACCATGCAATAAGTGAAATGAAATTTCATATCGTGTAGATGGTCGAAGGAATGATCGCAACAATACGCACTATCATTGACGTTTTTATGTTTTATCATTTATTAAAATCTTTCACCTAAGTCAAAGTCTTGGAAAGAGTAAGATTTTCCTAAAAAAATAGGAAAGTCGAGGGTTTTTGTGATTTTTCGCGGATTTTGGATTTTAGTGGTCCAACCGGCCAAGTTTTTTAAGAACAGCCGAAACACACATTTTTCGTTATGCTTTTAATAGATTATATTATGGTTTTAAGTTGTTAGAATTAAAAGTTTTAGTTACAGTTTTAACGTATTTTATTAATATTTTAAGAGATGATGTGGTGATTTTATGGGTCAGTATTGTATGTTTCAATTATAATTGTATCCTTTTTTGTTAATTTTATGAGGGGGTGTGATGGTTTTAAAAAGTTACATGATAGTTTTTAAGATGGTTTTTTATATAGTTTTAAGTGACAGTCTAATATCATTAAACCTCCACTAAACAAGTCTAAAAGTTTCAGAAATGCCATTAAAACATCAATAAACAAGCTTAAAATAAGCTACTTGAGACATATGTCATTATAATTTTGAAACATTCAGTCATTCACAAGTTTTAAAACATCTATTCTCATACAAAAAAAATTACAATAACGTTCATTCGGTATTTGTTATACAAATGCAAACTTAGTGGTTAAAAATAGACTTTTTCCGATTAAAATTGTTGGTGAACTTCGGGTTCCTGCCTTTTGTTGTTTGTGCTTGTTGCTTTAATATTGCAATGCCACATTTGAGAGATCTATCATCAACTCGATGTTATCGTCATCACCTGCTTAAAACATTTATTAATTAGGTTAAAACCATAACAACTCTCAATAAAACTATCACATTGGTTCTTAAAACAAAAAAGAAACATGCAAAACACGCCAGTAAAGTTGATTATTAAAACCATATAAGTGTCTCTTAAAACTATAGCAATGACTATTAGAACTATAACAAATTAGGAATATGCAACACACGCTAAAACAGTAAAATCGATGCTTAAAACCATAGCAGTGCCTTGTAAAAACTATAACAATGGCTGTTAAAACTATAACAAAGCATTTGAAAACAATCAAATCATAAATATTTCATCAGAAGCTAAAAGGTCTAATGTTAGTGCTAAAAACTACAACAATAGATTTTAAAACTATAATATATGCGATAAAACTAATAACATGCATAAATATTCAACACAAACTAAAAACAGTAACATTGAAGTTTAAACCATAACATTGCATCTTAAAACTATAACAGTACTTCTTAAAACTATATAACAAAGCAGAAACATGCAACACACACTAAAAACAGTAACATTGCTTAAACCTATAACAGTGCCTCTTAAAACTATTAACAAAGCATTTACTAAAAATTAAATCATAAATATTTCATTAGAATCTAAAAATACTAACGTTGTTACTTAAAATTGTAATGAAAGGTTAACATAAATATTAGAATCTAAAAATAATAACTCAAATCATAAATATTTCTGAAAAGCTAAAACATTAACGTTGATGCTTAAAACAACAACAATAGGTCTTAAAATTATAGCACATGCACTAAAAATAATAGCATGCATAAATGTTCAACATAAGCTAAATATAATAATATTCAGGCTTAAAACCATAACATTGCATCTTAAAACTATAACAAAGCACGAACATGCAACACAAATTAAAAACAGTAACATCGATGTTTAAAACCATAACAACGCCTCTTAAAACTATAACAAGTCATCTGCAAAAAATCAAATAATTAAAAACATTAACGTTGCTGCTTAAAACTACAATAACAGACCTTGAACCTATAACATATGCACTAAAATAATAATATTCGAAAACATTCTAACATAAGTTAAAAGCATAACAACGAGTTATTAAGACCATAACAAAGGTGTGTATTGAAGCCATAACAATCAGATCTGGAAATTAGACTAATCAATAATAGCATCAAAACCAAAATCAATAGTTTATTAGAATTGTAATAGGCTTAGGCTCACCTTTTCTCTACAGCGTGTGTGTGGCTCCTCATAACTAGATTACTATTTCTCTGCCATGGTGTTGTTTCCCCCTCTCGTCCTCTTCCAGCAACGCCACTAACAACCTCATGCTCAAGTCCAGCATACTTGCCCTCAGTATTCTCCCTAATCACAACAATATCCACACTGGCATGCCGAGTTCAATTCGTCACTGTTCGGAACCCAATCGAGATGAATTCTCGCACTTCGACAGCTCGCTGCAGCTGGTCTACTCCTATCAGCCAGTAGGGGCGTTTTCAGGGGAAGATCGGCGGCGGATCGAGTCAGAGAAGTTCGATCTGCAGGATTAGAGTATCATATGCCGCCTGCGGCGATGCAGAAAGCTACGGTGGATGGCGGAGAGACGAGGATCCGACACCATCACCGGAGAGAGAGGGGTTTCTCTCACTAGGGTTTGAATTTTTGTAGAGAGAGAGAGAAATATGATTGAGATGTGAGTGGTATGGATTTTTATGAAAGATTGTGTTGTTTATTTTGGGTATTTATATAAAATCTACTAACCGGTTTGATAGGAAAATCTTCCCTATCAAACCTAAAACCACGCGACAATCCTGATGTATGAAGTTTTCCGGAATGGAGTGAGTATTAAAATAGTATTATATGCAAATAGTGTAATATTCAATTTAAATCTTATCAATTCAATTTACTCATTAAAATCCAATCTAACGTGTGACATTTGTCAATCTTAAATAGAATGTACATGGTTTGAATTTCGCTTGTCTTTTCTCCATTTTATTTATTATATAAAACATACTCTATACTCGAGTTGAGTTTTACCAGATTTTCGTATTTGTTTCTCCACTCCACATTACGCTACTCGAGTTGATTTACTATTCATCAACTCTATAACTTAAATCTTCAAAACTCAAATATGCTAATAAACTTTTTAAAAATCACAATTCAATATCAAACACAAAATTTTAAAAATTAACTCCAGTTGAGTTACTATTCAACTACTCCGAATTTCAACTCGGGTAAAACACTAAACTAATTAATTTATAAACAAAAATAATTAATTAAAAATATCACCACACATTATAATAAAATACTCCATCCGTTTAGTAAAAGTGTTACAATTTTTCGTTATGAACATTTCTATTAAAGTGTTACATTTCCTTTTATGGAAATTACTTTTATAATAAAATTCATTTTTAACAATATATATGTGGGGCCACGTGTACTTTTCCACTCAATTAATATTTTATACTCATTCTTAACAACATACTTATACTTATGGGACCACATATATTACTTTTATATATCTTTTTTATGTTCAACACAATTGTTACAATTTTAGTGAAAAAGGCAACTCAGGTACGTCTCTAATAATTTTTCATCTCAATTAAATTCGTTCAGCTTATAGCATTTAGTTGGTGAATTTATTATACATATAATTTAGTCGATCCGTACTAACATATGTAGCATATAATATTAGGTTGGGGCACTCTCAAGTAAAAAATTATAATTAGACTAACCAATTATAGTGTAAAATCTGACAGTGGAGTACGTATGAATTAATAGGAATAACAAAGTATTTATTAATAATTAGAATTGAGGAGAAAGGCTCAATAACATTACTTACTTATTGGAAGCTGCCTAATGCAGATTGTGAAAACTACTGGAATGGAATGTTAAAACTGTCTGTAATGATAAAATTGTAAACTTGGACTCTCATGCATTCTTCTCCTTCTTTATCACCACTTTAGTCGAGGACTAGTGAACTCCGACTGGGCAATCTTCATCATCCTCCACATCAATAGTTCTGTCACGCTTTGAAGGAGTGATTGTATTCTCAGAGTCATTGCTTGAACCATGATCTGTAGAGTTCCGTAACTTTCTCCTTGCCCTTTCCCGCAATTGCATCTTGGTCAATTCCCTGCCTCTTCTTTGGTGCAGATGCTACCTCCTAGAATTCTTGGCGGCTGAGATAGCCAATCTGATTCTGGTCAGCATACTTCCATATCTGCAGTTGCAATAAAGACAATTCAGTGACCAAATGGGACAAAGCTTCCCTGTCAGAATCAGGCCTATAATAGAGAAAGCCAAAGTGCATTATGAAAGAATAAGGAATTGAAAGCATTTGTAGGTAAATGTTTTTTCATGGATGACTGAAATAATTAATCGCATCCTCACTGAGCGAGGTGACATAATGCTTGATGTGAATTGTGATTGTCTTAAGCAAATATTATGTCACTGTTGTCTCAGATGCTCAGTCTCTATTTCTTCAAAGAAGAATACTTGAAGCTCAATGACAACTCTTAAGGATAAATCCACAACTAGCATCTCAGGAGCTCAGTGACTATTTTATTGAATAAGAGAGATTGAAGGTCAATCACTATCTAAAGGGGAATTCCTCAATGTCCTGTTTCCTTCCGTTCTTTCCAGTTTCCACATTACCATTCACATTAGGCTAGGCTAGGCATAGGATAGGGAAAACTAAAACATAACGTTGTATATCACGAATCACGGTGTAGCTACGATGTAAAACCTCTCCTGTTCACCAAATATTTTACTCGTCTGTACTATTGTCTATTCATTGCAGAGTCAATAGATATACTAACTCCTTATAAACTAAAGTTCTGATCACCGCGAAAACCCTCACCCATGCTATCCAGGCCAAACACACCCAGCCACTCAGAATTCAAATAAGCTGATTCGACAAAGTGCCGACTAATTTGAAGCTAACATCAAAGTCCCTTCCCATCCAGCATCAATCGACTAATTCAAATAAGCTGATTCGACAAATTTTCGACTAAGTTGAAACTAAAATCCCAATCCCATCTAGAATTAATCAAACAGGTAAATTAACAACAAACAACTCAACTACAGAAAAACAAACGGTAATATAATAGAAATAGAAAGGAATTAGCCAATTAGACCTGAGCAAGCACTGGTTTGGCCAAATTCTGTGAAACCCCTTATGTTCGTTAGTTTAATTAATTTCAATTAATCAGTATAGACTTTTTTTGATTATTTGTAGAGTAATTGTACTTTATGCTAAGTTCTTGTTCACGTTAATTGTTGAGAGTTGTTTAGTAAAAAGAGTTCTTTTAAGTGTGGGTTCCTTCTAGTCTTACATACCTCAACTTTTCAATCTCTCTTGAGATAAGACCTGATCCTATTGCTTTGGTTTATTGGAAACAATAATTACGTTCCTCTTGACTTCTTCTACCTGGCACCTTTCCTCATAAACTCTCGGTAAAAAAAAAAAAAAAAGCTTTTGTACCTTCTCGTTCTTCACGTTTTCAATCACGACCTTCCTTCCCTTGTGCGTTCTATCGTTGATTCACCACCGCCATCACCAATCTTCTATCGCATGGAACCTGTTTGTGTTTGCTAGCCGACTTGCTAACCATTCGATCTCTGGTAAGTTCGTCTTTTCGTTCGTTAAGTTGCGAGTTAGAGTTTATGAGGCGGAAGCGAGTTAAATTAGCTGTCGGTTTTGCTTTTGTTTGCAGAAGTTTTGACCATTGTTTGTAGGTTTATGTTGTGCTGGTTATAGGCTAGTATCTTCGTTTTCGTCTTCTTCTCTGTGCTTGTTCGTGCTTTGGCTTGTTTTGCCAACTGATTTCGACTATCTGTTCTTCATGCTTTGGTTCTGGTTTTTAAGTGAACTATTATAATGTTCTCGAGTTGTCAAACGTATTTCTTGATCGCAAAAGTAGCTGTCGCCAAGTGGTCCTTACCTCGTGCTAAAGTCTGTGAGCCAGATGGCAGGGGTTCGATCCTATCTGGTGCTTATTTTATTTTATTTTTGTTTTTGTGTTTAATTCATTTATACTACTTTATGTACTGGAGTTCTTCAAAGCAACAATTGAAAAGCTTTCTTGGTTGAGTAGTTGGTTTTAATTGTTAGCATTGAATTGTTTAGATTAATTGCTTGTGCTTGACGAACTTGTTCTATTCTGGGTGAAAGAGTTTAGTTGAATATTCCAGCAATGCAATGCATGTACTGAACTAAATTAATGAAATAATGTTTTATGTTAATATGTTACTGGACGGACTTGAGTATGTTTTCTGAACTAGATGTAACTTTGATCGCATGTATTTGTCTAATGCATGTTTTATATGCTAATAGTCTTCTGATTAAGTTTGTTTATGAAATTATGTTAGTAATTGTTATGTTTTTAATTTGCTACTTTCTTCAAAACATTTGCTTGGTGGCGAGATGTTAGTCCGGAGAGTCTTGGGGTTTTAGTGAGATAGTTTTGTAGTATTAGTTGATTTCTTACTGGTCGGTACCTTCTTACTCAGGAACTTCGTACTCTGAGATTTTACAAGGAACGTTTTAAGGTGTGTGTTCTTAAAACGCTTGCGAAAACCAAGGAAGTACTTGCTTGTATATATATATGTATTGCTTCAAAGTACCGACTCATTCTTTTCAAACATTGCATCAAAATTGATTTGGCATCGCTTCCGCTCAAATAAAAATATGTATATATTGTATATGATATTGCTTCGATTGATTGATTGTTTTGGCCAAGATTTCGGTTAGGGTATACTCATTACATTTTCGGGCAGGTATTTGCCGATATGTTTCGGGTTGCTCGCTTACTTCTCTTTACGACAAGGTGAGACGTCAAGTCTTAGAGGTAGTAGTGTACCACCCCGTACCATGGCGGGTATTGATTGATTGAGTGGAGAGATAAGGGCTCGGATTGGGGTTATAAGGAGCGGCACCAACGAACGATTGATTGCATTGTTATTGTTTCGTTATATGATATGTTTATTACTTTTGGATGCTGTTATGAATTTCTTATTTATATTTTAATTGTCACTGTCACACACGAACATCACTGAGATTTTTGTCTCACACTCTTTTGTTTTCCTTCCATGTAGATTCCGGAGTTTAGTGGAGGACCGAGTCGGGTAGACGTTCAGCAACTAGAGTGAGAGTTGGGATCTAAACTGGGATTTTGTAATTTTTAGCTTGTAAAAACTTGTCTATTTACCGCTGCTTTAAAAAATAGTATCTTTCACAAGTCAACTGTTAGAATTTTAGCTTCTTAGAGTTTTTAGATTGTCTCTTCGTTATTGTTTAACGCCCTTGTTTTTTTTTAAATTAGTATATTTTTTCGGGGCGTTACAAATTCGATCCTCGAAAGAAACCGACAGCTTCAGCTCCACTGATTATCCCATCACGATCCAAATCCGCGCTCTGGAGAAAAGCCTCGAATTGCTCCGATCCTGCACCCGCCATTTTTCAACCTCTCGATCACTTCATCAAATGACGTCAAAATGCTTAAGCAACTGGTAGGATCAGCGGACGGCGATAAATTGGGTATAACACCAAGCAGCAAATCTGTGTTTTTCTGTACAAATTTCACCTCTGCTTGGAATTCGATTCGATTGAGTTTGAATTCCTACCAGTAGAACGTTGGGAATAATCAATCGATCGATCTAATCAAGCTACTCTGATGATGGGAAATAGGAACAGGATTGAAATCTTCCTTTGTCTCTTCATTTTTAATTAGCTTGCAAAATGTGGAATGTGATGTTCTGTTATGGCCAATATGACAGGAACTGGGAGTTGACCGCGCCTTGGACAGGTGCAAAAGTGACAGTTCCGGTTAAATTTGTTGTGGGTGAACTGGATATGGTGTACAACACTCCAGGAATGAAGGAATATGTGCAGGGAGGCAGGTTCAAGAATGATGTTCCAATGCTGGATGAATGTGTTGTGATTGAGAATGCTGGACATTTCATCAATCAAGAGAGACGCACGCACATATATATAAATATATATAATGATAGGGTTGTGCATATGAGTTAATAACGGAATAGGTTGGCGTATCGTTATGTAACAAACATTAACGACTTGGTAAATAATTACGGGAAGTTGGAGAATATTTGAATTTAAATACCCATACAATTAGGGAAACAAGGATGAGTAATCGACAATGATTTGAACTAATAAATCGATCCGATTGGTGGTTAGTGGACTGATAGAGATATATTTTCACTATAATTAGATTAGGTTATCCTTAAAATTAGGGATTGTTTAAACTAATATCTTTTTTCGGTGAAACATGAGTGCAGGAGAAGAAAATTTCAAATATATATAGGGTTTTGATGCTTGAATTATTAGTGATTTATAAATGAATTTTTTTGGGTTTCGTTTTGCTACCTAGGATTTTTGCATACGTGGCATATCTCTTCTTCCATTTAGATCATCACTTTTATCATAGATATAGATGTGGTTCGAAATCCAGATCTTCTATTTAGTTAATTTCATACTAATATCTAAGCATATGTCTAAGAATTATATCCTAGGTAATTTTAACTGATTGAGGTAAATAATAACATATTTTAAAAATATGATCTTCACTGTATGTGTTGCTCTACTTCATAAATTGTTTATTTATCATTTTTCTTATAGCTGATTTCTTCACATCTAGCTAACAGCTTATTAATATTTGATTGCAAGGTACAATGCTAAGTTAAACTCAATAACAATCTTGTGGGATACATGGCAAGGAAAAAGATTGATAACAAACTACAACGGTGTTGATTCTTAACATTATTCGTTTAGTATAGGTTGTAGCGTCATGTTTCGATATAACTCGGTCCACATTTCGATAATTAAGTGTTTCCAATGCATCTAACCCTTCTTTTTTCAGCACATCGAATCCGCTCAACGACTTTACAATTACAGTCACATAGGTTTCATCAGCATGTCCTTAAGCCCTTCAAGGAAGTAACAAATCCTCGAAAAATTCAAGTGTTCAAAAAACATCCGCCTACAAAATACGATACATAGATTAAAAATAATCTCAATTAATGTAAATTAATAAAGGTGACTTACCATTCACATGTGATAATAGACATCATGATTGTTAGCATTTTGACATGAGTTCAAGAGTTTAGCATTGGAACAGATTGGCGTTTTCCAAGTTATACATGGAGTTACGACATATTTGATCATCAAATAGAATCCTGGATAGTGTTGAAAGGAGTGTTGCTTCGGTGCTGATATGCTGAAATTTGTGTCTTGTTTAACTTAGCGTCTGTGGAGTTCTGATCTTTGTATCTCTGTTTTTGGTTGGACCATTTTATTGTACTGTTTTAGTGGGCATAACTTATGCCACTATTTTGGAATGAAATTTGTTAACTCTTCAAAAAAAAAAAAAATAGAATCCTGGATATTTCTGAATAGTAGCAAACTTCTTTAGAATGCAAAATAATCAACGTAATAAAATTATGCTCGAAGTATAGATATAGTTTCATCGCATAAAAATGAAATATGCTCATAACGTACCATTTCATCACTTTCTTACTCTCTGACGTTGTTGATGGCCACTAAAAAGATGATGTACATATATCTGCAAGTGATTTGATAAATCCAAAAAAGTAGTCGGATACTTCAGTTTAGGAGGCATTAGACCGGATAGATTTGTTGATTTTCATTTCATTTATGGTGATTCTGGCGTGAGAAGTAATTGATTGGCTCTCTTCATCAATAATACATTTGATTTGGAGTGATGGAGAAAGAAAGAGATTTCTTTTCTCATTATCTGTTCTATTCAAATATTGCTATTCTTTGTGAGATGACAAATAAATTAGATTTTTAAAACTTTTATTTGCTGTTTGAATCTCGTATATCCTGAGTTTCAGTATATTGTTATAGTTGATTGAGTCCGATTTAATTGGATTATTTAACAAAAATTATATAAAATCTTGTATCACTTTCATTTAATACTATAAATAAGATAATTAGCTTGAATGTAGGGGATCTGATTGGATACTCTCTCGTTTTGTCATAGCCATTCAAAATTAGATTGAATTAACATTCCATATAAAATGACTAAAAATAGACAATGCACTTGATTTAGCCGGTTATGAAGATGAAGGATGACTTTTTCAATACAAATAACAATGAATTATAATTTATGTATTTTAACTATAATTAGATTACTTAACCCATAAAAATAGGGAAGCTTTAAAACTACTTATCTGTATCAAATTAGGCGTATGGATAGAAGAAGAAAAATAAATTCAAATTTACGTTGACCGGATGACTCAAATATTAGTGAATTATAAATGAATTGTTTGAATTGGTTTTTTTCTTCGTTTTGCCACCTAGAATTTTTGCATACGTGGCATAGCTCTCCTTCCATTTTCATCATCACTTTTATTATATATATAGATGTTGCTAATAGCAATAGTCGATAAAGTTCAAGGACTTGTTGGAAGAGTTATAATAGCTGAAAGATCAATTGACAATTCACCATAGTTCGTTGCTAAAAAAAGAAACCGTCTTTTGAATCTAAAGTTGTTGGATGAAAGTTGTTAGAGGATCAACGACAGCTGCATCCTCTCATCTTCTCTGTTTATATAGTTACAACTTATAGTTATTCTGCAGTTGTATTAATTATTCATTCAATCAGCTACAATTAGTTTTTTCTGTAATTGAGAGTGAGTTTCCTATGAGCTTGAGAGAAGTTATCTTCGATAGATAGATTCATGAGCTTGTGAGTATCGTTATATTCGCTCGATCTTGTAACCTTGCAAAGTTGAATAATGGATGTAGAATAGTTTCAATCTGAACCACGTAATCATGTGTGTGTTACCTGTTGTTGCAGTACTCGATTATCTTGGCCATAACTGAAGTTGTGATGTTTGGCACGGGGTGGAAGGGAGAATCACCCCAATCCTCGAAGATTTTCTTGATATTGTGGGATTTGAAAGTAACCTTATCTTCAACTTGAAACATTTGCCAATCGCACCTTTCAGGTTGACCATGTTTTCACAATAGGAGCATCAGAAGAAGGGGACATTATTTGATTTGATTAGTTTTTGAGAAAACGGTTTATTAAATGTTAGGGGTGTAACCACTATTACACCCTTTAACAAAGCATGTGAACCCTACACATGTGTCCCACACATTCTATTCTACGGTGGTTTACGTTCTTAACATCTAAAAAATTGTATATTTGTCCCTTCAATGCCAAATTCGGATCATTAGAATTAATTTATAGTCCCTCCGTCCCATATAAGCTGTCCACTTTTGCCAATTCGGACATCCCAACAATAGAGTTGTCCATTTTCATTTATTTGCCATTTTAGGAACAATTATATAATTTTTATATCATCCACTACTACTAAAAAAGTCAAAAAGTAGCTTAAACAATCAAACCAACTATTAATAAAGTCATAAAGAATGAGCTTGTTATATTTTTATTTCGAAAATATCCCTACCCAAATTAACCTAAATTAGACTAAATAAAATAAGAAGTAAAAACACCCATATTACCAAGCAACGAATTCTATACATCATGCACCCAATATTATCACCCAGTAATTCTATACACATCAATTACTAATTTTTTTCATTACTAAGTTAAAATGCTCAACGATTATTTCTTTCAACTTCTGATAATTTTGATGATGTTATTAAAGTGGCGATGTAAAATACATTAAATATATATTATAATTATTGGACAAAATATGATATATTATTATTTAAAAAACTATAGACTAATAATACGATAAGAAAGGTTAAAGACAAGAAAAATAAGAGTAATGCCCTTTTATGTCATTTTACAAAACACTGCAATTTTTCAATTTAATTTCTTCATCTACATTTAAAACCAATTAATCACCAATCTGTAACCATTTTTCACTACCTGTAGATTCTGAAATTCTACCAAATTTTTCATTAGTTTTCTAACAGTCAAAAAAACTCCACATTTATTATATAGTGTTATGATATACTCTCCTTATTTTATGGTGTAAACTGGACAGCTTAGACGATGGAGTATTTAATGCATTGCAAAACTAGTCTTGATTGTCTATATGAAATCTGATAGACATAAAAATACCTAGCCCATGTTTATTTCTTACCCAGCCCATATCTATTTCAATTCATTTTGTTCAGCCCATGTCTGTCCAGAAGTCGAAGGCTGCCTTCCATGGTTTTTTCTTTACGGTACTTGCATGCAGGGGTGGACCTGGGCAGGGGCATTCGCCCCCTTAAAATTTCAAAAAAAAAAAAAAAAATTATAGGTAATATTTTCGAAAATTTTGAATTTCACACCCTTTAACTCTCGGAAAAACCTCATATATGTAATTTCGCCCCCCGAAGTAAAAATCCTAGGTCCGCCCCTGCTTGCATGGTTTCTATCCTTTATACTCCCATATATAACCCTCGATAGAAGCCAGAAAATTGTTCACTAGTACTACCTTACTTGCAGGCTGCAGCTTGCTCCCTTCCATTCCCTCGATCTACATCAATTCAATATCAATTCAATGCTAATTATGAATCATCCAGTTAAGGTCATTCTTCCTATATTTTCGCTTGTGTCATCGACCTCATCACTCTTCAATTCCCCCATCTTTCTCGCTTTATTATCGATTTTTGGTTCTTATCAATTTTAAGAGACATGGCATGATGGCAAGAACATCAATTTGCCAAAAAAAAAAAAGCCTTGTGAATTGATCCAGGTCTAATCCGCAAACTAACAAAACTCGGTTCTTAGAGCACAAATTGCAATGTGTTCGTGAAAGCATGAACATGACGCAAAGCGCTGCCCATTCTGCACGAATTATGTGATCTAGGTCCAAACAAGGCATCTGGCGTAAAATCATTCAGAACATCACAGTAATCTGAAACCATTCCAGGACAGAACAAGTTTTCTAACTCAAACTCTCTGTACAACCTAATAAAACAAGTGAAACAGCTATTTCTGGACACAACTACAAGTCTTAACCCAGGTAAGCTGAACGTAAACCCTCGTGACGAGCCAGTTTCTGGAGACACAATTATTATTGAAATATCAAGCTGAGCGTAAACCATCATGATGAGCCAGTTTCTGGAAATCAATTATTACTGAAAAATCAACAGCGCCTTACCAAGGAGAATGACAAGGACATTTTAGTTACTCGTGAAAAATATTATACAGACTAATTTGGATACTAGTATTACAAAAGAAATATCAAATGAAAATCTATAGCAATAAGAGCAAAAGAAAAGGACCAAAATTATCCTACAAAAGAGAGAAATAATAAGCATCATGTTACCCATGAAAGTTACTAAACTTAATGCCTGCAAGTTAAGCAGTAGTAAACTACATTTATCTTAAAAAACTAGGGGCAAGGCAAACTAAGACAACCTTGGTCTTTTAGTTTATAGGACAGGACAGCTTGAATCACATTTCTTCCTGATTTCCACCCAATGCAATAATGAGATCAGCAGAACTGCATCTTCCCCTTTGAGGAGAGAAGTAAAAATTAAAGGAATACAAAGCACCAACCAAAATGGAGAAGCCGTCATCCCAGGGCTCTGTGAGCCACTTGTGGAACTTTGGCATTCGAAGCCTGTGGTATAGATCTATCTTGCATGCGGATGCGAGATGCTGCAATGGCCTCAAGTTACTGAAAGAAAAACTCTAGAACTGCAGCCAAATATTCTTCCAAGTTGCACTATTTGCTTCTTATGCATAATACATATACAGACTATTTGCAGCAGCACAAGCAATTGTGTTTTCTGAAGGGTGCCATGCCAAGTGGAGCAGCTTCGTGGTGAAATCAAATGAGTTTCCATTAGCATCTGCTCCTGGACTTTCGGCACCTGCAGTACAACGCACTAATCTTTTGAATAGATAGGCAGACACAAAGGAGAGACAGAGTGGCTTAAAGAATTACTTATTGCCCCAGCGCAGAACAGTGTTAGCGTGGGTTATCACTTGTCAAGGAGACCCGAGCAAGTTTTTGTAACAGTAAGGAGGTGTACATGTAACTTGACTGCAAACCTTAGTATCATAAATGTACATTTTGGAAACTTGGAAGGAATTCTCAAAAGGGCTGAATTCTTAGGGAAAATATGCTGCAGTATTTATGGTATACTGAAAGAACAAATTAAGCATAGACAGGGGGATAAAACAAAGTACCTCGCCTGACCACACGAGTGATGCTACTGCCAGGCCGCCTAGCAGGGGTCTGGACCTGCCGTCTGAAAAGGACGTCACAGTAGTCATTTATCAATCTTAGAGAAATAATGCATCATAAATTATCTAACAGAAAAAGTTGGACTAACAATCTAAAGTTTATCTAATACCAACCTCATTGGATTTTTGCTAGCTTCGAGAGTGGTTGCTTCAGTGCTGCCAGGAGCACAACCAAAAACGCGAAAGAGATTGCTGAAATTGAACAGAACTTTGTCAGGAACAAAAAGATTACAGCAAAAGTGAAGTTAAACTGCAAAGAAACTTGAGTTCACCTGTAAGAACCAGTCGCCACTCGAGACCCATCACCACTCAAGCAACATTCAAATTTATCGAAGATAGAGTCATTTTCGTACAAGTCGCATAGCTGGAAACCAGGAGACAACTTAATCAGCTCAATCATATGAAAAAAGATGAAGCAATAATAATCCAGGATTAAAATTATTCACCTGGGGTCTTAAATATTCATGAACCTGGTAGGTAGCCACTGGACCAGAATCCATATTAATATCCCACAACTGAAAGAAACCATTCAGCTTTTAGAAACTAACCAAGATGTAGTCAAAGAAAGTAAATCCTGAAACAGGATGCATTTCCAAGTCCAAATTACTAGTACATAGGAAATTAGCTGTTCCACTCAATAGAAGTAACTTCCCATCACCAAGCATCAACATGTTAGCTAGCATCAAAACTAACCAAAAAAAGAAAAGAAAAGAAAAACCATTTTTCTAAGACCACAGTACTAGAGCCGATAAAGTCTCAGATGATTTTCATCATGCATGAGCATCCACACTCATAATCAACCTAGTAATTAAGCAGAACTTGTGACTTACATATTTGAATAACTGAGGCATCCACCAAAAACTCATTTAACAAATAGTAATGGAAGTGCAAAAAGGAATACCTTAAGGGTCATATAATCACGACTTAGTATATATCTCCCATCCCTTGCAAACTTAATATCTGAAATGGAAGCAATTATCTCAGTGAAAAATGACCTCGATCCAGGTGCCTCCTGTTCCTCAAATCTGTTTACAATTGCCACATCAGTCTCTTATCCACAAGTACAGGAGCTCAAAACAAAAGAAATCAACGATAAAGAACACTGTTCTCACAAAGATGTGGGAATCTCAAAGCCATCCCCAACATTAACTTGTGATTTTGCATATATAAAAAAGTTAAGAAGCAGATAATACCAAGAAGGATATCATCAATAGCCTCAAATGCAGACCACAAAAGAACTTACAATTTAGAATGTGAATCGCATAACGCAGATTGCCGCAGATCAATGAGGCGAATCGACCCTTTTGAACTGCTGTATGCTAATGTGTTGCAGTGAGTAGGATGGAACTCTGCTGATGTTATCACCTCTGCCAAAAGAAAATAAGTATATTTAAGCAAATTATTATCATTACAAGACATTTTTATGATGCTTTACTCAACTACGATAAGATCAGCATGTCTCCAATAGTTTAATCTTAAGGTTCGAATCCTTTTATTTTACTCCATTAAGAGATCCGTGCATTCAACATCTAGTTGCTCTCAACCTTGACAATGACACACTCACAATGCAATGTTTGATGTAGTTATTCACAGCATAAGCTTCACGTCACGTAAAAATAAATCATCACCATCATGCACATGCAACAGGGAACAAAATCTTAGTGTTGCAGAAAAACACCAAAGAGCAATGTTTGATGTAGTTATTCACAGCATAAGTTTCACATGTCACGTAAAAATAAATCATCAGTTCATCACCATCATAAAGCACATATGCAACAGGGAACAAAATCTTAGTGCTGCAGAAAAAACACCAAAAAGTGGGAAATTTAAATGACGGCATAGATTGTAACAAGAAAAAAGAATTACTGACCAGTCAGATCCTCCATATTCGCAGGTTTCACATCCACAATATTGAAACTTTGATTGCTTATTTCCAAGTTCCAAAGATTTATTCGAAGATCATCAGCTGATATAAATGTTTCGCCATCACTGAAGAGCAATATATAAAGGAATGAATTTGAAGTTTATATGATTCAGATAACTATAGATGAAAGATGACAGAGTATCCCCCAGACATAAAATAGATGAAGAATTTTAGTTGTCCGAGGTGCCCAGACAACAAAGTCAGTCACAGGTCAACGTATTGCTAGAACTTGAATATAAAAATCACCTCCAGACTGAAGAAGCCATGTATCCATTTCATGTCGTAGCTGAAAAAGAAGGGCCTCGCTGACTTTTAAGTTTTAAATATAGGTTTTTTGGCAGCCGATGTATAGATCGTAGGGCAGGATTAGTTTCAAATGGTTTTATGTGTCTAAAAGTTCAAAGGAAAATCTCATGAGCAGACTAACACAGCTGTTTCACACTAAATATCATTCATTCTCTTCAAATTCAACCATTCAAAGAGTGGACTATCTTCAGCCTCCGATAGCATATTAAAAAGAACCCTAAACCATGAAAAGATGAAAAATAAGAAGATTTGAGATAACAAGATCAAGTGGCCACCTATTATTTGATATAGAGTTGATATGGTAATCATGTGCATGAGCATAAACTCTCCTACATCTGGCGAGGAGACTGGTCTCACTGCTAGTGACCTACATAATACAGAAAAGGAAATGAGAAACCCAACATGAGAATATATATAGAGGACGAATAAATAAAACAGAAAGATACACGTAGGATCTAATACTAGTAGTACCTAATATTGAAGAGTGCAAAATACTTTCTTACGGTAATATAAGTATTTTTTTAACAAAGTTTTCCAGTTCATGGCTGGTCAAAATAGGGATCAGACTTCAAAAGGTAAATTTATGAAGAAGAAGAAAAACCACAGTGGCGAGCAGCAAAGTTTATTTTTTTTTAATTCTAATAATTGACACAGCACTTATCCCATTACAAAACTGAACAATCCAAAAATAAACCTTTTCCTACTCACTCCCCAACAAAGCTACCTTTCGTTGAACCCAATTAAGAAGGATCAACCCCCCCCCCCCCCCCAATCATATTATTAAGCCCTGGAGGGAATCGAAAATTCACAGGTAAAAGTGTAGCTTAGTCAAGTACAACTACCACAGGTAATCGCAGTGAGGGGAATGACACATCATTGCTCAAGCCGTTGGGAGATCCATCTGAATAGTCTCCATTAGCAAGAGACTGCTTAGCTCCGGAAGATTTGGAAGGGTCTACATTAATATCAGATATTTTCTTGACTTTCTTCTCTTGGACCTGTTTATGAGGGAAAAGTGAAACATAGAATCACACAGTCAACACACTGGATCTGCCAATTACTCCCCTGCCCTATAAGAGCATCAACGAAGAAGAAACCCATGAAGGGAAAGAAAATATTATGATCTATTCAATCATATTCATATAGTGAGTGTTACAGGAATTTGAAATTGAAATCACAAACAGGAAGTATTCAGCATATAATTAATTCCATACCGATGGACTATTTACCAGATAATTGAAACGTATGAACAACTTCATTTTTGCAGTTGGTTTTGAATCCTTTGAGATACTGTGATATGATGTTTCATTCCAGTGCGGACTTCAATAAAGATCAAGACACCACCCCAGCACCCCCCCCCCCCCCCCCAAAGCAAAAGAAAATAAAGAAAAGCAGCATGACAACATGTGGTCAGAATGGAATTTCTACAAGTGAAATTGAATCCCCTGCTACACATCTGAGGGGAAACGCCTAAAGCTTAAGGGGCAGAGTAAACTTAATAGATATCCAATGGAAGGCTTGACCAATAATAACTTAATAGATAGTTAGTAGCCCATGGAGACGCTTGAATATGTATTGTGAGTAATAAGGCATATATGGCCTGCTTTTTGGGGCTATTACCGTTGGAACTTGGAAATGTGAAATGACTATTGCTTCTGTTGATTATTTTCAAAATAAAAAAAAAAATACTAGAAGCCTCTCCAGCAAGCTCCACCATTGGTAGTGGCCTAAGAGAGGGATAACTATGAGACCCATTTTACAAAAGCGGACAGCCAAAAACTATGAACAGGTCATACCTTCCAAAACTTAATGGTTTTGTCATTAGTGGACAAAAGAAAGAGGGCGCCATTGGCTGTCTGGCACCACCTAATTTTGTTGATTTTCTCCTCAATCTCCAAACTCTTGAGGTAATCAAACTGAAAAAAAGATGAAATTGCATGAACTACAGCTACAGGAGGATAATATCATAACTAACCAAGCCAAGACAGAAATGTATCTTGAAGATGGGGGGCAACAAGAAGAAGCAAGAAATAAGCATCTCACTGCAGAAAAATAAATACCTCAGGCTCATGACTCTGAAACTCAGTTTTGTAACGGAACTCTGGATGGCGACTAACCGAGTAGTCCATTCTCTCTAATTCTCTACGGTTTCCACCACGCTGCAATGAAATTTCCAATATAAAGAAAGAGGACAAGAAGATAATACATCATGCACCAATATTAATGGAAAAAAAATTATATAGTCTAGATAATTATCTTTAGAATCTTTTATTACTAGAACTCTCGACAGTTGGAGGAAGAGGAACAAGATTCATCCAACTTATCAAGCAAAAAACCAGTCCTCTTGAAACAAAACTTAAAATAGAATATAAACTTGAAATCCTTCAATATTGATGGTGCCTCACCTCTCTCACATCTGTCCTTTCAAATAACACTACTCTCCCACCTCGATCACCCGTAGCTAGATGGTCGCCAGTTTTATCGAACTCAATTGCCGATATGATATCAACTGCAAATAAAGATATGAACTGAAAGTAAATATATGTTATTCCATTTAAAAGTCTAACACGACCATCAAATGGGAGCATATAAAGAACAGCTATAACAAAGGCATTAGTATCTAGTATATATCAGATAACTGTCAATAAAGCAATATGAAGGGTTCTTCTAACGCATAAATATAATCATTATGAAGTATTCTTCTGAAGAGATGGATTGTGTGAAGTGTTCTTATCAGCTTATGCTTTAGGCATTATCATGAAGTTAACAATACTGATGCGATGCATTTTTCACACCAAGGGACTACAGTAGACACCATTTCATTGATTGGGGGGGGGGGGGGGGGGGGGCAAAGAAAATAACTTGGTAATGTAAAAAACTTGAACTGCTTGAACTTTTTAAATTGCTATTAAAACAGCCTTCAAAATACACAAGACAAAATGAAATGTGTGCGCCAGGAGTGTTCAATCATTTTGAAGTAATGCATCTCCATATCAGTGGGCATTTCTGACAGTAAAAAACCAAGCAAGTGCATTTCTGGCAGACAAATTTGGGAACTTTTAAGTCATATAACAAGGGTGTCTCTTCCCCATGCAGATGTGGACTGATCTAATCATGACCTAAGCAACGGTGTCAGTAAAATCAGCTCATCACAATCAATTTTTTAAGAAACCAGGTGCATTTAGTAGCTAAGTAACTTGCTCTTACTGCTTATAAGATCCAAGCTTCTCATAAACCAGTACGGTGGTCACACCAAATTGTTAAATTTAAATTCATGAAGACAAAAAATTGCAAGTCAAGTGTAATATATGAAACATATTTACCCAGGACACCAATTGAATGGTAATTTAAGATCACCTAAAGCTCATTTGAGTCAATCTTACAAAGGTTAATCAGACAAGACAACTTTCCTAGTTTCTGAATTAGCACACAACCTATAGTCATGACGTCTAGGATCAAAAGAAGAATCAGCAGATCATGTTATACAATTGCTTACCCCAAATGACAAAAGGAATCAAAAGATTAAGCTCAAACAACAATCCACAACAGCCTTTCTATCTAGATATAGCACCAAGTTCAAGTCTTGACAAGACCAAACAATCTCAAACCAAGACCGCTATAATATAGTGTCTTTCTAGCTGTGTGCAAAGCTTAATGACCTCAACTCACAGCTTAAGAAAATCCATGCTTGTAATTATTAAAGTCACAAGGAGTTAAAATCCAGCCAGAAAACAAATTCAACAACACAGTAACACATCCATAAAGATCCAAAGTTTGAGTACGCAGCATTTATCTCGGGAATGATCAATTAAGAGTACGCCAACATCAAACCAAAGTCATCTCTATACACTTCACTTGTAGTCATTGGATAAACATTGACTAGATCACTTACTGAAACCGTGACCACTAGACCAAATAGTTTCCACTAAATTAAGACGATCCAGAAACAGATCAATTCATATACACCCAAACCCTAATCCAACCCCAAAAAAGGCAATTCATCATCATAATTCATAAACAACGATATCCCTTACCTTCCTGCACTTCTTCCCCAGCGGTTCGCTCGCCAAAGACCTGAGAGAATTTCCACTCGAGCGGCGCAGGTGGACCGGCCACCTCTCCACCATCAGCACCACCGTCCATTATTGACCAGAATCGAAGGAGATACACACGATGCAAAAATGAGCAGCTGATTATGGTTGCGAGATAACTAGAAATCTGGAATCGAGGAGGATCGGAACAGCAGAGGAATGTTGGATTCAGATTCCACCATTTTCTCCACTGTCTGTACACATAAAGGAACAAACGGCAATGGAAGATTCGGTTTCGGTTTCTTCTTCAGGCGATAGATTGGCAATCTGGAAGTTATATTGAATCTACCTATCTGTAATCTATCCCTATTCTCTTCTTCTTGTGTTGTGTTTGTCTCACTGTATCAAACCGTTCTCGATATTCTCTCTCTCTTTCCTCTGTGTATATGTCTAAAAGCTCAATAACTCAATCTCCCCTTTCTCTCTCTCTCTAGGTGGATTGATAATCTCACCCGGACAACCAGAAAAAACCAGATCCAAAATCCCAATTAAAAATGCTTCGTGTCAAGGACTTGTTTGGTAACAATCCTAATGCATTACAACTCCATCACTCCCGCTTAAATCGTATCATACCAACGAGTTTGTGTGCGGATATTTATTTAACAACAATTATTTATGAGTAATTCACAGACGAAGTTTGTAAGCGTTGACCAGATAAAGTCAAATGGAAAGTTGAAATTGTGCTTGGGTTTGTGTCGGGTCAATAATCAACTTTTTTCAGCTGCATATGTCGTTCTCTGGGTTTACTGGGCTTGGATAAAGAATCCATTTCCATAATTGAATAGGGAGAGAGTTATTTACGGGTTGGTCGGGTTCAATTTACTAAATTCGCACACACCCGTACGGCGTAGCCCTTACTAATTAATGGGTCGAATACAGGCACGGGTGGAGGACCGGAAAAAAAATTAATGGGTGTCAACTCGTCGGGTCTTAAGCGGGTTCTAGTCAGGTTGAACCCAACCATTTTAAAAGCTTGTGTTGAACCTACCTCGATAAAACAATTCACACACACACACACACACACACACACATATATATATATATAATGTTATAATTAAAGTACATTTCGAAGTATTGTTAACTTTTAATTTATTTATTATCAATATAGTTTTGAAAGTAATTCGTGATTAAAGTTTTGCATGCAAGTTTGTACCACATTTTTATAGTGGGGTGGAAGAATAATTATTTGATATATTAATTTCATCTTAAAACATACTTGTCAATATATTATCAAGAATTGTAAGTTTCGTGAGAGACTGTGCTAAAAAATGTAGAAAGAAGATTAGATCAGGAATGGGGCTTAAATCTGGATCAATTGTTTGTTCTAGTTAACAAATTTTCCTTCACCACCAGTCCAGTCCAAATTTATCTGCATTAGGTCCTCTTTTAGCTCGTTTTCTTCCTTCTATCTTCATGTCTAGTGTGTATGTGTCAGCCACAGCATGCACGGCAACATTTAGGGTTGCTTCGTACATCTCATGTACAAAAATGTTTTTAAATCCATTTCAGCTCTGCTTTAGTGCGAATTAATCCAAGTTTCTCATTTAATTCATCACGACTCAAAATTCAAAATTCAAATTAGTTCCTTACAAATCAATTCCGGTAAAAAAAATCCATTCACTTACAAATAAAAAATGGGAACAAATATTCCATACGACTTGATGATCAGGTGCATCGCCGGTGGTTCTTGGGCAAATATGGACGCCGTAGAGATGCGACCTTCGACATATTCGTTGCCAATTTTAGAGGTGACTGATTATCCAATCTCTTTTCTACTCTCAGTATTGTTGACCTTACTATCCCACTAGCGGGCGATGATTTTTGTACGGGATGTATAATCATAGTTACTTCATCAATTGGTTATGATTATTCATTCAGTTTTTCGTTCAATTAGATTTGAGATTTAAATAGTCTGGTCGTAAATTCGTAGATCATTAGTTAATTCATCAATTGGCTATGATAATTCACTCTGCTTTTTCTCTCAATTATGTTTTAGATTTAATTAGTATGGCTGTAAATTCGTAGGTTCTGCAAAATATTGTGTGTTTTTCATCGTGTCGTATCTATTGGCTAATTATAGGAAACTAACGCCTTGTTATTACTTTCATCCAGTGCTCATTGTGTGATGTTCATGTGCCAAATGGTTGGGTCATATGTTGTTCTACACGATGATTTGCGGACTATTTGACACAGAACTTTAATTGAGTGAATTTTAATTGAGGTATAACTGATGAACATTACCTAAATTTTAATTGAGTTGCGAAATTGTATTTGGTATAGAGTTAAAATTTTATTTGAAACATGCGATTTTCGTAAACAAGATTGAAGCAATAATGAAAGTGTAAAGATTGAAAGGTTTCAACGATGGTGTGAAAGTGCAAAGGGTCCCCAGCCCCCCTCTATTGTAATCATGGTTCTAAATATCGTGTCGTTCCGTCCAAAACGGCAAAAAATTATCGGTTTCTGAAGTTGCCGACACGAATAGAGATTGGAGTCTCGAGATTACTTAATATCGACGATAAAACTTCAATTCTCGTGGTTTTCGGCTGAATTGTCCGAATAATAACAGTTTCCGGAGTTCCGTATCGGTATAAACGACGGTGAAATTTTGGGAATAAAGGCTATGCTAAAATCGGAACCAAAATCAAGATGGGAAAGTTATACGTGTAAACATTCATTCAAAGAATCCAACACATAATCCATCCCCACATACCATCAATCTTTATTCCATGGCTAAAATTAAAAATGCAGAGCACTGCAAGTCTGCAACATATACAAAGAAGTACAGAAAAGTAAAAACCAACAGTAGTAGACAGCGAGGAGCATTTTCTGGTCAGAATTTCATGTTATTCTGCGAGTGTTGAAGTAATTAGAGGGAAAGAAGAAGGAGGGGATAGTAGATGTTCCTTTGATGGACAATTGGAGACGAAAGCGCCTGGAGAAGAAATTGAAAGTGCAATATAATTATTATTTAATAAAGAATAGAAGGGCATAGAGGTGGAGACGTGGAGTCTTACAAAAGTTGAAGATTAGATGCTTATTTTATTTAATTTGGAGTGAGGTAAAGGTTGATCAGTTGTTAGATTACTTAGATATATGTTTAATCTTTGATGAGCTTAATACTTCATCAAAAAGAGTGTTCAGACTCGGAGAAATTATTAAGGGTAGTAAAACCTGATGAAGTTCTTATGATTTAATTTTAGATGACCTTCCATTGATTTTCACGAGTGCTATTCGGTTTTTAGTTATCATCAATATTACATTTTTTTTTATAAAAGCCTTTGTCAAATAATATGGTAATTAAGTAATTCTATTTAAAAATATGCATTTTCGAAACGATCCGAAACATTTTCGAAATGTACGGAGACGTCTCGTAAATTTAATAAGTCGGAACATAATCTGAAACCGAGATTTTAATCCATGATTGTAATGCTCACGACTACTTAGTTTTAAACCACGTACGTGTCGTCAAAAGGTACACAGGTTAAATGATATAAATCAAGACGTAGTTGATAAAATCACACCATGTGGACCAATGTTTAACTCAAGTGTCAACGTCATGGCTAACTCATCACACCTTCAATACTCGCATGAGCTCAGAACATGACATCAAGAACATGCACGATGTTACGTCTAAAACTAATTCATCAAATATATCAAATATAGTGAGCAATACAATAGAGTTTAACGGTTCGCCTTTACGAAAATGTTTACCTACTCATAGAAAGAGTACTAAACATATTATTGATGTGATCGTGAAATGTGCATTTTTGACACACTTTTAGACCCTTATTTTTTGCCCAAATTCAATATTTATATAAAAAAACAGACAATTACAATTTTTTTGTGTATTTTGTAGGTGATGATCATGTTTTCAAGGAATTACACGTTTTTCGGTGCCAAAACGCTGTATTTATGCCAAATTGAGAAAAATAAGGAAAAACGATGATTCAACCACACAAGGAGTTTGAGGAGTCCAAACGAGGCACATGACCTACCGTTGGTAAGCTTATTCAAATTTCCAAAACATTGTACAAGACCACTTTTTGAGATAACGAAGTTTTGAAGTCCAAAAATAGCCCGGAAGACGAATCTGTAGACATCCTGGAGGTCGAAGCTGTGGGGCCACAATAGCCTGTTTGCAGAACAAATTTTGCTAGCCCAAGTCCGTAACTGGCCTGGCCCGTGATTCTCTACCTTCCTTATGAGGCATGCACGAAATTCTCAGCTCTCACCACCATATAAGGAGCTCTTGGGATCTCATAATTCATACACGATATACACAAAAAAGGGAATCAAAGAGACAAAACCAAAAGCAACTCTCTCTCTCTCTCTCTCTCTCGAGAGAGAGAGAGAACTAGTCCTCGGGGAAGTGAAACCCTAATTCAACAAAATCATGGCCGTCAACGAAGAACCCTAATCTGGAGATCCAGTTCAGCAACCATTGAAGATCGCAAGAAAGTTAAGGAGATCGAAGGAATAGAAGCAAAGAGTCGACCCGGACCACTAATGGGCCGGCGCAGTTACTCATGGGTAGCTCTTCGGGTGATATGCTGGCCCCACTGTACCAACGCATGTCCTTTCCTGCGCACTTGTCCTCACTCGTGTGCGAACCGGGATACTTTCCAGTTGGTAATCCATCCTAAGATTGCTCCAGAGCAAGCACACTTAACCCTGGAGTTCTTATGGATGAATTCCCAAAAAGAAAGGTGCACCTTGTTGGTGTGAGTAGCGTTCTCAATCCCTTTAAGCTCTTTGGACTTGACTTGAAACTTTTGGGGCGTTACACGTTGTCTTCTAACGGTTTAGTTGTTTCAAACATGAATTCTATTCGAATTTGCTTATTTATTTACTGCTATGCTAGGCTAATTTACTTATGTAAGGATTAGCCGGGATCTTTGATTTACACCGTTTATATATGATGGAATAGTTTTAGCATCTATGTTGGTTATGCAACTGTTGTTTATTCATGTGATATTTATGTTAAGATGCATGCTTATTTGTGTTTACCAAGGACTCACGAATATTCATTGCACTAGTTTAGGAGAAATCAACCGTGTCTATAAGTTGATGTATATGTCTAAGGTTTGTTGTCGATTCTAACCAAAGTGACAATTTGAGTTTGATGGTAGTCTACATAAGGGTATCTGTATTGATTTCGTCTTGATATAAAATATGTAACATGTGTGACTCTTCAGCCATTTCCATTGCTAAGTGTGATTCCTGATATAACCGAGTTGTCAAAGTGAAGGTTAATACTTACATGTTTACTTTAATTGATTACAAGTTCGTTATTTACGTTATAATTGTTGCGCACTTATTTGATTATTATTTGTTTACGATAATTATTCTAAAAAACCAAACCAATTATTTGTTTACTTTACCGCTTAATCAACTACCAAATCGATCATAATTCCCGAGAGACCGACCTCTCATGTCAACTTCTGCTATACTAGTTGTTTTAGTGTATTTAGGATTTTGTTTGGTATTATAAATTTGATAAACATTGGTGGATTTGGTGGAGCATTCTTTTAACGACAATTGTTTTTGCAAAGGCTCATCAAGTATCAATAACATGAACATAAAGAAAAGAATGAGAAAAGATTGTTGATGATGGCTGCGTTCTTTGTTCTTTAATGGTTGTGACGGCTAGGGTTCTTGGATTAGGGTTTTGAGAGTTGTTACTTCCCTTGTAACTTATTACACTTCAAGGGAAGTAGGGTTTTGAATTTGAGAGGGCTAAGCATGGCTTATATAGTGGTTTATTGTTGAGAATTCCGTGCATAACATTCCATAAGAGGTGGTGGATCATGGGCCAAAACGTATGCTAACTTGGGCCGAAATTTGAGGAACAACAGCTTCACTACGGCCACGAGGGCGACTGCAGAGCTTGATATTTGGCCCAATTTTGGGCCATCTTCTTCTGGGCCATTTTCGGACGTCGAAACTCCGTTATCATGAAAAGTTGTCTTCTACAATATTCTTTTACTTCGAATAAGCTTCGTAATAGTGGGCCCCCATGCTTTCATTGGGTTCTTCTAGCTCCTTGTACGAATTGATGATTGTTTATTGGTATTTTATCGAATTAAGCATATTTCTTCGTTTTTTAGCTCCGGTAATTGCCATAAGCTCTTCACTTTGCATATATGTACCTCGTGAATCATCAAAACAGGTAATTAGGCATAAAATGACAACAATACTTAAGATTGTAGTTAAAAATGACGGGTACAAGTAGCTTTAAATCGCATATTTCATTGGCGCGTCAAAGGAGCAGTCAGCGACGTGCTTCAGATATCAGTGGTTACTGTGTGGAGTAAATTGTGTGGTAAAATAATTGCCCTAATACAATAAGTGAGGGGGGAAGCTAAATTCTCACTAAAATCTTACTTTTTTTTTTTTTTTAATCTTTTTGTCTATAAGGGTTATAGTATTATATAGTCTATAGTTGCTCTTTTTTTATAGTGTGGTTATAGTAGGGTTAAATTAGGGGATTAATGCTTGAGGGTTATATTATATTGGCTATAGTCACTGTTATTTTATTGTGTCATTATAAAAATGGTCAACTTAGGGTTTTTTTAATAGTAACTTTTCATCCCAATGTGAGTTCGGTTTGCTTGGCTTATTCTCCCACACCTCCTCTTTATATCCTCTAATCTACTCCTTGTTCTTATTCACTTTTCTAGTTCTTTATCACTTTCTCATTGTTGTATTGCTTTATAGACTTGCATGGGATTGGCAAATGATGAGGTTGTTCTTCTTATCCACCTAGACAATACTCTTAGCTCAACTGTTCAGTATGTTCTATACAATAACAATATTATAAACAATTTATTCTTTTTATTTAGATCCATATCTCCATAGATATAATATGTTGTTTTGATTATGTCACAATTGACTCTATACATCCCTTCTAAAGTACGTAGCCCCCTGAGTTATGTTTTCACCTACGTAAGTAGCTTATAATAAATGTTTGATATTGTGAAATGATAGTTGGGATTTGGTATTACGTACTCTAACATGTGCAGAAGTCCTTTCAAATTAACTTGATTTTTGTTTGCATATGTATATATTAAGGCTTATAACTGATAGAGATCTGGTCATATATGTGTTGTTTAGCACCTTGTAGACCCATCTATTGTGATTATAGGATAACGAATTTTTTACCATATTGCTTTGCAGGTTTGACATTTAAGAATGCGCAAGGATATGCTAATATGTTAATTGCCACCAATTGTTCCCTTTTTGCTCCATGGATTACTGATTTTTATTAATGTAAAAGTAACTTGTTTTTGTTTATGAGATTCTTCTAAACACTTATATGTAATTGCATTTTCTTTTGTGGTGGTCTTAGCTATAAATATATGATAGCAAGCACCATAACCTGAATAAGTATTGTTGGGTTATTTGTTTTAATTATTTTCCAGTTTCTGAACGATATATTATATTTTTACAAACATTGTGTCATAGAAAATGATGGAAGACAAAGCACATCAAAGATGTACTCAATTAATCAAATGAAAGAAGATTGGGAAACTATTAGACTCGTGTATAATATTATTTGTTTAGTAGTCTCTTAGCAAAATTTTGATTATGACTGTCACCGTTGTATTCTTTGGATGAAAGCCAACTTATTATTTTAAATAAATTAAAATGAGCTAACTAGAAATGAAAATAGATAAATAATTTGTCATATTGTGCACGGATGACTTTGATTTAAATCAAGTGTCTCATTTTATTATTATTTATTTATTTATTGAAAAGTGTACTCTATGAGAAACTACATCAACATATTTATTTTCCATAATGTTAAAGATCTTATTAGCATAGACATCATATGTGATATGACAACAAAAATAGTTTTTGTGTTAAATTAAATAGATACATCAGTGGAGTTTATGAATTAAATTGATGAGAAACGTTGACACATAGTTTATTTTACAAGTTGTTCTTATATATTCAAGTAGTTAAGTAATATTCATGCATTCTGTCTTATATATCAAATGTCATACCAAGAATAGCAGAACTTCAACACGTCAGGCCGCCCATTCAATTCTTAACCATTGGTTTAATCACCTTTGAGTCCCCCCACAAAAAAGCAAAACACACAAATTAATGATCCTTCGTTTGCACTATAAAACATTCATTGATACAAACTACTCTATTGCCTTCAAGATAAAATCTCATTTCCATCATCTTCTTGGTTTTTTTTTTTGTTTGTAAATCTTTTATCTCACCAAGAAGAGAAATGGATTTGAGGGGCATGCAAGGCACAACATTATTGTGCCTTGTCCTTGCTATTTCAGTGGCCACCTTATCGAATTTCCCATCGGTCTTTGCTGCTAGGCGCATTGGCAATATGAATGTCATAGACAAGTGTTGGAGGGCGAACCCTAACTGGCGGCGTCACCGCCACCAATTAGCAAAGTGCTCGGTTGGATTTGCTGGAAAAATGATCAATAATGTGGGACGAGGCGTGATAAATTATAAGGTGACGGATCCTGGTGATGATCCAATGAATCCAAGGCCAGGTACACTAAGATATGCCATGACCAACCTTAAAGGCAAGGTCTGGATTACATTCAAAAGGAATATGAAAATAACACTAGGGAAACCTCTCCTTGTTAATAGTTTCACCACAATTGATGGTCGGGGTGTGGATGTTCATATTACAAATGGTGCGTGCCTATTGCTTCAAAGGGTATGTGTAATTATGATTACTTATCTCAAATTTATCTCTTTTCATATAAATTATCCAATGATGAATATTTTTTATCAAGTGGATTATATTTATTGTTCATGAATCTGTCGAAAAGTCGAACATAAATGGCGCCACATAATAAATGAACGATATTTGTAATGACAAATAATTTTCCTAGAACTCTAAGAAAATATATTTTCCTTGGACGTGATGCAATGAAAACAGGTAACTGATGTGATTATCCATGGTCTACGAATTCATGGTTGTAAGGCTCAGGGCGCGGGGCCGGTAATGGGACCTGGTAGAAAAATTGTGCAACTCGGTCCAGTCGACGGGGATGCTATCCGAATGGTGACTTCCTCAAAAATATGGATCGACCACAATACATTGCATGACTGTCAGGATGGATTGATTGACGTAACTAGGGGTTCCACGGACATAACAATATCCAACAATTGGTTCAGAGACCAAGACAAGGTCATGTTATTAGGACACGACGATGGCTACGTGAGGGACAGGAACATGAAGGTGACAGTTGCCTTCAACCATTTTGGACCTCATTGCCAACAAAGAATGCCAAGGTACAAGTCCATATTTCGTTCCTTTATGGTTAATGAACATAGTCAGCTGCATATAATAGTAATCACACATATATTTTATTAATTTTTGATTTCATACATTTCCTATCATTTTCTAGTTTTAATTTATTTTCCTAGTATCGTAATCAATTACTATTTCTAAGCAATAAAAAATATATAGTTAGCCTATTTGTCTTATTCACACGAGACACTATGTTCGCCTACATTTTGGTGTGTAACTGTTAGTCCCGATTGGTAATTAGAACATTAAAACTTATACTTAAACATAATTTTTTGAAGGTTGCGGTTCGGTTATGCGCATGTAGTCAACAACTTGTACTTTAAATGGGGAATGTATGCCATTGGAGGAACCATGAACCCCAATATCAAGAGCCAAGCAAACCTTTTCGTTGCACCAAAAATGGGAGGGAAAGAGGTAAAATTCAATTATTTTTTAACCTTACTGATTAAGTGAGATTTGTATTTAAATATATTGAAAAGTGTACAATTAATGTGCCACAGATCACGTGGAAAAACAGTGTCGGCAGTAACTTCAAATCTGTCCATGATGTATTTGAAAATGGAGCTTCGTTTAGAGAATCAACACAAGAAGGCTCAGCAATGAAGCCAAACTACAGACCGGATCAAAATTTTAAAGTAGCCGATGGGGTAAAAGTGAGGTCATTAACCATGGCTGCTGGAGCTCTAAAGTGCGGAAGAACATCCACATGTTAAATATTCATGCTCAAGCATCTAAAGTCAAGATGGCTTGTCCTTGTTAAGCTCTTTTTGTATGACAAATACATGAAAGCGAAGCATTTTGAATACATAAATAAAAATCGAGATCTCTCACATTTATAACATCCATATTATCATGTCCAATTTTGTTTATAATTTAATCATGAATAATATTAACTGAACTAAAATAACTGAGGCACGAAGCATTATCACACATAAATAAGTTCCAAGATAAGATAAATTATGTAGTATAATTGATCACATTGATCAAGTATTTTCCCCAAAAAACATTATGTTGTTGTGTGGACTGACATGTGGAAAGCGTGCAATGGAGACATTTTTAAATCCTTGGATAAACTTTATTTATGATAATCCATCCATAATCAAACTTTATTAATGAGTTGCATTGACATGATTAACATGACTAATTTAGTTTAAGCATAACATATCGTCGTAATCCAATACTCAACCGCTTAGACAAAGTATAACATGTTATTTTTAAGACCATTAATTGTTACAACCAAAACTTTCTTAACTTATGCATACCATAACGCAACCATAATTTTCTACTGTCAGGCAGGCTTTCGCCCTGCCTGACAAAAGGCAGCAAATAAAAAATTGACACGTTTGTTTCGTTAAATATAAAAATACTGAAATTAAAAAATAGGTAATTCTAAAAATAAAATATTACTCCCTCAACTTCACGCATTCCATTTGGGACGTCCCAATTTCAACTTCCTATCTTTTTAATGGAAAATCTCTCTCCGACTTTATTCACTTTCTCTCATACTTTATTCCATCTTTTTCTTACATTATTACCATATATCCTACTTAACTCACTTTTCTCTTAAAACTTGTGTCCGAGCACGCAGGTAATTGAATCTGGGGTGAAGGGAGTATTTTATTTTTCTAAAAAAAATTAGAGGGTAAATTTGAATTTTTTAATTTGAGTATTCATAGGGCGATCGCCTTACGACCTTTGGCATACTGATATGGACCGCTAGATCAAAAATCTAATGGTGTGTAATCAATTTTGCCTGCCTGACAGAAGAAGAGCCAACTCAGATTTAAACAACTAACTATTCCATAAATCATAATTTAATTACAACTAAAACAATATAGTAATTGGATATATTATATTTCAAAAGTACTAGTCATGCATACTAAAGGCACTTTTTCTTTACTTTGTTTTGCTCTTGTATAAACATGTATGAAAAAGATTACCCGAGCCCAAATCAAGGGCTTGCACCACAATTCTGGTGCATGTACAGAAATAGTAGGAAGAAAAATCTAAACCACGTGTTGCTCTAACTTTCGTTATACATAAAGTATTTTGGTGTGTCACGAACAACAAGAGATCAAACACTTATAGAATATAAAAAAAAAGTGCAAGAAAATGAAGGAAGAACTGAAAAAATAAAAACAGGAAGCTAAATGCAGTAGCATAATGGAAGAAATCGCGAAACAAGAAGCTGAATGCGACAAGTTGTAGGAAGAAATATGAAACTATGTCTAGAGGCAGCTACTGTCAAGGCTCCACGTGAAGCATACTGCGAATTTGTGTTGCAGATAATCGATGGTCGTTTACACGATAGATGAACTGAAGAGTTTAATGCTACGAACACGTCGAGTGAAACTTATCACAACTTATTCAGAACATAAGTTCTTTCATTTATGAGATTGTGAAGGAGATTTTTTAGGACACAAGTTCTTTCATTTATGAGATTGTGAAGGAGATTTTTCAGGACTCAAGTTTTTTCATTTGTGATATTGTATTGAAGATTTGTCAGGATTCATGTTCTTCAATTTATAAGATTGTGACGGAGATTTATGAACATGTAACCTGAAAGAGCTTACTTTATGTTGCGATGAAGCCAACCTTCCTCATGCATTGGTTATAATTCTATTTGCATGATGTTCTTTGTTATGATAGTATTATTGGAGATTGATGAACATCTTATCAGAAGAGCTTATGTTATGTTAGAAATTTCTAATTGATTATAGAATGGATTTCATTATGCCGCAGATACATTAGTGAAGTCGAATGCAACAACAATATATCGACAACAAATAGATATGTACGCTTCTAACGAAAAGTAGATGTCAAGAAGCTGACCTCGATGCCATGAGAGCATCATGTTAAGCTCACCTGGCATGACACATATTCACCATAGATGCTAGTAGTAAACTCTTTGAAGGAATATAGGTCTACCAAACTTGACGATTTTCATCCACGAGGTCTGGAACTTACCATATATGCCTGATTTACGGAGAATTTGTTTGCAATAGAGAACTTAAAAGTAGGAAGCTGCATATATATTATTACAGTGCTTGTAAAACAATGAATGCAGTAAATTTAACAATTATAGAGTCGACGACAAACTGCGTAAATTCATATAAACTTCTAGGCATGAATGTGATGACTAATTTATGGCACTGAGCTTGTTTACCAGGCCAATTCCCTCCTTCATGGTGCCTTAGCCTTTGGTGGGGATGGGAGCAACTGTACGAATTTAGAATTTCACCAATGAGTGTCCCACAATCACAAAGAAACCGCAAACATTAATGCCTAGTGAGAGTTTTTGTGGGCATCCCGTTAGTATAACTTGAGAAACAACTTACAGATGAATGATCAAGTACTGACAACTCTTCTTTAAAAATTGCATCATACATGTCATTCATCGAATTTTACATGTCCTGATCGCGAAATTGTATTGGCGAATACAGTCTAATTGGTTTAGCACATGAGATCGAGTATATCAATTTAGTATTACAACACTATTAAAGAAGATCCATATTTTTATCAGCTTTAGAACATATAGCTTCAGGTTTTCTATATCAACAAGACCTTCATTGGGCATGGAAGTGAATTTATGATAGAGAATAATATACCCGGTAGAAGGAGATGAGAGAACTCACAAATCCAAAAGCACCTGTAACACGACCTCTCACTTTGTGATATAATTCGATTAAACATTTCGTCGAACACTTGTTGTGTAGGGACAGAGGCGTTAGAAGTTGACGGTATCCTAACCCAATCAACCACCATCTCAATACCAAAATAGTTTTGTCAATTGATCGCCATGTTGAGAGATGGAAGGTGTCAATTGATCAAAATTTTGAAGTAGCCGACGGGGTATAAGTGAGGTCATTAACCATGGCTGCTGGAGCTCCAAAGTGCGGAAGAACATCCACATGTTAAATATTCATGCTCAAGCATCTAAAGTCAAGATGGTTCGTCCTTGTTAAGCTCTTTTTGTATGACAAATACATGAAAGCGAAGCATTTTGAATACATAAATAAAAATCGAGATCTCTCACATTATAACATCCATATTATCATGTCCAATTTTATTTATAATCTAATCATGAATAGTTTTAACAGAACTAAAATAACTGAGGCACGAAGCATTATCACACATAAATAAGTTCCAAGATAAGATAAATTATGTAGTACTAACAAATCACATTGATCAAGTATTTTCCCCTAAAAACATTATGTTGTTGGGTGGACTGACATGTGGAAAGCGTGCAATAGAGACATATTTAAATCCTTGGATAAACTTTATTTATGAGGATAATCCATCCATAATCAAACTTGATTAATGAGTTGCACTGCCATGATTAACACGACTAATTTAGTTTAAGCATAACATATCGTCGTAATCCAATACTCAACCGCTTAGACAACTATAACAAGTTATTTTTAAGACCATTAATTGTTACAACCAGAACTTTCTTAACTTATGCATACCATAACACAACCATAATTTTCTACTGTCAGGCATGCTTTCGCCCTGCCTGACAACAGGCGGCAAATAAAAAATTGACACGTTTATTCCGTTCAATATAAAAATACTGAAATTAAAAAATAGGTAATTCTAAAAAAAATATTACTCCCTCAACTTCACACATTCCATTTGGGACGTCCCAATTTCAACTTCCTATCTTTTAATGGAAAATCTCTCTCCTAATTTATTCACTTTCTCTCATACTTTATTAACTATCATTCATATTTTATTCAATCTTTTTCTTACTTTATTGCATATATCCTACTTAACTCACTTTTCTCTTAAAACTTGTGTCCGGGCACGTGGGTAATTGAATCCGGGACGGAGTGAGTATTTTATTTTCTAAAAAAATTAGAGGGTAAATTTGAATTTTTTTAATTTAAATATTCATAGGGCGATAGAGCGATCGCCTTTCCACCTTTGGCATTCTAATATGGACCGCTAGTTAAAAAATCTAATGGTGTGTAATCAATTTTGCCTCCTAATATGACAATGAAATGTGCGATATAGCATGCTTTTAGACCCTCGTTTTTTGGCCTTAGATTCAATATTCGTATCGTTTTATTATCAATTACTGTTAGGAATATCTGTTAGTATTTTGATCACTCATCACATGTTCTTATCTTAGCCAGAAAGGTGATTAAGTACTCTTGGTTCACTTGAACATTGTAAAAGAGGAAATCACTGAGTATGATTAGTCTAGTAAATCTTGTAATAGGATTATAGGTCTCTGAGTGTAATTTTTATTTCAAGAAGACCATGAAGATCAATCCTAGCAATGGAGCTTTTCTGAATATTAGAAGACTAAAGATTGCACAAGGTTTATGAAGACACAAAGGTTTAGTCTAACTCAGAAAGACTATGTCCTTAATCCTTTCTTAAGTATATTAACTTACTTTCGAAATATGATTCTGAACATATGACATCATGGGTATGGAGCATGCAAGCCATCAGAAAGGCTCATGTATCCGTTGAGACTAAAGGACAATGAACAGTACTATGCATTAAATGCATCGGCAGAAATGCTGCAAAAAGCAAGTCCTCTCTGAAACAAGAGATAGTGACTTCTGAGTACATAGTTCAAGATATAAACCGATATAATTTGATAGAGAGCACAACGGATACAATTCAAACGCCTCTCAAATTTATCTATATATATCACACACTTAGATGCTTGAAGTACATACCTTAGAACGCTCTATCTTGCAAACTTACCATCAACAAAAGTATTCTCTCAAGCACTCTACTATCCTTTCTGAAAGCTTTCTGTTGCTTGAAGAATAACCAGTAGTTCTAAGTTGTCCTGAACCTTAACAAGAGATTGTTATTCGTGAAAGAGTTGAACTATCAGATACCCTTTCTGAAGCTCATTCTCCAGAACGGACATCAATTACTTGGGTCAGTAAAGAGCAGACTGCCATCCACTGAACAAGTGTATTAAGTAGTCTCGTTCTGTTTGGCTCTCTGTAAACATAACTGAAAAGTTATACGAGAAGCCTTTCTGACAAAACCTTATAACCAACACCATCAAGGCGTGGAGTACAGGAAGTACTTGATTTGGGAAATCAGGGAATAACTCCAAGGTTATCTGAGTAAAGGAAGTACTTAGCTCTAGGAGCTGGGGAATAACTCAGGGGGAACATTTGGTTGGGAACCATTTGTTTAGTAATATTAGAATAGGATTATTGTAAGGTGAACTCAATTCTCTGTTCTAGTGAATTCTATGTCTCAGAAAGACCGAAGTGGATTAGTTGGAGGATTACGCCACCTCCAGATACCACTATACTTGCTGTGTTATTTACCTTTCTGTATTTACATTTCAGCAAAGCACACACACACATACTTATTGTTTCTGCACTGACCTATCTTCAAGTCTTCCGCGCTCTGAATTTAAGTATCAGAAACCCCCAGGTTTCTGAGAAACTGTGTTTATCGACAAAAGTTTTAAAAGACTATTCACCCCCCCCCCCCCCACAGTCTTTTACTTTGCCGTTATTTGGACCAACAAGTGGTATCAGAGCAGGAAGTTCACAATCCTTCTGCACTGAACCTAGATCCCCAGATAGGTGAAGAAACTTTGTCCCTCTCTGAGGACTATATAATTTGTGTGTTAAGTGTGCAGGTATGTCTTTGAGTGATGCGCCCATTCTGAAACTAGAAAACTACGAGAAATGGAATAACAACATGATGCTCCATCTGGAGGCCATTAGTGATGAGATGATCTATGTATTCAATGAAGGGCCTATCAAAATCAGACAACTCAAACAAGTTACTAAGGTGTCTGATGGAAGAAAAGCCTCAGACAAGGAATATGGAAGCGAGGATATGGCTGCTAGTGATAGTGGTCATGTTGCTCGTGGAAGCATTATGTATGAAGACAAGCCAAGAGAGCTCTGGACATCTGAAGATGCCAAGAGACACAGATTGGATGGTCAAGCTCGTAATATAATCATCAGATCGACACCTGAGCACATATAGTGTAAACTGTGGGATGCTTAAACGGCGAAAGTTGCCTGGCAATTGATTGAAGAAATCTGTGCCGGAACTGAGAAAACCAAAGAAAACAAGTTTGAAGTTCTTAAATTGAAGTTCCAAAACTTCAAACAAGGTCCCATTGAAACTCTGGAAGAACTTGATTTCAGATATACTACTCTTATGAGTGATATGGCTGCACTTGGTGAAAGCAATAGATACTCCCAGTCAGAAAAGATTAAGACTATTGTCAGAAGTCTCAATCACAACTGGGAACACACTAAGTTTTTTTATTTCAATCAAGGGATGCTAAATATTACTCCAGTAGAGCTCTTTTCTCATCTTGCTACTGTAGACTATGAGACAACTCAGAGAGAACAAACAGCTGAAAAATTGCAAAGTGTTGCTCTAGTTTCTCAAGGTTCTTCTGAAAAGAAGGATACCAAAGATGCATCTGAAGAAAATGCTCTTGCAGTAAGACACATGAAGAAATTTGTGAGTCAAGAGATTGAGAGAAGAAAAATTAAAGAAAAGCTGAAAAAGCATCTTGGCCCAAACTATCATCAGTACAAGAACATACAAATGAACAACTCTCTGAACACCCCCATTCAGAAAGGTGTTAATCTTGAAGTCAGCAGAAATAGGAAATGACATCTGTTTCTATTGTCAAAAGCCTGGTCACTTCAAGAGAGATTGTCCTGCTTTAAACAAGCACAAGATAGGTGACAAGAAGGACAGAAGAAATTTCGAAAGAAATCAACGGGCCTTACTGACTGAAGAAAGGAAGAAGATTCAAATTCAACTTGATGCTCTAGACATTGAGACAGATTCTGAAGATGGAGATTCAGATGACTCAAACCTACCATCACCAGAATTGTGTGGAATCACCCACGATGTAATCGACTTCGGTCTTAAGAAGAATGAAATGTGTGGAGTTGCTGAGATTGCTGGTCCAGACATCTCCAACATTGAAATGTGTCTTATGGCTTATGAGGTAACTAACAATTCACAATTTCTGTACTATGAAAGTGATTATGGAATTGAGGATCTGGAGTTGGTCAAAAGTGAATTGGATCATTATGAGAAAGAATTTCTGGAAGCACAATCCAAAACCAGAATTCTAGAGGAAAGCAAAGAAATTCTTGAAAAAGAGGTTTCTGAGCTAACCAAGGTATCTGAGAACAAGAATGCTGAAATAGCCTTTCTGAAAGCTCATATATCTGAGAATGAAAATTCTCACAAACTAGCCATGGATGAACTTAATAAGAAAATGATGAAGCTGCTTTCTGAGAATGAAGAACTCAGAAAGAAAGAGCTATCCTTCCAATCTTATGCAAAAGCTAGTGACACTCTCACTGAGGTTCAATCATATATGAGAGATCCCTCTAAGAAAGGTGGACTTGGACTTGATGAACAATCGAGTAATTCATCTCCTCTGAAGAAGAGTGATGAAAGGTTGACCTTTGTAAAAAATCAATAGAATGGTTCTTCAACCACCTATAGCATTGGTCAAAAAGCTAGGGTAGTTGACAAAGTAAAAGGAGTAGCAACTCATCCTTTGGAAGAACAACAAGTTCACAAGAAACATGTGGATAAGGTTTCTGAAAAGAAACACAACCCTCAGACATGCAACCATCCACATTGCTATATTACTAGAAAAGAAAGAATTGCTGGAATAGGCAAATTCTCAACTGTACCATTTTATAAAAATAAAGATGGTGCAGAAACTAGTAAGGCTTTTGAAGTGCGCATTCAGAAAGCCAAAGGTGTTTGAAATGGCATTGGCTATCGTGCTATTGGAAAAGTTCTTCTACAACAATATAAGGAAGGACAAGAACAATGGCGCAAGGCTGATATTGCACGTAGCAATAGATAGAAGTGGAAGAAATCTCAAGCCACTGAAAAACTGAATGCCAGAGCTAGAAGGAACCTGGCCAGAAAGGCTAAGTTTGCTGAAAAGCAACCCCAGAAACCCAGGGTCCAGAAAGCACCAAACGGAACACCTAGAAACACCCCAAGAAGGAAGATTGAGATCAAAATTACTAACTTTATTGCATTTCCTTCTGATCAAGTTAGACAAAAATAAACTCCCAAGAAATTCACTACAATGTGGATTCCTACTGGAAGAATGTTTAGTCTAAATGGTTCTATCTCTGAAGCAAGAACCTAACTCCTTTCTGTTTTTGCGTAACGCCTCTTGGACTAAGGCTCAATCGCTATTTGATAGTGGATGCGGAAAGCACATGACAGGAGACAAAGCAAATCTGGTCAACTACAAAGCTTGCAACAATGGACCAGACATCAGATTTGCTGGAGGAGAATTAAATCCCTCTTTGGGATTTGGCAACATCAAGTTAGGATCATTAACAATCACTGGCGTATTACATGTTAAGGGTTTGAAATATAATCTATTTAGCATGAGCCAGTTTGCAGACAAGGGATTTACTGTGAAATTCAAAGCAAAGTATTGCAAACTTATTGTGATGAGTCAAAGCGCATCTTGGTTGCTCGGCGGAAAGGAAGTCTTTATGTTGCCGATTGGGCATCTGCCACAACTAAAGAATGTCTCATGGTGAGTCATTCATGTCACACAGAAGAGCACTGGTTATGGCACAAAAGAATGAGTCACTTGAATTTCAAAACTCTGAACAAACTTGCCAAGAAATAGTTAGTGGTTGGCCTTCCGAAAACATCTTTCAGAAAGGATGGTATCTGTTCTGCCTGTCAGATGGGGAAACAATCCAAAATCTCTTTCAAGTCCAAAACCAGACACTCTAGTGTTAGACCACTGCAACTATTACACATGGATCTTTTTGAATCATCTGTAACTAGTTATGCAGGAAAGAAGTATGGTCTTGTTGTTGTAGATGACTTCTGAAGATTCACTTGGGTTGTCTTTCTGAAGCACAAATCTGATGCAAGGATGGAGATACCAAACTTGCTGAATAAGCTTGAAGTCATGAACAATGACAAGGTATCTGCAATCAGAACAGACCATGGTACTGAGTTTGTCAACCAGTACATAAAGGAATTTTGTACCAGCAAAGGTATACAACACCAACTTTCCTCTGTAAGAACACCACAACAAAATGGGGTTGCAGAAAGGAAAAATAGAACACTTAAAGAAGCAGCAAGGACAATGCTAGCTGACACTGAGATAAGTGAAGTTTATTGGGTTGAAGCTGTAAACACAGCATGCTACACTCAGAACAGATGTTTGATAAACAAACACCATGACAAGACCCCATATGAACTCTTGGTTGGTAGACCCCCTAATATCAAACATCTAAAAGTATTTGGTTGTAGATGTTTTGTTCTTAACAATGGAAAAGAGTATCTAAGAACATTTCAACCAAAGGCAGATGAAGGAGTGTTTCTTGGTTATTCTATGAATAGCAAAGCATACAAAGTTTACAACAAGAGAACAAAGAAGATTGAAGAATCAGTTCATGTTGTATTCTATGAAGGAAGCAAGAAAACACCCCTTGCTGATGAACTCTCAGAAAAGTTCAAGGAACTAATGATAAAGGATTACAAGAGGAACCTTCAGAAAGGAAAAACATCATTATGGAAAGGGAGGATGACTCTGACGAAGAAAAGCATGAAATGCCTAGTAACAACCAGATGATTCTCAGACATGATGAAGAATTTCCTATGAGAATTCCAGAAATGGAAACTGAAGATGTTCATCAGAGAGCTAACTCTGGAAATGACCTCTCTGACTTGCATGTCCTAGAAAGCTCTCACACTGAGCAAGTGTCAGACATTCACCGCCCTTCTGAGGTGCAAAATGTCACAGATACTGAAGAAGTATTAAGTCATAATCATAGTGATTCACATTCAGATCACATAGATGTTGACCCTACTAGCCCTAAACCCATGATGAGATGGATCAAGGATCATCCTGCAAAAGATGTGATTGGACCAATCAATCAAGGTGTTAGGACTAGGAGAGCAATAGCTAAAAATGCTAATTCTCTCTTTGGATGTTTTATCTCAAACATCGAACCAAAAACTATAGAAGAAGCATTAAGAGACCAAGACTGGATCTCTGCAATGCAAGAAGAGTTGGATCAGTTTGAAAGAAACAAAGTCTGGAAACTAGTTCCATTTGTAGAAGGAATATCTGTGATTGGAACTAAGTGGGTTTTCAGAAACAAGATGAATAAATCTGGTGAAATAACCAGAAACAAAGCAAGATTGGTTGCCAAGGGATTCACCCAGGCTGAAGATTTAGATTTTGATGAGTCACATGCACCAGTTGCCATATTGGATGGAATAAGACTCTTTCTGGCCTTTGCAGTTCATAAAGATTTTAAAGTTTATCAGATGGATGTCAAAAGTGCATTCTTGAATGGTGAACTTGCTTAGGAAGTCTATGTTGAGCAACCACCTGGCTTTGAAGTTTCCTCAGAAAGTAGAATGGTCTATAAGCTACAGAAAGCTCTTTACGGACTGAAACAGGCTCCAAGAGCATGGTATGACACTTTGGCCAAATACCTTCTGGAAAGTGGTTTCAAGAAAGGTGAAGTTGATAAAACTTTGTTTACTATAAATCATGATGGAAAACTACTCTTAGTTCAAGTATATGTTGATGACATTATATTTGGATCTAAGGACAAGCAACTTTGTGATGACTTTGCAAATCTCATGAAAAGTAAATTTGAGATGAGCATGATGGGAGAATTGAACTATTTCCTAGGATTGCAAGTCAAGCAACTCATTGATGGAATATTCATTAGTCAGACAAAGTATGCAAAAGATATGCTCACAAAGTTCAATCTTAAGCCTTCTGAAAAGAATGCTAAGATACCTATTGTTAGGAATATCTGTTAGTATTTTGATCATTCATCACATGTTCTTATCTTAGCCAGAAAGGTGATTAAAGTACTCTTGGTTCACTTGAACATTGTAAAAGAGGAAATCACTGAGTATGATTAGTCTAGTAAATCTTGTATTAGGATTATAGGTCTTTGAGTGTAATTTTTATTTCCAAGAAGACCATGAAGATCAATCCTAGCAATGGAGCTTTTGTGAAGATTACAAGACCGGAGATTGCACAAGATTTATAAAGACACCAAGGTTTAGTCTCACTCGGAAAGACTATGTCCTTAATCCTTTCTTAAGTTCATTTAGTTACTTTTGAAACATGATTCTGGAACATATGACATCATGAGTATGGAGCATGCAAGCCATCAGAAAGGCTAATGTATCCGTTGAAGACTACAGGACAAGAAATAGTACATGTGCATTAATTGCATCGGCAGAAAAGCCGCTAAAGCACAGTCCTCTCTGAGATATGAGACAAGGACTTCTGAGTACTCATTTCAAGATAAGTATAGACTGAATTTGAATTGTGTCTAACGGTTAACATCCCAACGACTCTCTAATTCATCTATAAATATCACACACTTAGATGCTGAGAAATACGACCGAAGAACGATCTAACTTGCAAACTTACAATCTAGCAAAGTATTCTCTCAAGCACTCGACTACCCTTTCTGAAAGCTTTCTATTGCTTGAAGAATCACTAGTAGTTCTAAGTTGTCCCAAACCTTAACAAGAGATTGTTATTCGTGAAAGAGTTGAACTATCAGATACCCTTTCTGAAGCTCATTCTCCAGAACGGACATCAATTACTTGGGTCAGTAAAGAGCAGATTGCCATACACTGAACAAGTGTATTAAGTAGTCTTATTCTATTAGGCTCTCTGAAAACATAACTGAAAAGTTATACGAGAAGTCTCTCTGACAAACCTTATAATCAACACCATCAAGGCGTGGAGTAGAGGAAGTACTTGATTTGGGAAATCAGGGAATAACTCCAAGGTTATCTGAGTAGAGGAAGTACTTAGCTCTAGGAGCTGGGGAATAACTCAGGGGGAACATTTGGTTGGGAACCAATTGTTTAGGAATCTTAGAATAGGATTTTTGTAAGGTGAACTCAATTATCTATTCTAGTGAATTCTAGGTCTCAGAAAGACCGAAGTGGATTAGTTGGAGGATTACGCCACCTCCAGATACCACTATACTTGCTGTGTTTTTTACCTTCAGATTTATCTTTCAAAGAAACACACACATACTTATTGTTTCTGCACTTACCTATCTTAAAGTCTTCCGCGCTCTGAATCTAAGTATCAGAAACCCCCCAGGTTTCTGAGAAACTGTGTTTATCGACAAAAGTTTTAAAAGACTATTCACCCCCCCCCTCTAGTCTTTTACTTTGCCGTTATCTGGACCAACAAGTGGTATCAGAGCAGGAGGTTCCGAAGCCTTCTGCACTGAACCTAGATCCCCAGATAGGTGAAGAAACTTTGTCCCTTTCTAAGGACTATATAATTTGTGTGTTAAGTGTGCAGGTATGTCTCTGAGCGATGCACTCGTTCTAAAGCCAGAAAACTATGAGAAATGGAAAAACAACATGATGCTCCATCTGGAGGCCATTAGTGATGAAATGATCTATGTCATCAATGAAGGGCCTATCAAAATCAAACAACTCAAACAAGTCACTGAGGTTTCTGATGGAAGAAAAGCCTCAGACAAGGAAGATGAAAGCGAGGATGCAACTGCTAGTGATAGTGGTCGTGTTGCTCGTGGAAGCATTATGTATGAAGACAAGCCAAGAGAGCTCTGGACATCTGAAGGTGTCAAGAGACATAGATTGGATGGTCAAGCTCGTCATATCATCATCAGATCGACACCTTAGCACATACAGTGTAAACTGTGGGGTGCTAAAACGACGAAAGTTGCCTGGCAATTGATTGAAGAAATCTGTGCCGGAACTGAGAAAACCAAAGAAAACAAGTTCGAAGTTCTTAAATTGAAGTTCCAAAACTTCAAGCAAGGTCCCACTGAAACTCTAGAAGAATTTGATTTCAGGTTTACTACTCTTATGAGTGATATGGCTACACTTGGTGAAAGCAACAGATACTCCCAGCCAGAAAAGATTAAGACTATTGTCAGAAATCTCAATCACAACTGGGAGCACACTAAATTCTTTTATTTCAACCAAGGAATGCCAAATATTACTCCAGTAGAGCTCTTCTCTCATCTTGCTACTGTAGATTATGAGACAACTCAGAGAGAACAAGCAATTTGAGAAGTTGCAAAGTGTTGCTCTAGTCTCTCAAGGTACTTCTGAAAAGAAAGATACCAAAGACGCATCTGAAGAAAATGCTCTTGCAGTAAGACACATGAATAAATTTGTGAGTCAAGAGATTGAGAGAAGAAAAGCTAAAGAAAAGCTGAAAAAGCATCTTGGCCCAAACTATCATCAGTACAAGAACTTTCAACTAAACTACTCTCTGAAGACCCCCATTCAGAAAGGTGTTAGTACTGAATCAGCAGAAATAGGAAATGATATATGCTTCTATTGTCAAAAGCCTGGTCACTTCAAGAGAGATTGCCCTGCTTTAAACAAGCTCAAGACAGGTGACAAGAAGGACAAAAGAAATTACAAAAGAAATCAAAGGGCCTTACTGACTAAAGAAAGGAAGAAGATTCAAATCCAACTTGATGCTCTAGATATTGAGACAGATTCTGAAGATGGAGATTCAGATAACTCAAACCTACCATCACCAGAATTGTGTGGAATCACCCAAGACGTAATCGACTTCGGCCTTAATAAGAATGAAATGTGTGGAGTTGCTGAGATTGCTGGTCCAGACATCTCCAACATTGAAATATGTCTTATGGCTGATGAGGTAACTAACATTTCACAATTTCTGTACTATGAGAGTGATGATGGAATTGAGGATCTGGAGTTAATCAGGAGTGAATTGGATCGTTATGAGAAAGAATTTCTGGAAGCACAATCCAAATCCAGAATTCTAGAGGAAAGCAAAGAAACTCTTGAAAAAGAGGTTTCTGAGCTAACCCTGGTATCTGAGAACAAGAGCGCTGAAATAGCCCTTCTGAAAAGTCAGATATCTGAAAGTTAAAATTTTCACAAACTAGCCTTGGATGAACTTACCAAGAAAATGATGAAGCTGCTTTCTGAGAATGAGGAACTCCGAAAGAAAGAGCTATCCTTCCAATCTTATGCAAAGGCTAGTGACACTCTCACTGGGGTTCAATCATATCTGAGAGATCCCTCTGAGAAAGGTGGACTTGGACTTGATGAACAATCAAGTAATTCATCTCCTCTGAAGAAGAGTGATGAAAGGTTGGCCTTTGTAAAAAGACAACAGAATGGTTCTTCAACCACCTATAGCATTGGTCAGAAAGCTAGGGTAGTTGACAAAGGAAAAGGTGTAGCAACCCAACCTTTGAAAGAACAACAAGTTCACAAGAAACTTGTGGATGAGGTTTCTGAAAAGAAATACAACCCTCAGACATGTAACCATCCACATTGCTATATTACTAGGAAATGAAGAATTGCTGGAATAGGCAAATTCTCTACTGTACCATTTTATGAAAATAAAGACGGTGCAGAAACTAGTAAGGCTTCTGAAGAACGTATTCAGAAAGCCAAAGGTGTTCGAAATGGCATTGGCTATCGTGCTATTGGAAAAGTCCTTTTACAACAATATAAGGAAGGACAAGAACAATGGCGCAAGGCTGATATTGCACGTAGCAATAAACAGAAGTGGAAGAAATCTCAAACCACTGAAAAACTGAATCCCAAAGCTAGAAGGAACCTGGCCAGAAAGGCTAAGTTTGCTAAAAAGCAACCCCAGAAACCCAGGGTCCAGAAAGCACTAAAGGGAACACCTAGAAACACCCCAAGAAGGAAGATTGAGATCAAAATTACTGATTCTATTGCTTCTCCTTGTGATAAAGTTAGACAAAAACAAACTCCCAAGAAATTCACTAAAATGTGGATTCCTACTGGAAGAATGTTTAGTCTAAGTGGTTCTATCTCTGAGGCAAGAACCTAACTCCTGTTTCCTTTTTTGTGCAGAACGCCTCTTGGACTAAGGCTCAATGGCTATTTGATAGTGGATGCGGAAAGCACATGACAGGAGACAAAGCAACCGTCAACTACAAAGCTTGCAACACTGGACCAGACATCAGATTTGCTGGAGGAGAATTAAATCCCTCTCTGGGATTTGGCAACGTCAAATTGGGATCTTTAACAATTACTGACGTATTACATGTTAAGGGTTTGAAATACAATCTATTTAGCATGAGCCAGTTTGCAGACAAGGGATTTACTGTGAAATTCAAAGCAAAGTTTTGCAAACTTATTGACAATGAGTCAAAGCAGACAGTCTTGGTTGCTCGGCGGAAAGGTAGTCTTTATGTTGCCGATTGGGCATCTGCCACAACTGAAGAATATCTCATGGTGAGTCAATCTGGTCACACAGAAGAGCACTGGTTATGGCACAAAAGAATGAGTCAATTGAATTTCAAAACTCTGAACAAACTTGCCAAGATAGAGTTAGTGGTTGGCCTTCGCAAAACATCTTTCAGAAAGGATGGTATTTGTTCTGCCTGTCAGATGGGGAAACAATCCAAAATCTCTTTCAAGTCCAAAACCAGACACTCTAGTGTTAGACCACTGCAACTATTACACATGGATCTTTTTGAATCATCTGTAACTAGTTATGCAGGAAAGAAGTATGGTCTGGTTGTTATAGATGACTTCTCAAGATTCACTTGGGTTGTCTTTCTCAAGTACAAATCTGATGCTAGGGTGGAGATACCAAACTTGCTGAATAAGCTTGAAGTCATGAAAAATGATAAAGTATCTGCAATCAGAACAGACCATGTTACTGAGTTTGTCAACCAGTACATAAAGGAGTTTTGTACCAGCAAAGGTATACAACACCAACTTTCCTCTGTAAGAACACCACAACAAAATGGTGTTGCATAAAGGAAAAATAGAACCCTTAAAAAGCAAAGAAGGACAATCTTTGGTGACCTTGAAATAAGTGAAGTTTATTGGGTTGAAGCTGTAAACACAGCATGCTACACTCAGAACAGATGCTTGATAAACAAACACCATGACAAGACCTCTTATGAGCTCTTGGTTGGTAGACCCCCCAATATTAAACATCTGAAAGTGTTTGGTTGTAGATGTTTTGTTCTTAACAATGGAAAAGAGTATCTAAGAACATTTCAACCAAAGGCAGATGAAGGAATGTTTCTTGGTTATTCTATGAATAGCAAAGCTTATAGAGTTTACAACAAAAGAACAAAGACGATTGAAGAATCAGTTCATGTTGTATTCTATGAAGGAAGCAAGAAAACACCCCTTGCTGATGAACTCTCAGAAAAGTTCAAGGAACTAATGATAAAGGATTCTGAAGAGAAACTCTCAGAAAGGAAAATATCATTGTGGAAAGAGAGGATGACCTTGATGAAGAAAAGCATGAAATGCCTAGTAACAACCAGATGATTCTCAGACATGATGAAGAATTTCCTATGAGAATTCCAGAAATGGAAACTGAAGATGTTCATCAGAGAGCTAACTCTGGAAATGACCTCTCGGCAGCATGTCCCGTAAAGCTCTCACCGAGCAAGTGTCAGACATTCACCGCCCTTCTGAGGTGCAAAATGTCACAGATACTGAAGAAGTATCACGTCATAATCATAGTGATTCACATTCAGATCACATAGATGTTGACCCTACTAGCCCTAAACCCATGATGAGATGGATCAAGGATCATCCTGCAAAAGATGTGATTGGACCAATCAATCAAGGTGTTAGGACTAGGAGAGCAATAGCTGAAAATGCTAATTCTCTCTTTGGATGTTTTATCTCAAACATTGAACCAAAAACTATAGAAGAAGCATTAAGAGACCAAGACTGGATCTCAGCAATGCAAGAAGAGTTGGATCAGTTTGAAAGAAACAAAGTCTGGAAACTAGTTCCATTTGTAGAAGGAATATCTGTGATTGGAACTAAGTGGGTTTTCAGAAACAAGATGAATGAATCTGGTGAAATAACCAGAAACAAAGCAAGGTTGGTTGCCAAGGGATTCACCCAGACTGAAGGTTTTGATTTTGATGTGTCATATGCACCGGTTGCCAGATTGGATGCAGTAAGACTCTTTCTGGCCTTTGCAGCTCATAAAGACTTTAAAGTTTATCAGATGGATGTCTAAAGTGCATTCTTGAATGGTGAACTTGTTGAGGAAGTCTATGTTGAACAACCACCTGGTTTTGAAGTTTCCTCAGAAAGTAGAATGGTCTACAAGCTACAGAAAGCTCTATATGGACTGAAACAGGCTCCAAGAGCATGGTATGACACTTTGGCCAAATACCTTCTGGAAAGTGGTTTCAAGAAAGGTGAAGTTGATAAAACTTTATTTACCTTAAATCATGATGGGAAACTGCTCTTAGTTCAAGTATATGTTGATGACATTATATTTGGATCTAAGGACAAGCAACTTTGTGATGACTTTGCAAATCTCATGAAAAATAAGTTTGAGATGAGCATGATGGGAGAATTGAACTATTTTCTAGGATTGCAAGTCAAGCAACTCAATGATGGAATATTCATTAGTCAGACAAAGTATGCAAGAGACATGCTCACAAAGTTCAATCTTAAGCCTTCTGAAAAGAATGCTAAGATACCTATGAGCATAGGAACCAAGATGACCTATACTGAATCAGATAAGAGTGTTGATGAACACAAGTATAGAAAATTGATAGGTTCACTACTCTACCTTACTGCAAGCAGACCTGATATTCAATATGCAGTTGGAGTGTGTGCTAGATTTCAAACAAATCCAATGCAATCACACTAAAACATTGCTATGAAAATATTAAGGTATGTGAAAGGTACAGTATATGTAGGTTTGTGGTATCCTAAAGAAAGTGGATTGAGTTTGGCTGGTTACTCAGATGTTGATTATGCTGGATCAATGCTTGATAGGAAAAGTACCTCAGGAACTTGTCAGTTTCTGGGAATTAGACTTATCTCGTGGTTTAGCAAGAAACAAAACTCAATTGCAACTTCTACCACAGAGGCTGAATATATTGCTGCTGGTTGTTGTGCAACACAAATTTTGTGGATTCAACAACAACTCAGAGACTATGGACTCAATGAAGAGAAAACTCCCATTTTTTGTGATAACACAAGTGCTATTGCAATCACACAGGACCCCAAGTTCCATGCCAGAACAAAGCACATTGATGTTAGACACCACTTCATCAGAGACCATGTTGAAAAAGGCAATATAGAGATACTCAAGATTGGCACAGAAGACCAACTTGCAGATATCTTCACCAAGCCCTTACAAGAAAGCCGGTTCTTGACCTTAAGACATAATCTTGGGTTGATGGAGTTGCCTAAGGACTGAAAAATGTCATGAATCTCTAAAGTCTGAGTAAACAAGGTAGAAAAGAAGTAGGCCTCTGAGAACATGCTCTCAGAAAGCCAAGTTGTTAAGAAGTGATGCAAAGGTTTCTGAGTAGCAACACTCAGAAAGGCAAAACATTTATGGAACGGGTATCCAGAAAGGCAAAGGTTGGTACACACTCAATGAGTAAATAAGACTAGAACTTACTTACTAAGAGTGGGTCAAATACATTCAAACAACTGAAGTTTCTGATTCTTGAATTCAGGAAACTATTTAGTCATAAAGAGAAATGGACACACAAAGCTCAAAAAGTATAAGTTCTGAAAGTCAAACATGTGCAATGTCTTGTATTTTTACCAATTTCATGATAAACAATATATAGATAAGGACTTGACACTCAGAATGATAAGCTCAAACGATTAAGTGTTCCTACTCTTTACTAAGTGACACAATGAATGTAGCATATTAAAAATCCATCAAGTCGGCACAATACCATTTGTTGATTGATATCATTACAAGATATTCAATATAAGCCCTTGATGTATAAACGTTTGATCTCAACGGCTGAGATTAAAACAAAGCAAGTAATGTCTGTATAGAAATTCAGACGTGGCCCACTAAGCATTTAATGAGAAACGTGTGTGATACCACGCCTATGCAGATACAAAGACACACATTCATACTCAGTTATATGTATGTTGTATCTATGTACGTTTTGTCTGCTATATATATAGGAATTGGGCAAAAGACAAACAGTTTTACCAAATCCGAAATTTCATACTTGCATCAAAATAGCAAAACCTCTCAAGTTTTCTGCAAAACTTCTTCTACAACTCAACTTCTTGTGCTTAGTCTTCTGAAAAGATAGACTAATCTCGATTATTCTTGCAAAACCCCTCTGTAAACACTCACTCAAAGACTCTATATAAGAGATGGCACCAAAGAAGATGACCACCAAGAACCCTAAGGCCGCATCATCTGCTCCTGCTGAAAAGCAAGGAGGAAAAGAACTCAAGGTGTTGAATAAACGCCTTCTAGGAGAGTTTACCCCTTCTGATTGGAATCCAAGTCACATAATGAATTGGGGAGCTTCTCTTGTGAAGAAATATGTTTCTGCAGTCATTTCTTCAAAAGCAGATAGAAAACTGATATTGGGAATGTTGAAAAGTTCCCATATCTACAAGTTTCGTGTCTTTGCACCAGTGGACTTTCCACACTGGATGTGTTGGAGTTCTACAACAACTCCAAAATCTTCACAAAAGTTGTGAATGATGTAGAAGAGAAGTACATGCAGACTGAAGTTCAAGGACAAGAAATTGTCCTAGACTGCAAGACCTTCTGCAACTTATTCCGATTGAAAAATCGAGGAACAATCGACGACATCAACATCAGGGATGCCTCCATGATTCAAAGTGTTAAGGAGTTATTTGAGGCAATCCAGATTGAAAATGCAAAGGGTTGCCCAGCAAACTTTGTTCTGAAAGCCATCAGAACCAGTCATCTCCAGAAACACTGGAGTACTTTGGCTCTCATTCTGGTCCGTTGCTTTGATGGCAACAAAGGTGGAGTAGACCAGATAAGCATGGAGAGATGGATGATGATGCATCTTCTGAATAAGAAGCATGAAGGGCAGGAAACCCACTTTAATTGGGGGAAGTACGCCTTCAACAAATTTCTTGGGCACATTGAGGAATTTGAGCCTAAAATCATCAATGGCCTTGCTGAGACAAAGGCCAATATGCATTTTGGTCTCAGAATCTGCTACATTCTGGAAACAATGGGAATAACTCTTAGAAAGAAACAAGATATCCCAGTCACCAACTCCCTTTTCAGACATGCCTTTGAAGAAAAGGAGAAAATAGCTGCTGAGAAAGCTTAGAAAGAGGCAGAAGAGCTTGAAGCTGCCCAGCAAGGTGAAGAGGTCTCTGAGCAAGCTCCTGCTCAACCTCCAGTTGCTAAGAGAAAGAGGACTCAAAGCAAGAGAGCCTCTAAGTCCCAAAGTGTACAAAAAGCACAACCTTCTGGAGACAAGATCTAAGAAGATGTTGTTCGGCCAGAAAGGCAACACCAGAAAGCCCCAAGAATTCTGAGACAGGCTGGTCCAGAAATCTCCAGATATGATAGAAATATCATAGATGGGTCAGCTCCCAATCTGGACAGTGACTCTGATGATGATGTAGTACTTACACAAGTATTCAAAAAGTCCAAGATTGAGACCCATGGAGGAGCATCAAGCTCAGCCCCTCAGAAAGAAAGGAGCCCCTCTGTCCAGCAGGAAGAAGAAGGCGTGGATGAGGAAGATAGAGTGATGGAAGATGTTGACATTGCTTCCACATTCACAATGCAGCACTTAATGTGGCTGAAGAAAACCCTGTTCTTGAACAGGTTCCTCAACCTTCTGAGAGAGCTCAACTCTCAGAAAGAGATCAAACTGAGATGGAGACTCAGAAAGATATTGTAGAGGAGACCAACAATGAGCAAACAGAGGCTGTGGAAACTCCACTAGTCCAAGAGACCCAAACTCAGCCTGACTCTATTCAGGTAACAAAAGTAGTTTGTATCTAACTTGTCAACATTAAAATGTTAACTTGTTACTCATAAGCTTCATTTGTTACAGGCCAACTTGGAGACACAATTTCAGGGGGAAGAAAACTTGTCCACTCCCTTGAATCAAGAAGAGGTTACTCCAACCTCAGAACATCAAGAAGAGCCTGTTCCACAGGTAGTAAAGTTATCTCTGAACAAGAAATAACTCACTTAAAATTGCTCTAATCTTATGTTCTGATATTCTTAAATGTCTCTTATTAGGCTACAACTGAGAAAGTAGTGGAGGTGGAACCAACACCCCAACACCAAGAGTTTCCAGAGGCTAAAACGCACTCTAAGGAAGTAGTTACTGAGCCTTCTGTTGAGAAGGTAAGTATCAGTAAACTTTTCTTAAGAAAATTTTGGTAAAATTCACTACTTAATCAATATGTTTGTTCTATCTTACAGGCTCATTTAGAAGAATACTTGGACGGAGAAAATGTGATCTTATCTCCTCCAAGAGAAACTAAAACTGCTGAACAAGCAGTATCTGCAGAAAAGGTGCCAGAAACCCCCAAGGTTTCTGAGGAACTTGCTACTGAGCTTCCTCACTTGGAAGTAAGTGAAGTCTCAGAAAGCACTTTTCCATCTATCTTTTCTGATTAACAGTTTCTAAACATATTTGATTGTAATTCTCAGGTTCAATCAGAAAGAAAGGATGCTGAGGATCAGACTTCTCCTCACATCAAGGTATCTGAGGCCTCTACGCCCAAACAAGCAGAAGTCCAAGCAAATGAGCCTAGTGTTTCTACACAGGTATGCTCCGAAAGCTTACTTTTGCACACAGATACTAACACAAGTAGTTTGAACAAAACTAACTTGATCCCTTTCTTTCAGGCTCAAAGTCTAGTGCCACTCAACTTACTCCAAGACTTTAAGAAGCACACTCTCAAGAAACATCTAAAGGGCCTTATCAATCATTCTGGAAGACCATATCCATGCTATGTTTCCCACAGAATCATATTCCTTTGCCACTCTGATGGATGATAACTTCTTAAATGAAGTAGTACAAAGACTCCTAGCAGACTTTCAAGCTGCTGATGCTCAAACCCAAGAACAGATGGTGACCCATCCTGCCTTGTCCAGCAAGCTCACAACCTACCCTTCTGAGCAAGAAGAAGTAAATGGGAGGATGATCACACTTCCTAATGTGATCAACCTGGTTTCTGAAGATGAGGAGGAAACTGATGAGAATGACTACCAAGAACCTCCTTATGAGCATCCAAGTCAAGAAGACAAGAAAAAGGATGATGATGATGATGATCAGAATGATGATCCCCAACCTGGAAATGGCGGGATTCAGAAAGTTAGGAAAGGAAGTGCAGAAAAGGCTACTCCTTCCAATACTCAGAAAGCCCCATCATCATCACCACCAAAGTCTCATCAAAATACCCAACAGGCTGAACAAGACACAATTGAAGAAATCACAGCCACTGAGTTCAGGATTGAACAACTCAGATTTAAGTTGTAAGAGGAGAAAAGAATATTGAAGAAAAGGAAGCCAAACTTGAAAAGCTCAGAGAAGCTAATGCTAAGGAACTGGCACTCCTAGATGAGCAAAGGTTGTTGAAAAATGCCATCGTTGTCACTGCTGCTGAGATAGATGCCATGGATGACAATGATGATGAAGAGTATTATGCTAAGGCTACATCAGAAAGACCTTCCACTTCTCAGAAGGCCAGCATACTCAAAGGCAAACAAAAATTGCCACTCTGCAAACAATCCAAGAAAAGGATTATGAGAGTGATGCTGAAATAAACCCAAACTTGATCTCCCAAGCAGAAGATGAGAGGCTAATCACTAAGGAAAAGCTAGCCCTTCTGGCTCCTCAAATTTTCTCTGCTCCAGGTGCTTCAAGAAGTGATGAGCACAGGTCAAGAACAGCTGTTTTCTTGGAACTAAGAGACAGACTTATTGCTCAAGACAACCAAGTCCTACAGTCAGTCCCAGAAGAGATGAAAGATTTGGCTGCTGCATTGCTAAATAGAGCAACCAGCATAGCTCTCTCTCAGAAAGACTTAGCTCTGATCAGGGAAGAAGACTGCAACAATGCCAACCAAGCACTAGAAGATGCTACTTATGCTACTCAACAAGCTGAGGCTATTCTAAGGCCTCTTGAAGAGCTCAACAGAAAAGAGCAAGTGTTGGTTAGGCAAAACAAGGACATGAAAGAAGAAATCCAAGAATTGGTCAGGGTGCATAACAACCTCCAGAAGAACTTTGAATCACTCTCTGAAGCTTATGCTATCATGAGTCAGTCATTCATGACTAAGGGGGAAGGAGAGATGCCTCAGAAAGGCAGAGGAAGAAAAAGAAAACAATCAAATCTCCCCTCCTCAAGTCAACTAGTCATTAAGGACACCACTGGAGACACCCCTGCTGAAGAAGTTGTTCCAGATCAACCAGCCAGAAAGCTGAGAAGTATGGTCACTAGGGGTACCAAGTCCCTTAGGATCTCAGATGGGAACAACCAGAAAGCTTCTGAAGAAGAAAATCAAGAAGAAGGTGAGGTACGAGGTCAAGAGAGCTGCAAGCCTCACAACTGGAACATCAATGATGATGATGAGGATGAATCCGATACTGATGAACATCCACTTCACAAAAGAAGAAGGCAAGCAAGCCCCTTACAACCTCTTCTGGCAGCAAGGCCATTAGTAGCCAGAACCCCTTTTGGAAATACCAAGTCAATTCAAGGGACTTCCACGAGCACAGCCCCAAGGCAGGAAGAAAGAGTCACAGGATCTCCTGACAGAAGGCCACCTAACAGAAAGGCTAGAAGGGATATTCAGTTTGGCAGAGCAAACAAAGAAACTCATCAAGAAAAGCCAACTGATGCCCACTTTGAGTATGTGAAGACCAGTAATGAAGAGTCTTCATATAGGTGCATTCTGAACAAGAAAGGGTATTGGATTCTGGAACTGCAACATCTACTTGTTAATGATAAGTTTCCAACTCCCATCTTCAACCAGATCCTAAAATGGAGTGAAGGCAAGCCAAATTTGCTAAAACATGAGCACCTTCATGCCTGGCTAAACTTTGAGGTTGAAAAGAGAAATGATGCCAGAAAGATGGACCTTTCTTTTCCTTGTCCTTACCCCAAGCTAGAAGATGTGCACAAGACAAGAAAACTGGATGCTAGCTACAGCAAGCAGAACAAGCTAGGTGTTCATCCCTATGAGTCATTCTACATGACAAAGGATGAATATCTGGATGATATTCACTATCTGGAAGAAATATACAAGTATTTCAACCTATCTGAGCGACAAGTAGACCATGCCTGGGTCTGGGGAAAATACTACTGGGTCAAACACTTTCTGAAGAAAAACTACAATCTTGGCAAGAGTTACCATGAAATTTGTATCTTATCTAGAAAGACAGAACTTTCTGTCAGAAGGATACTTTATGACTATGTCCAAGAATGCAGAAAAGTGAATGATTATGTCAACTGATCCAGAAAGGGTGCTGAAGAACTTGAGGTTTCTGAACCTAAGTTATTTTTGAAGACTTGAAGACTAGTATCTTAGAATGATTACTTGGAGCTTGGACTCTCCTGTTGTTCTAATTTACTTAGTATGTTTTGTTACTTTTGTAATCTTGCTGATTGTTTCTGAAATTCTCTATCTGTAAAAGTTGCATCTTACTCTGTAAACTGTACCTATCTGAAGATCATACTCTCAGATACACTCTAATAGATGACAACTTATCAACAAAGGTCACTTCTTGTGATTTGGTTGATGTTTACTTTCTACACTTAATTCAATAAAATTGAATATCATTTGAAATGATTAAGTGGTGGATTGTTTTCTCTTCCAGGATTACAAATTTGTAATAGGACTTTAAAAGATGGTCATGGATGACGGATCAAAAAGGGGGAAATTTGTTAGGAATATCTGTTAGTATTTTGATCATTCATCACATGTTCTTATCTTAGCCAGAAAGGTGATTAAAGTATTCTTGGTTCACTTGAACATTGTAAAAGAGGAAATCACTGAGTATGATTAGTCTAGTTAATCTTGTATTAGGATTATAGGTCTCTGAGTGTAATTTTTATTTCCAAGAAGACCATGAAGACCAATCCTAGCAATGGAGCTTTTCTGAAGATTACAAGACCGGAGATTGCACAAGATTTATGAAGACACCAAGGTTTAGTCTCACTCGGAAAGACTATGTCCTTAATCCTTTCTTAAGTTCATTTAGTTACTTTTGAAACATGATTCTGGAACATATGACATCATGAGTATGGAGCATGCAAGCCATCAGAAAGGCTAATGTATCCGTTGAAGACTACAGGACAAGAAATAGTACATGTGCAGTAATTGCATCGGCAGAAAAGCCGCTAAAGCACAGTCCTCTCTGAGATATGAGACAAGGACTTCTGAGTACTCATTTCAAGATAAGTATAGATTGAATTTGAATTGTGTCTAACGGATAACATCCCAATGACTCTCTAATTCATCTATAAATATCACACAGTTAGATGTCGAAATACGATCAAGAACGATCTAACTTGCAAACTTACAATCTAGCAAAGTATTCTCTCAAGCACTCGACTACCCTTTCTGAAAGCTTTCTGTTGCTTGAAGAATCACTAGTAGTTCTAAGTTGTCCCGAACCTTAACAAGAGATTGTTATTCGTGAAAGAGTTGAACTATCAGATACCCTTTCTGAAGCTCATTCTCCAGAACGGACATCAATTACTTGGGTCAGTAAAGAGCAGATTGCCATACACTGAACAAGTGTATTAAGTAGTCTTGTTCTATTAGGCTCTCTGAAAACATAACTGAAAAGTTATACGAGAAGTCTCTCTGACAAACCTTATAATCAACACCATCAAGGCGTGGAGTAGAGGAAGTACTTGATTTGGGAAATCAGGGAATAACTCCAAGGTTATCTGAGTAGAGGAAGTACTTAGCTCTAGGAGCTGGTGAATAACTCAGGGGGAATATTTGGTTGGGAACCAATTGTTTAGGAATCTTAGAATAGGATTTTTGTAAGGTGAACTCAATTATCTGTTCTAGTGAATTCTAGGTCTCAGAAAGACCGAAGTGGATTAGTTGGAGGATTACGCCACCTCCAGATACCACTATACTTGCTGTGTTATTTACCTTTCTGTATTTATCTTTCAGCAAAGCACACACACATACTTATTGTTTCTGCACTTACCTATCTTAAAGTCTTTCGCGCTCTGAATCTAAGTATCAGAAACCCCCCAGGTTTCTGAGAAACTGTGTTTATCGACAAAAGTTTTAAAAGACTATACACCCCCCCTAGTCTTTTACTTTGCCGTTATCTGGCCCAACACCTATGAGCATAGGAACCAAGATGACCTATACTGAATCAGATAAGAGTGTTGATGAACACAAGTATAGGAAATTGATAGGTTCACTACTTTACCTTACTGCAAGCAAACCTGATATTCAATATGCAGTTGGAGTATGTGCTAGATTTCAAATAAATCCAATGCAATCACACTACAACACTACTATGAAAGTATTAAAGTATGTGAAAAGTACAATAGATGTAGGGTTGTGGTATCCTAAAGAAAGTGGATTGAGTTTGGCTGGTTACTCAGATGCTGATTATGCTGGATCAATGCTTGATAGGAAAAGTACCTCAGGAACTTGTCAGTTTCTGGGAACTAGACTTATCTCATGGTTTAGCAAGAAACAAAACTCAATTGCAACTTCTACCACAGAGGCTGAATATATTGTCACCGTTGTTGTGCAACACAAATTCTGTGTATTCAACAACAACTCAGAGACTATGGACTCAATGAAGAGAAAACTCCCATTTTCTGTGATAACACAAGTGCTATTGCAATCACACAGAACCCCAAGTTCCATGCCAGAACAAAGCACATTGATGTTAGACACCACTTCATCAGAGACCATGTTGAGAAAGGCAATATAGACATACTCAAGATTGGCACAGAAGATCAACTTGCAGATATCTTCACGAAGCCCTTACAAGAAAGCCGGTTCTTGACTTTCAGACACAATCTTGGATTAATGGAGTTGCCTAAGGACTGAAAAATTGTCCTGAATCTCTAAAGTCCGAATAAGCAGTAGGTCTCTGAGAACAGGTTCTCAGAAAGCCAAGTTGATAAGAAGTGATGCAAAGGTTTCTGAGTAGCAACACTCAGAAAGGCAAAACATTTCGAACGGTATCCGTAAAGGCAAAGGTACACACTTAATAAGTAAATAAGACTAGAACTTACTTACTGAGAGTGGGTCAAATACATTCAAACAACTGAAGCTTCTGACACTTGAATTCAGAAAGCTATTTAGTCATAAAGAGAAATGGACACACAAAGCCCAAAAGGTATAAGTTCTGAAAGTCAAATATGTGCAATGTCTTGTATTTTTACCATTTTGATGATAAACAATATATAAATAAGGACTTGACACTGAGAATGATAAGATCAAACGATTAAGTATTCCTACTCTTTACTAAAGTGACACAATGAATGTAGCATATTAAAAATCCATCAAGTCGGCACATTACCATTTGTTGATTGATATCATTACAAGATATTCAATATAAGCCCTTGATGAATAAATGTTTGATCTCAACGATTGAGATTAAAACAAAGCAAGTAATGTCTGTTGATAAATGCAGACATGGCCCACTACGCATTTAATGAAGTACAAAGGACGTACCACGCCTATGCAGATGCAAAGACACACATTCATATTCAGCTATATGTATGTTGTATCTATGTACATTTTGTCTGCTATATATATAGGATTTGGGCAAAAGACAAACACTTTTACCAATTCCGAAATTTCAAACTTGCATCAAAACAGCAAAATCTCTCAAGATTTCTGCAAAACCCCTCTGCAAAACTCAACTTCTTGTGCTTAGTCTTACGAAAGATGACTAATCTCGATTAATTGTGCAAAATTCATCCGAAAGACACTCACCAAAACTCTATATAAGAGATGGCACCCAAGAAGATGACCACCAAGAACCCTAAGGTCAGATTATCCGCTCCTGAAAAGCAAGGAGGAAAGGAACTTAAGGTGTTGAATAAACGCATCAGGAAAGTTTACCCCATCGGACTGGAACCCTAACCACAAAATGAATTGGGGAGCTTTTCTAGTAAAGAGGTATGTACCAGCAGTTATACCTTCAAGACCAGAAAGGAAACTGATATTGGGGATGCTGAAAAATTCCCATATCTACAAGCTTCTATCTGCTGCACCCAGTGGACTATCCACACTGGATGTACTGGAGTTCTAATAACAACTCCAAAATCTTCACAAAAGTTGTGAATGATGAAGAAGAATAATACATGCAGACTGAAGTCCAAGGATAAGAAATTGTTCTAGACTGCAAGACTTTCTGCAAGATTTTCCGATTGAAAAATCGAGGAACATTTGAAGACATCAACATCAAGGACGCTTCCATGATTCAAGGCGTCAAAGAGCTATTTGAAGCAATCCAGTTAGAAAATGCAAAATGTTGCCCAGGAGACTTTGTACTGAAGGCCATCAGAACTAGTCATCTCCAGAAACACTGGAGTACTTTAGCTCTTATTCTGGTCCGTTGCTTTGATGGCAAGAAAGGTGGAGTAGACCAGATAAGCATGGAGAGATGGATGATGATGCATTTTCTGAACAAGAAGCATGAAGGGCAGGAAACCCACTTCAATTGGGGGAAGTACGCCTTCAACAAATTCCTTGGACATATTGAGGAATTTGAGCCCAAAATCATCAATGGCCTTGCTGAGCCAAAGGCCAATATGCACTTTGGTCTCAGAATCTGTACATTCGAAACAATGGGAATCACTCGAGAGAGGCAGAAATCCCGCCACCAACTCCCTTTCGCACACGCTTTTGAAGAAAAGGAGAAACTTCTTCTTGAGAACGCACTCGTAAAGGCGTAAGAAGAAGAAGAAAGCAGACAAGAAGGTGAGGAGGTCACCGAGCAAGCTCAAGCTAAACCTCCAGTTGCAAGAGAAAGAGGACTCATAGCAAAGAGCCTCCAAGCCCTAAGCATACAAGAGGGCAACCTTCGGAGACAAGGTCTCGTAAGATGTTGACGCCGTAAAAGCAACTCTGAATGCCCCAAGAATCTCGAACTGAATTCTCCGAACTCTCCGAGATGATAGAAATATCATAGATGGAGTGCACCAACACAGAATAGTGATTCTGAGGATGATGAAGTACTTGCAAAAGTACTCAAAAGATTCAAGTATGAGACTCATGGAGGAGCATCAAGCTTAGCTCTTCAGAAAGACAAGAGCCCCTCTGCCCAGCAGGAAGAAGAAGGTCTGGGTGAGGAAGATAGAATGATGGAAGATGTTGCCATTGCTTCCACATTCACAATGCCATCACTTAATATTGCTGAAGAAAACCCTGTTCTTGAACAGGTTCCTCAACCTTCCGAGAGAGCTCAACTCTCCGAAGGGATCAAACCGAGATGGAGACTCGTAATGATACTACAGAGGTAACAATAATGAGCAGAGAGACGTGGAATCACCACAAGTCCAAGAGATCAATGATCACCGACTATTCAGTAACAAAGATAGTTGTATATAACATGTCAACATAAATGAATGTTAACTTGTTACTCATAAGTCAGATTTATTACAGCCAACTTGGAGACACACTTTCGGGGAAGAAAACCATCCACCCCTTGAATCAAGAAGAGGTTCCTCCAACCTCGTAACATCAAGAAGAGCTGTCCATTGTAGTAAAGTTATCTCTGAACAAGAAATAACTAAAAATGCTCTTATCTTATGTTCTAATATTCTTAATGTCTCTTTTTAGGCTCCAACTGAGGAAGTAGTGGTGGTGGAACCAACACCCCAAAACCTAGAGATTCCAGAGGTTGAAAAGCTTTCTGAGGAAGTATTTACTGAGCCTTCTGCTGAGAAGGTAAGTAATCAGTAATAGTCTTCTTCAAGAATGCTCAGGAAAAACCACTACTAAATCTTTTATGTTTGTTCTTACAGGCTCAGTCAGAAGAACAATTGGATGGAGAAATAGTTGTGTTATCTTCTCCAAAGGAAACTAAAACTGCTGAACAAGCAGTATCTGCAGAAAAGGTTCCAGAAACCCCCAAGGTTTTTGAGAAAGATGCCACTGAGCTTCCTCACTTGGAAGTAAGTGAAGTCTCAGAAAGCATTTTTCCACTTATCTTTTCTGTTAACAGTTTCAAAACATATTTGATTTTAATTCTCATATTCTAGCAGAAAGAAAGGTTGATGTGGATCAGACTTCTCCTCACAACAAGGTATCTGAGGCCTCTGTGCCCAAGCAAGCAGAAGTACTGGATAATGAGCCTAGTGTTTCTACACAGGTATGCTCAGAAAGCCTTCTTTCGCTTACAGATACTAACTCAAGTAGTTTGAGCAAAACTAACTTGAAACTTTCTTTCAAGCTCAAAGTCTAGTGCCAGTTGATTTACTCAAGACCTTCCAGAAGCACACCTTAAAGAAACATCTCAAGTGCTTCAGACAATGGCAGAAACTCAGAAAGGCTGACCTTTCTGAATTAACCAGAGTAACCGACGTCCCAGAGAAGAGAGCAATTGCCTTCAATCTGGAAGATTATATCCATGCATTGTTCCCAACATAGTCCTACACATTTGCCACTCTGATGCATGAAGACTTCATTCATGAAGTAGCACAAAGACTTTTGGCAGATTTCAAGTCTGCGGATGCTCAAACCCAAGAGCAGATGGTTACCCATCCAGCCTTGCCCAACAAGCTCACAACCTACCCAACTGAACAAGAAGAAGTTAATGGGAGGTGATTACATTCCCAAATGTGATCAACCTGGTTTCAGAAGATGACGAGGAGATGGACGAAAATGATTATCAAGAACCTCCTTCTGAGCATCCAAACCAAGAAGCAAAGAAAAAGGATGATGATGATGATCAAAATGATGATCCCCAACCTGGACAAGGCGGGATTCAGAAAGCTAGCAAAGGAAGTGGAGAAAAGGCTACTCCCTCAAATGCTCAGAAAGCTCCATCATCATCACCTCCCAAGTCTCATCAAGATACCCAACAGGCTGAACACAATGATGCCTTAGAAGAAATTTCAGCAGCTGAGTTTAGAATTGAACAACTCAGAAAGGTATTGGAAGAAGAGAGGAGAATCAACATTGAGACTCAAGCTATTGTTGATGAAAAGGAAGCCAAAATCAAGAAGCTCGAAGAAGCTAATGCCAAAGAATTGGCACTCCTAGATGAGCAAAGAAATTTGAAAAATGCCATTGTTGTCACAGCTGCTGAGATAGATGCCATGGATGACAATGATGATGAAGAGCATGATGCTGAGACTGCATCAGAAAGACCTTCTACATCTTCTCAGAAGGCCAGCACACTTGATGGAAAGCAGGAGAAGATTGCCAATCTGCAAACAATCCAAGAAAAGGATTATGATAGTGATGCTGAAACCCACAACTTGATTACTGAAGCAGGAGATGAGAGACTTGTCACTCAGCACAAAAGAGCCCTACTTGCTCCTCATATATTCTCTGCACCAAGTAGTTCAAGAAGTGAAGAGCACCGTGCAAGAAACAGTGTCTTTTTAGAACTTAGAAAGACACTAGTTGCCCAAGACACAAAAGTGCTAAAATCCGTCCCAGAGGAGATGAAGCCATTGGCTGCTGCTTTACTCAACAGAGCAACCAGCATAGCTCTCTCTCAGAAAGACCTAGGGTTGGTCAGGGATGAGGATTGTAACAATGCTAATGCAAAGATTGAATGAAGCCATGTCATCTCCGCAAGCCAACACCATCCTAAGGCCGCTTGAAGAGCTCAACAGAAAGGAGCAGGAACAGGTTAGACAGAACAACAAGCTGAAGAAGGAACTTCAAGAATTGGTCAGGGTGCACAACAATCTCCAGAAAAACATTGAAACTCTCTCTGAAGCTTATGCTATCATGAGTCAGTCATTCATGACTAAGGGGGAAGAAGAGATGCCTCAGAAAGGCAGAGGAAGAAAAAGAAAACAATCAAATCCTCCCTCCTCAAGTCAACTTATCATTAAGGACACCACTGGAGACACCCTTGCTGAAGAAGTTGTTCCAGATCAACCAGCTAGAAGGCTGAGAAGTATGATAACTAGGGGAACCAATTCCCTTAGAATCTCAGAAGAGAAGAAGACTTCTGAAGAAGAAGAAAAGGAAGAAGGAGAAGTAAGAGGCCAAGAAAGCTGCAAGTCTCCAATTTTGGACTTCAATGATGATGAGGATGATTCTGATGAACATCCACTTCACAAGAAAAGGAGACAAGCAACTACTTCACAACCTCCTCTGGCAGCAAAGCCCTTAGCAGCCAGAACTCCTTCTGGAAATACCAAGTCTATTCAAGGAATATCCACGAGCACAGCCCTAAGGCAGGAAGAAAGGGTTAGAGGATCTCCTGACAGAAGGCCACCAAACAGAAAAGCAAGAAGGGATTTCCAGTTTGGCAGAGTAAACATTGAAACACATCAAGAAAGGCCAATTGATGCCCACATTGAGTATATGAAGACCAGTAATGAAGAATCTTCATATAGGTGCATTCTGAACAAGAGAGGGTATTGGATTCTGGAACTACAACATCCACTTGTCAATGATAAGTTTCCAACTCCCATCCTCAACCAGATCCTGAAATGGAGAGAAGGCAAGCCAGAATTGCTAAAACCTGAGCACCTTCATGCCTGGCTAAACTTTGAAGTAGAAAAGAGGAATGAAGCCAGAAAGATGGACCTTTCTTTTGCCTGTCCTTACCCAAAACCTGATGATGTACACAAGGTAAGAAAATTGGATGGTAGCTATAGCAGGAAGAACAAACTAGGTGTTTCAACATATGAGTCATTCTATATGACATTGGATGAATACCTAGATGATATACATTATCTGGAAGAAATATACAAGTATTTCAACCTGTCTCAGCTGCAAGTAGACCATGCCTGGGTCTGGGGAAAGTACTTCTGGGTCAAACATTTTCTGCGGAAGAATCACAAGCTTGGCAAGAGTTACCATGAAATATGTGACTTATCCAGAAAGACAGAGCTCTCTGTCAGAAGGATTCTTTATGACTATGTCCAAGAATGCAGAAAAGTGGATGATCATGTCAACTGATCCAGAAAAGGTGCTGAAGAACTTGAGGTATTTGAACCCAAGTTGCATTTCTGAAGACTTGAAGACTAGTAACATTAGAATACTCTCTTGGAGCTTGGACTCTCCTTTGTTCTAATTTACTTAGTATGTTTTGTTACTTTTTGTAATCTTGCTGATTGTTTCTAAAATTCTCTATATGTAAAAGTTGCATCTCTTTCTGTAAACTGTACCTATCTGAAGATCATACTCTCAGATATTTTTTAATAGATGACAACTTATCAGCAAAGATCACTTCTTGTGATTTGGTTCATGTTTACTTTCTGCACTTAATTCAACTAAAATTGAATATCATTTGAAATGATTAAGTGGTGGATTGTTTTCTCTTCCAGGATTACAATTTTGTAATAGGACTTAAAAGATAGTCATGGATGACCCGATCAAAAGAGGAAATTTGTTAGGAATATCTGTTAGTATTTTGATCACTCATCACATGTTCTTATCTTAGCCAGAAAGGTGATTAAGTACTCTTGGTTCACTTGAACATTGTAAAAGAGGAAATCACTGAGTATGATTAGTCTAGTAAATCTTGTAATAGAATTATAGGTCCCTGAGTGTAATTTTTATTTCAAGAAGACCATGAAGATAAATCCTAGCAATGGAGCTTTTCTGAAGATTAGAAGACTAAAGATTGCACAAGGTTTATGAAGACACAAAGGTTTAGTCTAACTTAGAAAGACTATGTCCTTAATCCTTTCTTAAGTATATTAACTTACTTTCGAAATATGATTCTGAACATATGACATCATGAGTATGGGGCATGCAAGCCATCAGAAAGGCTCATGTATCCGTTGAGACTAAAGGACAATGAACAGTACTATGCATTAAATGCATCGTAAATGTCAAAAAGCAAGTCCTCTCTGAAACAAGAGATAGTGACTTCTGAGTACATAGTTCAAGATATAAACCGATATAATTTGATAGAGAGCACAACGGATACAATTCAAACGCCTCTCAAATTTATCTATATATATCACACACTTAGATGCTTGAAGTACATACCTTAGAACGCTCTATCTTGCAAACTTACCATCAAGCAAAGTATTCTCTCAAGCACTCTACTATCCTTTCTGAAAGCTTACATTTGAAGAATAACCAAGAGTTCTAAGTTGTCTGAACCTTAACAAGAGATTGTTATTCGTGAAAGAGTTGAACTATCGATACCCTTCGAAGCTCATTCTCCGTAACGGACATCAATTACTTGGGTCAAGAAGAGCATCGCCATCCACCGAACAAGTGTATTAAGTAGTCTCTGCATTTGCTCTCTGTAAACATAACTGAAAAGTTATACGAGAAGCCTTTCTGACAAAACCTTATAACCAACACCATCAAGGCGTGGAGTAGAGGAATTACTTGATTTGGGAAATCAGGGAATAACTCCTAGGTTATCTGAGTAGAGGAAGTACTTAGCTCTAGGAGCTGGGGAATAACTCAGGGGGAACATTTGGTTGGGAACCATTTGTTTAGGAATCTTATAATAGGATTATTGTAAGGTGAACTCAATTATCTGTTCTAGTGAATTCTAGGTCTCAGAAAGACCGAAGTGGATTAGTTGGAGGATTACGCCACCTCCAGATACCACTATACTTGTTGTGTTATTTACCTTTCTGTATTTACATTTCATCAAAGCACACACACACATACTTATTGTTTCTGCACTTACCTATCTTAAAGTCTTCCACGCTCTGAATTTAAGTATCAGAAACCCCCCAGGTTTCTGAGAAACTATGTTTATCGACAAAAGTTTTAAAAGACTATTCACCCCCCCCCCCCTCTAGTCTTTTACTTTGTCGTTATCTGGACCAACAATTACCAACTTCATGTGTATTTTGTAGGTCAAGATTGTGTTTTTGAGGAATTGCACGATTTCATGCGCGAAAATGACATAATTGTGCGAAATCGAGAAAGTTAAGCAAATACGCCGGATTGACCATTGCACGGAGTTTGAGGAGTCAAAACATGTCATGCGACCAACCAATTCGAATATAATTGAAGATGCAACAACTTTGTAGAAGACCACTTTTCGAGGAAACGAAGTTACGAAGCCCGAAATTGAAGAACGAAGAAAACAGATTCGAATCTGCAGGAATCGAAGTCGGCGGCCACCAGGGGACTGCAGAAGGGGTGTCTGCGGCCACCAGGCGACCACAATTAGGCTGCTGAATTCTTCTGGGCTGTTTTCCTGGCCTTTCAGGCTAGAGCCCGTCTTCCTAAACCTTTCATAATGATCAATGGCGGCTAGAGCTCGGATTTTACAGTATAAATAAGACCTCAAGGGTCTCATAATTCTACACCGCTCATAAAGCAGCTCTCCTGAGAGAGAACCAGTCATCAGAGAAGTGAAACCCCAAAACCGCTGGTCGTCAGGCACCCAGAAAGAGGAAACCCTAGAAGCAACACGAAGACATTAGAGACTAAGCTTCTTCTTCTTTCTTTTCTTCTTAGTTTTTTATTTCTGTCTTAATACTATGAGTAGCTAACTTTCTCTTGTAAAGGCCAACCACCGCAAGTCTGCTTTTGCTACTTCTTTATATACCGTGATATATTAATGGAATAGTTATTACACGTGAATCGTGGATATACAACTCTATACATCCTTCGTGGCGTGATGTTCAGATGAGTGTCACAGTAGTTTCTCTGAACTGAGTAGGGGTACTCGTGCCGACTGCGCCTTAGCACAGTAGTATTATGCCCTGCTGTCGTTAGAGGTAATCGCGTAGGATTTTAACTAGGAAGTTGGGAGTAGCATAGTAGAGGGATGTTGGGGATCCTTTATGTTTTTCCATCATCAATTTACAACAAAGCAATTAAGGTTTACTGCGATTTAATTAATCTGTCTGCAATCAATCTGTTTACTTTTCTACATACAATTTACAAACGATATTTGCTTGTTCCTATGCTAAGTGTCCGTGGAGAACGACATCCCGAGTAAAATTTTCGCTATAAACTGTGGATTTGATTACTTCCGACTTATAAATTTAATCTTGATTGTGTTTAGGGATTACAGGTTCTACAGCGAAAATCGAAATCTCTGAGTGCACATTAAAATTTGGCGCCGCTACCGGGGACACTTGACCGCTCAAGAAGTTTCGATCGTCCGAGATAAGTTGAAATATTTCTTTCGCTTTTTAATTTACGCACTGTCTTTTAATTCGTATAGTATAAACCCAAAAAAATTATATAAAACCTGTGGGAATCGACCTCCACAGCAAAAAAAACCCAAAAATATTTTCTTTTCCGTATTAGTTTGTTTTCTTATTAAAAAAATCCAAAAACATGTAATTTCAGATTTCTGTTTATTATTCTTTTAGTATTATCTATCCATATTTGCAAAGGATTGCCTGTTAGTCTATATGCAAGGCAGGAGAAGTGCGGGAACACCAGTAATACCGTTTAAAGACGACATAGATAAGCTCAAAAGGCGTAAATTGCCTACTAACATCATGGAGTCATCTAGCAACATGAGTGGAGAAGGAAACAACAACGACAATCCATCCGGGAATGTCGCAACTTCTGAACTTGAGCAACTGCTTAAGATTCGACTTGTGATTCAAGCTGAGAGAGAAGAATTGGAACTGGAAAGGCTAAGGATAGCCGAGGAAAGATTAAGGTTAGATGAGAACCGAAGAAGGGATAACTACGCAAGGGTGGAACTGGTAGACGAAGACGATAGACCCATGCGCGACTATGTTATGCCAAGGCTAACACCGCACACCTCAAGCATCTATCTAGAGAGGATTGCGAGAGAATATGATATGAAAGGAACTCAACTAAACCAACTACCACGCTTCTACGGGAACCCAACTGAGGACCCGATGCACTTTATGAGGGAATTCTATGCAATAGTTGGAGGTATACCATTGAATGGGCTCACGGAAGTCAACTTAGAAGAAGGGTTTTCCCTAGCTGCCTTAAGGACAAGGCAAAGAACTGGCTTATCTCACTACAGCCAGGCAACTTGACTACATGGGACGAGGTTTTCAACAAGTTTATGCTCAGATACTTCCCATTGAAGAAGACATCCGACCTGAAGAGCCAGATCCAAAACTTCAACCAATTTGATGGAGAAACCTTTCACGAAGCGTGGGAAAGATATAAGGATCTACTTGACAGATGCCCAATGCACTCTTACGCGCTGTTTGACAACGTCAACAACTTTTACAAGGGAATTGACTCTATCAGCCAAGCACTCATCGATGGAGCATGTCAAGGAAACCTGTTAGACGCACCCCCAAGAAGGATTTGGGAAGTGTGCGAGAACCTTAGTAAGAACTCTATGCAGAAAGGACGAGGAAGAAGGGTGGCTACTAAGGAGGTCAGGGCAATCGAGGAAACCTCTTGGAAATAGATTAACAGGAGAATTGAAGCCATAGAGATAAGGATGGGAAGGAAGGATGTTGTGAATGAAGAACCAGAGGAACCGACACAACTGGAAGAGGCACACTACGTGCAAGAATCGAGGAAATGGAGACCGATAAACCAACCGGTAAAAGGCTTTATCCTCCAACACCCTCTCTTAAAATACCGTACCAGACCTAACTTGAACCCACCCGAAATACCACCTAGACCACCCGCTGTGGCACCTGTCCCCACACCACCACCGAAGCCGTCGCAAAACCTGCTCAAACCATCCTCCATGGAAGAAAAGATAGATATTATAATGAAGGAGATGGGAGATATCGGGAAATTTGTGAAGCAACAGGGTGAGTTTACAGTGAGGACCAATTCGTTTATCACCAAGGCTGAGGATAACTTCAGGAGAACCGACAACACTTTGAGAGGAATGGAACTGAAGATTGGTCAAATCGCCAAGGAAGTAGGGGAACTGCAACTGAACAAAGACAAGTTGTCGGGTCACACCAAGAAAGCCATGATGATCGTTGAAGCTGCCAAGGTAGCATGAATCGGAGGAGAAAACCGTACTGAATCTGAACGAAGGGACGCAAGGTAAAAGCCTCAAACCTTCTCCTACAGCATTCGGGTGTGAAATAGACTCTCCTGCCAAAGAAGAAAGGGTCAAACCAGTCTTACCAAAGAAACCCGACCCCAGAGCTTTCAACATAAATGTTTTTATCAAAGGAAAAATAGCCACAGGAACCCTGGATCTAGGAGCCAGCACTAATATGATTCCACTCGCCGTCTACAAGAAACTCAACCTAGCAAGAATGGTGGAAGCAAGAACCGGCATACTGGTTGCCGATGGCTCTACTACAACTGCCTGTGGCAAGATACATAATGTGATTACTCAGCTAGAGGGGCTCGGTATTCTTGTGGATTTTCTCATCGTGGACTGTGAAGACCTAGACAATGATATCATGCTTCTGGGAAGACCGTTTATGGCCACCACCAACACCATCATCAACGTGGCAAGAAGGGAGATTTCGATGAATATATCGAATCACCGGATAGTAATGGGGATTCCGAGCGAGACTTTGGAGGAAGCAAAGGCAGCAAGGATCGATTTCGACATAGGAGACTGGTGGATGGACACTGAAGAAGAATTGGTGATTCCTTTTGAAGATATGCTAGCACCGATGAATCTGTTCAAGACATATTGGGAGACAGGAGAAGAATCAAATGAAAATACCCTTCCATCGATCCCCGATGAGTACTTTGGGTCGGAGGACGATAACTTGAAATGTGGATCTGCCGAGAGTGACAGTGAATGGAATAGTCCAAAGGAAACCAACGACTACTTAGAATTCACTTTTCATGTCAACGAGGATCCGGAGCTAGATGAGATCGAGGAAGAGGAAATGAAACGTTGGATAGAAGATTCAAGCTACGCAACAAGGGAATGGATGGACAAGCGCTTCAATGGGATCGAGGGTCTAACCCTCGACAAATAAGCCGTCATGAAAACAGGGTTTGAGCTATAAGACCTAAAACGAGCGCTTCTTGGGAGGCAACCCAAGGTCACGTTTCATTTACGGACTTGCATTCAAGTTTCGTTTTTTGTTTTTCTCGTTTTCCGCACCAAAAATCTTTTCGAAAAACTTTTCAGAAACTTTTTCATTTTCCTCATTTATTAGTTTAGAATCTTATTTGCATTTCAAAAAAATAAAAAAATAAAAAAAGGAATCGAAATTGCGTGACTCACCGTGCTCGAAGGAGCAGTGAGGCAGCAGCCTCACTCTCCTCCCTTTTAAACCCTTCAACTTTTTTTTTCCCCCCCTCCCCCCCCCCCCCCCCCCGCCCTCATTCTTCTCCCAAATTCTTCACAAACTTCACATTTTGCACTTACCCATTGCATCCTTAGCTTGTACATCCATCAAGAACATCAAGTGATCTCTACTCTTGTACGCATATCTCAATTTCATCCTCATTATCAAGTTTAAATTCTTAAACTCTTTGCTTGCACTTTCTTCATGATTCTTTGGTGCTTTGCAATTATATGCTTCATTTGATTGATATGGGTGTTAATTGTTGATGAGAATACATGCTTACTAGTAGAGCCTAACTTGTTATCACTTGTCTTGGTAGAGATATGGCAATTTGTTAGAGAAATTGTGAGTTTTTGTTCATGCTCACCAAGTGTTAGATGAAATGCCTCAAGGAAACAAATTCTCTTAATGGCTTCTTTCTCTTTCGATTACATGCTCGTATGGTTTTTACTTGATGATTTATGATTAGGAAACATACTTGCTAAGTCATTTGCTCTTAAGATGATTCTTCATATGCATTATGCTTTCTAACTCGATACTTGACACCTTATGAGAGTGAGTTTATGTGACTAGTTCTCGTATCGTTTTAAAAGAGCTATTGATCTTGTTACAAGCTAAGATTTGATGTGCATGATGTGCCAAACACTAGGTTTGGGGGAGAAGAAACCCCATGGGATTTGCATGCTAGCCTTAGAATTGATTTAACTCCAAACATGATATCTCACACACTTTTTGAACCAAGGTACCATGAAGAAGACACAAGTGGGAGAATCAAGCAAGAAAAGAGGAAGGCCCGGGAAGAGCTCTACTCCTCCTTCACTCTCGAAGGAAGCCCAAGCATGGTTGGAAGTAAATAGAAACCGAAGAGTAGCCCCCGAAAGGAATATCCAAATCAACTTCCCCTCAAGACAAAACTTCACTTGGATGCTCACTCCTCTAGATGCTCAAGGGTGGGGACCTTTCACCACCTGCCTTGAGGGCTACAACCTCGACATAGTCAGGGAGTTATATGCGGAGTTCTTCCAACTTGAAGTAGACAACCTAGATGATGAGTGCGAGCTGCCTCCTATCACCATAAGGGGAGTCGAGTTCACGTTTGGACCTCAGACTATCAACAAGTTCTATGAGATACCGGAGAAGGACAAGAAACCGAATCTTGTGGAGCCCCCTCACCCTCACTTGAGCTACGAGGAAGTGAAAGATGATCCACCACCTTCTTTTGAGGAGTGATTATGAGGAGGACGACATACGAAGGGAGATACCGAAGACAGCCCTCGACGGCCGTGCCAGTTTTGGGTGCAATTTGTGCGCTCAAACCTCAGACCTATAAAACACGAATTGGGAATCGATGCAGAGGAGGCATTGTTGGTCTACTCAATAATGACGAGGCATTACGTTGATATTGGGCGGATCATCATGGAAGAAATGCTCTCACTTAAAGGAAACCACAGGAGGAATCTCCCATTCCCAGGATTAATAACATGGATATGTAAAGAGCAGGGAATGGAGATGAAAGAGGCAGGGAACGTGGCTCTGACCGAACCATTAACTATAAAAAGGGTCGAGCGGATGTTTACCAGACACCAGGAAGCAGTTCGGGAAGCAAGGGATAGGAGGAACGAGCAGCGAGGAGCCTTTGATCTGGGCCAGATGCAAGCTTCCTTAGACCATTACCAGGCTAATCGGCAAGAAGAGACAAGGCAGCAAGAGGAGATGTACGCTAACTGCCAGAGAAGAGAATGGTGTTGATACGGACATGTGTCCAATCCGTTAAGGGCGCCATAGAGCGTGTCCTAGAGCGCATCAAGGCTGAGATAGCCAATCCAGTGCTAGTCCGACCTTCAAATGGTCCGACATAAGGGAAACCATCTCAGGTCAACTAGTATTTACAAGTCAACATACCACCTCAGCTAAGTCCGACCAGGCTAGGTGAATGACTTCCGAACCTGACAAAAGGTCACATGGTCCTTCCAAGTACCACAAACTGTCAGTCCTAGGATCCTAAACGGACCGGACGAGACAATCTCGGACGCCACCATTGCATTAAGACCAAACGTATATAACAGAACCACTGAGATACTTCCGTGGAACTCTAGGCTCGGACGCCAAGGATCTGTCCGAAGGAGTTACACGGACCCAACGTGCGGAATAGTACTCTCAGAGGGAAAGGTCCAAACTACCCTCCCTGGCCCATTAATTAGTACTGGATTACTGTTCACTATTGGGCTATGGGCCAAAGGTAGCATTGGTGTCCAAATCTGAGGCATACACTTGGCATCATCTTGTGAGTCACCTCATAAGTATATGATAACTATAAATACAGCACAAGGTCCAAGACCTTAAGGTAAGTATTTTTTGAGTATTTTAACCTTCCTCATAACTATTACATTGGGAGCTACCAACTCTCTCTTGAGTAAAGTCTCTCACCGGATTGACATACGCAATCCAGGTAACCATTTCTAACCCCCCCCCCCCCCCACTAGTCCTTTCAGGTACTCCAGCTCGGACAGGTACCGCCCCAGACTGCAAGTTGGAGGCAGATCTTAGACTAGGTTACTTGTAATAGTTTAGTTAGTGTTCGAGGTGTCACCCCTCAACATTTTGGCGCCGTCTGTGGAAATCTTTACAAAAGGCTTCGCGACTAAGTTAGGATGATGGCAAGAATAAGACGGACAGCACGGACTAGTGCTGCGGGCGTTGGGACTCCACCCCCACGTCTGCGTGGACGTCCGCCCACTCGGGGACGAAGGGCCACTGTGGCTGAAAGGAACGCTGGAAGAAGATATCCGAGCGATGGTCGCACAGCTAGCCCGTCCTCAGATGAGGAAGGAGACGTTTCGCACAAGGAAGTCCGAAATATTCCTATGAACATTATACCTGAGAACCAGGGAGAGGGGATCGTACGAGTTTCTCCGGCAGAAGCTCAAGGTCCTCCACCTGGCCAACACTTTACCATGCTAGATGGTCGTGTAGTCCGCACTAGTGACTTCGGATTGAGTGAGAACCAATTCGGTCGATTGCTCACGATAATCCAGGGTTGTCTGGGGTCTAACAATGTCCAACCCCAACAAGCCACTCCGCCAATGGCTAATCCGAGGTAAGCAGAGCCCGCTCTATCAAGGAACGAGCACCGTCCGATCCAGCAGAGGTTGGGGAATCCGCTACTACAAGAGGATTTGCGGAACCTCCTAGACAGGAGAACTTCCTCTTCCCAGGCTTGGCAAGAAGGAAACCCCAATGGAAAAAGAGCATATCGAGAAGAGGGAAATGGGCAGATTAGAGTTCCACAGAAGATAGCACCACGGGCTAGAGACCATGAAGCAGAAACCATTCCAGTAGTCCCCCTAGACAAACTCCCTACGGATGTAGCAATTCATCCAAGAACGGGAGAGATGATGACTGCGGAAGAAATCTATACTCAACAAAAAGCTTTGGAGGCCCAGATTCTAAATCTCGGACGCCTGGTAAAGGATCATGAGCAGATAGCTACTAGTGCACCAAACCCTTTGTGCGATGAAATCATGAGAGAAAAGGAGAGGAACAGGAACTCGGATCAAGTAATTCCAAACTTGGAATACTATTACGGGGATACTGTCTGCCACACACCTGACAAGGTACAACAGTAAGATGGATTCCAAAGGGATGAGTGACAATACGAAAGCTCTCACGTTCTCATCTACTCTCTTTGGAACAGCCATGGATTGGTACACTGCTTTGCCAAACAAGTCGATAAGGTCATATGCGGACCTTTCCTCCAAGTTTCTGGGACGATTTAGAAAATCGAAAAGAAGAAAGCGTACCGTAGAGCATCCAGCAGAAGTTATACAGAGGGTGCAAGAGGATCTAAGGACCTTCCTAGATCTCTTTCACGTGGAAGTTCTTCGAGTTGAGCCACACAATATTAAGGAACGGGTCCGTCACCTGTATGCTAATACTTTCAACTCAGAGCTCCGCAAAAAACTTTCTAGTCAGGAAGTGAGGAGTGAAAAGCATTTGGATGACATCTGTGAAGAAGTGAGGTATGGAGAAGAGTACCGAAGGAATGTTCCAGTGAGAGCTGGTTCCAAGAAAGGAAAGGAGCCGATGAAGCAAGAGCAACGCCAGGGGAAGTATGACCCAAAGAAAGATTCTAGGGATAAAGGTTTCAACAGAGAAAGGAGTCCTCCAAGACGGTTCGCGGACTACACTCGTCTCAACAAACCAAGATCCGACATATTGGCGACCATTGTTGAGAGAAAGTTGGATATCCAATGGCCAAAGCCATCTCATAATAATCGAAGAAATAAGAATGCAAAGGGGTACTGCAAGTTCCACAAGAGTCGTGGTCATGAGACGGACGATTTCATTCAACTGAAAACGGAGGTTGAACATTTGATAAGAGAGGGAAAGTTGGAAGAGAATGTCTATACGGATGAGCCTTCCAGGCATGATAAAACGGAACGAAAAAGGCATGACAGAGCCACAGAACCACCACCCCACCCTCCTTAATTCCACCTCACCGCCTCACGCGGACCGACGCCCATATAAGTACGATGATAACGTTGAAATGGAGAACCCTCCATACAGCGGAGTGATCAACACCATCGCAGGCGGACCAACTGGGGGCGATAGTAGGAACGCGAGAGAACGAACAGCTCAGAATCTCCGGAACAACGACAGATCGTATGCTGCTCCAGCAATTCGAGGGACAAATGCTATATACTTTGATGATAGTGAAATCCCTCCTCCTACGGCAGGAGGCGAAGATATAGATGATCCGGATGTCCGCTGGTGGTTTCTTTAACCATCGCAACTTATCGGGTAAACAAGATCCTGGTAGACACGGGGAGTTCCTCGAACATCATCTCCAAATAGGCAATAGATCAGATGAATCTGGGAGGAATCCGATATGAGAGAGTCAACACCTCCATACTAGGGTTCGGAGGAGGTACTGTCCGTCCTCTAGGAAGTGTCATGCTTCACGTTTCACTTGGGACACATCCCGCAAGGGTGACACAGCAAGTTCGTTTTGTAGTGGTGGACCAAACTTTCGACTACAATGCTATCTTTGGTCGTCCGGGACTCAATCAATTCCGAGCTATACCTTCCACTCTCCATAATAGGATGAAATTCCCGACCCTGTGCGGAGTTGGAGAGGAGGTAGGGAACATCCGAGAAGCTTGGGAGTGCTATATTATGTCCACAAGGAGAGCATCTGCGCCTGTATTGGCAGTCACGGTGACCCCTGATCCGCCAGTTGTTCTTCCATCCAAGAAAGAGAATCCACACATCGGAGTAGGGAGCCAGAAGGACAAGTTTCCTAAAACTGCACGGATCGAGCCTCATGAAACCCTCAAGGAAGTGGAGCTCGTCGTTGGAAGCCCGGATAAGAAGACTAGAATCGGAACAGAGATGAATGCGGAAGTAGAAATGAAGCTTATTGCTTGTCTCCGAGAGAACATTGATGTATTTGCTTGGAGTACTGAAGACCTAAAGGGGATAGATCTGAGGATTGTTGTTCACCGTCTGAACATGGATCCCTCGATCAAGTATATCCGTCAAAAGAGAAAAGATTTTGGTCCAATCAAGGATACCATCATATCCGCCGAAGTTGATCGACTCCTAAAGGCAGGGCACATCGAGGAGGTTCGTTATTCCGATTGGGTTTGCAACGTGGTTCTCGTAGAAAAATCGCTAGGTAAATGGCGGATGTGCAATGATTTCACAAGGCTAAACAAGTTCTGCCCGAAGGATCCGTACCCTTTGCCACGGATAGATCAATTGGTTGACTCCACGGCAGGATGTGCGTTACTCAGTTTCATGGACGCATATTGTAACGCCCCGACTTTTGGGTTTTTAAAATGAGTGAATTTTAGTCGGGACGTCGGGCAAAAACAGAGCCGAAACGTTTAGTGAAACATGGGAAGTTACAGAAAACCTTTAGATGATTCTTTGGAATAAAAAATATATTTTATTCAGCAAATAAAACCACAAGATTTCAACATTCTTTTCTTTAAAGATACACAATATAACGGGGAAATGACATGAGTTTTTGAAAAAGACAATAAGACACTATTTTCATTGACAAAAATCCCAAATCCTAACTACACACTTAGTTTGCTGAGTTTATCGGTTGTTCATTCTTCGCCGCCATCTCACCTACAAGGAAGGGAATAAAAACAAGTGTGAGAAAAACCTCAATGAGTGTTCAAAGATTTTCGTGAGAAGTTTTCATTAAAATCATAAAAATCAAGAACTTAAAATCCAATAAACTTTCAATAACATATACTTTTCAGGAAAAAAAACATTATTTCATGCCGCTCCTTATAACCCCACAGTAAAACAGGCCTTATGTCTCCCTGATAGTCGATCAAACTATCCAGTCAGTACCCTGCCATGGTACAGGGGTGGAATTCTACGACCCAACTAAATCAGTGAAGGCTTCTATCACTCGATTTAAAGGAAATGGGCAAAGGAAACCGACAAGTAGCTCACCAGACACAACTGACCAAACTACAAGCCAATTAACCTGAACCAAATGTACGTATCTTTCTTGAACCGTCAATCAAAACAAAATAACAATCATGTATGTAAAAATATATAAATCTTTCAAAATCAGCGGAAACATGCAAAAACTCTTTCGTGATTTGATTTTTATGCAATAGGACATGCGTTTTGAAAACCATGCAATACTTATATATATAATTTTGAAAACATATTAAAATACCTTCCAGGTTTTGAAAATAATACATCTATATATTTTTGTAGAACACTCACAATTGAAGGTTAGGAAGAGCAAGAACCATAAAAGTACTTGCAAGAAGAACAAGCTACAAACTTGAAAGAAAAAGATAATAGTACTTGAAGACTTTTTTGAAGAAAATGCCCAAAACATTTTTAGAAAAATGTGGGCTGGAAAATGAGGGTATTTATAGGGTGGATTTAGGGAAGGTGAAAGGATTGAAGAGCTAAAAATAAATGGCAATTTAAATGGCTTAAATTGCACTTAAAACTCAATTTAAAACCAACAATAAAGGTGCAAAATTAAGAGAGACCTTTCACATCTTTTCCAAACATTTAAAAACAATAACTAATGATAAATTATCATATTTTACTTGGGAAAAAGCCAAAAACGTTTTTGGCATGACTTAGGGTCATTTGTACACAAAAATAAAATGTGACACACCAAAAATGCAACACTTAGAGCAATTAAATTGAACTCACAATTACACATGCATATGCAACAATTAAACTTAAAATATTGAACATGCATAGGGAATATTACACTTAGACATGCATAAGTAACATAAAAGAGAAACGAAAAGAAAATCAGAACGTTGATCGAAACATAGCTGAAACATAGCATGTGACATTCGACATTACAAGCGACCTTTCGTATCGTAACATGAAAAAGAAAGAAAAATATTTCATTCATTAAAGAAACCTCAAGTTACCAAACTCTTGTATTTTGAAATATATGAATATAAAATAACACTTTAATTTCTAAACATTAAGAGAGCCCCACACACATAAGACATGCATGTACATTACATAATTCAAAAGTGACTCTTCACAATATAAATCAATCAAAGAACACAAATAAATACCTTGTATTGAATTAGTTAATTAAAATGAAGACTCTTCACATAAATCATCAATCAAGACACTCACATAAAGACTTCTAAAACAAATAATGAACTTTTAAAACAAACTTCACCAACATACTAAAATAATTCTAATATACTTCGAGACAAATAAAGTAACACTAATAAATCATGCAAGGATAAAAAGTACTAAGGTATGTCAAAATCTGGGGTGTCACACATATCAAGGCTTTTATCAGATTCGGATGGCCAAAGAAGACATCAAGAAAACAGCTTTCTTCGCTGCAGGGGGAGTGTATTGCTTTAAAATAATGCCCTTCGGATTGAAAAATGCGGGAGCAACTTACCAACGACTGGTAAATCAGATGTTCAAGGAAGAAATTGGCAAAACTATGGAGGTGTATGTGGATGACATGCTCGTTAAGAGCAAGACTGAAGAACAACATGTAGAGCACTTAAACAAATGCTTCGCTATCCTCAGGAAGTACGGGATGAAGTTGAATCCGGAAAAGTGTACCTTCGGCTGTGTTTTGAAAATCGGACCCGGCCGTTGACCCGGCCTACCTACTGTAGGAGGTTCAACCGGGTCAACTCGGGTCAACTCGGGTCAACCTATAAAAAATATTTTTAAAAATAAAACATAATGTATGCCTTAAAAATTCAACATATACATTTTTTTACCTAAAAAAAAGATAGAAAACATTGCATAAACGACATATGCCTCAATTCCAAACACAAAGTCACCATAACTCCATAACATTGAGTTCAAAATAACAAATAACATTAAAGCACGGGGGAAGAACGGAAGAAGAATGAGCCGCAAAAAAGGAAAAGGAAGAAGACTAAAAAGGAAAAGGAACTGAGCGATTAGGGATTTTGTTGTGATTGGGGTTTTTGATTTTTTTTTTTTTTAGAAACCCGGGTGGAACCGGTTTTTAACCGGGTTTTTACCGATCCCGTCGGGTTTTTACCAAAACCCGATTTTTTCCGGTTTTGGGGGGTTTTCGGCCCGGACCCCCTCCGAGTCGCGGTTGAACCGGGTCGACCCGCCGGGTTTCATAACATAGACCTTCGGAGTGAAGGGCGGAAAGTTTTTAGGATACATGGTCACAGAGAGAGGGATAAGCGTAAACCCTGAGAAGATAAAGGCAATCCTAGATCTGCCTCATCCGAAGAACCTGAATAAGGTACAACAGCTTATTGGACGTCTTATGTCCTTAAGTCGCTTTATTTAGCGATCCGCAGAGAAGAACCTTCCGTTCTTCAAAATCCTCCGGAAAGGAGAGAGCTTTGAGAGGACCGCGGAATGTTCTGAGGCTTTTGAAAATTTGAAAAAGTACCTCCATTCCCCTCCGCTGCTCTCCAAACCCGTGGAAGGAGAGCCACTCTACCTCTACCTAGCAATAACGGAAGAGGCAATGAGTTACATATTAGTACGGATTCAAGCTAATAATCACTTGCCAATCTACTATCTTAGTAAAGCCCTTGCTGGGGCCGAGACAAGATATGTGAAGATTGAGAAATTTGCATATGCTTTGGTTTACACCGCAAGGCGGTTAAAGCCATATTTCAAGTCTCATAAAGTAGTAGTACTAACTACGGAACCTTTGAAATAGGTCCTGGGAAAGCCCGACCAATCCGGACGACTCTCTAAATGGGCAATTGAGCTGAGCGAATACGACATTAGCTACCAGGCTCCGACAGCCAAGAAAGCTCAAGTTGTTGCTGACTTCCTAGTGGAGTACCCTGAAGCGGATTCAGAGAAAATCCTGGACAAACAGGCATTTGAATGCTTAATCACCAAGCAGGTCGCACGAAAACTAGTTCTGCCAACGATCAACCCGGAGAACCTTGAGGATGCTCAGTTCATTAATCAGTCTCTGACTGCATCATGGGAAGAAACTCGGGTCAACCAGATGTTCCTTCTTGATGATATCACAAGGGAACCCGGTACCAACAACCGTAGTCCGGATATTAAAGAGAGGGAGGAATACAGGTTAGAATATCAGGAGCTTAAAGAAGACCTCCAAACCAGGGAACATCCCTCTGATGTTTGGACATTGGAAGTGGATGGTTCCTCCACTAGAAGAGTAGGAGGAATTGGAATCTATCTTAAAAGCCCTGATGGCGCGGAACTCGACTACGCGATATCCCTGGAATTCAAAGTCACCAATAATGAGGCTGAGTATGAAGCACTGTTAATCGGACTGCCTCTAGCCAAGTCCCTGCAGGTCCAGAAACTCAAAGCATACACGGACTCACAATTAGTCGAAGCCCAATTTTCTGGTGCTTTTGCCACAAAAGGCTCCTCAATGATCAAGTACCTTGAGCTACTTAAGCATGAGGTCAGCCTTTTTGATGAATTTACCCTAGAAAAGTTTGATAGAGCCTGGAACGAAAGAGCGGACGCTCTGGCAAAGTACGCATCCGCAACAGCTGCTCTAGACACGAAGAGAGTAATCCTACTCACTATTATTGACTCATCCGTCATGAGTCCTACTCCCAGTGTTGTGATAACTGAAACAGGAAGAAACTGGATGACTGACATCTTTAGTTATCTCAAAGACGGATCATTACCAGCTGATCCGAAGGAGTCAAGGAGGGTGCAGTGCCGAGCCAATAGATACTTTATACTTGGAGAAGATTTGTATAAGAGATCTTTTTCTGGGACTCATTTAAGGTGTTTAGGCCCACAAGAGGCAGAGACTGTACTGGAAGAAATTCACAGCGGAAGCTGCGGAAGCCATTCCGGAGGACGAACTCTAGCTCAGAAGATCATCCGACAAGGCTACTACTGGCCTACCATTGATAAGGATTCTGCTAGCTTCGCCAGGAAATGTCCTGATTGTCAATATTATGCGAATATTCCCCATCGTCCGACACACCCTATGATTCCGTCAGTCATAGCGTGTCCGTTTGATCAATGGGGCATCGATATTGTCGGACCATTCCCAAGGGGCACTCAATAGAAGAAGTTCTTAATTGTGGCCGTGGAATATTTCACCAAATGGGTAGAAGCTGAAGCTATGGCGACTATCACGGAAAGCCGAGTGCGAACCTTCATTTGTCGCTTTGGCCTACCCAGAGTTCTGATCTCGGACAATGGTGCTCAATTTTCGGGCAACAGACTCAAGGAATGGTTGGCATCTTTCAAGATTGAACAACGCTTCACATATGTCGGATACCCACAAGCCAATGGACAAGCTGAGTCCACAAACAAGACAATTGTTAAGATCCTGGAAAAACGGCTGAGAACTTCTCAAGAAAGTTGGGCGGATGATCTAGATGGCGTGTTGTGGGCTCATCGCACCACTGCGCGGACCGCGACTAGAGAAACTCCATTTGCCCTGGTTTATGGCTCAGAGGCAGTCATACCAGCAGAAATTGCCGTCGAGACTATGAGGATCCAAGAGTTCAATGATTCCGTCAATCATGAAGCTCGGATATTCGATCTGGACATGCTGGAACAGAAAAGAACTGAAGCATTGGCTAATATCCACAGGTACTAAGCAACTGCAGCCCGGGCCTAGCGCTCCGCCGAGCTGATATCTTGAGCAATATTGGGAAGCTTAAGCCTAAATGGGAAGGACCTTACAATATTGTCGGTGTGAGAGTGAACGGAAGCTACGAATTGGAGGACGAGTACGGGCACCCACTCAAGCGTACTTGGAATGCCAGGAACCTTCAGAAGTTTTATGCTTAGGGATGGTTAAGTGGACCCCTGCCCATCATTTGGATATTTTAGGCTTTAACTGTTTATTACGCGGAACTCCGTCTGTTCTGTTTTTGTTAACCCTTTTGTCATTGGCCATGCAGCCCACAAGTTGTAATTGAATTTCCGGCAAATCAATACAACTTCTATCTTTCGATTCGTAAATCTGAAATTTAGCGTTCAAAGTGACAAAAAAGCAAGCGATGAATTCTACTCATATGCGAAATAGACTACACTTGACAATGTCTTTTCAGTCTACAAACTTCAGATCTACAGCTACAATAATAAACTGTAAAGGAGATATCCGGAGAAACGTCATCCTCCGTTGAGTAGATTCCTCCGACAAGAAAGTGTTCCCCTTAGTCATCACTTCCGGGAAAACCGTGAATTTGATATGCCTGCACAACACAAGATGTTTTAGTAAGCTAGAACTCTACAATTCACCATACCTTTGTTTCCCTCTACGGATCTCGTGCACAGTGTGCACGGACACATTAAAATAGTGAGTGATTGGCACTTGGAATCTCATGCTCATGGGCAGATTAAACGGACACATCTACTATATCCGACACCAAGCCTTCTATCTCCAGACAGGGGGGTCCTTCAAAGGTACCTGTTTAGTCGAATCCGGGCACGGATCTGACGCACTGATCGTATGGCGACCCACCCGTCAGCAGCTTCCCGGAAAGGAAAAGCTCATACCGGGTGGATCGCACATACGACCAATAAGAACATCCGTTAGTCTACCTTCGGATCCGAGCATTTACCGAGATTTGTGTTTTCTAACGACTGATCTTGAGCAATCGTTCCCTCCAGACCCACGCCACTCTCAAACTCAAGACAAAACGCCAATTTGAGAGTGTACGGGAGTCTCGAGGGAGAAACTATTCAAGAAATCATCTTCTTATGGGTACTACTGGGCTCAAACTGGAAGATCTATCCGAGTTTGAGAAAGGAAGCGGAACTTTTTCAGAAAATATGGAAATGGAAGTCAGATTTGGATGATCAATGCGAAGAAGAACTCGAAGTATTTATAGATGGGACGAACCAATAGGCGTCCGACACGTCAGAACTTTGACATCGACAATGGGCTTGTACTATTCGTCTGGGCTGAACAATGTTGGGTCAAATGAGCTTATCCTATCTGATCTAGACAAGCCCATTAGCCACGTCCGAGTTTATATTTGCTGGTCATCTCACATGGATATTTGCATGAATATGGTCCGATAAAGTAAGGCTGCGAAAAAGGTAACAATTCCATCTGTTGAGGATAATCTAAATTTCATTAGCAAAACATCCGAGCATACAAAGAAAATGGATGTTATAACTTTCTAATGTCTAAGGACCATACATATTTCTACGGGGCATACCCTACCTTGTCCCTTCAGTGGATGTCCGAGGTTGAGCCTTGAGATTGTGGGCCACCGCCTTGAACCCGATGAGCTTGCTATTGCATTCGGATCCTCCTACGGATCATCTTCAGTGTCCGCTCTCTCTCTTCCTCGGTTTGTTTCCTGGCTATTCCCGTACATAGAGGGGGGTCACCTTCTGGATCAAGGATGATTGAGTCGCCCGCAGTCCCTTTACCGTGATAAATCGGAGGGTGCATGTTCCCGCAAGCACAATTTACCCAATGCTGGCAGCAATCGTACTTGGGATCGTCCGGGTCTCCAACGATGGGGTTTCCCAGGTTGGGAACCACTGCACTGGCATTGAGGTGAAGTTGCCTAGCTCGGACTGATTTTTCTCGAGCAGATTCCGACATCCTGGAGAAATCTGGCTTTTTCGAAGAACGAGAGTTCTAGACAGGGAAAGGTTGATGAGGGGTAAAGCAGTGAGAAAGGGAGAATTACCATACCCTTATTTATAGTAGCGACGAATCTTAACGATCGCGCCACATGTCCATCATCTGACGGCTCGGAAGATGAAGGGACGCAGTAATAATGACAATTTCACTGCTTCAACTTCCTCCTTCTAGAAGATTACGCATCCCCACAAAGTAATCTGGTATAATAAAGACGAATGGTCCGAGGATCAGAAAGACAATGGTTTGATTATCTTGCAATCAGACGTCATTCAGAGCGATCCGTGTTTGTAAGAGACGTGTGTTTATGATAACTTAGCGTATGAACGACGGAACGAAGGAAATAAAGAGGAAAGTAAGTAATAGTTCAAAGCACGAAAAGCATTGTTCCGAAGATAGTTACTACTAATGAAGGAGAGTAAATATTGTACATGGCAACAATCCGTGCCATCAAAAGATCACAAATTCTAAATGTTATAGACTTCTCACGGGGCATACCCCGGACTCCTCACTGGGGGGTAGGTTGGCTCGGACCGACTTCTTCGGCTGTAGGCGGATTGGTGGAAGACGGGTTGGCAGTGGCACGAGCTGCGAGGGATTCAGCAATTCCGAACAGGTTGAAATTTGCGTCATGGTCAACGACCCGAGCAGGCATGAAGTACCAGTTCTTTAGGAACGCCCTGTAGTTATTAAAAGGCACGAAACATACCTTTCGAAGGGCCTCCGGGACACACTTCGGGAGAAAGGGTCCGCCGTTCCTGATGTCAATCTCACCTTCCTCGGTGACCAGCTCCGCAAATTCACACGCGGCCAACCGTTCATCCGACACATTGTCCACTGGGACCTCCACTCCATTAGCATCCGCGGAAGGAATCAATCCTTCCGCCTTCCAGTCGAAGTTTTGCGGAAGTAATCCCTTGGACTGCAACTGGCTGATGGCGGATGAAAACCCATCCAAGCGGGAAGCATCGGACTTGTCCCGCCATGAAAAACTTGAAGGAGTCCGACTTCATAAAGTCTCGGGCAGCCTCAAGGCGGGAAAATTGGAGGTCCTCGAGGAGCAGATCCTTCGAGTCCAGGAAGGCCTTCATCGACTTGCTGATAAAATTCTCCTGCCAGTCCAAGTCCGATTTTATCTCCTGCCAGCTAGCCTTCAACTTATTGATAAGCGTATCGTTTTCTTTTAGTTGAGCCTCCGCCTGCTTCACCTTCTCCGCCTCATCCGTGGATGTGGCCATGGCCTTATGCAGGTCCTCTTCCATGGTGGCCCGCTCACTAGCCTTCCACTGCATAGCCTTGACGAAGCATCCAAGCTATAGGAAGTCCGTATAGACACAAGTTATATTTCTATTATACTGAGAACTTGGCAAGAAAAACATGAACGAGTTACTTACCCTCTGGTACAGCTCATGGAACTCTCCAAACCGCTCGACCTCAGGGAGTCCGCGAGCCCGCTCATATTCCTTATCGAGAGCACCTTGGTCGGATGGCAAAATAGCGGACAGCTGCTGCCTCTTCGCTGCAAAGAAGGCATCCGAGGTTGCTCCCCTCTTCCTCCCCGAGGTGATGGTGTCTCGCATCAACACATCCCGCTAGGGTGCGGATGCAGCAGAAGCTGGTAGCTTGGGGGCAGTGGTGCTGCGAGTCACCGGGCCGTTGCCCTTGTGGATCCTCACCCGCCTTCTCCCGTCTCTCCTCCTCCGCCGCAAACACCGCTGCATTTTTTGGGTCCGCCATAGGAAGACCCGCGAACGTATTGATGATCTTGGCCCTTTGGCCAGTAGCAAGCTCAAGGGCTTGTTGCTCCCTCTGCTATCTCTTCTTCTCACGGAGTGTCGACATGATATAATCGAACCAGTGAGCTACATAACAAAATAAACGTATCAGCCACGGATACATAAAGGGAGAATAACAAGAATCTCGGAAATGAAAATTCATGGCAAGGCATGCAAGAGAAAAGAAAGCATAAAACCTAAGTTAAGGATCCTTACTGAAGTCGGTCTTTCCCCCAACTTCCACAACATTAGTCAGTCCGCACAAGTAGGGCAGTGGCTGGCAAATCAATCCGTGGAACGGATACGTAGGTGGATCGTTCTTCTTATGAATCCCCGCCACCCACGGAGCCACATTCTTAGAAAGGGGGCGCCATTCCGGGATACTCTCCCTTAAAAACTTTTTTGGCAGCCCCCACTGCTCTCGCCTCCTTGCGGACATCCCGGGCTTCAAAGCCATCTGCACAAAAATATATTTATCCCACCACTTCGACCCCAGAGATGAAATGGAGTCGTAAATGAAGTTGTAGGGTTTTCTATTTACAAAGGTATAAAAAAGGGGATTCCCCGGACTAAAAGTAACATGAAAGAGCTGCATGAAGTTCTCAAAATTCACAGGCTGCCCCTTCTTTTTACAAAAGACAACGAAATAGATAAGGTTACCCAAAGACTTTGGGATAACCTGGCTCGGACCTATACCAATATGGTTCAAGATGTGCTTCAGCTCGGATGCAATAGGGATCTTCCACCAACAAGCAAAGGCCGCTTCATGCACACACATGTATCCAGTGGGCGGATTGTAAAAGGCATGCCCGGGCTCTGGAACCATAATTTCAACAGATTCCGGAATCTCCCACTTCCACCTCCACTCAAGAATGTCTTCAGGTTTTACTTTAGACGGACAAGTAGGGAGTAGCCCGTCCGCATTCAATTCTCCGTATTCATCCGCTATCACGACGGCGGACGCCGGACGAGGGAATTTAATTTGCACCGCATTGGCCCCACGACCCTCAATCAACGGAGAGTGGATTGAGCGGGCACCCCAGGATGCAACACCATTCGACGACCACCACGTCTTCGTGGGCGGGCAGCTTGAAAAGCTTCTTCCTCTTCCTCCTCATCATCCTCTTCTTCTTCACCATCTTCCTCCTCCTCTTCTCCACCATCGGGTCTCTCGGATGTGCTTGGGTTGCTCGGACCTTTCTCCACTACAACTGGATCCTCTACACCAGCCTCAAACATCTCTACATCATCCGCCTCCTGACCACTCTTGCCTCCCTGCTCAGTCCGAGGGTCATTCAGACCAACGGACGCCCCAACACCACCTATGGTCCTAGATTGGACTAGTGACCTAGTCCTAGCACCATCTCCCTGGCCCGCTGCCACGTCGGACTGAGTCTCTGCTGCACCACGGACTCTTTGTCCAGTGTCAGAGTCCCTGGAAAACACGAGCTCCACGACCAGATAGTCTCCTACGGATGTGGTTAAGTCCACGGACTCAGTCCCCAAGTTTACTCCATCGTCGTAACCTTGAGCCTCGTGATTGTTCTGACTATCGCTCCCGGACATCCTAGGGCAGAAGGAAATGGATCAGAAACGATGATTGTGATTGTCCGAGAGTTCACTTAGATATCTTATTAAGTCAAGCGATCCGAGGAAGTCCTATTTTACCAGATTTTCTGCATAAAGTACAGTCTCATAACATTAGGGGCACTAAACTTGGCACACAAAGACGTGCCATCGGCACTATTGTCTACCCTACCCAGCACGGTAACAGGGATAACTTACGAAAGACTGTGTGCCAATCGGCACCAATACATCACCAAATAAGCATGCATTATCAAATTGTGGTTACATTGGACATAATATACAAGATGAATCAACAAGTTACCAGTGAAGGAAGTTAGTACAATACCGCACACTGGAAGAGTATTCCAACTAAGTATACTATGGGAATCTACCACTAGCAGCGTTTACAACCACGGAATCAACAGGCAGGTAATCGACCAAGGGAAAAGCATACAAGCATGAAGCAAGCGTATCATAACAAAGAAAAATTTCAGGAAGAATCGGGGTATACTTACTTGATAAAGTTGACTTGATAAGTTTGGTCAGACGACGAAGCCTTGCCATCTCTCCGAGAGTGCAGATCTGAGGTGGAAAGTGCAAGATTTTGAGAGTTTTAGTTGCTCGTATGGCTCTTTGATTGCTCGGATCACTTGAGAATCGCTCTGAGTATTCGAGGTGACTAAAGTGTGAAAACGAAATATTAGGTAACTATTTGTAGGGAGCAATTGGGGATGACGAAACGTCACATCACCTGGATTCTAATCCCAACCGTTGATCTTTTTTAATCCAATGGCTGCGCCGGTTCACAAAAGGCGCAATGACAGTACTCCCCAATTAATTCTCCTCAGAAAAATCACATCACTTGAGTTTCTATCCCCCACCGTTGATCTCCTCAAATCCAACAGTTGCATCGGTTCCTTCGGGATCCTTTCCAGTGGGCCGGATAGATGACATACTAGGCCTTCTGAACCACTGTTCATCAGCCCAAGTGAACCATTCCACATGTTTGGCCCAACGGATGGCTTCCTTTACACTCTTCCACAGAGGGCTTCTTCGGATCCTAACCGTACTCGGATCTATATATCTCAGATACAAATACCTTTTCCATCTACAGTCCGAGCTATTACATAACTCGGACTGCAGAAGGAAGGGGGGGGGGGAGAGATATATGGAGTTCCTAAGAACGCGGACGACAGATCCCACAAAAAGGATTTTTTTCCTTTTCAGTTAACGATTCGGACACGCTCCACAACACACTTGTTCTTTTCATAGTTACCAACTATCTTCTACTAAGATACTTGGAAACTACGGGGGCATATGTTGATACGGACATGTGTCCAATCCATTAAGGGTGCAATAGAGCGTGTCCTAGAGCGCATCAAGGCTGAGATAGCCAATCCAGTGCTAGTCTGTTAGGAATATCTGTTAGTATTTTGATCACTCATCACATGTTCTTATCTTAGCCAGAAAGGTGATTAAGTACTCTTGGTTCACTTGAACATTGTAAAAGAGGAAATCACTGAGTATGATTAGTCTAGTAAATCTTGTATTAGGATTATAGGTCTCTGAGTGTAATTTTTATTTCAAGAAGACCATGAAGATCAATCCTAGCAATGGAGCTTTTCTGAAGATTAGAAGACTGAAGATTGCACAAGGTTTATGAAGACACAAAGGTTTAGTCTAACTCAGAAAGACTATGTCTTTAATCCTTTCTTAAGTATATTAACTTACTTTCGAAATATGATTCTGGACATATGACATCATGAGTATGGAGCATGCAAGCCATCAGAAAGGCTCATGTATCCGTTGAGACTAAAGGACAATGAACAGTACTATGCATTAAATGCATCGGCAGAAATGCTGCAAAAAGCAAGTCCTCTCTGAAACAAGAGATAGTGACTTCTGAGTACATAGTTCAAGATATAAACGGATATAATTTGATAGAGAGCACAACGGATACAATTCAAACGCCTCTCAAATTTATCTATATATATCACACACTTAGATGCTTGAAGTACATACCTTAGAACGCTCTATCTTGCAAACTTACCATCAAGCAAAGTATTCTCTCAAGCACTCTACTATCCTTTCTGAAAGCTTTCTGTCGCATGAAGAATCACTAGTAGTTCTAAGTTGTCCTGAACCTTAACAAGAGATTGTTATTCGTGAAAGAGTTGAACTATCAGATACCCTTTCTGAAGCTCATTCTCCAGAACGGACATCAATTACTTGGGTCAGTAAAGAGCAGACTGCCATTCACTGAACAAGTGTATTAAGTAGTCTCGTTCTGTTTGGCTCTCTGTGAACATAACTGAAAAGTTATACGAGAAGCCTTTCTGACAAAACCTTATAACCAACACCATCAAGGCGTGGAGTAGAGGAAGTACTTGATTTGGGAAATCAGGGAATAACTCCAAGGTTATCTGAGTAGAGGAAGTACTTAGCTCTAGGAGCTGGGGAATAACTCAGGGGGAACATTTGGTTGGGAACCATTTGTTTAGGAATCTTAGAATAGGATTATTGTAAGGTGAACTCAATTATCTAGTTCTATTGAATTCTAGGTCTCCGAAAGACCGAAGTGGATTAGTTGGAGGATTACGCCACCTCCAGATACCACTATACTTGCTGTGTTATTTACCTTTCTGTATTTACATTTCAGCAAAGCACACACACACATACTTATTGTTTCTGCACTTACCTATCTTAAAGTCTTCCGCGCTCTGAATTTAAGTATTAGAAACCCCCAGGTTTCTGAGAAACTGTGTTTATCGACAAAAGTTTTAAAAGACTATTCAACCCCCCCCCCTCTAGTCTTTTACTTTGCCGTTATCTGGACCAACATAGTCCGACCTTCAAATGGTCCGACATAAGGGAAACCATCTCAGGTCAACTAGTATTTACAAGTCAACATACCACCTCAGCTAAGTTCGACCAAGCTAGGTGAATGACTTCGGAACCTGACAAAAGGTCACATGGTCCAAGTACCACAAACTGTCAGTCCTAGGATGCTAAACGGACCGGAAGAGACAATCTCGGACGCCACCATTGCATTAAGACCAAACGTATATATGTAACCATCGAGATATACATGGAACTCTAGCTCGGACGCCTTGAGTTACCTAAGGCGGCGATCAACCAAGGATCATCCGAAGGAGTTACACGGACCCAACGTGCGGAACAGTACTCTCAGAGGGAAAGGTCCAAACTACCCTCCCTGGCCCATTAATTAGTTCCGGATTACTGTTCACTATTGGGCCATGGGCCAAAGGTAGCATTGGTGTCCAAATCTGAGGCATACACTTGGCATCATCTTGTGAGTCACCTCATAAGCATATGATAACTATAAATACATCACAAGGTCCAAGACCTTAAGGTAAGTATTTTCTGGGTATTTTAACCTTCCTCATAACTATTACATTGGGAGCTACCAACTCTCTCTTGAGTAAAGTCTCTCCCCGAATTGACATACGCAATCCGGGTAACCCTTTCTAACCCCCCCCCCCCCCCCAACCCCCCACCTAGTCCTTTCAGGTACTCCAGCTCGGACAGGTACCGCCCCGGACTGCGAGTTGGAGGCGGATCTTAGACTAGGTTACTTGTAATAGTTTAGTTAGTGTTCGAGGTGTCACCCCTCAACAAATGGAATTCATACACTACAAGAAAACAATTTTTTAGTAACGGATAGATCTGTCTCTAAATGGATGTCGATCCGTCGCTAGTCGATCCGTCTCTAAATCCCTAGCGACGGATAATAAGCCCGTCTCTATTTCCTTCGTTAGAAACAATTTAGTAACGGATAAACTATCCGTCGCTAAATAGTAACGGATTTAGCGACGGATAGTTTCATTGACCTTTTTGTGACAGATACTTATCCGTCTCTAATAAGGTGATTTTGCATTTATTTTAATTACATAATTCTGAGAGTTTTTGTGACGGATAATTATCCGTCGCTATTTAGCGGCGGATATAGCGACGGAATTATTATTATTTTTTTTAATTATAAATTAAACCCAGATTTAGAGACGGATAATTTATCCGTCTCTAAATTTGCAAATTATTTTTAATTTTTTTTAGTTTTGATGCCTATTTTCATATTTCACCTGTTTTACAAATATAATCTACGATAATAAATTCAGAATAATTAAATTATATTAATTAACAGAAAGCATTCGACGAATACAAATCATCCGTAATGAAATTAAATATCTGTACATAAGCTAAAATAAGTAGTCAGAAAAACACAAGTCCAAACTAACTATCTTGGGGCAGGGGCGGTGGGTACGTGGGTGGGTACATGGCCATGAAAGCCTCCATCTGCAGCTGAAGACTTTGGTATTCCTCCTGTTGTCTAGCTAGCTGCTGCTGGTATTCTTCCTGTTGTTTAGCTAGCTACTCTAGCAATTCCTCCTGTTGTGTAGCTACCTTCTCTTGCAAAGGATCGGCCTCCATACGCACATGTGCCTGCCCCATCTCCGAGACCTGCTCCTGTGTGAAAATTGGTGCTCTGGTTTGCTGGGTGGCTAGGAACAGCCAGTGCAGGGCCGTAACTCCCCAATCCAAATACTCGGCCCTTGTCGTCCATTGGGTTGACGACTAAGAAGATGTTGTTTTCTTCTTCAACTGTTAGCACCCGACCGGTATCGGCGATCCTCACCTCCACCTCAGCCTGAAATCGTAAAGTGCATATACCATGAGTTACAGTTTTCAAAATAACTTACTACACAAATATGAACTTTAACAAAAGAAACGTAACGCAATAGCCTCGGACCGTCTGTCCACCCATATGCCGTCCTTCAGCTTGGCTCTTTTAAAGTGCGCCAGCGCACTCTTCTCCTCCCCAGCCTCCACCTGAAGAACATATCTATGCAAACATTTAGCTAGTAAGTGTGTAGAAATTAAACACAAAACACATGTACGAATAAACTGACAAATGAGATGTACACTTACCGCTTTATGGTGATTCGTAGCAACAGCTCGCGACCATAGTGGTGCTTGGCCACCCCGGTACCATCAGACGGCTCAGCCAGCCGGTTCTCTCTGTTCTGGTCCCCAGCCTGCATGACATCCTTCCTTCTCCAGTACTCCAACCAATGTTCCCACTCGGCCTCTCCCATCCAATGTGGCATCTTGCATTTTCTTTTAGCATCACTAATCCTCTTCCTATACAAATCTGACCCCAGCGTCTCGAAGACAGGGCACAGCCGGGGAACCAAGGCGTTGGGAATGAAGAAGTCTTTCTACATTCCCAATTCCACACAACATCCAAATTAAATAACGTAAATAAATACAACAATTTAATAAGATAACACAACAGATTCAATGGTGACTAACATATCACCCAAGTTCAGCGGCTAACATACCACTCACATTACTAACATACCACTCACACTGTCCTAAAATTTACTAACACAATTGTGACTAACATATCACCCAAGTTCAGTGGCTAACATACCACTCACATATAATGGCTAACATACCACTCACATTAAAACAACGATTAAAACAACAAATAAAGCAATGTCAAATTTAAATTTATGCAACTCATTAAAGTACTTTGCCTTCAGCCGGTCCGAGATCTTCGACCACTTCTCGCCCCCCGGGATCTCCCTCTTGGCCCTGATTGCCTCACCGAGTTTTGATGAAGCCTCGGGAGGCCATAGCCCGTTATCAATGTATAAGATACAAGAAATGAATATTAATTAGTATAGTACAACAATGATGTGACATAAATTATCTTAAGTTATGTTCTATATACAAATGCATAATACTTACTTCGATTGGCCGTTCGGGAACAACACAAGCTTCCCCTGCCACATCGCATTGGGCACATACTCGGTGAAGGGACACCCGTCATATGGTAAGTTACCCTAGACCGATGTCGAGCCGCTGCTCGAACTCGGTGGGGTCTCAGGAACCGCAGACCGGCTGCTCTGACTCTGACCCTCTAACTCCTCTGACTCTGAAGCTCCTGCTCGACTACCCTCCGACTGGCTATCACCAGGCAACCTACTACATGAGGGAGGAATGTATGTAGGTTTCCTTTGTCGCGCCATCTGCAAAAATATGCAACAAATACAGGAAAAATGTGCTAGTATACAACTGCATGTAAAACATATATACATTTGACTCGTAATAAATCACAAAGACTTGGTATTATCAACAACTAACTATATATATACATAATCTACCCTACACACATTTTGACTCGTAATAAATCACAAAGACTTGGTATTATCAACAACTAACTATATATATACATAATCTACCCTACACACATACCCTCGGCGTCCTCGCCTGTGGTTAAGTCTGCATACTGGTCCTCGTGCAGCTCTATGAATTCATCACGAGCCTGTACATGAGTTTTTGTTTGTTCATCGATAACCTCTTCTTGGTATGAGTTGGTAATTGAGTCGTCTTTCTCAACGTGCTCCACTTTGGAGTGGGCATGTATAGGTATCGCAGCCAACCAGTCCGCCTTAAAACTATTCAAGCAACACTATTGAAGCTTACTTCAAATTGGGCACCCTCAGCCTTACAATTCATTAACCGAGACAACAAAGACAACTCGGTGTGCTTCTTACACCCCGGCCAAATCGGCTTCTTCGCTGATTTCAAAAGTCAAAGAACACCTGATCCTCAGGATTCGGTGGCTCCTCCACATCCCCATCGGTTTCAGTTGTACTGGTGTCCATAAACTCTGGGCCCGCATCATTAAACACCATTTCTTCGAACCGGTCATGAAAAGCATCAGATGTAGCCATATTTTGAGTACTAGAATTCTCATTTTGCTTCTTTCTTCGACGCTTCCTAGTATGCTCATATGACATGAACGATGTTTTTGTCTCACCATGATGATTTCATACCTCATACTGAGGCACGAACCAATTACGTTTCAAGTGCTCGACTACCGTTGTAGGAGGCAAATATTGTTTGCTCCTACATTTCTTCAATTTGCAAGGACACTTCATCATCCCCCGCTCAAACAAGCAGTCTGTGTCTGAGCAAATGCGATGAAGGCTTCAACCCCTACCACAAAATCAGATTGAATTTTGCTATTAACAGTGCGACGGTACATCCATGAACGATAGGGATTCATTGGATGATTAACCTGACACGTCTGAATTTATTAGATTTATAACTATACGCATTACGTGTTGAATTTCATTACAATTCCAATTTCTGGTCTATAATTACATTGTTAATTATAATATGTTAAGATTAATTTTATGAATTACATGCATTTTACATTTAAAATTTATTTTTATAAATTTTAAATTTCCAGTTAACTATTAAAATTACGAATTGTAGATTAAAATAGTAATAATTCTTTCTAAGTTAATACGAGTCAATTATACTACAACCACCAAAATCACTAAATGGTCTCCAAACACTCAACCAAATCTTACTAATCCTACTACATATACGCAAATATCAAATTAAATACCATACATACTTACAAACATCCTAACATGATACTAACAATTCAATTTCACAATAAATCTATCAATTGAACAACCTCAAGCTTAACCCACTACTTAATATAAGCTAAACTAGCTAGTAGAAACTTCTAAAAACATGCAATTGCTCGAAATTAGCAAATATCCCAAATTTAACAAAGTAAGGGTTTTAGACTACGAAAAATTACACCTGCTCCCCCTGATAAACACCTCTAACTCATCCGGGGCCCTAACATTTCATCAATAACAGATTGGTCCCTAAACAATTACATATTGGTCCAAAAAATGGATCTTTAAGGATCAATATGTAATTGTTTAGGGACCAATTTGTTATTGATGAGATGTCAGGGCCCCCGATGTTATTACGAAATTTATTAGGGGGAGTAAATGTAATTTGCGTTAGACTATAATACCTTGAATTACGGGAAAAATAGCCGAAGAAGGATGAAATTGAATGGCCACCCGAGTTCCTTGTTCAACGAGCTTCGAAAAGAGTCCAAGATTGGCCGGAATGGTGGAGTTTTGATCGGAGTTGGAAAAGGGGCGAAAATGGTGAAGAAGGGGAGAAGAATTGAAGCAGAATAGAAATGGGGGAAGAAGATTTATTCAGTTTAACGACGGATAAGGCTATCCGTCGCTAGATAGCCACGGATAGCCTATCTGTCGTTAAGTTTCTTTTTTTTTTTCTTTTTAATTAGTCAACATAATTCGCAACGGATAGTCTATCCGTCTCTAATTAGAGACGGATAAAAAAAATCCGTCGCTAATCAATGCCGATTCATCGCTATATTATCCGTCGCTAAATAGCGTTACAATTCGGCAGTTTTCTTGTAGTGTTGGATTGCCTTCAAGCGTAACAGAGAACTTCCTTTTTTGAAGCAAGTTATGCGAACTACCCTCAGCATAAGTACCCACCGTGCTACCCTCAGCCACCATTCCATCCGCCACCTGGCACAGGACCGAGCCATTACTATGGAAACCAGGATGCATGATTTCTTTACTCCACCAGCGGATGATCCTCCATCCTAGATGCATTTCTCTATGGAAGCACGACACTGAGAGGGGAGTATCTTTTCTTTTTTTCTCTCTACTTTTCTAGTTTTCCTATCTGCTCTTAGCTAGGTTTGGGGGAGGAATTTGATTGCTACTTGTTGAATTACTCGGTCTGTAATAACTTCTAAATACTCGCACTTAGTAGTTTGTAGCTTAATTTCTGTTAAGTACTAGTTTCATTTATCTGTTACGTCTAAGGTCATTTACTTTTTGAAAAAAGTTTTGATATGTGGGCGAGTACCGAGTGTGAACCATGACTAAGATGAGAGGCTGTGGATTTGTTTTCTTGTTTTGCTGCTTGCAGAATATATGCTCTAATCGAAACCGACCCCATGCTACTTTGATGAGTGAGTTTACTTGCTACTCTAATTAAAGTCATGTGTGCAACCGTGTGAACATTGCTACCCTTGAGTCTTTATTTGCCAGCAGCATGAATATGATTAGTAGTACTCACCTTTCTGAATCATTTTCTATACCTTTCACTAACCCCTTTGAAAACTTTTTGAGCCCTTATGAAACTCCACCATTGTTGGTCCAGATAACGGCAAAGTAAAAGACTGGGGGGGGGGGTGAATGGTCTTTTAAAACTTTTGTCGATAAGCACAGTTTCTCAGATATCTGTGAAGATATCTGATACTTAATTTCAGAGAGCGGAAGACTTCTGAGATAAGTGCACGTGTTCAGCAAGATAAGTGTAAGTACTTTGCAATATAAGTAAAACAAGTAATAAACTGCAGAAAGTAAATAACACAAGTCTTTTTATAGTGGTATCTGAAGGTGGCGTAATCCTTCAACTAATCCACTTCGGTCTTTCTCAGACCTAGAATCCACTAAGATAAATGAGGTAACCTTACAGAATATCTTTTCTTGATTCCTAAATGCACTAGGTTCCCAACCAAATGTTCCCTCTGAGTTATTCCCCGGCTTTCACAGCCAAGTACTTCATGTACTCAGAAACCTTTTGAGTTGTTCCTTAGTTTCCCAAACTAAGTACTTCCTTTGCTCAATAACCTTGGAGTTATTCCTTAGTTTCCCAAACTAAGTACTTCCTGTACTCCACGCCGTTTAAGGTGTTGGTTAAGGTAAATTGTTAGGTGAGCTTCTTTAATCACTTGTTCAGTTATTCAGATAGCTCTGTGAATCAAGTATACTTAATACACTTTGCAATGTATGGTATCTTGTTCTCTACTGACCCAAGTCTATGGTAAGTGTTCAAGAGAATGAAACTTAGTTAAGAAATCTTAGTTCAACTCTTTCACAAATAACAATGCTCGTTAAGGATCAGGACACTTAGAACTTTTGTGCTACTTAGAATCAAGAGCTTTGGTCGCAACAGAAAGCTTGAAGGTAAGTAGTTTGCTTGAGAGCGCTTGTGTGAGTATTCAGTGTTCTTGGAGTTCAGTGTGTGTACTCAAGCAGTCTAAGTATTGATATTTATAGATGAATTTTGAGTGTCGTTTGAATAGTATCCGTTAGGCTTAAATCAAATTCAAACTATTGATATCTGAGTATAGTACTGTAGCAGGTTTGTCTTCTTCTTCAGAAGCTTCTGTTTTGTTCGTACATTTCGTCATGCATTTAATGCACTGTACTATACTTTGTCCTGTAGTGCCAACGGAACTATGCAAGCTTTCTGAGGCTTTGCACGTTCTTTTCCAGAGATCATCATAGCTCCAGATACCACTTGTTTAAACAACTTTATAATATGTTTCTTTTTCAGAAGCATATTTTATGTCCAAGGTATCTGAGTGTAGATATCTGTGGGCACTTTCCTCGTCTCAGAAACCTTTTATTCTCATATATCTTTTGCAACTCGTGTGTTTCAAAACACTTGTTTCTCCAAGATATCTGGACATAGGTATCTGAAAAACCCTTGTCTTCAGCAATCTTGTGCAGTCTTCAAATCTTCAAATTCGTTGAACTTTTCCTGCTGGATGCCTTCTTCTTGGTCTTCTTCAGAAAACAAAAATTACATTTCGAGACCTAACATCCTATACAAGATTTGCTAGACTATCATACTTAGTGAGTTTCCTCTTATACAGTGTTCAAGTGAACGAAGAGTACTAATCACCTTTCTGAGCTAAGATAAGTCATTAGGTTGCTGATCAAAATCTAAACAGATATTCCTAACAAATTTCCCCCATTTTGATCAGTCAACGATGACTATCTAACCTATTACAAATCTGGATGAGGAAACAATCCACCACTTAATCATTTCTTATGATCTTTTAATTTTTATAATTAATTGCAGAAAGTAAACATCAACCAAATCACAAGGTGTGATCTTTGCTGATAAGTTATCTTTTATAGAAAATGATATCTAAGAGTAAGTTCATCAGATATGATACAGAGAAAGCTTACAGATAACTTTTCCAAGTTTTAACAGAAAAGATCAATCAGCAAAATCACAGAAACTACTTAGTCAAATAGAACAACAGGAGTTACCAAGCTCCAAGTGAACATTCTAAATGACAAGTCTTCAAGTCTTCAAAAATCTTCAAGTCTTCAAAACAGTTCCATGGATCAGTCTGGAAATTTCCTATCACCAAACCTTTTGATATCATCAGAGTAGTCATAGAGAAGAGTTCTGACAATCATCTCTGTGTCTCTGGCAAATCCACAGACTTCCTTGTAGGTTTTGGTGGGATTTCTCTTGACAAAATGCTTGACCCACAGATACTTTCCCCACTTCCAGGCATGCTCGATTCTGATATCTGATAGCTTGAAGTATTCATAAATGATCTTCAGATATCTGATGTCACCCTTGTATTGATCTTCAGTTAAGTAGAAGGACTCATAGGGTTCCACCGCAAGTCTTGCTCTTGTGCCTGTTCTAGTAATGTTGGGAATTCTGTGCACATCATCTGGCTTTCCATAAGGACATTCATCAGAGAGGTCCTTCTTCATGGCTTTTGTTCTCTTGATTACTTCAAAATCCAACCATGCTTTGATGTGGTTGGTGTTAATCAAGATTGGCTTATCTTTTCTCCATGCCATAAGCTGTTTATGGATTGGTTCTGGAAACCTTGAATTTACCAGTAAGTGCTTGAGTTCGAGAATCCAGTAGCCATTCTTCTGATTAATGCACCTGTAGACAGAGGAATTGTTGCCATTCTTCACATACTCAATTTTGGCTTCTTCTGGCCTGAGTGGAAGTTGACTTTGTCTTTGTTCAGCTCTCAGCCTGTTCCTTCTTTGTCTAGAATTCTCCTTTGGGAGATTGCTTGAAGAACCACCCTGGATTGACTTGGTATTTCCAGAGGGTGTTTTAGCTGCTAAAAGCTTTGCAGCTATGGGCTCAGTTAGGCTATCAATTTTCCTTTTTCTGTGAAGAGGAGTTTCATCATCATCAAGATCAATTCTTGTGAAACTTTTGCAGCCTTCTTCATTGCCCAGGGATTTGATTTGGCCTTCTTCTTCCTCTTCAGAAGATTCATCAATCCCTCTTACTTGTCTTCTCCTTGGAGCCTTGGTACTCCTTGGAGGTCTTTTTGCCATGGCCCTTGTTACCATTGTAGTTTCTTCAGTTGGCTGCTGGGAAGTAGCTACTATTTGCAAAGCAGCTTGATTTGATGAGGGATCATTTATTCTGAGTGGTGGCTGGGAAGTTTTCTTGTTTCCTCTTCCTTTCTGAGCGGCACCAACTCTAGATTTCTTCTTTCCTCCCCCCTGATCTTGAGATCCAAATTCTTCCCCCTTAGTCATTGTTGACTGACTAAGTACCACAAAAGAATCTGAGAGGGACTCAAAATTCTTTTGCAAGTAGTTGTAGGCAGTGACCAACTTTTGAAGTTCAGCCTTGAGCTCCTGATTTTGTTTGATAAGTCCATTTTCCTTATCAGTGAGCTTTGCCAATGGGCCTAGTATGGCATCTGCTTTTCCAGCAGTGTAACTTGCCTCATGAAAAGCTTTTTCAGCTAATGACACATCATCGTCCCTTACCATTCCCAGATCCTTCTGAGCAATGATCATACTGGTTGTTCTCTGAGTGATGAGCTCAGTGAATTTCTGCATATCTGAGGGGACGGAGGCAATTACATCTTTGTTTTGTGAAGACAACTCCTTTTTAAGATGTGCCAAGACTTGGTATCTATTCATGTATTCTTGGGAGTGGACATTTGGCAGTTTGTTGAAAACTTCAGGAGCAATTAGCTTCCTTTTCAGATGAGAAACCGCTAAGTGTTCATTGTGGTGTTCTGCCAAAGTCTTGTCTTCTTCATCATCTGAGTCATCAGCCCAGTGATCTCATCCTCTTGGACATTTTCAAGATTTTCCAGTCCAGCAACCATCTCAGAGATGGGCTTCTTTCCTTTCTGAGAGGAGGATGGTTTTTCTTTTGATGGTGATGCAGCCTTAGCATCATGCTTTTCTTTAGATACTTCTTCAGTATCTAGATCCTTAGCAATAGCATTTACAGCATCCTGGAGCTCTTTAACCTCAGAGTAAGCTACTGTCTCTTGTAAGTGTTGATCTTGTAGTTGATTGAGCTTATCTCTGGATTTCACTAGCTCTTCTTCAAGTTGAAGATGGAGCTGTTGCTCTTCTTCCAACAGTTGTTTGAGTTGAGCAGTTCTGGTTTGAGTATTTAATATCTTCTGAGTTGTTTCCTCAGAGTGCTCAACTACTTGTTCAGTAGTGTCTTTTTGTTGTTGGGATTGCTGTGAAGGATGAGTGGATTTCTGAGGAGATGGAGGAGGGGATTGCTGTGATGTCCTCTCAGTGTGCTTTTCGGCAGCTGAGGCATTGTTTCCTTGTGGAATTCCTACTGTCCCTGGTGCAGGGGCATCATCATCCGTCATATCATCATCATTCTTTTTGTGATGGTCAGAGGGAGGTTCATCAAAGTTATTCTCATCTATTTCTTCCTCCTCATCGTCTTCAGATACAAGATTAATCACTTCAGGAATAGTGATCTTCTGCCCATTAACCTCTTCTTGTTCAGAAGGAATAAATTGTAGTGTCTGGGGCAGGACTGGCTTGAATGCCATCTGCAATCTTACCATCTTCAAGAGCTCGTGCTTGTCTTATTGGTTGATCTGTGATTCTCAGTATTTCAGAGAGATCAGAGCACCTTAACCTCTGCCATTTCTTGAAGCATTGAATATGCTTTGGCAAGGTATGAGTCTTGAAGAAGGGAAGAAGGTTTTCATAGTCATCATTTGATTCCTTCTTGGCACTACTTTGAGCCTGAAAGAGAGAGTTTTAAATTAGTTTCAAAATTTATGTAGATATCTGAATTTTAGAGTAGTCAAGTATCTGTGTTACCTGTGCAACAGCAACATGCTCAGAAGGTTGGACTACTGAGATTCCAGGTGCCTCAGATATCTTGGTGTGAGGAGGAGACTTGGAAGTCTTATCCTCAGCATCCTCTCTTTCTTTTTGAACCTGAGAATCATAACACTTAGGAAATTTTATCAAGAAAAATTCTATTTACGAAATCAGATATCTGAGAGGTCAATTACCTCCACTATTTGTGGTTCAGATACTTGTTGCTCAGAGACTTATGCAGTCTCTGGAAATTTTTCTTGTGATGAAGGCTTTGATGCCTCATCAATTTCCATTTGTTGTGGGGATTGTGAGCGATTCCCCAAAGAACTTCTACTTCTTTTTGAACCTGTTTAAGTAGAAAGTGTTAGTTTGAGAAAAATGACCAGAGATTTGTCTTTGAAGATTATAGGTATCTGAATGAAATACCTTCTCTGCAGAAGGTTCAGATACTTGTTCCTCAGAGACTTTGTGAGTCTCTGGTTGATTCTCTGATGAGTTAGGCTTTTCAGCCTTATCATTTTCCTTCTCAGTTGGAGCCTATTAGAAACATCCACTTGATTAGTTAAGTGAATTAACAAATATCTGAAAAGTAATGTCTTAGGGAATTCTCTATCACCTGTAGCACAGGCTCAGATTCCTTAAGAGGTGAGGTAGTAGCCTCCTTCTCAGTCTCTGAGGCAAGCTTTTCAGCTTCCTCTTGTTCTTTTGTTTCTAATTCAGCATGTAACAAAGAAATTTTTTATAAGTAACAAGATTGATGAACATAAAATTTCACAAGTAGAGAGTTAAACCATTAAGCTACCTGAGCATTGTCAGGCTGATTGGTCTCTGGAACTTATGACCCTTCTATGCTTTGGTCTTGTTGTTCCATTATGGCTTCTTTGTTTGAAGTTTCTGGTACTTCAGACCTTTCTTGAGTGACTGACTCAGTTGCCTCCCTTGTTTGATTATTCTGAGCAGGTGTCTCAGTCTGATCCCTCTCTAGGAGTTTGGGAACCTGCTTGGTTGCAGGATTTTCTTCAGCATGTTGCATAGTTGATATGTCGAAATGGAGTTCATTTACCATTTCATCAACCACTTTTGGCTGTTGTGGTTGTGGTTGTTGTGGTTGTTTGGAAGCAGAAGTTTGAGCAGTTGAGAGCTCTTCCAGATTTTTAAGTGTGGTGTTGACATCAGCGTCTACCAACACTAGGTCACCACTCATCAGGGCTTCTTGAAGTTGTTTATATGTGACTTTCCCTGATGGTGTGTTGGCACCAACAACCTTTGCTATAGGTGCTTGCTCAGCAACCTTTGAGCTGGTTGCTGAGAGACCTTTTGTTCTTCCCCTTTGCCTTGGTTACTTTTTCAGCAACCTTGGGTGATGGGATCTTCTCCTCGTCCGATTCGTCATCGAAATCTGGAACAGAGTTATCAACAATCCTGCGCCTGCGAGAAGAGTTTGAAGTTTCTCAGCATTTATGAGTTCATCAGCAAGGATTTCTGTAATAGTCTTCACATTTCTGAAAGCACTTTCTCTTGCTGAATCTACTTGTTCAGTAGCCGATGCCTCTTAAGCAGCATTGATGAGTTCATCTTTATTGATGAGTTCATCTGCAGCGACGTCAGGTATCTGGGAATCGACAACCTCAATGGGTGTGCCTTCTGATTTGCCAGCAGACTTCTTCCGTGAAGTTCTGGGCTTTTTGGTCGCCAACTTTTCCCTTAGATACCTCTTCAGTCTTTCGCTTCTTGGAACCTTTCTGAGATTCAGTAACCTTTTTCATCATTTTTGTATACTCATATTTGTAGAGTAGGTTACTGTTGGCAATATCTGCCGTCTCTATGAGCTCAATGCCAAGACATTCCAGTAAGTAGCAAATTTTCAGTCCATAGCTTACTGTGGCTTTTGGCTCAGCAAGGCCCTTAACGATTTTAGGCTCAAAGCCTTGTATCTTCTTCACAAATTTCATGAAGGCGTACTTCCCCCAATTAAAAGGGTTTTCCAGCCTTTTGTCTTGTTGACTCAACAAGAACAACATCATCCAGCATTCTTGGCTTATCTGGTCAGCACCTCCTTGTAGACCATCGAAGCCTTTGTGAAGGATACATGCCAACACATCCCAGTGGACCAAAAGATGTCTGGTCCTTATGTCAGCAAGCTTAAAGTCGATGGTTGTGTCTGGTTTGTCAAGATTACACACATTACTGTATAGTTGCTTCACACCTTCAAGGAGATCTTCATCCTTGGTGTCAATTTCAAAATCCTTTCCAAGATTTTGAAGTTCAAACAGCTCACAGAAAGCTGTTTCGTCCAACAGGATTTCTTGTCCTTGGACTTTGGTCTTGATAGACACTATCTCAGTGCCTTCAGAGATCTTGGAAATAATTGTGGAGTTGTAAAACACCAGAACATCCAGTGAAGAAACTCCACTGGGAAGAGCAGATAGAAAGCCCTTGATTTTTGCCTTTTCAAGCATATCAAGTACCAACTTCCTGTCGATCGGTTTTCTATCATGCTACCAGGTATTCCTCAATCATGGCACCACCCCAAAGCATCTTGTGATTTGAAGTCCAATGATCAGGGTCGAATTCTCCGATCAACCGATTGTTTGTTATAACTAGCACTGGTGCTTGCTTTTCAGCAGTACCAGTAGTAGCTTGGGATTTCTGAGAAGAAGCATGTTTGGGAGCCATCTCTTTAAATAGTGAAGTGTTTGAAAAACGAGAAAGAGATTTGGGTGAGAGATTAGTAATTCTTTGCAGAAAAACTAACAGAGATTTGCAGAGGTTGAAGAAGAGTTTTTGCTATTCTTGTGCAAGTCTGTATGTTGGATTAGGCGAAAGTAATTTCTTTTGCCAAAATCCCATATATATAGCAATGTAATCTCCACAGACATATACATACAAATTAATTTTGTGTGTAAGTATCTGTGAATTGCAGGCAGGCGTGAGTAAAAGCTTGTTCGGCATTAAATGCATAGTGGGCCCTGTCGGAATTTTAACAGTCCACTATTTACTGAGAGTTAATCTCTGCCGTAAAGATCAATCGCCCAATTCATCAAGGGTCACCATTGCTTCTTCAGTTCACAATCAACAAATGTAATTGTGCCCATTTAATGAATTTTGGCTATTAGCTTTCTGAATCACGTTTCTGTATGACCAAGAACACTGTTTGCATCTGAATTTATCTCACACTTGGTATTTGTCCAAGTTTTACACAAAGATAGAAATAATACAAATTTCAAGAGAGTAGTTGACTGCAGACAGTTGTACTATTCTCTTTTGTGTTCCCCCTCACTGAGTGATCCAGATATCTGAGTACCCGTCTCAAAAATCTTTGAACGACCGTTTTACCCTTTAGTTTCTGGATACCCGTTCCAGATTCCTCTTCTCTGGATACCCGTTCCAGATACCTTTTCTCTCTTCTTTGATATCTTCTTCTGATATCTCTTTTCTGAACTTTTTCAGTTCTTTGGTGGCTCCATTAGTCCAAGACTGTGTCTTGAGGCTAAGAATCTACTTTCTTGTAGTGGCTTAGTGAAGATATCTGCAAGTTGGTCTTCAGTGCCAATCTTGAGTATCTCTATATTGTCTTTTTCAACATGGTCTCTGATGAAGTGGTGTCTAACATCAATGTGCTTTGTTTTTGCATGAAACTTAGGATTCTGAGTTATGGCAATGGCACTTGTGTTGTCACATAAAATGGGAGTTTTCTCTTCATTGAGTCCATAGTCTTTGAGTTGTTGTTGTATCCACAATATCTGTGAAGCACAACACCCAGCAGCAATATATTCAGCCTCTGTGGTAGATGTGGCAATTGAATTTTGTTTCTTGCTGAACCATGATATTAATCTAGCACCAAGAAATTGACAAGTTCCTGAGGTGCTTTTTCTATCAAGCAATGATCCAGCATAGTCGGCATCTGAATAGCCAACCAAACTCAATCCACTCTCTTTTGGATACCACAATCCAACTTCTACAGTACCTTTTACATACCTTAATATTTTCATAGCAATGTTGTAGTGTGACTGCATTGGATTTGTCTGAAATCTAGCACACACTCCAACTGCATATTGAATATCAGGTCTACTTGCAGTGAGGTATAGTAGCAATCCAATCAATTTCCTATACTTGTGTTCTTCAACACTCTTGTCGGATTCAGTGTAGGTCATTTTGGTTCCGATGCTCATTGGTATCTTAGCATTCTTTTCAAAAGGCTTTAGATTAAATTTATTGAGCATGTCCTTTGCATACTTTGTTTGACTAATGAATATTCCATCATTGAGTTGCTTGACTTGCAGCCCTAGAAAGTAATTCAATTCTCCCATCATGCTCATCTCAAATTTACATTTCATGAGTTCAGCAAAATCTTCACAAAGTTGCTTGTCTTTAGATCCAAATATAATGTCATCAACATATACTTGAACTAAAAGCAGTTTCCCGTCATGGTTCAGTGTGAAGAGTGTTTTGTCAACATCTCCTTTCTTGAAGCCATTTTCTAGTAGGTATCTGGCCAATGTATCATACCATGCTCTTGGAGCTTGTTTCAGCCCATACAGAGCTTTTTGAAGCTTATAGACCATCCTACTTTCTGAGGAAACTTCAAAACCTGGTGGTTGCTCAACATAGACTTCCTCAACCAGTTCACCATTTAGAAATGCACTCTTGACATCCATCTGATAAACTGTAAAGTCATTATGAGCTGCAAAGGCTAGAAAGAGTCTTATTGCATCCGATCTTGCAACTGGTGCATAAGATTCATCAAAATCTAGTCCTTCAGTCTAGGTGAACCCCTTGGCAACCAACCTAGCTTTGTTTCTGGTTATTTCACCAGACTCATTCATTTTGTTTCTGAAAACCCACTTGGTTCCTATTACAGATTTTCCGTCAGTAAATGGAACCAGTTTCCAGACTTTGTTTCTCTCAAATTGATCCAACTCTTCTTGCATTGCAGAGATCCAATCTTGATCTTTTAATGCTTCTTCTATAGTCTTTGGTTCAATTTTAGAGATGAAACATCCATAGAGACAACTTGCATTTTCAGCGATTGCTCTTCTAGTTCTAACTCCTTAGTCTATGGGACCAATCACATCTTTTGAAGGATGATTTCTTATCCATTTCATAATGGGTTTTGAACTAGTAGGATCAATATCAATTTGATTTGAATGTGAATCAATATGATCTTGATGAGATACTTGTGCAGTATCTGGGATATCTGACACATGGGAAATGTCATGGATATCTGACACTTTTTCAGTGTTAGAGATATCTGGATCTTGCATTTCAGCAATCTCGTTTTCAGATACCTTTTCATGATGAAGGTTCTCAGTAGCCTGTTCCATTTATGGAATTCTCATAGGAAATTCTTCATCATGTCTTAGAGTCATCTGGTTGTTACTAAGCATAGGTTGCTTTTCATCGTCAGACTCATCCTCTATTTGAATGATAGAATTGTTTCCTTCTGATGATCCTTTTTCAGAATCTTTAATCATTAGTTCTTTGAACCTATCTGAGAGATCATCATTCAAGAGTACTTTCTTGTTTCCTTCATAGAATACTACATGATTAGATTCTTCGATCTTTTGCGTTCTTTTGTTTTAGATTCTGTAGACTTTGCTATTCAGATAATAACCAAGAAATACTCCTTCATCTGCCTTTGGTTGAAATGTTCTCAAGTATTCTTTTCCATTGTTAAGAACGAAACATCTGCAACCAAACACCCTTAGATGTTTGATACTAGGGGGTCTACCAATGAAAAGCTCGTACAGAGTTTTGTCATGGTGTTTGTTAATCAGACATCTATTTTGAGTGTAGCATGTTGTGTTTACAGCTTCAACCCAATAGATTTCACTTATTTCATTAATAAATAAGCATTGTTCTTCTTTGCTTCTTTCGAGTCCTATTCTTTCTTTCAAGAACACCATTTTGTTGTGGTGTCCTTCTGAAGATAGTTGATGTTGTATACCTTTGCAAGTACAAAACTCTTTGATGTCTTGGTTCACAAACTTCGATTACCATGGCACATTACGATTCAGATACCTTGTCATTTTTCATGACTTCGAGCTTATTCAGCAAGTTAGGTATCTCAACCCTTGCATCAGATTTGTGTTTGAGAAAGACAACCCAAGTGAATCTTGAGTAATCATCAACAACAACAAGACCATACTTCTTTCCTGCATAACTAGTTACTGAGGATTCAAACAGATCCATATGTAACATTTTTAGTGGCCTCTCATTGGAATGTCTAGTTTTAGACTTGAAAGATGTTTTGGATTATTTTCCCATTTGGCAAGCTGAGCATACACCTTCTTTTCTATATGCCATTTTGGGTAAACCAACCACCAACTCTTTCTTGGCTAGTTTATTCAGAGTTTTGAAATTCAAGTGACTCATTCTTTTATGCCATAGCCAATTTTCTTGATGTGGCAGATTGACTCACCATGAGACATTCTTGGTTGTGGCGGATGCCCAATCAAGAACATAAAGATTTCCTTTCGCCTTGCAACCAAGATTATGCCTTTGACTCATTGTCAATCACTTTACATAGTTTTGACTTGATCTTGACAGTGTACCCTTTGTCTACTAGTTGACTCATGCTTAGGAGATTATATTTCAATCCCTTTACATGAAGTACTTCAGAGATTGTGAGGGCGCCGAACTTCAAATTGCCAAAACCTATGGTTGGATTTTCATCTCCTCTAGCAAACCTGATAATTGGTCCATCATTGCATTTTTTGTAGTTAATCAGATTTGCTTTGTCTCCTGTCATGTGCTTCCCACATCCACTATCAAAATGCCACTTTGAGTTAGTCTTTAGAGTGTTCTGCACAAAACAGGAGATTAGGTTCTCATACCAACAATGGAACCATCTGGATTAAAGAATCTTCCATTAGGAATCCATTTTTGAATGAATTTCTTAGGAACATTCTTTTGTCTAACAGGAACATAAGGAGGAATCTTAGTTAAATGATTAGTATCATTGTTGTTAAGAACTATTTTCTTCCTTGGTGTGTTCCTAGGTGCTCCATTGGTGCTTTCAGATACCTGTCAGATTACGAGTGCCTTTTTGCAAACTTAGCTTTCCTAGCCAGATTTCTTCTAGCCCTGGCATTCAGATTTTCAGTGGCTTGATTTATCTTCCACTTCTGATAATTGTTGTGAGCAATTCTAGCCTTTAACCATCGTTCTTGCTCTTGTTTGTATTCGCGAGCAAGTTGTTTCCCAATGGGTTTATAGCCAATACTATTCCGAGCACCTGATGCTGTCTGAGATCTCTTCTCAGCAGCTTTGCTAGTCTCTGGATGATCAATTTTCTTTCCAGAAAACGTGACATAAGAAAATTTGCCAGCTCCTGCAAATTTTCCTTTTTGAGAGATATAGCACTGTGGGTGATTGCACTTCTCAGTGTTATGTTTCTTTTCAGAGACATTTCCCACAGTTTTCTTTTGGACTTGTTTTTCCCACAAAGGCTTGGTCGCAACTGCCTTTCCTTTGTCAACAATCTTAGCTTTCTGACCGATACTGTAGATTGTTTGGGAATCACCTTGCTGAGCACTGACGAATGTTAGTCCTTCATTACTCTTATTCAGAGTGGTGGAACTGTCTGTGTGTGTGTCCATTAAGTCCTCTCTTTTCTGAAGGATCTCTTAAATAAGATTGTACTTCAGTAAGAGTGTCACTAGCTTTGGCATAAGATTGAAAGGATAGTTCTTTCTTTTTGAGTTCCTTATTCTCAGAAAGAAGACCTTCACATTTCTTTTGAAGATTGGCCATTGCTTCTTTATGTGACTTTTCGGTCTCAGATATCTGAGCCTTGAGAAATGCATTTTCAGCATCCTTTTTCTCAGATATCTTGATTAATTTAGAATTTTCCTTTGCAAGAGAATTCTTTTCTTCTTCGAAATTTTCGGCTCTAGCTCGGAACATTAGAAATTCTCTTTTGTAAAGATCAATTTCTTTTCTGAGATTTTCCAGTTCTTTGATTCCTTCGTCATCACTTTCATAAGTATAACAGGAAGTATGTGTTACCTCATCAGCCATTAGACAAGGTTCAATGTTGGAGATACCTGGGAAGATTTCTTCAGCCATTCCACACACTTCTTTCTTCTTTTGACCAAAGTCAATTACTTTATGAGAAACACTGCATATTTCTGGGGAAGGCAGTGTGGAATCATCTGAATCCTCATCCTCAGAATCAGACTCAATATCTAGAGCATCCAGTTGGAGTTGAATCTTTTTCCTTTCTTCAGTGAGCATAGCTCTTTGACTTCTTTTGAAGATTCTTCTATCTTTCTTGTCACATGTCTTAAATTTGTTGAAGGCAGGACAATCCTTCTTGAAATGACCAGGTTTCTGACAATAGAAACAGATATCATTTTTGATTTCTGCTTCCTCAGTACTTGATGCTTTTTGAGCTGGCTTGTTCAGCAAGCTTTGCATATTTTTGTACTGGTGATAGTTTGAGCCTAGATGCTTTTTCAGCTTCTCTTTGGCTTTTCTTCTCTCAATTTCTCGACTGACATATTTTCCCATTTGCTTTACAGCAAGAGCATCCTCAGTCACATCCTTGCCTTTCTTCTTTTCAGAAGTTCCTTGAGCAACTAGAGCAACACTCTGCAACTTCTCAGTTGTTTGTTCCCTTTGAGTTGTCTCATAGTCAACAGTGGCAAGGTGAGAGAAAAGTTCCACAGGAGTGATATCTGGCATTCCTTGGTTAAAGTAGAAAAACTTTGTGTGTTCCCAGTTATGATTTAGACTTCTCACAATGGTTTTAATCTTTTTTGACTGGGTATATCTATTACTTTCACCAAGTGCAGCCATGTCACTCATAAGTGTTGTAAACCGGAAATCTAGTTCTTCAAGAGTCTCAGTGGGACCTTGTTTAAAGTTTTGGAATTTTAGCTTCAAAACTTCGAACTTATTTTCCTTTGTTTTTTCAGTGCCAGCACAGATTTCTTCAATCAGTTTTTCCAGGTCACTTTCGCCGTTTTTGCACCCCACAGTTTACACTGTATGTGCTCTGGAGTAGAACGTATGATGATATTACGAGCCTGTCCATCCAATCTATTTCTCTTGGCATCTTCCGATGTCCAGAGTTCTCTGGGCTTTGGTTCGTAAATAACTTGACTGGCAGGTCTCCCACTGGTTGATGCATCTGTCTGTGAAGACCCATCACTTTGTTCTCTGTCTCTACCATTAGAAACCTCTATGACTTGCTTGAGTTGTTGAATGACTATTGGGCCATTCTTTATTACTTCGATCATTTCGTCACTGATGGCTTCTAGGTGGAGCATCATGTTGTTCTTCCATTTCTCATAATTCTCTGGCTTGAGAATTGGGGCGTCACTTAAAGACATCCTGCAGCAAACACACTAAACAAACGAATCAAGTGTAGGTGAAAAGCAGTTAGTGGGCACTTATCTGGGATCTAGGTTCAGTGCAGAAGGCTTGGGAACCTCCTGCTCTGATACCACTTGTTGGTCCAGATAACGGCAAAGTAAAAGACTAGAGGGGGGGGGGGTGAATAGTCTTTTAAAAATTTTGTCAATAAGCACAGTTTCTCAGATATCTGTGAAGATATCTGATACTTAATTTCAGAGAGCGGAAGAATTCTGAGATAAGTGCACGTGTTCAGCAAGATAAGTGTAAGTACTTTGCAATATAAGTAAAACAAGTAATAAACTGCAGAAAGTAAATAACACAAGTTTTTTTATAGTGGTATCTGAAGGTGGCGTAATCCTTCAACTAATCCACTTCGGTCTTTCTCAGACCTAGAATCCACTAAGATAAATGAGGTAACCTTACAGAATATCTTTTCTTGATTCCTAAATGCACTAGGTTCCCAACCAAGTGTTCCCCACAGTTATTCCCGGCTTTCCATGAAGTACTTCATGTACTCAGAAACCTTTTGAGATGTTCCTTAGTTTCCCAAACTAAGTACTTCCTTTGCTCAATAACCTTGGAGTTATTCCTTAGTTTTCCAAACTAAGTACTTCACATACTCACGCGTTTAAGGTGTTGGTTAAGGTAAATTGTCAGGTGAGCTTCTTTAATGACTTGTTCAGTTATTCAGATAGCTCTGTGAATCAAGTATACTTAATACACTTTGCAATGTATGGTATCTTGTTCTCTACTGACCCAAGTCTATGGTAAGTGTTCAAGAGAATGAAACTTAGTTAAGAAATCTTAGTTCAACTCTTTCACAAATAACAATGCTCGTTAAGGATCAGGACACTTAGAACTTTTGTGCTACTTAGAATCAAGAGCTTTGGCATAGCGAAAGCTTGAAGGTAAGTAGTTTGCTTGAGCGCTTGTGTGAGTATTCGGTGTTCTTGGAGTTCACTTGTGTACTCAGCGATCTAAGTGTTGATATTTATAGATGAATTTTGAGTGCCGTTTGAATAGTATCCGTTAGCTTAAATCAAATTCAAACTATTGATATCTGAGTATAATCTTTATGTGAGTTTGTCTTCTTCTTTAGAAGCTACTTTTGTTCGACATTTCATCTGCGCATTTAATGCATGTACTATACTTTGTCCTAGTGCCAATCGGAACTATGCAAGCCTCTTCGAGGCTTTGCGTTCTTTCCAGAGATCATCATAGCTCCAGATACCACTTGTTTAAACAACTTTATAATATGTTTCTTTTTCAGAAGCATATTTTATGTCCAAGGTATCTGAGTGTAGATATATGTGGGCACTTTCCTCGTCTCAGAAACCTTTTATTCTCAGATATCTTTTGCAACTCGTGTGTTTCGAAACACTTGTTTCTCCAAGATATCTGAACATAGGTATCTGAAAAACCCTTGTCTTCAGCAATCTTGTGTAGTCTTCAAATCTTCAAATCCGTTGAACTTTTCCTGCTCGATGCCTTCTTCTTGGTCTTCTTCAGAAAACAAAAATTACATTTCGAGACCTAAGAGTACTAATCACCTTTCTGAGCTAAGATAAGTCATTAGGTTGCTGATCAAAATCTAAACAAATATTCCTAACAACCATATATCCTATACATGCTTTACTTAAGCGGTGGCAGCAACCTACCGCCGAGCTTGAACGAAGAAACAAAGCAACGAGTTCCAAAGAATGGAGGAGAATCATGCTTTTATCATGATCGAGAATTGATTTGGGGGAAAGTAGAGAAGAAAACCCTAACCCTTATTCGAGAAATTGGTTTGGGGGAGATGTGGAAGATGAAAATCATCGAAGGTAACCTTGTTGGCCCTACTGTTATATTACCGGTGCTAAAAATCACTAGTTCTTGCTCCAGAAAAAATAGAAAAGAAAGTACCTAAAAAAGCAAAGGTACAAAAGTCTCAGAGTGGATCTGTGGTCCTGGTGATCACTGTTTTCATGTTGGCATGTTACATATACTACCCACATACCGGCGTGTCCCTAAAAGCTACATGTCCATGAGGGTTGATGGCATGCATACCAAACCAGCACACATAAAAGTGCGGAATTCGGTAAAACAGACACTACCAAAAAATGTAGAGACTAAAAGAGCCCAATGATGGCCAACCAAAAGCATACGAGTCAGTAAAATGACTCCAAAAAATAGTATGTCAAAAGAAAAAGAAAAAATAAAGGAGCAAGTAGTCTATGTGTGAAGCAACCGATGAAGTAGTTACGATGATAAAAGAGAAGTTGAAGATTTGTCATTGAGAGAGGACGAAGTCGAAGGAAGGAACTCGGTGTCCGAAAGGATAAGTTCCCCTGAAATACCCTTTGTTCTATTTTGCTATCTTTTGATGATGCTTAGCCAAACACTCCTCTATATTATCCTACCTATTTTACTTACCAAGCCAACCTGAGTACTACTTTGATTTGTGCCTTGACTTTTGGGAGCAGGATTGCATAACGTTACCGCGAGGTAATAATTTTGAAGTACACCTAGAAGGACATTGGGTTACACCTGTAACTGCTGGTTGTAGTGAGTGATACTTACTTGTTACTTGTTTGCTGTGGAGTCATAAAGTTGGAGTTGAAACTAAGCGAGTCAGTAGCTTTTGAAACCCTAGAAACTGGCTACTTGTCTATGTGGTGGTTTATGCTTGTTGCTCATTTCATGGTCACTTCTTGATTATCGTTATTGCCTTGCTGAAGGATGAGCAAGAAACTGGTTTTGGGGTGTGATGTAACAATGAAATGTGCGATATAGCATGCTTTTAGACCCTCGGTTTTTGCCTTAGATTCAATATTTGTATCGTTTTATGGTCAATTACAACTTCGTGTGTATTTTGTAGGTCATGATTGCATTTTTAAGGAATTGCACGATTTCAGGCGCGAAAACGACGTAATTGTGCGAAATCGAGAAAGTTAAGCAAATATGCTGGATTGACCATTGCACGGAGACAAGGAGTCAAAACATGTTATGCGACCAACCAATGCGAAGATAATTGAAGATGCAATAACTTTGTAGAAGATCACTTTTCGAGGAATGAAGTTACGAAGCTCGAAATCGAAGAACGAAGAAAACAGATTCGAATCTACAGGAATCGAAGTCGGCGGCCACCAGGGGACCGCAAAAGGGGTGTCTGCGGCCACTAGGCGACCGTAGTTTAGCTGCTAAATTCTTCTGGACTGTTTCATGGCCTGTCAGGCTAGAGCCCGCTTTCCTAAACCTTCCATAATGATCAATGGCGGCCAGAGCTCGGATTTTCAGTATAAATAAGACCTCAGGGGTCTCATAATTCTACATCTCTCATAAAGCAACTCTCCTGAGAGAGAACTAGTCCTCGGGGAAGTGAAACCCCAAAACCGTTGGCCGTCAGGCACCTAGAAGGAGGAAACCCTATAGCAGCACGAAGACATCAGAGACTAAGCTTCTTCTTCTTTCTTTTCTTCTTAGTTTTCGATTTTTGTCTGAATACTATGAGTAGCTAACTTTCTCTTGTAAAGGCGAACCGCCGTAACTCTGCTTTTGCTACTTCTTTATATACCGTGGTATATTAATGGAATAGTTATTAGACGTAAATTGTGGTTATACAACTCTATACATGCTTCGTGGTGTGATGTTCTGCTGAGTGACACAGTAGTTTCATTGAACTGAGTAGGGGTACTCGTGCCGACTGCGCCTTGGCACAGTAGTATTATGCACTGCTGTCGTTAGAGGTAATCACGTAGGATTTTAACTAGGAAGTTGGGAGTAGCATAGCAGAGGGATGTTGGGGATCGTTTACGCTTTTCCATCATCGATTTACAACAAAGCAATTAGGGTTTATTGCGATTTAATTAATCTTTCTGCAATCAATCTGTTTACTTTTCTGCATACAATTTACAAACGATATATGCTTGTTCCTATGCTAAGTGTCCGTGGAGAACGACATCCCGAGTCAACTTTCCGCTATAAACTGGGATTTGAGGACTTTCGACTTATAAATTTAATCTTGATTGTGTTTGGGGATTACAGGTTCTACAACGAAAATCGAAATCTCTGTGTGCACATCACCTGCCTGACAGAATTGAAGAGCAAACTCAGATTTAAACAACTAACCATTCCATGAATCATAATTTAATTACAACTAAAACAATATAGTAATTGGATATATTATATTTCAAAAGTACCAGTCATGCATACTAAAGGCTCTTTTTCTTTACTTTGTTTTGCTCGTGTGTATAAACATGTATGAAAAAGATTACCCGAGCTCAAATCACGGGCTTGCACCCCAATTATGGCGCATGTATGGAAATAGTAGGAAGAAAAATCTAAACCACCTGTTGCTCCAATTCACGTGTTATTCATATGGTTGAGTCTGACCACTGCACTCTATGACCACGGTCACTGCACGACCCAATTTGAGTAGTTAATTCATAAATTCTAAGACCACTCCCAATGGGAGATTGAGAGTGGTCTTAACTGCATTTCTGGTCTTAATAAAAAACATTGTTTTCTTGTTTGATTTCACTCATAATTAATAAAATATAAAAATTATACCGACTTTCATGTTTTTTTCGTCCCCTTCAAATATATATCACTCTTGACTATATTTCGACCAATTTAAATTTTATGATTCTCTTAATTAAAAATATATATTTGTAATTGCAATTTCATTGATTTCAACTTCTAAACACTTTTATAATATATGTTAAAAAATATTAGAAAAATAAATAAAAAGTAAAAATTCTTGATTACCACGACTAGGGGCGAACCGAACATTTGGCAAAATTATTGTTCGTTCGTTCGTTCGAAGGTATGTTCGGTTCGTGTTCGTGTTTGACGAACATTACAAATTAGTGTTTGAGTTCGGTTCGACATTTTTTTAATTGTTCATATTCGGTTCGCATGTTCGCCTCGTTTGCATTCAACAGTTCGGTTCGTTTGCGTTCAATTGTGTGTTCAAACGTTTTGTTCGTTTATGTTTAAAACAAGCTCTAATTTATAAATTTTACAATAAAATAAAATAAAATAATATACCACAACATCATAAACAACAATAATAAATTGCAAACTGAAAACTATAAGCCTAAAATACCATAATTGCATCATGAATTTTCATGTAGACAAAATGTATAATAATAATAATAATAATATATGTTTTGGTGTGTATTCGCGAACACTCGATAAAGAATAAAAGTGTTCGATGTTCGGTTCGAAAAAACTCAAACATGTTCGCGAATATTTTTGGATCGGTCAAACCGAACACGAACTGAGCGTTGACCGAGCTTTTTCACGAACATTTCGTGAATATTCGGTTCGTTGTCCACCCATAACCACGATCCATCATTCCAATTTCCAGCCTTAACAGACTAGCGTTAAGTCAGCGGTTAACAAGACCCATTGGAGAGGGAATGGAGTCCTAAAATTTGAAACTATTGGTGGACGGCCGTTAACGGAGTGACATTTAGTTTGAAGTGGCATCCCTGTTTTTATTCGATCCTTTCAATTGAACCCCAAATCAAATTAGTACTACTATTATAGTATTTTAAAGAAAAAATAGTAATACGAAAGAAAAAAAATTAATTACAGTATCCATCATCATCATCAAAACCTCGCGAAACCAAACCTGAAGAAGAAGGAAGAACCCAATGGTCGGAGATTCCCGGAAACGAGGTCGCGGCGGTGGAAATCGTGGCATCCAGGGTCCGCCAATGAAGCGGCCTTCTTCCTCAAATCGCCTCTCCATGGGCGGTGAATCCAGACCCCGCGGCGGCGCCTCCTCTTCCTCCGCCGTGGTTGCCGATGAGAGCTTTAGCCTCGTCCGAGATAATCCTTTGAATTGTGCCATGGCGATTAAGCTCACGCCCGACCTTGTTGACGAGATCAAGCGCGTGGAGGCACAGGGCTCCAACGCGCGTATCAAGTTCAATCTCCATCCTAATAGCACTGACGGGAACGTGAGTTCCTTTTTTATTTCTCAGTTTTATTACTAATACTACTACTGGATGTGAGGATTTGCTGATAATTGCTATGCTCTGATTAGAATTGCATAATGCGTTGCTTCGAATTAGCCAAAACTAAAACGGAAAATTTGGCTTTCTTATTACTACTTACTAATATATGCCTACACTGGAAAGTTGAAACTTGGCCCGGTGAAGATAGATAATAAGGTCAAAGTATGTTTCCTTTTGATTAGGCACTAAAAATGACTGTAGACATGCTGGTGTTCCTGTACAGCGTAATGTCATTCGGTAATGGTTTTTTTTTTTCTTGGTGTTGGATAGGTAGTGAAAGATTCAAACGCTAACTTCCTCACTCGTACTCTTAATTGACTGATTTGCTGCTTCAAGTTCAGCCAACCCCCTCCCCTTCTTTCAATCTTGTGATTCTTTTTGTTGTTGGACATGGGAACTTGTTAAATTGGTGGTATGTATATGTATTTTAAGCAATGCTGATATTGCTGCAGGATGTATTGGAACTCAATTAAGGTTGGTCTGCATCAGTACAATTTGTATTATTAAATTTTAACGTGAGAACTGTGTGCTTTTATCCAACCTTTATCAGTTTGGAAGTTTGTGCCTCATCTCTCTATCATCTGTACACAATGTATTGTATCTTTTGTTTATGAATGGTACCTTAATTTGCGACATATTATGTTATTAAATTGACGATCTATCTGCAGTCTTCTTCAGTAAGAATTAAGCTGGACTTTTGCTTTGTTTGTTTTCACCAGGTTATTAGTTTAGGTGATAAAATCTTCAGATTTACCTGGTCGAAAGAAGTTCCCCCGGACCTCTGTGACGTATATGAAGAACGCAAAAGTGGTGAGGATGGAAATGGTTTGCTTGTTGAATCAGGAACGACTTTGCGTAAGTTGAGTGTACATCGTGTACTAGACGAGTCTATTCATAATCATGTGAAAAGGCGGTCAGAGGAAGCTGAGCGAATGTCTAAATCACGAAAGTAAGCTATCACTCAATCGATTTCATCATAATATACCGGAATTGTCAAAGCTGTCATTTTGGACTTTAACATTACCAGTCATGAGCTCTGTATATTACGTGCATGTCTCTGTAGCATTAAAGTAAAGCACGCATTGTTAAAACAAAGTTTAGCCTAACAAAACGCTGAAACTTGTGGGATCATTATGTTTAAATGATTTCAGATCATGAGTAGAAAAGTTATACTATAGGCTCTAATTATGGTCTGTTCTTGCTTTTGATGTGCCTTTTCTTTCTTGTCTAATCCTTTTGACCATATGCATCTCCTTTTTTTCTTCCTCATTATACTTAGTAGCTCTTTGATACTGGATTCTGTTAAACACGGGATTAAATGTGTTGCTGAAACAACTTACAGTACAGATGAACTTGATGGTAGAGGGTGAAGATTAACAACATACTCAAAAAAATCCTTATATTGTATGCATTTGTTGTTGATTGCTTTTGTCTGGTCTTCTTCTTCTTCTTTTTTTTTTTTTTTGCAAGGACATTGTTGTCGCATGTTATGTCCACCTTATAACTTGTATAACGCTGGAGTTCCTCTGAATTCACACTCTTTATATTTCCTGTTGGTAACAGAGCAATCTGTTTAGACCCTCAAAACCCATCCATGAAGAATCAAGGGAAGGCACTAGCTGCTGCCGAGTGTAAGTCGTCTTCTTTTCATGTTACATCTAATCTTCTCCAGCTAACTTTTGCTGTGCCTTTCCTTAACTTTCTGTTCAAGAGTAAATAGTGGAAGATAGTATATGTTACAAAAAAATAACTGTGTATGGGTCTCACCTTTTAAATTACTTTAATTTCGTGTATCATTCTTCTTTTTATTGAAAAGCGCTAAATAAATCCTACTGCTTTTGGTTCTTAGGTCTTATAAATCTAGTTTTGTTTCACATCTCTTATGTGGGCTTTTGAACCTCTTACCGTCATTTAGTAACTCTCTTTACTCTTAAATGTTGAGCAGCTAGAATTTTATTCGTTTGAATTAAATGCAGCCAACTCTATTGCCTTGAACGGTAACCAAAAAGTAATATTATTTGCAAACACTTCTCAGAACTTTTACTGCATAATGACATCCAACTGGGTGGATTTCCAATGCTTCACCCTATATTGTAACAGATGGGCCAGTCACAGTAGTATTTACATTAGCAGTAGCCTTTATACTGTTCTAACTTGTAAATATGCAGAAACATGCTCAACATTTTTCTGTGATGTGTGCTGCATTAAGCAACCTACCGATTTCTTTTATCACGTAACATACTCAACATTTTAGAGGTGTTGTTCCATACCTGTTGTTACTATACCTAGCAAATAAGCAAATCCAGGTTCTATTCTTTCATTCACACACTCACACAGCCGCCACACAATCAAAGACCACTGCTCTATTTTCAAGTTACACTGCTCTCCCCCCATTGGTCCTATACCGCTGCCGGCCAATCCCACATTAAGATTGCTTAGCTTTTTTGGCCTAAAGACGAGTAACCTCCTCATTTGATGTTCATGACCTGAATCATAGGGTTAAGTGGAAAAAAGAACCTTGATTTATCAAAACAGGAGCATGAACCTGCGGCAGTTAAAGAAATAGCCACCCCCAACCTTACTGATGTTGACTTTTGACTAAAGAGTTAGTTGTTTCGTGAACTCTGTGGGGTTTGTGCAATTTGATAGTATAGTTGGCATATTTCTAATTTTGTAAAAGTTAAAATGAAACACGAATTAATTCGCAATTAACATTTAATGGAATAAATCATTCAAATTAAATTATTATTAAAATAATATCCATCTAAATGTTTTCCTCTTGCTATTTCCAGTTTTCTTTAAAAAAATTGTTTGGAATTTGGAAAAAAAAATGTGAGTATCATTTGATGTGAACTTTAATTCATTATTCTCATAAAATTGTATTCACAAGTCTTTTCCAAGCATTTATTTATTTTAATCATTTTTTTTTTTCAAATTTTCCTGGTAATAGCAAATGGAAGAGCAAGTCTTGTAAAAGACTTGATTTTCCGAAGCACTGATAAAATCATATCACAACTAGTATAAAGAATGAGAGAGTGCCATAAACTTGGGGTGGGAGGGATATGATTTTCCTATTGTTTAGGAAAATCTTGACTTTTACAAGAATTTGACCAAATGGAAAGTATCTGAAAGAGTGGAGGGAGTAACAATTTTGCACTTAAAACTCGTACACCATAAATAAACTGAAATTCCAACTCATAATTAAGTCTTAAAAATAGATAAATCTAATTATGAGATTAAAAACAAAGCTGAAAAAGAAATAAAGGAATGTTGGAAATCTTCACTGAGGGAAATGAACATGAAAGCTCCTGTTCATCTCCTACAATGGAGATAACTTCATTGAAAAGCTCACTCTGGAATTGGTGTGAGCGTGATGTAGCTCCATCAATCTCCATCAATGTAGCTATCGATCTGGATCAAACGAGCTCCATCAATGGAGTTTTTAATTTTACTTTCTTTCTGAATATTTCTTTGCTCTGTTAGATTTTCAACATGTTTGTGTCTGTGCTTCTGGTAGATATAATAGGAAAGCCAAGGGTAATTGTGAACATTCTAGTAGGCATCAAACGGTCAAAATACGTCTCCAATCACCATCTACTCATGTGACACCTCCGGTTAAAACTAACAGCCAGTCATGTTCGTGCCAAATTTTCAAGAACTCAGGGAGTTATCTACGATTATTTAACTTGGGGGGTTTTGTGCTCTCTTTTGACAACTCAGGTTTTTCTTTCTTTTTTTTGATGAACCCATATATAGTAATGTCATTTGATATTGAGTATCCATTTATGTATTTATGCATACTGTTTGTACTATATATGACACGCATATATTACAATATTTAGGATAGAGGCTCCTGACAACCCATTTTTTGGGTTTGGCTGCTCTGGCGCCACTATTTGGGATTGATAACTCTGGGTATCTTACCTTTGTATGGCCTCTCTGATGAAGTTTGAGTACTTCTGTGTAATTTAATTAAATTGAGATGTTTGGAAAGCATTACATGTAGTTGGTAACGCTGTGCAAAAATTTGCCATTAAGCTTATTGAATCATGTCCTTTTTGTTTATGGATGTGTAGAATTATGTTGAGAAACTAGGCTGCATGTGTCAAATCATTTCTATTGGAGGTTGGCAATGGACTTTAAAACTGGGCATTGAAAGAAGGGGGTGTTTTAATTTTGTTTATTTCAATGTTCCTTCTCTCATCAAACAAAGAGTTGAATATTGCATTTTCTTGGACTATTGTTTTCGCTTCTGAACTAGAATATCTAATTTAACTCCTTTAATATAAATATACTAAGCTGATATGGCTTCTTCATGGTAATGATGCAAGGGGACCATGATGCAAGGGCATTTTCTTCTTGGCTGCTCCATTTTTATTATACAGAATACCTACCATTGCCTGTCATAAAGTACTTGCTATACATTCATTTCAGCTAATCAGTGGAGAAATTTCAAGAACAAGAAAGACCCCCCTTCCCGAAAGCCAAAATCTGAAACAATTTCAGGTAAATTATGAGGATGTGCTTTGATGATTCCTTTTCGTATTGGCTTTATGTTCTGCCCTGTTGCTTTTATATGTATCTGGATCTAACTGCGGTCTCATGGGATCTATTATAAAGTGTTACAGTCAGGTCATTAAGCAATTTCAACTTTATTTTGTTATCGTTTTCCTTGATTTTCTCATGCATACAGCAGTAGGTCCTCATAAGCACATCCACAAACCTGGTTTGTCCACGACAACTCCCTCAAAGGGCAAACCCTTGTTTGGTTCACCTTTGTCTTCTCAACCAGAGAAATATGGTGCTTCAGCATCCCCATTCACAAGTGGCAATCTTGTGAAGGGACATGATACAGCAGATGTTGCAACCACACACAATACAAGTAAAACTTCCATCCCAGACAGAGAAACGCATAGCAGGCTGCCGAGTAGTGCTTCTGGCAACAAATCTAAAAACAACCGCGATGTGGAGACCAAACCATCTGACTTGACAAGTTTGATAGTAGATCTACTCATGGAGAACCATCCCAAAGGAATTAGCCTTAAGGTTAGGTTGCTTTTGTTTTCACAATGGTTTCCCCTATTGCCTCCAGCATTGTCTTGTGCCAGTTTTTCTCTCCACACTTTTTTAATTTTGATCATGTTCTCTTAGGGGTTGGAGAAAGCTATTGGAAATACTATGCCCTGCTCAGCCCGACAAATTGAGTCCATTTTGAAACAAGTATGTGGTAGATATTCTTAATGAATTTATTCAAATGAGTCCAATAATTTATGTTTCTGATTTGTATTTTCAGATTGCGTCTTTACAATCTCATGGGAAATACATCTTGAAAGATGGAGTGGAGATGGAAATTGCAAAGAAGCCAAGTTTAGAAAGTGGAAGGTCTGTTGTACGAGGTTCCTATTGCGTCTTTACAATCTCATGGAAAATACATCTTTTTGTCTGGTTTGAAAAATTATTAAAATTTAATGTGGGCCTTTTGCTGAATCTTGGTTTGTGCGTTAGCTTCTAATTGGTTGGAATATACACGTGCAATGCAAAGGCATTAAATCCACAGAGTGCTAAAGGTTTGTTTATCTGGAGGGGCCTCTCAATTATCTTTAACCATTTAGGCTAAAGTTAATATATCTCTGGTGCTGCTTCCTCTTAACCACATTGCATGATCTCCTTGATAAGGTGGAAGGTCTTGATTGAACTCTTAGATTTTTTCTACAAACTTAACTGAATGAGAGCTGGGATTGGGAGTGAGTTGTTGCCTTTGGGAGCGAGTCATGGTAGTTGTGATTTTAATTTTAAAAGCTAATGACTCAGGCTAAGCGAGAAACTATAATGTAAATAAGAGTATTTGTCCTTTGGTTTTCATGGGTGGCAAAAGTTATATAAATAAATAGACTGGAGAGAAATATGAACACAGATTTGTCTTCAAATGGTCAACAATTTGATACATGAAGACATATGCTTATGTACTTGATTAAAAAAGAAAGAACGATTATTTTGAATGTATGCTGTTTCACTCTTCATGTAAGGGGTTGTCTAATTGCATCACTCTTGTTTTATGAATACTTCCATATTATACATGGCTGTCTATCTGTGACTGTTACATCTTGCTTTAAGGAGGGGGTTCTTGCTTTTGCAGCTCTAATACCCTTTTTCTTTTTTTTAAGCTCACAAATTAGTCATCATAAATCTCCGGCATCTCAGATGTTTAACCAAGTGTCTCCTCGAGATGCAACTCTTTCTGAGAGAACTGCTTTGACCGATGAGGAAGAGGCTCAATTGAGATCTGTACCTGGACATGTGCTTAATGAGTTTGAGAAAGTTGACATTCTACATAATTCACCAGATCGTTTCAGCGACAAAAAAGTGTCTAATAATAGTGAAGGATTGCAAGGTAGTTCTAGTGAAAGTGGAAGTGACAGTGATAGTGAATCTGATGGTTCTGACAGTAGTAGCGATAGTAGAAGTAAAAGTAGCAGTGATAGTGAAAGTGATGCATCTTCCAGCAGTAAGCAGGCATCTGATGAGGATGTAGATATTATGCCGAGTGATGATGATAAAGAATCCAAGGATAAGTTGCGTAATTCTGACTTTGCCTCAATGAAATCTCCATTTCAGTCGAGCCACCCTGATAGTGAATTTATTGACATTGGGGATAATGAAAAGCCCGGTGAGCATGTTTCTGACATAGTTGATATTGGGAGGGACTCCCCATTGGATAACCATGAAGCTGCAAGGTCTACATCTAATTACTTATTTCCTAATCAAGAAAGCCGGGAACCTGTTGAGGATATAAAAAGCTGCCCAGGCGAATATAACGAAAATCAGGAAATACATGTTCATGATAGAAATCCATATGTTGAACCAGTTAGTGGGACCCATGATAGTTTTAAGCCTGGGCAGTCTGTAGATCACCGGAGATCATCAAAAAGCAATTCTAAGCGGCATTTTGATCATAATGATTCTGACGAGATGCCTCACAATATTAAGAGGTTAAAGGGCAAAAACCCGAGAGAGACTATAAGCTTGATTTTTGGTGAGACCCCTGATGAGGCTTTACACCAGCCTAGCACAGGGGTCACTGATCAAATCACCGTCAACTTTACTTCGGACGATAATAATCATCACAGCTCAGAAGCAGGTTTCGACGAAGGACTTCCAGCTAAGCCCGTCTTTGATCCTCATCAGCCAGTACAAAGATCTGTTGAAGCTAGTGGAAGGCCTGAGGCTCCGTCCAGAGGAACAAAGTCTGGCAAGCATGACAGCTCTGGCCGTGGTGTTAAAAGCTCTGGAAGAAGCATTCAAAGCAACGAAGATGGTTTGTCAGGGAGAAATATGACCAGATTATCTGCAGAAGGCATTGGAGATAAAAATGCAATGTTGTCAGACTCCCAATACAGAAAACTGGAATTGCATGGAAAACCAAATGTGGCTGATCCTCATTACTCTGGATATTTTACCAAGGAAACAAATAACACTGCTTCTGATAAATCACCAGTGATGAATGGCAGGGGCGGGATCCTTCAGCGAGAACCTTCAGACTTGGAGTTGGGTGAGTTTCGAGAACCTAACAATGATGAAAGCTCTGTACTGAAGAAGCAGTTCGAGAGAAAAGGTTCATTCAGACAGTCACAGAACAGACAGACAGACTCTGATTTGAGTAGAAGAAGATCCTCTAATAAAGTCAATGCAGACCCACGGAAATTATCCACACCGAATTCAGAAGCAGTGGCTTCTGGTAATCGAGATGGACCATCTAAAAAGAAGGTTCTGGACCAACATGCTGATGATCATTCACGACTTTTTAATAGGGCTACTCCACCCCTGACTCAGCAGCAGCACTTCTTGGGGGTTCATACTGAGGCTGCCTCAGAACACAATAAATTCTTAGATATGAGTAGTAAAAGCAGATACCCTGAAGCTGGAAAAGACCAGGAAGCTCGCATGAATACTTCCAGGAAAGTACCCAATAATGCAGCAGAACCGCAGCATGTCCCTATTCAAGGAGTGGTGCCCCTTTACACAAAAGAAAGCAAGAAACAAAAGACCAGTAAGGTAAGTGACACTCACAGGCGAAAACATGATCCATTGACAGGGAGCATTGATGGTGGTCAAAAGAGAAGAGAATCTTCTCCAGACGAAAACAGTTGTTCATACACCAAATATGACAAGGAGGAACCTGAGTTGAAAGGTCCAATAAGGAATGCATCCCAGTAAGTACAGTTGCATTTTTCCTCCCTTGATCTAATAAAGATGCTCAATTGCTCGACCTTTATTTTGTTAAATACCTTTTGAAATTGTTACTTGTTAATCTGATGCGCCTCATTTTTAAATTTTTATTTGTTTTAGATATGATGAATATGTGAAGGAATATCTAGAGAAGTACGAGTCATATTGTTCACTGAGCAAAACACTGGAGTCATACAGGTATTTTTTACCTTCCTGTATCCAACCCACCAAAGTTTCCTTTCAATTTTTTTAATTATAATATATGTATGATGAACGGTGAATGGATTGTCAGACTGACTCAGTTCTCTTATGTGTATATTGCTGATATGCTAGAGATGAGTTCAATAATCTTGGGAAAGACCTTGAGACGTATAAAGATAGGGATATAAAGAAATATCATGAAATCTTGGGGAAGATCACGTCATCCTTCCGGCAGTGCGGGGAGGTTTGTCATCTTTTTTTGGTCTGTTGTTTGTAGAAACTATTACATCTATTCATTGAGATAATAAGCTTATTGATGATGCTTATGTCTATTGAATAAATCATGACCATTATCCTTCTTCCATTACTACTTGCCCTCCCACTAATAACTTCGATTATATTTTAGTGTTCCCTTCTGGAACTAACACCTGATTTGTGCAGAAACACAAGCGGCTGAAGAAAACCTTTATTGTGCTGTATGAAGAATTGAAGGTGATTAGCCGCATGGTGTTAACAAATTCTGCAATTTTTTTAAAAAAATTTATCCGTCATGTTTACGCTATACACGAACCTTTTTCTTGTGCAGCATATAAAGCAGATGATTAAAGACTATGCTGCATCATATACAACAGACTATGCTGCATATTCATCAGGGGCATTATAAAATCATGAGGGGGATAAATCACTTGTGTTAATTTATGCTATATGCTTGAGATTTTCACGATGAATCTCTGCCTGCGGCGCACTGCATGACCACCCGAAGGGTGGGTCGCTTGTATCCTCCATTTTTCAAAAGTGCAGGTGACGTAGTCTCCACATCGGTGAAGCCCTAAATGCTGCTGAGTTAGCATATCACTGGAGATTCGAATTCCGAGTCGGTTTACAAGTCCCTGGTGTACATGTATTAATTTTGTATGATATGATATCAGTTGCTGGTTGATGTAGTGTATATAGCTCTGTAAATGATCATTTTTCATTTCTTTGTCATTATGTAATTTAACTGTTGTTCTTGGGACATGTTTACCATAATGTGGTTGTCTCTTACTAAACATTTGAGGTAGCCATCGTTGCTAAATTATGTTTACCCATTGTATTTGTAATCAATTTTGATATTCTTTTGGTTCTATCGTAGTGATGTAGTATTTTGTTATCCTCTTTTGTCTTTTCTACCAGTGGTAAAATAAATAAATAAATAATGCAAGTCTCCAGTGACCATCATGTTAGTACCTGATATCGTCACTTACTCGATTTCATAACTAATCGAACTACTTTTACTATTTGATGTTTGTGTTTGGTTAGCGATTAAACTTAAGAAATGATAGGTTAAAAACTCTTAAATTTTTCCAATGTCAAGATAAGATCTTGTGTCGGATAGTAGTCCAAATCGTAATCTGTTAAAAGTAATGGTATGTTTTTATGTTAAAAATAAATAAATAATGAAGTGCAATTGATAATGTAATGATAGTTAAAAGAATTGAAAATTTGCAAAAAGTTGATACATGAATCTTTACTTTCTTAACTGGAATTTGAAAACACTAGTTATTGTTGCACTTAATTATAAATAATGGAAGAAGTAAATGAATATAAGAAATATCGTTGTTTCTAATGATAAATCTTTCTGGTGTTGATTTAGGATTTGAGTTTGTGCGTATTCATCTTTTTAAATTTCGCTGGAGAAGAAGGATTGGTTATAGTTGTTTCTTATGGTAAATTGCCTTTGTTTTGGTTGAATTAGGGTTCGGTAAGTGTGAATTGATATGATTTTTTAATTTAATAGGAGAAGAGTGATTTGTTTTTCTGTAATTAAAATATAATTTACTTATATACTCTCTCGGTCCTGAATTCAACTACTCGCATTACATGTTGGACGTTACAATCACAAAGTCTCATGAGAGACGGTCTCTATCTAGAGACAACCTATCTTATCAATAAAACCATCAATGTTATTAATTAAAACGTCTATGTTATTAACGAAATAAGTCATGTTGTAATATAAAAAAACACCAATGTTGATAACATAGGTGTTTTGATTAATAACATCGATGATTTTCTTGACAATATAGTTCCGTCTCTAGATAAATTATCTAAAGACCGTCTATTAGGAGACTTACTCTTTCAACTTTCCATTCTTTAAATGAAAAATCAATTTCATATTTTATTAACCATATTTCATACTTTATTTACTCCATTAATTACGTAATTCTCTATTTCTACTATTTTATCAAGTGAAACTTATACTCGTACAAAGTTGATTCAAGTCAAATTTATTATTCGATTGTATAAGTTGGATAGTTGTCTTGCAGTTGATTCTGGGCCGTTATTAATTTTTATTCCTAAGGTGAGCCCTAACAATAAGTGATAAGCCCAATCCACTTCCACTTGAATGAGTATACTCCTCCTTCCTCTCTCAGCCGCACTCCGCCGTGCTCTCAGCCGCCTGTCCGTTGTCGGTGAGGTTTTTTCCTTTGGTTCTGAAGGTGATTAAAGCTATTAATTATACAGCTGCTTGCTTACTGTTATGTTCTGTAACTCTATTTTCTTCATTTGGTCTCTGTTGCTAATTAATCTATTACCCTTTGTTTGTCTGAAACTCTGTTACTTATGCCTAGCTAGTTTTATGCGAAGACATTAGGCATGTCAATTAGGGTAAATCATAGTATCTTCACCATTAATTACGCCTTCTACATATCCGAAACCAAGTTCTACTCCATCGATCGGACTCTCTTTCTACTTTTCTTATCGGATAACTATCTATCTCGAGCTCATCGTTTCCAGTTTCTTCTCGCTTCTTCTTTTTCGCATTCTTCATCACCATACTAAGGTAAGGTCACCACCTGTTTGTGATTTTGACTCAGAGACAAATTGGATGTTCTATTTTTTTTCTTAGTAGTGATTTTTCAACTCCTATGGTATGGCACATTGCCACTGATTCAATATGTGGATTATCCAGTGTCTGATTTCTGTTTTTGGTTGCTTTTAAACTCAACTAATTTCTCTGTATTCTACTTTCATGTCCAACGAGCCACGATATTGTATGACTACTAAATCATGTATCTTGTTCTCTGGCCTTTCTGAAACTTTCATATTACTAGGAGGATAAGATTGGGCAACTACAAATAATCCAATTCAATTACTCACCGGATCCTTACACGTAGCTGTTGTTAACATTCGCTTCTATGCTTTCCTATCTTTGCTACTTCACTATCATGTTGTATTTAAAGATCGATCCAGTTTACTCTTAGTCTAGATGTTGCTTCTTTATTGTATATGAGATAAGATTCTTTGTGTTCTGCGTTTTTGTTGAATGAGCATGCCAATAGCTGATCAACTAACTAAAAACCTAATTAGAACAAGGGCTGTGGTGCTGGTGCCAATCTAGTTTGGGCTTTTCTATCACAACAATTCGGATCGTAAGATGGTATGAGATATCACAGCTAATTCCTGGTTTTAATTCTTTTTTTAGCTAATACTACTGGAAACTGGTCACGCTGTGGGGAAAGGAAAGAAACTAATTGAAGATGGGAAGAAGGATACTGAATGACGCCCTGAGGAAAATTGTTAATGCTGAAAGGAGAGGCTTTGCATCCACTGAGCTTAATCCCGTATCCAATGTCATGGCATCTTTCTTGCAAATCATGAAATACCGAGGTAACCATGTCTGCTAATTTTTTCTTTATTAGTAGATTATTCAATGTTCTAAAAGTAATAATTCATGATGTTCTGGGTAGCATGATTATTTCAATCCTTCTTTCTTTTGAGAATTAATAATAGAACTTATTGGTAGACTCACTGTGGAATGGCTGTTAGTTGTTATGCTCATGTTAAGAAATGGAGTAGTTAGGATTTGTTATCATGTTCTATTTTTAATTTTCATTGTCATCTTATTAAAGAAACCAACACGTTGATAGGTATAACTGATGGTTAAATGACAGGGTATATTAAGGATTTTCAAGTTCAGGACATGCATAGGGTTGGGAAGATAAACGTGCAGCTACTGGGTAGGGTCAAAGACTGTCGGGCTCTTACTTACAGACAAGACATTAAAGTCGCTGAGCTTGAGAAATACAAAACCCGTACTCTGCCAACACGTCAGGTTTGAGTGGTGCAGTTTTGCTGTTACATCAACAAATTATATTTCTTTTTAGTGATCGTTGAACATATGCTTCTACTGAATGTCAAGTAATTATCATTTATTTGACTTCTGAGAATTTGAGATTCTCATGTGGATCTCTTTATTAACTTTGCACGCTGATTAACTGAATTTTATTCGCCGCTGAAGTTTAAAGTTTTACAAGTCCTCTAAATGCACTTGAGTTATATCTAGTTTTAGTCGAGGTGTGTGTGTATAACTTCCTCTTATGGCTAGGATCGTCCGCCTGTTTTCAATCTAACTAGTCAAAGGTAGACAGCAAAAGAGGAGGAAGATCACTTAAATATATTATTTGTCCTCATTTGATGTAGACTATTAGTTCTTCCATGTATTCTCTCCGTTTTTGTTCTATTTTTCTTACTTGATCACATTCATGATTTTTACTGTGAGTTTTGCACTTATGGAGTATTTGAAACCTTTTTACTCATTATGCGTATCCTGTTTTATTTTCGAAGAACAGTGGTGGTTGCTGTGGTTTGATATTGTTACCTTGTGAAAATCCATGCATGTATTACTAAGTTTTCATTTTTTCAAGTTCCTTCAAGCCTGTGAAAGTCATCCTATTTCAGTATTTCTGTTGGTTCTCTTTGTTATTGCCCGTTCATATTATACGTTGTCGTTTTTTATGTACTTCAGAATACACTAAGCTTCACACCAAACTTTTATAATTAGAACCTGTAGCTCGAGTTGATGTTAATTTGATAGAAATTGAGATGTGATTCCTGCTATCGTGGTTCTTCTCAACGCCTTCTGTATACAATTCTATTCTGATTAAGGCTCTGTTCTCTTCGTCTGAACTTAACTGAACTGAAATTATTTGTTGTATAAAAAACAACTAAGCAGAACTGAACTGAACTGACCTGAAATGTACTGAAATTAATAGTTTTTCAGATGAAGAGAACATAGCCTAATTGTACTAGTATATGATTGCACAGTAAGCAACATCCTCTCGGCGTTCTGATTGTGTTGGGAAATGCTTCTAGGGAGCACTTGAGGACGGCTTCTACTTAACATTGAAAAAATTGATTTTTAATTAAAAAAAAGTACGAGGTCAAATTCGCAACTTCCATTTTAAAGCTGATTCAAGCACCAAAATCGTCTGATTCATTCTAATAGTAATGTATTTTTTTTAAAAAGGAAAAGCTACCATGATATTAGGCGTTTTTTTCTTAAGTTTTGTCATAAGTAGCTCTGGTAAGCTTTAAGCAAAAGCAGAAGCCTGTAAACACCCACTAATGATCTGCCTTTCTTGCTACAAAAGCAAATAAGCACGTTATTGAAGCATTTGCTAATACTCTGTCAATATAGTGACTTCTGCAGACAGCTTTTAGTGCAATGCCTTCTTTTTTTTTTTTTTTTTAATTCTGTCCTTGTTGAACCGTTTGAGTGTCTACAATCTACACTCTTTTGGGGGTTTCTGGTACTGTTTATGTTTTTTTCGTCTCTTTATCTTTAGAATAATACGATTTTCACTACTAATGGCCAAGCTATATTTATTACTAGATTATTCAGGGGATATTGGTGCCTGGGTAGGGATACTATATGACATAAGTTTTAGAGAAGTTAGAGGTTTTATCAATGCTATGTTAAGGTATAATGCTCTGCTGCTATTGGGGAAACAGAAAAGTTTGCAACAAACAGATGCTAATATATGACTCCAGCCTGAATAACTATTTACTCTATTCTAATGCTTTGCATGATGACACCAAGATTAATGTGTTACTATCATTCTTTTTGCAGCCAAATCCAATGTTCAAACCTGTCCTTAAATGTTTAAATGTTTAGTGAAGTTTACCAAGTATTGTGCACCAGGCTTTGTCTTCATAACACTAGAAAGAAAATCTTCTGACTATTGATTCTTTGTAACGTGCAGTGGGGCTACGTCGTAGTGACAACACCAAATGGACTTCTTGATCATGAGGAGGCAATGCGACAACGTGTTGGGGGCCAAGTGGTTGGATACTTCTATTAAATAATGTTTCTATTGCGTTAATTTGTGAAGTGACCGAGATGTAGTCTCATAGACATTTCCCTGTCTCTCCGTCTCTTGTGATTTGTACATTGTTTTGATGCATGTAAGAGTATCATTTGGGATCTCCTTTCAGCTAGCTTACCCATAAATCGATAAACACTGTCCGGTGATATGTGGCTGCAATGCATACTTTTGCATATGAGAACTGATTCAAAGGTAGTGTCAAGTGCGCATCCTTGTATGGATTATAGACATGGTTTAGGCCTTGTATTTGCGTTTCCGCATAAAAAATTGGAGTGGGTAATGGCTTGACAGTTATATGTCCAAAAGAGGGCCTCTGTATCCTTTTGCTTTTAAGTTGCTTCGGACACGTACTGGAAAATGGTTTACTTTATCAATCGAAACGATTTTAATTTTTATTCTTGTGTTCTTGTTCAAAGTACCACTCTTAGGGAAATATCCGAAAATGGTACTTTGAAGTTGGGATACTCCTGGATTTGGTATAAGTTGTGGCTGATATTGGTACATTTTTATGTATTCTTGGACAGATACATGGCGTCTTAAGTTAACCTACACATGTCACTTTGTAAAATATTAAAATATTAATTTAAAGACTGTTACACTTTGATTAATTTCGAATAAACTCAATTTTGTTAAATAAATTAAAAAGTTACTGTGTGTTTGGCTTTGGTTTGAGTTGAGTTTTGTCAAATTTCCGTGTTTGTTTTTTTGGAGCGACGCTGGGATAATTTTTAACGTGCTTGGGGAGCTTGTGAAATTTAAGTCATGTCGAGACTTCTATACTATGCTAATCGAGTTAATTTACTATTTATCAACTCGCAAGTCATATATACTACCAAGTCTCCGTTTAGCACAAGCTTATAACCTAGATGAGAGTCTGTTACGTGGACACCTAACTGGTAGCTAATAAACTAGCTGGTCTGATAAACTTATTCAGGAAGCTTATAAAAAAATTTATTTTTACATACCATATTTAGCAAACTAACTAATTTATCAGCTAATTGATTTACTAACAATTTTATAAAAACCAACACTTTTATAAAAACCAATTAGCTTATCACCACTAAATTTATCGATATCAATTCTTATCACCTACTAGCTTTTTATCACCTTTTAAATGTCTTTAAACCCAAAATCACAATTCAATACGAAAAACAAAACTTCAAAAATAAGCTCCACTTGAGTTTCTATTCTCAACTCTGAATTTCAACTCAAATTGAGTTTTGAGTTGAAAGTCAAACTCTCATACTGATCTTATTCGAGTTTAATTAATCCAATTAGTAGCTTATGTGATGATAAAATACATTGCAAACCGTTTATGTTTTTTTTACGTTTAGATTATATTTTAGCCCAGACCTTTAACACTACAGTTTATAGTTTGATTTACCCCAATTCTACGCTAGAGATACAATAGAATTAAAAAAGTGTTGCACCCGTTTCATTTTCGTCAATTTCACTTTTACAAACTTTTTGCAAGGGACGTCTCTCAGAGAGATGAGATTGACATCACATATTTAATTATAAATATCACAGAATTAACTTCATTTCTAAACAAGTGAGAGTTTATAGCTACACATGCGATGTTTTATAATAAAATATGTTATGTTTGATGGTGCCATTGAGGTTAAAACTGATCTTCACTTTAGCTTGAACAGAAAATAATAGTAATAACATTACAGTAAACATGGCTTTCTTTCTTCACCTGGATGTTCTTTTCCGGCCGTGACTGGACTGAATCTTTCTCCGTCTCTCTTCCTTCCAGGTAAATCAATTTTTTCTCTCTTGTCTACAAACTCACTGATTACATACACTCAAGTATTTATTTCTTTATTTACAAATTACACCTCTGTTAATTTACTTGTTAATTTGCTGAAATCGGACCATTCTCACCAAGAAATTCTTTTTATTTCGTAATTTTAGGTGGTGATTGGCGACCCAGGTGAGATCATGATTTAAGTAACAGTAATATTTCACTTTTACTTGAAAATATGATTGAGCTTATTGGTAAAGTACTCAATTTATTGGAACTATCGATTCTTCGAAGTCACATGTTAAACGATTGTTCAAATTTCGAACATTTCTGCTCTGTGGTGCATTAAACTTTTGTTGTTTCTTATTCGTTATGTTCCCTAATAATGAAAGATTGAAACTTTTTGAGATTTCATATTGTTTCACATTGTATTTGAAAGAACAAGAAGCTTACTGGAAGGAAATGATTCAACTTCTTTATAGAGTTTTGCAATTACAAATTTATTTCATTTCAATACGATAAAGAACAGAAACGTTCTCAACTTTGGATGCCTGGTGGGGTGTACTCTCTGTGAAAGTTAATAGATCTTGCAATTTGGACGGTACTTTTGCTTGCTTGGTTGCTCCTCTAATTTAGGGACTTACGAAGAAGCTAATTGGAATATCTCGTTCTCATTCTTTAAAAGATAGCGTTACTTTCCCAACCCCGGAATTGTCACTATGTAATGGAACTATAGATTTTTTTTTTTTTTTTTTTTTTTTTTTGTGGCAATGGAATATAGATTATTAGATGTTTGTAAAGAGAAAATTGATAGGGCTTCAATAGATGGAACCTTTTCGTGATGTTGTATAAGTGATCTTCACAAATATGGAATATTGTACTGAGTAGTCATCAGCTTTGCTGTTAGTGGCCTCACTTGAATTTTTCATGCGCAACTAATTTGTCCAAAGCTTCATTCATTAATTTCTCTTTGCTAGTATGGTTTTATATTTGTTGTGAACTATTAAGGGAACCTCTTGCGTATTGCAAAGTTGCTGAGGAATACACGAAATTCTAGCATATTGCTGATGTTTATTGAATTAATAAAAGCAGGTAATTTCCCTGTGATGAAATTTAATAATTGAATTCGGAAAACGGGAATTGGAGTCACACTGCTACTTCTCAGTTCTCTCTGTAAGATAAGGCTAATCCTTCTGCTCCATCAAGTATTACTCTTGTATAATAGAAGAACAGAAACATTAGTTGAGTTTCTTTATCCAATCATTACTTTCTACACTCATACAGCGGAAGCCCTTGTAAGATGCCACTGATGTATGGATTGTAGGATGAAGTGTTAGGATTGCACTTCTACTTAATTCTGATAAGAATTCCAGAAATATTGTTTGAAGACAGCGATCTTAACTCGCTCTAAAGTTATTCTGGATCAGGCACCTTGGGCTTAAGATGCAAGAAAAACAAATGATACAGTGAAACAAAGTCACACAGTTTTTTTCTGAATCTCTATAAGATTGTTTGGACATGGTATTTTGTATCACATGATAGTTACTGGCTATCTTATAAAGTTGATTGGTGAAAGTGGTAGGATCGTCTTGTTTTGAAATCTACGTTCATGTTGTTTGAATGTTTAGGTAGATCTTATCTTATCTTATCCATGAGACTTGTACTTATTTTTGTTTCTCAGGGAGCAAAGAGTTTTAAGCCAACGGCTTAATTGTCATGCTTAATGTTTCTCCCGGTTGGTGGGGTTGGGATGAATTCTACCATGGATGACATGAACTTGATCCAGCAGGCCCAGAGGCATCATCTTGTCAGGGAACTTAATGAAGAAATTGATTTGGAGATGGGCCCTGGTGATGATGAATCTTTTGCCCACAGCTCTCTGCTTGCTCTTCAGCCACATGAGTCTTCTGTCAAGGAGCATTCTGAGAACAAGCATGTTATGGGTTCTCAACTTCCTAGTGATGATCCTGATTCATCGAAGTCACAAATAGGGAAAAGGAAGAAGAAGGTTGTCAAACGATGGAGAGAGGAGTGGGCTGATACATATAAGTGGGCGTATGTAGATATGAAGGATGGGACCGCTAGGATCTTCTGTTCTGTTTGTAGAGAGTATGGCAGGAAACATAGGCGAAATCCTTATGGAAATGAAGGTAGTAGGAATATGCAGATGAGTGCTCTGGAGGAGCATAACAATAGCTTGCTTCATAAAGAGGCTCTGCGTCTGCAGCAAGCCTCAAAAGAGAAGATAGTCGCTGATAAGCCAATTTTTGTGAAAGGTCAGTTTGCCAAGTCTTTTTTTTTTTTTTCAAATTGTACAATTACAAACATTTTAATTGTTGGTTTTCTTCATTTCACTTGGTTTGGAATGTGTCTGATATGTACAATTAATCTTTCTGCTTGCCCTCTCTCATGCTAGGGGATTTTCTTTCTTAATATTGTATACTCCCTCCGTTCTTTTACAAACTTTACTATTTGCCATTTCGGGCGGTTTTTTTTCAAGTTCAACGTTTCCATTTTGGAAACCCACTATCTCCACTTATTAATTTTTAAACACTCTCTTTCATACTTTATCTATTCTCTTTCTTACTTTTTTCTATTATCTCTCTTACTTTTTACCATCTACTTCCGTTTTTATTATATTTCCTTAAAATTTTGAAAAAGTCAAATGGTAAAGCTTCTAAAAAAATGGAGGGAGTACTATTTATTAAATTCTTCAATTTTCCATGTTTGTATGCTCTTTTGATAATAGCTTAGTCAAAAAATTGAAACTTTGCTGGACTTAAAAAGTGTAGTTCAAAAGGATGGAACTAATAAATCTTTTTATATAATGTTAATCTGGGAAGTTTGCAACAACTATTGTATTTGTTTAAAAAAGAAAGAAGAATAGGAGTTGTAATCTTCCTGACAAGAAAGAGCTACAATTTCATTTCTTGTAAATAAAAGAGATGATAATTGAGTGCTAAAATCGGGGAAAACAGATCCAAAATACCGCCTAATTATTAAAAGAAAAAACACACGTTAGAATATCTAAAGATTTGCATTTATTATTCTCACATGCAGTGTGTTTTAATGACTATCTGAAAATGCTTGAGATATGGTGCTTATTCCATGATTATGTATCTTCTTGTGCATTTATGTTCCGTCAAGCTCTTTTACCATAGTTGTTCCTCTTTTTTTTGGAAATCAAACCTACAACTGTATATTCTACTGTTTTAATCCAAATTAAGCAGTAGCCTTTTCAACTACTATATAACTTTGGTTATATCTTTTCAATTTATTGAATATCTAATAGCCTTGACCGTTTGTGTTTTACTGGAATCTGTAGCACAGCTCTTATGTCGAAAACGGCTGGATCAATTGTGGAAGCTGCATTGAGAAGGGATCCTAATGAAACAGAGTTCATACAGTCTATCCAAGAAGTGGTGCATGGACTGGAAAGAGTAATTTCAAAGAATTCCAAGTAAGTGGCCTAATTTAAGATGCCCCTCCTTTCTTTTCAATATAAGCCAAACATCGTTTCGTAAGAATAATAACTATTTTTTTTTTTATGGTAATATGACGCTTATTATAACTGCCGATTCTGTAGTTATGTTAACACCATGGAGCGGTTGCTAGAACCTGAGCGCACAATTATCTTTCGGGTTCCATGGGTTGATGATAGGGGCGAGACACATGTGAACCGTGGATTTCGAGTGCATTTTAACCAGAGCCTTGGTCCATGCAGGGGAGGCCTACGCTTTCATCCATCAATGAATTTAAGCATTGCCAAGTTTCTAAGCTTTGAACAGGTAAAAATAAAGTATTCAGATTGTGAACACACACACACACAGACATACAAGTCCAGATCGTTTTTTTTATGCTTTATTTTCGGTTGGGGGTGCATTTGTCAGACTTACTGCTCCTATTAGGCTCACAATGTGAGATATTTAAACTACTACTCTTTCTCAAGCTTTGGACTTCACAATGTTTAATTTTGTATGCAGACATTAAAAAATGCACTATCTCCATACAGACTTGGAGGCTCTTCGGGAGGGAGTGATTTTGATCCCAAAGGCAAAAGTGACAACGAGGTGTGTTGACTAGTCTGCACTGTAATAGCTCAAAGGGTTAGAAATTCAAGATGACTGACATTTCTTTACTCCTATGTATAGATCATGAAATTTTGTCAGAGCTTTATGAATGAGTTGTACCGATATTTTGGTCCTGATAAGGTAAATTTAAATGATTGCAACCCAAAATTTTGAATATTGCGGCAGGCATTATTAATGATCTTTGCTTTTAACAATCCAGGATCTGCCATCGGAAGAGATGGGTGTTGGTACCCGTGAGATGGGTTATCTATATGGTCAATACCGTCGCTTGGCTGGTCACTCACAGGTTAAAGCTGCATAATTTGTGTTAGTCTTTCTAATCCCCCCCCCCAAAAAAAAATGTCTTCAATTGCAATTACTCGTATCCTTCAGTTATCAACTGTGGGGAGTGGTTGACTTCTTGTGGGCTTTCATCAGTTTTTTAGGTTTAAAGTTTTGTATCATGGCCAATGGCCATGGTCTTAAACTATGATAAGATGAGGCAAATTATAATAACTAGTTTTTTCCCAACTTTATGTTGCACGGCCAGTAACATAAACTTCAATGGTTCTAACATGCAGTCATAGGTTTTTTTTAAACCATACAGTTTCTTTCTACTTATGCAGGGAAGTTTTACAGGTCCAAGAGTAAACTGGTCTGGGTCGAGCCTCCGAACTGAGGCTACTGGCTATGGATTGGTGACCCAATTTTCCCGTCTTCTCTGTATGTGCTCCATTGCATATATGTTTTTGTCTATTGAATCCTGTTATTATTTGCAGGTATTCTTCGCCCAACTTATACTTGCTGACATGAATAAAGAACTAAAAGGATTAAGGTTAAACTTTACTGTCTACCACTCTATATCACATTAATTTACACAAGTGCGATACTAGCATCATGAAGTTCACTTTTAACTTGTGCAGAGAAGTTAGTGGGTGAATCGTGTTATTTTTGAATAATTAAGTGGATATCTTATTCGCAATTATTTACATGCAGCATGATTCAGCTGACCATTTCCCTTGTACCTTTCTCATGACTCAGATGTGTAGTTACTGGTTCTGGAAAGATAGCAATGCATGTTCTGGAGAAGCTTATTGCTTATGGTGCTATTCCAATAACAGTATCAGGTAAACGACAATCTTTCAGATTGTATAATTTATTTTGACAGTTACTCAATGAATGCGTTAAGACAAAATGCTTCACGATTGACTGATTTTTTTTATCAAGGATTGAGAATTTGGAAATTTAGAGCATTTCTGATGCAAAAAATTCTTGCTCATTTTAGGATGCCTTTAGGGGCAAATAGGTTTTCGTTTTTCACTGTTCAAGATTATAGCATGATAGTGGGATTTGGAGTAGATAATTTGTGTTCTCGACCTTACGTGATTCTTAGTTGGCCCATGCTCATTACCCAAAGTAATTATGTCAAAGGCACATTTAAATAAGATTATTTTCTTATAAAGTCGAACCATAACATCCACAAAGCTGTATGGTGTTGTCATTGCAGTTTGTACTGTCTCTGTTATATGCATAACATCATCTAATATTATTCAATAACTGTTATTGATACTGTAATGTGCAAATTTGTCTGCATCCTCTTGCCTAAGATACTGTTGTGAACTTATGATGTTAGTAGTGTTTGATATGTTTGAAGAGATTCATGGCTTAGATATATTCTTATGTTTCATCCTAGCACATTGTATTCTGATATCCATCTGTTTGTTGTTCACAGATTCAAAAGGTTATTTGGTGGACGAAGAGGGATTCGACTTTGTGAAAATATCTTTCCTTAGAGAAATTAAAGCACAGAATCGAAGTTTAAGGTATATATGCTCCCTGCCCTTGAGTTGCAACTTTCTACTGCTTCAGCTTACAACTTATTCCTGCAGAGATTATTCAAAAACTTATGCTCGCTCGAAGTTCTATGATGAAGCTAAGCCTTGGAATGAAAGGTGTGATGTCGGATTTACATGTGCTTCCCAAAATGAGATTGATCAATCTGATGCCATACAATTGGTGAACTCAGGTTGCCATCTCCTTGTAGAAGGTAGAGCCTGGTTATGTACCTTTGGTTTTTGTTATCCTTGGGGTAAAATTTGTCAATGTCGTTGTGTTACTGTTTCCCCAGTGTAGAGAAACTAATCCATTTTCTTCATGTTAGGCTCAAACATGCCCTGTATTCCTGAAGCAGTTGACATCTTACGGAAGTCCAATGTTCTTGTTGCCCCTTCTATGGCCGCTGGTGTCGGAGGGGTATAACATATTCCTTAACCCTTATTTGACATTATGTAATGTGTTTTTTTTTCTCAATAATAATTGAACAGTGTCAATTCATTCCCTGGCTGTGTATTGCATTAATAGTATAGAAAAGAGTTCCAATCCTGAAAAGAAATACTCCAATCGAACGAAGGAAGATTAAAAGAATAGTAATTCTAGCAATGATATCATAAAGATTCTTCTGATTAACAGTTTTAAGTTTCAAGGACATGTTTTGGTATGTTACCTCAAGCCTTTGTATGTGTTTGATATACATAGTTTATAATCCAAGGATTTTAGAAGAAATTAGTTGTTATTTCCTTGTAGATAAATGTTGGTAATTAAAGCATGTGGAACCAACACTTGCACAATTGGCTGCTTTAAACTTTCACAAGCAATGAATTTTAGGATCTATCCTAATACATTTTGCAGAAGCAAAATTGTTATATAATACTCCCTCCGTCCTGGATTGAACTTCCTGCGGGCACGAGTTTCACAAGCAATGAATTTTAGGATCTATCCTAATACATTTTGCAGAAGCAAAGTTGTTATTTAATACTCCCTCCGTCCCGGATTGAACTTCCTGCGGGCTGAGGCACAAGTTTTCGGATATGGGTGAATTGAGTAGGAGAAATAGTGAATTAAGTAGGAAAGAGAGTGAATAAAGTAGGGGAGATAGTGAATAAAGTAGGAGAGAAATTTTCCAGTTAAAGGATGGGAAGTTGAAATTGGGACGTCCCAAAATAGAATGCGGGAAGTTGAATTCAGGGCTGAGGGAGTATACTATTTGTTTTATCTTTTTATACTTCATGAAATTTGTCTTCTGTATCCTACTTTTTATGCACTTTCAATTTCTCTGTGTTTCTTCTGTTCCACATTTTTTGGTAGTCACCCTCTTACCCAGAAAGCACGTTCAGCTGGCTGTTTTTCTGTCAAGTCCATACTGAGAAATTAATAAGACAATGTAACCCAGAACAGTTGGGCAGTTTAGGTGTATTTTAATCACAAATCACTTAATTATCTCTCCAAATTGATCCGCATCAATAAGAGTTGTGCATACTTGGAAGAGCTTTCTTTATTTGTGATTGTGAGATATACAATTCTAACGTAAGGTACATCAGAATCTCATTCATAGCATGTTCAATGGTGCAACGTTTATGTGAATAAATTTGTTGGCTTTTCTCCAAAGCATGATTCACTTGGTAATTATCCACAGGTAGTAGCTGGTGAACTTGAACTAAAAGAGTGTAACTTGAATTGGTCTCCTGAAGAATTTGAAACCAAACTACAAGTAAGATACGCTGTTGCATCTGTGCACCAAGAACGTAGCATGCATTGTATAATTTATCTTGAGAGCCTCCCCTGTCGAAGTTTTATTATCTAAGTTTCTTCATTGCTTTCCAGCTGCAAATGGTGTAACTATTGTTTTTAGCTTAGTTTCTGCTCTTTATAATTTTTTCACATGCATGTTCATCCCCACTTGCTTATTTTTGCAGGAAGCTATGAAACAAACGTATCAGCGTGCTGTCAAAGCAGCCACAGATTTTGGGTATCAGAAAGAGAGTCCCGAGTAAGGCTATATCTATTTAGTTATGTAAATCTGTGTGATCAAGAGGTCTGATTAGTGGAATGCTTTACTTTATAATGTTCATTTGTAATATTTCTTTATAGTACTTTTAATGTAATATGTCGTGCTTTCAATATTATTATGCATTTACTTACATGATCTCCCCCGTTGTGCAGGGCATTGGTGCATGGCGCAGCCATCTCTGCTTTTCTAACAATTGCTGGCAGTATGGCTGATCAAGGATGTACATAGCACTACCGGTTTGCTGTCTTGCATTTTGAATATTAAAGGACGACGACTCTCAAATGCTTGCTGTTCAGCCCTGCGGTTCTAGAGTCTGTTAATACTGGAGGTCTTACCACCGCACTTGGGAGATTGACATGTGAGGTTAGTGTACATCCTGTTGTAATTTGTGGTGTGTTGTAAACTAGGTTAGTCTTCATATGTTTGTTTTATTTAATGTAATTCATGTAATCGAACTTGTCTGGTCTTGTTTTTCGTACTGCGGATGGAAATTGGTATAAAGATCCATTATTTCCAGAATTGCGAAGAACACAAACTCGCTGTTGGTAGGAAGTAGAAAGGTTTCTAGACTTGACTTATCAATTGATTGTAGTAATTACAAATTGGAAAATTAACCACTTGGTTTGGTGTTTGACAATGTTGTTCTGTAGTCTGTACTAGTAGTTTCAAGCATGCATTTGTACATAAAGATCTTGTTCTTGCTCATAACATGAAGGTATGCAAAGGATCATCACTTTGACCTTTTCCACATCCATCAATCTCTTCATTCATTCATCTGCTAATCATGGAAATCAAATTCTGATCTTGACATCTTTTCCACATCCATCAATAATCTCTTCACATCTTTTACCCTCCAAACTTTTGAAGATTCATGAAGCTTAGCTTCCAGTTTCTTCAGAAGCTCTTACTCCGTCGAGTGCTCAAACGGCGGCTCACCTGGCGGGCGTAAGCAACGACAGCCTTAGCCCATTTCCTGATCTCATTCTTCATTTTCTGAGAATCCAACTTCTTCAGCGATTTCACACCAGGATCAATCTCCATAAACGTCAAGCACCTGTCGTTTCGCCTGCCTTTCATGTCCCTGTCTTCACAAACGCTGGTGCTCTTGCTCCTTTCTACAAAATCTTGCTTCTTTGTAGGTCTCATATTGCAACTTTTCTCTATCTGATTGTTCTGTTCTCATTGTCATCTCATTATCGTGTTTAAATAGGCCATGTATTTCAAGATCATTAGGTTGGAGAATATTCTGAAATTGTGACCTTTCAGAGTTGTTTGCAACTTGAGAATATATAAAAACAAAAATAATACAATTATGTACTAGTACTAACCAAACTTTGTAGTAGTTTGTAACACGACAGAATTGACTTGTACAATTTCGTGTTGGTTTTAAATTAAGAATACTACCTTCCAACTCGTTGAATAGCTTCCTTGTTTGACAAGAAGACTTGTCAATCAAGGAATTTCAACTTCTTCATGTTCTAATTTCTTCAGGCTTTCAAGAAAGCTATTTGTATTTAAGAAACATGTGAATGTTCATCAGTCAAATGTCTAAATTGTGTTAGTCACTACCCCGCATGTCATCAATGTCATTGTCAGTGTTGACAATCCTGACGATCCCGTTGCATTTTGGCACTGGGCGGGATTGACATGGCTGATGCATCCCGGGGAATCCTGGAAATCCCGAGCGAGACATTAAAATTCGGGGCGTAATAAATTGGCATTGATATATGCTGCTCTACATATCATGTTATTGAGGTAATGGCAATACCACAGAAAAGGGCTAATGAACTAAACATGAATTATTTCTCATCACATCCCGGACCTGACCTAGAGAATTAGAAAATCCTCATGTTAAATCTCAACAAGTCCCATTCTGAACATGTGAATGTGCTAGAATGATACCGAATACATAGCGAAATATATGTCATGACATTTTCATATTTTGGTTCTGCGAACTTTAGGCGAACCATGGAAGTCTTCCGAACCTTGGCTGCTGCACCGCCTTCTGTGGCTGCTGCACCGCCTTCTGCGTCTTGACTACTTTGTTTGCTTTGATAGGCGATATATGGAAACCGATCGCATCAACAAACCAGCCATTTCTTCCTTTAAATCCCACAATCTGCCCTCCTTCCATAGGGAAACTGAAAGGCGATCCTTCTTCAACTCCAAACGGCCCAAATGTCCTTTTGTTGCTCTTGAAAGTGAGCGAACGAATCACAGGACTGCCTCCATGAACCACCGGACAGCAGTGGCCGCTCACACTTGTCAACACCTCGTCTGGAAATTGCAACTTGATCTACCATCATGTCATGCCAAAATGGAAAAATTAAACTTTGTACAGAAAACCAATGAAAAACTTTATGAACAAATGACTGGTTGCAAATGCTTCTGATTGTTTCAAAGTGCTTTAAAAATAAGCAGAAGCTGTTTCTGCTACAAATAATCACCAAACCATTACCTCAGTAGTTTTAAAACCTCCAACGCCTCCATGCTTCTCACCCGAGACTGGCTTACCATTCTTTTCATAAACTATGCGAATAGAGTCGATACAACGGCCATATGTTAGTGTAATCTCCCTGACACCGCTGTAACTCCCGTCATCCCAAGTAGTCCCTCCTTGACCTCCCCACGGCCCAACTACTATCGCCTTCTCCTCATCCGCGTGATCCTTATTTGCTTCCTACAAAATCATATACAATGCAGCAACATAAGTCCAGATTGTATGTATATCGTGGCAGACAGGGGTTAGAACTTAGTAGAAAGCAAGAAAGAGACTACTGCATACCTTGATGAACATGAAATCAAAATTTGAAACCATTCTGATTTCTGAACCGGAGAACAATAGCTAAAAGAAACACTGCAGGATCGTAGACCGCTAGTATTAGTAAATGGCAGTGACAGTAAGCTAATGATCAGTAGATTCTGAAGGGGATAAATGCATATATAGAACAATAAAGACATTGAGTACGCAGCATTGCATCCGATTCTGTTTCTAGGACTATCGGACAAGAGTGTGTTTGTTTGTCCATTTTAGAATCAACAGTTAGCATCATGAGTACTTAGCTTGGAATCTTATTCTCAACTCATCAGGTAAGCATCTTATAGTGTAGTACAGTACCACAGAGAAAGTTCACACATAGTATATGCTACATATACACACAGTTATACACAACCACAAAATGTGACTTCGAAAGCTCAAATTAGTCGAAAATGGAACAGAAAGAATACGTTTAATTTGTTTATGCTGAAGCAATAGCAAGTTCCACATTCCATTTTCAGTTCCACTGTATTACTGTTTTGCTCAACTTTGTGCGACCAATTCTAAACCTTTATGCTGAAGCAATACCTTGGTTCAACTTGATATAAAGAAAGAAAAGTTTAGATTTTAAATCCTCAATTAAATGCAGTTTTAATAGTCCCATTGTGCAAGAAGTTTTTCTGAACGTGTGAAATTATCATTAATCAAATACTAAGTACTATTTTATGTGGGTATTGGATTCTTTTGCATGTTTAACATGTTTATATTAAAGGTGTCGTGAACGTTATATTCGCATCTTCTTTACTAACATCAGTCTTTTCTATTTTGAATTTTAAAATTTTTCTACAATTCAAAGTTGAAACTTGACATATGGTAGTCGTTAGCTCGTGTACTACTAAATTTTGTATTTACACATATTTTTATCGATTAGAAATGTATGCCAATAAAATACAATTTTTTTTACTATAACATGGGTCTAATTAACGCATTAGAAATATATGTCAATAAAATGGGTCAAAAAGGTAATGAGTTTGGATTTAAAATATGCTAGATCTTGTACTGGAGATTGATAAACCATATACAAGGTCCAGCACAAAACATGGGTAAAAATCTAGAATAAAGTTGTGTCAAAAACCCAATTGGCCATTCACTTTCCCAACTGGTAGATCATCTCTTCGTTTGGTTGATTAGCTACTTATTTAGCACGGGTTAAATTTTAGCCACTCCAAACCTAAAAAGTGTTAATAATTTAGCCGGCTAATTTAGTATCGGTATTTAGTGCTCTGTTTGTTTTGATGTAATATTTTGTTGGAAAAGGGGATGGACACCTAATTATCGCCACTTTGCCTTTGGTTGTTTGTTTTTAATTTATGTAAAAAGTGGTGTTAATTTTATGTAGCACTTGCCATACAAATTAGTATTTATTTTCCCATTTTTACTTATTGATATATATATCCCTAATTTGTTTTTGTTATTAAATTTTTTTTTAATCAGGCCAAATTTGTTGATGACTAAAAATGTTCTCATCATCCAAAACAAGACCCAAAATCCAACTTCCGTCCATTTGAAATGATGAGTATGTTTGTTATGCAATTAAAATTACAAAACTAAGTTAAATAAGTTTATGGCATTTGGATCAAAGTTAACTTATAAATTTTTTAACTCAATTTAGTCCACTTAACAATTATTATTCTCTTCCACCCTATACTCTTTATCACTCTCTTTATCACTCTTTACTTATTCAAAATACTAACAACTTTAAACCAATCAAATAACCTTAAAAAAAACTAAACCAATCACTTCATTCTTACACACATCACTTCTTTCTTATACACCATATATAACAACCAATTTTTTTTTTTTTTTAGGGGTAATAACCTTTCATTCATGATGAAAAAAGTACAGGGAGACAATTCAGGCAGGCAAATCAAAGCCATCACAGTTTCCAGTCACATGGCTAGCCAATTCATGAGCTACCGTATTTGTCGAACGAAAAATATGACTAAAATGAATAGAACTGAAACAAGAAATGCGATTCCTAATAGCATCCACAACCGCCCCTCCAGTAGCTAGACACTTCTCACAGGAGTTTATTGCTTTAACAGCAGAAATGCAGTCACTTTCCACCATTACTTCACGCCACCCGCTTTCCTCAGCCAGCTTCACACCTTCGAGAATCGCCATTAGTTCTGCAGCTTTAGACGGACTATATGGCATCAGCGCCGTCCAAGCTAACAGTAACTCATGTGATCCCGTGCAACCACTCCAAGTCCTGCCCCATTAAGCTGTGTACGAATCGAGGCGTCCACATTAATCTTGATTGTTGCTAGAGTGGGTAATGACCACTGCTTCTGGGATTCTGGTTTGTTACTTGTAGTGTAGAGTATTTTTGCATCCTTAAAACGCTTCAAGTAGTCCCCAACAAATCGTACTAATCCTGGCCATCCGTCTGCTTTTGTTCATGCACCAGCCCGTTTCTGGCATACCAGATCGACCGGCAGATGCACACAAACCGTTCAAACTGCTCCAGCTTGACAACCTGTTCAACCTATATAACAACCATATAAACTCTATAAAATTTTAATTTTATCCCAAACATTATTTTCTATAAATCACTTTTAACTCAGTTACTATTCATTAACTAAATTTTTTTCTTTAACTTAATTTTTAACTCTATGCCAAACATGTTGTATATACTGGGAAAAAAATGAAAAGCTACTTCAAAAAGTGATAACAAATTACATTGGTGGTAAAGCTAGTTGATTGTGTAGCTGGTCAGCTAATTGATTTTTATAAACTGTTTATTAAATCAAGAGTAAGTATAGTAAAAGAGAAGACTTTCCTATAGATTAGGAAAATCTGGTTTAATGTCACAAACCGGCCGAATGGACCAAATGCGCGGTTTTCAATTAGACCGGCCGCCTAAATAAATCAGACCGGCTGCCTATATATAGGCAACAAAACACCCTATTATCTGCAAAACTACCAAAATCCAGAGCAATCGTTTTCTCCAATTCACGTCGGATCTGTACGACGATCAAAATGTACGGATTCGAAGCGATGACCTTCAACATCCATGGTAGTTACCTGGACGCGATCGTCCGCGGCCACCGCTCTGGCCTCCTCACCGTCACCGATTCCAACAACCTTTGCCAGTGCGAGACCTTGGACGACATTAAGATGCACCTCTCTGCCATCAAGTACGGGCCAAATCTCCAAAACGGTCGGTGTTTTTTCATTCTCAGCTCTCAATTTGATACTTATGTTTCACGCCAATTTGATTGAGATGATGCTTAGCTCAACATTGATTTGATGATCAGTCCTGTTCTGGTTTAATTCCGTATGAAATTGAGATTAGATCGTGAGATTTGAAGCTATTTAGTGTTTAGTCATATACAAAAAACTCGTCAGATATGCCGATTGTTTGAGATTTTTGGTGCGTTGAGGTTCGATCTGGTGTTTGTAGTTTTGTGTGTTTCTCGATCTGGCGTTTTTGGTGTAGATTTGTTGTGTATGGAGGTTGGACGTGTCTGTTGTTGGTTTTCGATCTTCTGAATCTTTCTATCTGTTTTTCTCTGTTTGTTTTTCTTTCCTCCGTCAATGTCTCAGCTACAGCTGCTAGTGGGCCAATCTAATATACAGTATGCTTTTGGGTCTGCTTTCTCTTAGAATGATTGAGATTCTCTTGATTTTTACTAGCATCCTAATTCCCTTATGAACTTATTTAGCTGCTGGAGATGATTGGAGAACAATTTGATCATGGGGATGAAATATGTGGGGCTGTTATCAATATCCGAGCTAAGCAGGAGAAAATCGCTCTTTGGACAAAGAACGCAACGAATGAAGTTGCTCAGGTGTGTTTGACTTGTTTGATTGTATATCATCCTCCTACCCTCGAGTTTATTACATGGTTCATTTAGCAATTAAATCGATTTTTATCCCTTGTGATCCGAGTTTTAAGACATATCATTATAGTTTTAAGCAAACAACGTTAGTGTTTTTAGCTTCTGATGAAATGAAATATTTATGATTTGATTTTTTTTAGATGTTTTTTATAGTTTTAAAAGGCATTCTAATCAATGTTACTGTTTTTATAAGCTATATATGACCTTTACCACTTGGAGATATAGATTTTAATGTTTAGTTATTTCATGGACACGGATATATATAGAGTCTCAAATTTAAAATTGAGGCCCTCAAAATAGAAATGACGCGGATTTCATGCTCACACTCGCTTGTGGTAAACAAAACCTAATTGGTTAATTATTGTAGCAATAAACTTGTAGCAATAAACTTGGTTAAAATTGAAATTATAGTTAGATGCAATAAACTTTAAACATTAATTTGGTTATTTTTTGCTTTAAATTTACTGTGTTTAATTTGGTTTATTTTTGTACGCATATAGTTAGAATGAATTTTACAGTCCAACCTCAATTCTTGACCAAAAACTAGTTGTGCTGGCATATGGCCACTTTGCCATGCCAAAGCTTTGAGCAAGCAGAAGACGTTAACATTGTCCATCACTTTTTCGCTTTAGCCGGCTAACACCTATTGCACTTACCACGTGTCTTGTTTCTGTTGGTCCCCAGGCTTCGGTATGGATTTTACAAACCTAACTATGGCCAGTTCATTTTTCTTGTGTACTTGGTCCAAACCAGTCCATAATGATGGGAATACTAATTTAATACCGGCTATATTTCATAAAAATCTGAACCAAACGGAGTGTATTGCTTTCATTGAGTCTTTTAGATGGTAAAGTCCATTTTTAACCTCAACACAAGTAATCAACTTGTCAGTTATCAAATCCTGTAGAAAGCATCTATATATATATATATATGATAAAAGTGATGGTCTAAATGAAAGAAGAGCTATGCCACGTATGCAAAAAACTGACGTGGCAAATCCAAGCCAATAAAAATGAATTTTAATTCCATCAAAATTCTTAATTTGCAGCATTGTTTTTACTCTTATCGATTCAATACATGTCTACACAAAATGCTGGAGTTTTATATCCATGAAAATCGCAACTAAATAAGCTTATTTTGTATAGGTAGTTATTCTATTTACTCCAACATTCATTTACTATTAATAGATGTTAGTTATTCTATATTTCTCTCCAAAATTGATATACATCCGAATTCTTTTCTTGAAATTGTAGAAAGTATCCATTACGTGCAAACCCTTTAATTATGCTAAACTCACTACTTTTAGAATGAAAATTTATGTTATATGTATGTATGTATGTATGTATGTATGTATGAATGATAAAAGTGATGATGAAAATGAAAGGAGATATATACTACGTATGTAAAAAGCTGACGTGACAAATTCTAGTAAAAAACAATTCATTTATAATTCACATATTTTTGTTTTTTCCTGTCAACTTTATTTTGAATTTTTCTTTCTCCTCATTTTTCCAGTACTCAATAACAAAATATCTCATATATTCATGGCAATTATCCTATTTATATGGTATATTCAACAAAACTAATACGTACTACAAGGTTTCTAATGTTTCTAATCATCCCATTAAATCGGATCAAGTCTAACAAAATGATTATACGGTTGCTAATTGTCCTATAAATCGAATCAAAACTTATCTACATATTTGACGATGTATCCACTAAGTTAGGCTATAAATATAGTATGACTTTCATAGTAAGAATAATTAAAAAATAAAAATAAGTGGAGAGTTGATAATTTGATGCGGAGAGAACAGGATGGTACATCCATCAAGGTTCTTTGTTTTCTATTTATTTTTCCAGCATAAAGATTTTTTTCATTCATAGTGCATGATTCTTTGTATTTCAAATCAACACAGCAGTCCCATAACAATTGCTTGGAGGAAGAATATGAATTGAGGCCATCTCAGTGCCAATTACAGTTGTATAAGCGAGCACAACATCTTGAGGGTCGTGCAGCGGAGTAGTACACCACCGTAGGATCATGTTCACAAGTGTAATCTTGGTTACTTCAGCAAAGTCGGTATGAGTTATTTTTACAGGCTCCGTAACAAGTTCACTGTCAAATCATTAAGGCGTTAACATCAACTAGCTCCGAATCTTGATTCCATGGGATGTCAAGGATAAAGCCTCAAAGATCATGTTCCATTGCTTGATATCAACCCGCCGTTTGGCTACTTTAAGGCGTTTCAAAAGGCCATTTTTCTGAGAGTAAGACTGTAGTTGTCAAGGCCAAGCATTTGTTGAATATAGTTGAGAAGAAGATTAAGTTAACTGTACTTTGTTTTGTTTGTTCTAAATCATTTTTAAGGATTTATAATCAGACTGATTTTGTAGTATGTTTGATGGCATCGATTTTTGTTGAATTTACTGAAGTCATTTTAGATTTCCAAAAGAAAATAAAACGATCTTTGCATTTGGGAGTTACTTCGGGCCGAAAAATGATAGGAGTAGATAGTTTGAGAGATTGTTTACAGGGCGAATGAATACATGTTACTCATTCCATCCCAAAAATGTCACTTAAGTCGACTTCAATAATAAGTTGTATTTTTAAATTATATATAGGTAAATATTTAATAAATACTAATATTTAGGAAGTTCATGAAGTGCACATTTACAATATAGTTTTATTAAATATTTTTAATATAATATAAAACTAATTTATAATTAAAGTAGAACTGAAAAGGTAATAGAAAATATGATATCTAAATATCTAATCTTGGACGAAGGTGTAATGTTTTGGATTGTAATGAATCAGATACCTACAACATACTATTTTGATTAATCTTTTGCCTTTTGTGCAATTACATTTATTTGAACGTTGCTTCTGGAATGTGGACTGTGAAATGAGGTGATAATGATTGCCATACTATAACGGAGGCAAATTAATGTATGTGAGAATTGAGAAATGTTGGACAAATTCATTCATTCTGAGTTTGAATAAAACTCCCTTTCTCACCGTAACTTTATAGGCTAGGTTGAGATGTGATTTTAGATAAAAATAAATAAATTATAAAATAGAAAATTTGCCAAAAAGTATAAATGCATCACTTTTAATTATTCGTTGTGTGTAGTTAGTTTTCATTTTCATAATATATAAATATATATATATATATATATATATATATATATATATATATATATATATATATATATATATATATATATATATATATATATATATATATATATATATATATATATATAAAAGATTTCACGAGAACTTGGGAGATTTCTAAAAGAGTAAACAACACTTTATGTGTAAAATACTTAAGAAGGGAAAAAGTCCAACTTTGTAACTAAATTTAAATGGTAAAATAATTTTAATAATTTGATAATTGAAAACTTTGAACTATCAGTTCAACAAGCATACTCAACTTTAACAATTCAAATTTAGTTCCTAATTGAGAACTCAATTTGAAGGGTAAACCCACTGACACTACGACTAAAGATACAATACAAAACAATAAAAGTTCAAAACGTGGATGTAGAATTATTGATCAAAATACCTCCCGATAGTAAAGGTGATTGATGGTCAGGTCTTAATATAAAATTCCGTTAGTGGGTGACAAGAGAAGCGACTCATTACGGAATTATGAGAAGACGCAATAATTAAAGATGAATTGAGTGAAGCATTGCAAAAAAAAAAAAAAAAACGGAAAATAAACCCAATTTTTGTAAAAAAGAATTTTTTTTTGGTATTTTATTATATCTTCATGAATTCTATGATCACTAGAAATGTGAACATGCTACGCGTGTTATTGCAATCCCAATTATGAAAAAAGTATACAAATAATATCGGTGTTTCAAATAATAAATGCCTTTTTTTAGTTGAATTAGGGTCCAGGTTAGTGAAATTTGATTTGTTTTAATTTAATTGAAGAAGATGGATTAAAACAATAATGACGAATTGATTTTGTTAGTGTAAAATTAGGGCTTGAAATTATAATCTAAAATTGCTACAATGTAAATAATAATAATAAATTAATTTTGTTAGGATAGAATTAGGGCTTGAAATTATATTAGAGTGGACATATTTACTTTTTGTAATTAAAGTCTAATATATATATATATATATATATATATATATATATATATATATATGTATATATATATATATGTATATATATATTATACTTAATTGTACAACTTCGATTGTTGTCGACTTATATACATACTGTAATATATAAACTATTTTCACATACAGTTCAATCAATGAGAATATTCAACAAGAATACAAATATTTTCAAATCATATGCATAACAAATTAGTTTTGATTGTTCAACAATAATATTCATAAATGAATTTAAAGGAGCTAATGCATTAGTTAGGCTATGTTCTCTTCATATGAAAACTCATTAATTTCAGTTCAGTTCAGATCCATTCAGTTTAGTTCAGATCCATTCAGTCCAATTCAATTCTGCTTAGTTATTTTTTATACTACGTCATGTCCATTCGGCAAATTCATATCGCTTTCATTTAGTTCGATTTAAGAGCACAAAGCCTTATTTACGGTACATCTAGCGAGATTGCATCACTCCTACTTTCTAGATGTAGAGCGAAAAATATCAAATTGGGGATACCAATTAAGGTTCGCAAAGTCTTAGCCTGCAGTCTGATCAAAAATGATTTTGGTGGGACCAGACTACTCATATATGCATCGTTCCGATGAGCCTTACGACGGGTCAGTCGTTTGTTGTCTTTGTTGGAAACTTGACACATATTTTACATGTCTTTCTCTGGGTAAAACCAATTATTAATATTTTTATGTCTATAAGTGTAAACCTATGTTTTAAAAGCCGGAACCGAAGGTTGAGCCGGCCACCCTCCAAAAAATGTTCAACCGGGTCGGACCGGTTCACCCGGATAGAGCCGATATGATGTCATTTTAATATATATATATATATATATATATATATATATATATATATATATATATATATATATATATAATGATCAACAAAATGAATAACTAATAAATAGAACAAATATAGATTTTATGTTTGATTTGCATTATAAAGTGTAAACTCAATGGAAAACTCAAAATATACATAACAATTAACTAGTACCTCTCAATGGAAGGAATTTTAAGGTTTTTTTTTTTTTTAAAAAGCCCTTAATTGAAAAAAAAAAAGCCCCAGGCTCTCACGACTCGACTAGAAGAAAAAAAAAAAGATGTCCTAGACTTTTTTTTCTCTGTGCCTGTATTTTTTATTCTTGGACTATATAAATTAAATATATTTTTTACTTAATACTTTTCTTCCTAAATTCGCACGTGACGGGGTTTAGCTGCAAAAAAAAAAAAAAAAAAAAAAAGGCCCAACCCGGTTTTGGGCTGAGCGGCTTAAGGCCGGTTTTTTAGCCCTATTTGGGCCGTTCCATACCGGTTTAGTGGTCCGACCCGGATTTTAAAACATAGGTGTAAACATATCATGGTCCCATCAACATTGAATATCGCAACAACCACCGTTCAACCACATAGTACTTGAGTACCCTAAATGGTTATTTGATGTTAGGGGGTTCCCCACCGGTATACCTTTACTAAAATTTGACAAGTGTCAATTCTTTAATTCTTCTTTTCCTTCTCTTATATTTTGAGAATCTTAACATTTTAACCTTAACCATAGTTAAAGTCTAGCTTTGACTTTGACAAATTTTAACTAATAATCACTTGCTGCATCAAGTTTGTTGAATTTAACAATTTAATAAATTTTAACCTAATCCAGCTTCATCAAATTTTAACCATAACAAATTTGTTTAAATTCGGATGATTTGAAGAAGATTCACTTGCTGCTATTTATATTAGTGAATCCTACTTGTTATTATGCTTGTGCCAATTTTAAAATGGAGCTAACAAATGAGAAGAGATGTGGTAGATGTTAAGTAGTCGATAGTTGATTTATGGGCAAATTACATATGGAGCCCCTGTTAGATTTCGTAATTACAGATAGGTACCCGTTAGTGGAACAATAACATTCAAATCCAGTTAGATAAAAATCAATTACATATAAGTCCACGAATTTGACTTTTGACGATTTAAAAGCTGGAAAGTTCATTTTTGCCCCTATTCAATTATCAGCTTTTAGAAATTGCCAAATAGCCTTAACTTATCGCTGTCACGTGCATGGCACATGTGGACTTCTATGTAATTAAACCTGAACTTCTATATGATTACATGTAATTGAATTATGACCGTTATTTTTTTAAAAAAAAACTGATCGTTTGGAAGTTAATTGGAGGCTATTTATACACCAAAACTTGCCATTTTATCATTTTATTTCAAAAAATTTCACTATAAGTATATACATATTAATATATATTATGTTGGCCGAGTGTCGAGCACTATGTAGTACATTTTATATATAAGTATTGTTTCTAAAAATCATTTTGTACAATAGCTTTTTCATGTATTTTGTTAAACAAATGTACCTATTAGCATTTGAAAATCCTATTAGTATAGTATGTACTTAATTAAATAACAATAATAAAATAAATATTCTTTTATTGATCGGAGCTTCTGCAATGGACTGTTTGAGACTCGCCATTTAATCGGAGCTCGGTGGAAGCTCGGTGCTTTTTTTATTTTTATTGAGCTTCCGCCATGGAAGCTCCGATCTGGAGCTTCCACGGCGTGGAAGCTCCAAATCGGAGCTTGGAAGCTCTAGATCGGAGCTTCCATGGCGGAAGCTCAATAAAATTAAAAAAAAAAAAAAACAGTTGTGGTGGTGGGGATTGGGGAAGAAGAGTTAAAATTTTAATAATTAAATTGTTTTGAAGAAGTTAATAGTTTAATGGTTTAACATAACTAAGGCATGTTTGGTTTGTTTATAATCTTAAGTTGGTCAACCAAAAATCAACTTTTTGGACCTATATGTAATTGTTCCACTAATGGGGATTCAGATGAGCGAGGAGCCACTAAGAGGGTAGCTCTATGTAATTTTCCCTTGATTTATTGGAATTAAATGGATTCCATTTTGTTCATGACATAGAATAGGCAAGTATATAAGACTATATGAGTTTAGCCTGACAGTGAACTGTGGATATAGCAATTGGCATGGAGTGGATGTATGTTTAAATGGTTTGTTATTGAACTTGTTCGCAAGTCAAGCGTTCTCACCATTGGAGTAATAAGACTTGCGGAGAATTCTAAACTAGCAGAGAAAATGTACGTTTAAACGATTTGTCCGTCATTGAAGCTATTCTCAAGTGTAGCATTCTCACCCTTTTTAATTTTTTTTTTTATCTCTTGCTCTCACTTCTTCTCCAGTTCGGGAAGTTCATGTGCTTTGCTGTTTAGTGTGGCCTTCTTACGACACAAAAAAAAAATTGATGAAGCTGGAAATAAATTCGTTATCCGGATTACCATATCGCTGAATAGTCCCACTCATATAGTACCACGTCAGGAAGGAAGTATATATAAACTAAACTAAAAGACGCAAATATGAATCAACGGCAAGCACGAAGTATAAAACTTGGAGTTTGAACACGTCCTAATGTGATATAACCTCAACAACACTGGAGTTTACATCTTTTTGGAAAATATATGACATGCTTGCTTATCACATTTTTATAACATCCGCAACAGGCTAGGTAACATCACAACAGAAAGGAAAGAAGATGAGGAATGATAGTTTCATCTTCCAAAATGACTAGACAAAAGAATCAGTGCGCTGGATAATGCATCAGCCTGTTTATCTTCCAAGATGCGTCAACTACCCCAAGTTAAACGGATGTTTATCGCCCAACAGTTTGAAGTACTTAATATAATCACTCCCCATATGAGTCATAGTTGCAGATGGCAAGGTGCCCTGGGATGGTTGTGTGTTTGCTGATCCATTTGCAATTTGGGAAGGAAATGACCATGGAAGTCGCTCTACCATCGGTTGAAACCTGGAAAGTGTATTTTGGGTTGGTACTCCATATTGGGGAACATGTGATCTTCCTTGTAAAATTTGAACAGTGGCATTTGATGGTTCTTGAGAGCACTGAATATCCAAAACATCTTGTGTTTTCTTAACATTCCTCTTCACACTTGCTGGTCCCTCTACAATTTAGTAAGGATAAATAACACAAACATAATATCAAATTATAATAACAATACATAAGAATCAGGTATCAAAACTTACTTGAACCTTGGAATTTTGCTTTTCCTTTTGCGCTCTTATCATTCCAGTGACGCTTACGAACATTTGGGACTCCTCTTGTTGTAGCGACAAGAGGATCCCGTACAATATTTTCTATACTGTCTTTTAGCAAATCCACTGATGCACCGGAACCATTTAAATTTATCTTGTCAAACCATGCATCAATTTCCTTTGCAGCATTTTCAATGTGTTTTTTTTAAGTATTTCTCTAGTTTCCAAGTGCGCCTTCCCCCGTGAAGCAAGATTGCGAACTTCGTGCGTAGTATGGATAACAAAGGCCATCTCACACACGTTGTTATTCTCACCTTCATGCTCACTTCTTCGACTTTTGATGTCATATCGCTCACCAAAAGCTCCCGACTTAGCTTCTTTGGTCCATCTCCTTTTGATGTATTTATCAGGTATAAATTGCACCTTTAGAACATCAAGAACTTTTATAGCATGACGACATAAGAGGCCAGAAGTCTCAAATTTATGGCAACTACATTTTACTTCAAAGTTCTTTCCATCATACTCAACAGTTCTGATCTTTGAACCTCCATAAGACTTCACCTTAAAACAAATCAATGACGAATCGGCATATTCAAGTCGTTCTGGTGTCTCAAGACTCATGGTATCTGTTAGTGCACGTTCGAATAACTTGAATGTGTTGTATGTGTACACATCAGCAGCATGTTTCAAGAGAGGGTGAGATACAATAAGTGGATGCTTATTGTGGAAACAAAGGATATCCTTTTCCTTTTCTTTTGTACCCCATCTTTGCTGCACTCTTTCAGAACCATGGACACAGTCAAGTAAAGAAGATGTTCGATTTCCAATTTCCTTCTTCAATGCTGTGTTAGAGCCTTCGCTTCTAGATGTAGCTAAAAGACCAGCACTAAATAATTCATTACTAAAAGCAGGTGCCCATTTATGCCGCAGACGATGCATCACATTGAACCAATTTAGTCCATCAATCTTGTATTTTTCCACCATTTCACTACAAGAATTCTGCTGTAACGGGACGGAAAGGGGCGACGGATAAAATCCGTCGCCCCTGTAGCGACGGATCGCCAAACGGGGCGACGGATTCTATCCGTCGCCCCGTTTGGCGACGGATAAAACTTATCCGTCGCTCTGTAGCGACGGATAAGTTTATCCGTCGCTACAGAGCGTTGACCAAGATTTTAAAAAAAAAAAAAAAAAATTTAGCGACGGATAGATCTATCCGTCGCTATATAGCGACGGATAGATCTATCCGTCGCTATAGCCAAAAAAAACGTTAGCGACGGATAGATCTAGATCTATCCGTCGCTAAAAGCCTAAAAAAAAAACCATATATCTCCTCCACCACCTCCTTTCCTCCACCACTTCTCCTCCATTTCTCCTCTCCTCCTCCTCCCACCACCACCTTTCTCCTTCCACCACCTTTCTCCTCCACCACCACCATCCACCACCACCTCCTCCACCACCATCCTCCACCACCACCTCCTCCACCACCATCCTCCTCCACCACCATCTCCACCACCACCACCTCTCTCCTCCCACCACCATCTCCACCACCACCACCACCACCTCTCTCCTCCCACCACCACCGCACCACCACCATCTCCACCACCGCACCACCACCTCTCTCCTCCCACCACCACCGCACCACCACCATCTCCACCACCTCTCTCCTCCCACCACCACCGCACCACCACCATCTCCACCACCGCACCACCACCACCACCACCTCTCTCCTCCCACCACCACCGCACCACCACCATCTCCACCACCACCACCACCACCTCTCTCCTCCCACCACCACCACCACCATTACTACAACCACCACCACCATTCCACCACCACCATTCCACCACCACTGCCACCACCCCACCACCACTGCCACCACCGCCACCTTTCTCCTCCCACCACCACCGCACTGCATTTAATACAAATTGATATTTAATATAAAAATTAATACAAATTAATACGATATCTGAATACAAATCAATATCTCGTATAATACGAATACAAATTGATATTTAATTAATCCGAATATAAATATAAAATACGGATTTTATTTTTTAAAAAATAGAAATGGGCACGGATAGATCTATCCGTTGCATGCGTGGCGACGGATAGAATCTATCCGTCGCCCCATTATCAATTTTAAAAAAAAATGGTCAATCATCATCCAACTGTCATGAATTGGACGACGGATTGTTATCCGTCACATTAGCTTGGGGCGACGGATTTTCTATCCGTCGCCCGATCCGTCGCCAGAGCTGGGGCGACGGATAGATGGCCTGTAGCGACGGATCTATCCGTCTCTACAGGCCAGATTTTTTGTAGTGTTTCCTTCCATGTGTCTTCAAACTCTTTTTCAGTGTCACAATAATTCATACATTTATTCCACAAATCTTTAAAGTATGAATCATTGTTTAGATTACCAAAATGAGAAGGCGCATTTTGGTTGATATGCCATTGGCATAATCGATGGTGAGACTGAGGAAAAACATTCCCAATGGCTTTCATGGCTGCTTGGCATTGATCAGTGAAAATCATACCTGGTTGCTTATCACCCATAGATTTAAGAAATGTCTTAAACAACCATTCAAATGTTTCTGTTGTTTCATCTGATATAAAAGCAATTCCAAACATCACATTTTCCCTGTGGTGATTTATTCCAACAAAAGGTGCACATATTAAATCATACCTGTTAGTGCGGTAAGTGGTGTTGAAAGTAAGCACATCACCAAAATATGCATAATCAATTAGACAACGAGAATCCCTGAAGAAAAAGTTCATGAGCCTGTTGTCATCATCAATTTCCCAATCCCAATAAAAATCCGACTCATTGTTCGCCTTATCTTTAATGTGTTGAACAAATGCCAAAGAATCCTCATTTTCCATCTTGGTCTTTCGTTTTGTGCGATAAAGACAATCGTATGCATCTCTTGGCAAGAACCCAACATTTTCTTTCCCTTGTGCAACATTCTCGAAGAAGCTGAAAACTCTAGAGACAGGTATTTTACACTTTGTCATTGCTGTTAACACTAACTCTTGCTCCTCCGTCAAGTTGCGAGATGATTTAAATAGGTAAGATTCATCTTGGGCAAACAATGGATGGTTATGTTGTTTTGTGAATATAGTAACTTTCCATGGCCCCCCTTTCCTTCGAGTAATTTTCAGTCTTGCCAAACATTCACACCTAGCCGATGTTTTTCGGTATACCGCAACCTTAGTTTTTGAACGTTTCTCATCCTTTACACCTTCACACGAGCAAAAGAAGAATTTGCCTTTGAAGCAAACCACTTCCATCTTTAAATTTCAGGCCCCTCCCCTTTCTTACGACAAAGCCTTTCATACGAGCATATTTGGAATATAATGCATATGTTGCATGTTCATTTTCAACAATCTGATCAACTTCTAATCTACTCTCCATTTCCTCTAGAGTAAAATGAGCACTTTCTACCTTGTTAGTTGCATGTATCTCATCATCATTTGGAATTGATGACTCCCCAATTAATTCTTCTTCGGAACAATTTTCTTCTCCATGATCATTTTCACAATTTGAATCTGAGAACAACAACAAATTCTATATGATGAATTATATCACTATTTTGTATACAAATAATAACAATGCAGAAGTGGAGAGATTCACACCTGGTAACCCATGTAGACCAGTGGCTAGAGACTTATTTGAACATCCCTCCATTCCATCCATAATACTGGCAATAAGAAAATAAGTTTAATAAATCTCCTAGCAATTTTTGAAGTTATGTAAAGAAGATTAATTAGGGATGAGCTAGAATATGCTTAACATGGACATTACTAGTGATGCTCTACATCATACAACAACACAACATTATTCACTCTACTAGATCAGTAACATTGATCTCCATCATCATCTAATAATTCTGTTCAATCATCTTATAATGACATTTCTACTAGAAACTCCAATTTACCCAATCCAAGTACTATAATCTTGATAAACATAATTACGAAGAAGAGCACCATAAAAAAAAAGTATTAAAAAATATGAGATGAATACTAGTACTTTATATTATGAATATTAACTCTGCAACTTTGTAGATTGAAGTGACGGTGACGACGTTCGGCGTCAATTGCTACTGCCGTGAAGTGTGAAGAGGCGAAATCATATTTGAGCGGGAAGTGGTAAACTTTAGGTCTACTTCTTTTACCTTTTTTTTGTCTTGTGTCGATTCAGCTCCCTTCAACTAATTACTTCTAATTAATTATGACTAACCATGGTTAACATTTCATTGGATTTCAATTAAATATAAAATATAAATAAATTGACACTTGTCAAATTTTAATAAAGGTATACCGGTGGGGAACCCCCTAGCATCAAATAAAACCTCTAAATGAATCAATCAAAATTGAGGTTAATTAATATATATATACAAAACATTAATGAGATTGTGAGGCATGTCGATTGGCAATATTAATATGCATGCTAATCTGTTCAAATATTTGAATTCCCTATACATTTAAATAAAATATAGTCCAATAATAAAATTTAATTCTAGAAAATTCGAGAAAATTTTATTTCAAACTTTCTCGGCAAAGAGCAACACAAAAAAAAAAAAACTTAAAAAAAAAAAGAAGATAACACAAACCTTGAGATACTAATTATTGGTAACATCCTCAAAACTATACAGCATTTTAAAATACATCATTTATCTTGAGTCTCAATTATGTAACACATTAATCTCATGTAAAGCAGCCTACAAGACGTGGGAGATCCTACATATGCATGCAGTGACATAATGCGAAAAAACCCTGATATGTATTTACTAAACTTTATATTCTAACTTAGTCATCATTATATTATCTTCAATTGCGTGCATTATGTTATTTAGTGTTATTTGTCAACAAGATTTACAATCAAATTAGGTCGAACTCAATAAGGAACAAGTGCGAAATTTCCTATATTCTTGAGATCTTAAGAGTTTCTTACTCGAAACGGTTTTATTCTCACTCATTTGTGCCAAAATTGAATAAAGTCATAATAGAGGATGGTCAGAATAATCTCAATATTGGAGAGTTATCTTAGGATGTCGCTGCAATGGTCAGAATAATCTCAATAATCGGTAGTCGTATTTCATAGAAATATTAGAAAAATATTGTCAGTCATTCCAAAACGTAGAAGGCAAGATATAATGCATGCATCTCTTGCTCATCTAGAAATCTATGGAGCTCATGTTGTGTTTTGAAGTTGACCAAGAACATGCACCTATAATTTGATAATTTTGTGTTTTGTCATAAATATTAGCATTTATCATTTTTAAGTTTTATAAATTTTCTAACATCCAGGCGGCTCACATGCTGAGGTTCATAGTATAAAGGAATATGTTGATTGATTGAAGCATGTTGGAGAAGGAGAAATTGGTAATACCAATGTCGAGAAATTATTGTGCTCTGATGACATATTGACCATCTCCAAGGAGACAAGTGTTCGAGATGGTCTGATGCTTGCTAAAAATTAGAGTGTACATATGTTTTTACGATTATCGTACTTCTTTTCAAATGCCAAGCTTATTTATTCTAAAAAATTCTTGATTTTAGGATTTGCATCTTATTATAAAGTAGGCGAAAAATACTATTATCTACGATAATGGTGTAATTAAATATAACTTTACGCTATTCTTCTCAAGTTGTGTGTTTTTTATTTTTCAAGATAAATTTGATGCTTCTTTTTTACAATGGGCTCTATCAATTGGAGTTGGGATGGTTGTAAAATATTACTTCTAACATATTTGACTTGGATGCGGGATCGAAAGAATACAATTTATTTATTTTGTGATTCATAAATGACGGAGGTTAATTCAGTAAAATGCAGAGTCGAAATTTACACTGCGCGAGTTAGTATGGAGTGGTTGCAAAATACCACTCGGGACATATTTGACTTGGGTACGAAATCTCTTTATTTGTGATTCATAAATGGCGGATGTTAATGCCGCAAAATGAGAGTTGAAGTCTACACTGCACGATTGTGATTAGGAAGAATAACCTTGAGTCACGTGTTCCTTTTCTACGAGCACGTATAAGTTATATATTGTTGTCATTGATGAAATGTGCCTAAAGTACATTTCGACTTAGTAAATAAAATTCAGGTGTGTACGTTGATGATGTATACACAAGTTTTACTTACAATTAAATCAGTTATCTCTCTATTAGAAAGAAAGTCTGCCAGCACTATTTACTATCTAGATTATTCCGCAATAATTTCTTTATATATTAAAAAAACAAGGAAAGCATAATTTTTATCATGAATATATTAACAAGAAATAAATTTGAAAAGATTCAATGTGGTTATTTCGTGTAGGTTGGAATAATGATTTAGTTTAAGAGGACTATTTGATGATGATTTTGGTAAATATTAAAAAGAAAATAAAAAGTGCCGAGAAATAAAGAAAAAGACACTGTCAGTTTAGGTGAGCAAGATTGATATTATTCGATCAGTTTATAAATGATTTATCAACCGTATAGTTAGGAACTCCGATTTAAACATTGGTCAAACGAAGTTATAAATTTTGATTGGCACAAGTTTTCTAAAGTGTTTTTTTACAAGCAAACGTTTATGACCTGAAAAAGTAAATTTTGATACTACTAAATATAATAACAATAACTATCCGTTTACATTATTAAACCAATATTTAAGGACTACAAATATTCATTTCTCTCCACATGAATGCCTGATATTAATAAAGAGGTGTGTTGCAAAAAAAAAAAAAAAAAAAATTTACAAAATGTGTGTTTTTTTTTTTGTAAATAATAATTTTGTGTGTGTGGTCATACATACCAAGGTGTTGAACCAACCCGTTAATTATCTTATCTGATTTTTATTTTATTTTGGTTCGAATTTGGGGATACAGTTTTCTTAAAGCATTTATCAGGTAGTACTAATTAATGGGTAGATGATCGATATAAAATATATGTTATCACTCTGTTACATTATGAATGGGTTCGGGTTGGATCCTATCTCTTCGGAAGCATCTCCGTCATGATGAATCGTATTTTACATTTTCTAAAGTTACCATAAAGAAAAGAATCAGTGATATATATAGTATTGGATGAAGAGAGACTAACCACCGACTGCACGACCAACATTGTTTAAAAGAAAGTTTGACTATCTTATTTCATCGATTAGTTAATTTATTTGTCCTTCCCTATTTATTTATTATTAAAAGTAAATCATACCGTGGCATAGCCACGGGTTAGTACTAGTTAGATAAAAAAATGGACTCCTTCTCCCTAACTAATCGCGTTTCTCTTTAATGATAAAGCTTAATATGTAAACGTGCTTCTTCTTTGCTTCTCTTTTCTTGCTTTCTTGGACAATTCCGTTAATGAGTAACATAATTTGTTGCTGTGTTGTTATCTCTAAGACAGACTGTAACAATCACCCACCCACAACTCTTTGTTAATCGTTGAATAGGTGGCTTTGTAAAGTATTAAGTACAAATCTTATAGGTGTCCGCATCGTTAAAAGTTCGTCGAAACGAGATTGTATCATTTCATAAGTTAGCAAATGTATAGTATTTTTTTAAATTTTAGGGGTGAACATCGATATACTGTTTTTTTTTTTTTTTTTTTTTCTTTTTTTTTTTAGCAAAGCCAAACCAAACAGAGAAGCCGGTGATATCATACATCAAAGTCGAGCACTGACGTTTCACATCACACTCACTCGACCACTTTCCCGATACAGTTTAATCACATGTTCAAAAACATCTAATCATAAAGTAAACACTCATGGATTACTTCAAAATGGGGTTTTTCTTGATTTCGATCCTTTTATTGCTTTCATCAACGCCCATTTTGATATCGTCTTCAGAAGAGCTTTCTGAGATTCCCGTCAATTTCCTTAACTATGCCAAGAAAGCTGAAGTCTTTGACTGGATGGTCAGCATTAGGAGGAAAATTCACCAAAATCCTGAATTGGGCTATCAAGAATTTGAGACCAGTAAGCTTATTAGGGATGAATTGGATAAGTTGGGTATTCAGTATAAACATCCAATTGCAGTTACTGGTGTTCTTGCCTTTGTTGGTTCTGGAAAGCCTCCCTTTGTTGCAATAAGGGCAGATATGGATGCACTTTCCTTACAGGTACTTTTTTTCTTGGCACTGTTAATCTTTCTGATGTTGTGGTTTGATGTTCTGAGCTTGACACGATTTTCGTAAAGGGCTGTGTACTGTTTGCTTTCTTAGATTTCCTGTTTGTGTTTGTTATAACTTCAATGTGCAGTGAATGAAGAATGAAGTTTTGTCCTTCAACAAGAAATGTATATTGTACTGTGTATATAAATTTCACTGTAGGGCTGTGTTTCGATTAGTTCAAGATTACAAATTTCTGAGAGAGTACTTTAAGAGGCTATGCGCCTGCACAAAAAAGTTGATTTTGTTTTGGATGGTTCAGAAATAAGAAAGATTCTAAAGTTCAATTTATGGATGGATGGGTTTTTTGATCAAGTTGTTTTTGTAGGAAATGGTGGAGTCAGAGTACAAGAGTAAGAATCCTGGAAAGATGCACGCTTGTGGGCACGACTCACATGTTGCGATGCTTCTTGGTGCTGCCAAGATACTTCAAGAGCATCGGCAACTCTTGAAGGTCTGTTATTTATTTTGATCGCTGATTCATTCATTTTTTGTGCTACCAGTGGTTCTTGAGATGGTCGGTCAGGTTCATAATTTGGTTGCCAATTATAAATATGTGTCAGTCATAGATACTATAAAGCCTTTGGTCACTGTCAGTCTCTTTTCATGCATTTGTCCTTTTGAGTAATGAATTCAATGAGAATATAGCATGGTGATAAAGTTGCATGAACAGCAATTATATGGTTAGTATGATTCATCATTATTGGCCTAGTGAACTAGGATCCAAAGTCAGTGTATCTGGCCATTGGAATCTAAAGTGCATTTATTGGAGCCTTCAACTAGTAGTCTAGCACCATTCACCATTTGAGCCAGTCTCCTGGGCAAAAATGAGTAGCAGCTAAGTAGATGTATCAACTGCACTGTATGTGCACAACTCTGTTGAAGTAACAAATAAAAAATTTGCTGTTACAGCTACGCGATTTTTCACTACCATGAATTTAGCTGACTATCCTGGCTTCACAGATGAAGATTTTTAATGCTTGCATTGAAATTTTAAAATCTTGTGCTTGTTTCCCATTAAACCAAATAGTAAAGGAGATTGCTAGTTTGGATGTCCTTGAATTACTTTAAAATGTTGTTTACTTGCAAAACTTTGCATTTGTGTTTTGAACTGTTATCTCTGTATTAAAATGAAACCAGGGTGTAAGCTGCTCAGGATACATGTATTATTTAAAACAGAAGACACCATTCTTACATTAATTAGTTAGTTCTCACTTCTGACTATTACTGGGTGTTATAGGGAACTGTTGTACTGGTCTTCCAACCAGCAGAGGAAGGAGGTGGAGGGGCAAAGAAGATGGTAGAAGCGGGAGCACTCGATAATGTTGAAGCCATATTTGGCATCCATTCCAACACTGCAGTGCCACCAGGCATAATTTCATCACGTTCTGGTCCTCTTTTGGCTGGGAGTGGCTTTTTTGAAGCTGTCATAAGCGGAAAAGGGGGACATGCTGCCATTCCTCAGCAGTCAATAGATCCCATATTGGCTGCATCAAACGTGATTGTCAGCTTACAACATCTTGTTTCTCGTGAAGCTGATCCTCTTGACTCTCAGGTGTCTTAATCTTTGTCCTTATGCGTGTTATATTTCTTAACTAATGGTTAAAGATTTGCTGTTAATGGGTTTCTATACAAAACTAATCGGGTTAAGGTTTCGTACTTAATGTACGTAGGGAAGGCTGTCTGGTACTTGTTTACTTCTAATTTATTCATAGTGATGGTGATAAAAAAAAAAGAAGAAAGCAAAGAAAAATCCATTGTAAATTGACTGTTTTTTAAACAAGCATGTTTATAATTGCATTTTGACCTTGCACCCCAATTGTATGCATCATGTAAAATGCACTGTAAATTTAGAACTCTCAGATTACAGTGATGTTTACCACTTACCAGCATGGTCCCTCTAATGATTGTAGATTGCTAGCCAAGTAGAAATCCTTTTATGGATAAACTTTTATGTTCTATTTGTGTAAACGGTATAAAGTCCAGGTTAAGAAAATTATTACCCATTAGTATTATATTTCGCCATTAATTCTCGTAGTCAGTTCCGTGTTTTTTTGGGGAGATATATCATAGTCAGTTAGTTGCTAACAATTTATAGTAAGACTAAGTCTTTCATGTCAATTTCTAGATTGGTTGATATGTCACATCATTTCCTTGCTAGAATCTACCTGGTGATTTTCCCAAGGGATTTTTATTTACTTTTGTGCAAGCATCATAAAGCATATGCATTTACTTCGATAGAATTAGCTTTCCTCTTATTATATCCGTCTAAGTTCCTCCTATGAGAAAATGAATTATTGTGGTTCTTATAACACGTAATATTTCATGCGACAGGTAGTTACAGTGGCTAAGTTCCAGGGAGGTGGTGCATTTAACGTTATTCCAGATTCAGTTACGATTGGTGGCACTTTCCGAGCCTTCTCAATGGAGAGCTTACTTCAGCTTAAAAAAAGAATTGACGAGGTAAAGTTAGTCTGGCCATCTGTTTTTCTAGTGTATGATAAACTAGCTGGTTCTGTTTATCCTTGTATATCTAAGCCTGGTTAATGGCATTTTATACAAAATTTATTATAGAAAGTATCTGAAAAGTACAATGACCTCATATATCGGAAAAGGACGCAACTGTCTTTTGCTGCCAACCAAGTATTTGCCACAATTTGTATAATACTATTATACTATCTCTACTGTTCTAAATATGCAGCAGTAGATTGCGTATCAATAATATAGATAGGGAGTTAAAAGTTGAAATGCAAACTGCCAAACAAGCTAATTCAATTGTCCACAGGTTATTGTAGGACAAGCTGCTGTGCAGAGGTGCAATGCTACTGTTACTTTTGAGTCTGAAGACAAGCCGTTATTCCCTCCTACCGTAAATGATGAGAAATTGCATGGACTCGTTTACAGAGTTGTGGGTGATATGCTACATAGCACTGCAGTTAAAGATATGCAGCCATTAATGGGATCCGAAGATTTCTCATTTTATCAGGAGAAGATTCCTGGTTACTTCTTTTTCCTCGGAATGCAGGATGAGACTATCAAACCTCCTGTAGGAGCGCACTCACCCTATTTTAGAATCAATGAAGATGGACTTCCTTTTGGGGCTGCGCTTCACGCGTCATTGGTGGTCAGATACCTTCTTGAGAGCCAGAATGGAGCCCCTTTGCATAATGGAAACCATCACGATGAACTTTGAGGCGTTATAAGTCTATGCTTGTGAATATTTTCTGAAACTGAACCAAAATAAGCAAATGCTAGACATACAAAATCTGATTAATTTTCTGGCCTTTCCCAGAATCTCCTGAACTGTAAATTGTACCTGATGTATTCTGGTTATTGACGAATTATATTTTGCCCTTAAATAGGTTTGAGGATTTTATGCATCTTTTACAATTTTTGCTGTGATTATAGAATTTTTAATAGGCCCAAGCTGGATCGATCTGTCGCTTGATTTTCAGCAGTTCATCATCTACTCCCTCGTTTCTGGACTAAGGCTCTGTTCTCTTCGTCTGCAAACTCATTCAGTTAGTTCAGATCCATTCAGTTCTGCTTAGTTATATTTTATATTATAATTCAGTTCAATTTCATTCAGTTCAGTTTAGTTCAGACGAAGAGAACAGAGCATAAATCTCACATTTACTGTTCGACATGGAGCTTAAAGTATAGTGTAGAATATACAAATGATAAAGTGCAGATGAGTACAACACTTGTCAAAATTAAAATAGATACAGATGAAACATGTAACATTTGGTTGGGTACGAAATGCTAGTAATTTTTATTCTTCAAGCTTTTAAAAGCAGAAATCCTATAGGCTATAACGCAGCATATGTCTGGATTTTTACGAGTTGTATTAATTCAGTCCAAAATACTACCCAAAACAGAGGGAAGAACATAAATAGTAGTAATAACTGTAGTAATTTAGTAAGGCCATAATACATGCATATGGCTAAAGAATGTGACAAAATTTATATTGGTTGACTAGCTTCTGCAACTTGAACAACAATACATCATAGTTTCCATATATCACTTGCTATGAAACAGCTCATTACATTAACATCAAATATCAATACTGTAACATAAACATGAATCTGGCTTCTAGCTCGGGAGTCGGACAACAATTGATTAGATGGGGTGCTCTCTCTATGTATGTCGAATTATCAGTCTGAAAATCCAGATTTCATTATCGAGAAGATAACTCCACTCAATATCCAAAATACTCAGTCGAATGTTCTAAGAAATGCTCCACAGCACTCGGAGCAAACTTCCTCGCGAACAGGAAGCAAAGATTAGTGGGTTGGTGGTTATATAAACATTCACTCTCAGACATCTTCTTGAAAAACTCAACGGACACATCATTTTTCCCGAACGTTGCTGGATGGGCTCCACCTCTTGACCAGTCGACCCATGTCAGACTTCTGTTAGCCAGTAGCTGGGGAGATTCAATAGTCAACATGGTCGGAAAATAATGCTCGTCAACATAGCAGGCAGGTCGACAGAACTGCTCAAACTTAGGGTAATACTTGGTATCTTGAATGACATCCACTGCTAGCTTTCTGTTAATTTCAAACCACTGGGAACCTTTGCGCCATTCTGTAAGGTTGACTTCTGGCGTCATGTTCTCATCATAACGTCCTCTTCCATAAGGACCGGGTTCATCAAAGGCACCAATAAAACTGTAACGGGATCTTGATAGGTAACGGTAAATAATGCTGAAGTTATGGATAGGAATGCATGCTTCTGATACAAGGACAAACCATTCGTTGGAGAGATCAAGAAGTGCATTAGCAAGAAGCCGCCTTTCGGCATCACACATACTCATCCTTCCCCATTCAGCAATCTTCAAATAAGGAACCAAATAAAGAAAAGAACAAGGAGCAAAAGGATACAACATTCATGAGTATCGAAATAGGATTTGACATGCATTAAAATACAGCTAATAAAAGTGCACGGCTTCCATACATACCAAGAATCAAGCATATATAAGTTTACGTAAGAAGACGTAACTACCTGGAATAGAAAGTATGAGTTCTCGTGAAAGACAAAAATGGCGGGTAAGCTAACATGACAACAAAACCACCTTTATATACTAGACGGCACTAAACTTTATATACTAAATGACACTAAACTAAGTCAATCTTCATACAAATCAAATTTGCTCATCATATCATGATTAAGTGAGTAATGAACAAATTTTCTACACGTGGTTAATATCGTTGAGTAAGACAATGTTATGAACTAACTCTAAATAGCGTACAAGGTACAACAGACCCTCTTGCCTTGTCCTGGTCTGCAGATCAGGTAAAATACTAGATGAATTTTCAATTTCCAGAATAGGGAACCTCAGTTTTTCAAATCTCTTCGAACAAGTAGAAGAATCAAGAAAAACTTACCATAAAGTAGATATTACGACATTAACACAATCACATATCATAAAAGTATGTCCACTGCCATGAAATTCCCTATCTGTTTTACTTGTTGCAAGTCCTTTTCCTTAATACTCGGAAGAAGAATCAGATCATAACATTATGATAGCCTAATTTTATCCCATCAACATACATGTGATCGGAACAAATAACATCCCAACAACTGAAATAATTCCCATACAAAGCACAAAGAACAAATACAACAAAGCAATGCTTTCAGTCTTCATAAAAAGCAAAAAGTATACCTGGCTTGGGATTTGCCTGCCATAGAAAGCTGATGAAGTAGGAAAATCTGGTTGATAGGATGGCAAGGAGTGAACATAGATTGAATAAAGCTTCTCGCTTCCATTGAAAAACTTTTCCCACAGCGGTGCCATAGGCAGAGGTCCCCTAGTCAAGAACATGAATGCAATCTTAGGTGTCCTCTTGAAAGGATACTCTTTGATTTTGGGCTCAAACGATGCCCTCCAAAACAGCTCACTGTCATTCATACTGTGAGAAAGGCTCGATGGGGGTCTAATCCAATTCAGGATAGTATTCGGTGCTTGAACGCATATTTGAATTCTCGACTGAATATCCGGAACAACATTCTGCACCTTAAAGTTCCGGCTAGTGTACATACTGGCAAAAGAAAAAACTATGGCTAACCCCAACAAAAGCAGCAGAAACTGAAGTAACCTGAGAGGCATAGGCTTGTTCGATTGGTGCATCGCCCTTAAAGAACCATCTTTTCCATCCTCTAATGAACTAAAACTCCCTACTCTCGACTGCATCTCCAATTAACAAAATCAACCCAACTCCAGAAACAAAGAAAGATCTCTAAAACCCAATTCTTTCTAGTTTCTCATCAACAGCACAATACCACACATACACATATAGGAGACAAGCTCAACAACAGATCACCTCACTGCACAGGATATGATTCAACAAAACAGCAACATAAGTAGAATAATCAGTCCTTAAAATTGTCGAAAATGTACAAAACTGTCACATGGGTTTTCACGAAAAGCCAGTAAAGCAACAACCTTTACAACAACAAAAGTGAGAAAAGTAAAAAAAAAACTTACCAAATGGGAAAAAAAATCTGATTGGACAAGGTACTAAAATTGAGTGTCAATGTATCATGAAATTGTATGTGAGCTTGTGAGCTTGCTTACATACATTCCATGGGCATGACAGAAATGGAAAGAAGAAGAAGAGAAGGCAAGTGAAGCGAGTGTTTTGGTTATAATCTGACAAGGTGAGGGAGAGTGCAATAAATACGAATCAGATCAAATTTATGGTTGATCAGTAAATGAAAGAAACGTTTGGATTTGAACAAGAAAAGAAACTGATTTGTCTCTCTCACACAAATTTGGGGTGCTTTAATTTCTGCCCGAAACGTCGAAAACAGTGCTTATTCCATGAAAGAAATCAGAGTGGTAAGTCCGAAAGATTGGCAGAGACAACTCCAATTCAGCCTCTGAGAGTGTATGTGTGAGTGGTAGGTTCAAGAACTAGGCCAAATCATTTCTCGTGTGTTTTTGTCTTTGTTCTTTTTGGGGTTTGAACAAATTTCTTCTTACGCTACCTACAATCCTACATGTATATTTGTCCCTTCATTTATATGTCTTTCATAGTACAATGTACTAGTAACATGAACAAATCTAATTAATGGGACTTACTATTATATGGATTGACCTTTTTTAAACTTATTTTGAAACAAATTGATTGTAAATTACACCATAAAAACTATAACAATTTTGTTTGATGGAAGCGCATTAATTTTAGTTTCCTAAAGAAGTAGATAGTTTTTGTTAAGGAGAAATGTAGAGAGTATTTATTAAGATGTAAGGAGGAATATATGTAAATGAACTAAGAAAACTAAAGTGAACATGCATTGGAAAAACATACGGAGACAACAAGATTAGTTTGTCCATGTAATGACTAGTTAAAATTCGACGTACCTGATCATCAGTAAATATACTAACCTAAGTATTCTAGCTACTTAACGGCGTCTGAAGTGAATGGTCGTTTATCGCCGTGTGCTAGTCCTACATAGTTTTCCAAACCATATACAATCCTATATAATTTCGCAAATCATATGCAATACTTCATGTTACGGTCGAGAACAATAACGACTTTATCCTCATATTCCAATTCTAATGAAGACTCAGTTTAATGAACACCTTTCAAAGTCTAATACACCGTATGCGTCCCATGTATACTAAACTGAATGTTACATGATGCTCATATGAATTTTTAGATAATGTATTAAGTGTTTGTCACAGTTAAAGATGTAAGTTAAAATAAACAAGGAATAATATAATATAATATGTTTCACTTGAGCAATCAACACAGTCCATTACAATGAAATTTACTCGACGTGAATAATTCTACCAACACCGAAAACTCAACCAATCCTATATATGCAAAATGAATGCTCCCCCAAAGATCAATTATATACAACAGGCATAGTGTAGTACGAATCTTCCACAACTTAGTTCTGGTAACAAGATGATGGAACCAAACAAATAGGAAATAAAAAAACCAAATGCAAAGATAGAAACATAAAATCTAGCACGATCACGTAGTAGACAAAGCTAATCACGACGGAACAAACTGTAATTTGGGGGGCTACTACAGGCCACACAATCACCTCGAGTTCTGCAGATCACTCGTCGTACCATTAAAGTACTCAATCGTTGTACCATTAACGTACTCTTTCAGCATAGCCAAAGGAAAAGGTAAGATTTTTCAAAAAAATAGAAAAGTTAAAGTTTTTGTGGTTTTTGCGGTTTTTGGGTTTAGCGGTCTGACCGGCCGGGTTTCTTAAAAAACCGCCGAGACACACATTTTCTTATTACGCTTTTAATAGATTATGTTATGATTTTAAGTTGTTAGCATTCAAAGTTTTAGTTACAGTTTTAACGTATTTTCTTAATGTTTTAAGAGATGATGTGATGGTTTTTAATGCGTGTATTGTATGTTTCAATCATAATTTTAACCTCTTTTGTTAATTTTTAAGAGAGGTGTGATGGTTTAAGGAGCTACATGATAGGTTTTTAAGATGGTTTGTTATAGTTTTAAATCACAACTAATATCATTAAATCACTATTAATCAAGTTTAAAAGTTTCAGAGATGCCATTAAAACATCAATAAACAAGTTTAAAATAAAACTACTTGAAACACCTGTCATTACAATACTGAAACATTCAGTCATCCAAATGTTTTAAAACACCTATTCTCATAGGAATTGTTTTACAATACACGTTCATTCGGTGTTTTTGATGCAGATGCAAACTGACTTGTTAAAATAGGCTTTTTTTTTTTTTTTTTTTCGCGTAAACTTGTTGGTGAACTTAATTTGGCTTCATGCCTTTTGTTGTTTGTGCTTGTTGCTCAATACTGCAATGTCACATTTGAGAGACCTATCATCAACTCGATGTCATCATCATCACCTGCTTAAAACATTCATTAACTGGGTTAAGACCATAATAACTCTCATTAAAACTATTACACTGGTGTTTGAAACAAAAAAGGAACATGCAAAACAAGCTAAAATAGTAACATTGATGTTTAAAACCATATTAATGCCTCTTAAAATTATGACAATGTCTCTTAAAACTATAACAAAGAAGGAATATGCAACACAAGCTAAAAACAATAAAATTGATGCTTAAAACCATAGCAGTGCTTTGTAAAACTATAACTGTTGGTCCAGATAACGGCAAAGTAAAATACTAGGGGGGGGGGGTGAATAGTCTTTTAAAAACTTTTGTCGATAAGCACAGTTTCTCAGATATCTGATACTTAATTTCAGAGAGCGGAAGACTTCTGAGATAAGTGCACGTGTTCAGCAAGATAAGTGTAAGTACTTTGCAATATAAGTAAAACAAGTAATAAACTGCAGAAAGTAAATAACACACGTCTTTTTATAGTGGTATCTGAAGGTGGCGTAATCCTTCAACTAATCCACTTCGGTCTTTCTCAGACCTAGAATCCACTAAGATAAATGAGGTAACCTTACAGATATCTTTTCTTAGATTCCTAAAAGCACTAGGTTCCCAACTAAGTGTTTCCCCTGAGTTATTCCCCGGCTTCCACAGCCAAGTACTTCCTGTACTCAGAAACCTTTTTGAGCTATTCCTTAGCTTCCCAAGCTAAGTACTTCCTGTGCTCAACAACCTTGGAGTTATTCCTTAGTTTCTCAAACTAAGTACTTCCTGTACTCCACGCCGTATATGGTGTTGGTTTTAGGTTTGTTTGTCAGTTGAGCTTCTTTAATAACTTGTTCAGTTATTCAGATAGCTCTGTGAATCAAGTATACTTAATACACTTTGCAATGTATGGTATCTTGTTCTCTACTGACCCAAGTCTATGGTAAGTGTTCAAGAGAATGAAACTTAGATATGAAATCTTAGTTCAACTCTTTCACAGATAACAATGCTCGTTAAGGATCAGGACACTTAGAACTTTTGTGCTACTTAGAATCAAGAGTTTTGGTCGCAACAGAAAGCTTGAAGGTATGTAGTTTGCTTGAGAGCGCTTTGTTGAGGGTGTAACTCCCCAATCACTTAGATTTATTTGACTCTTCCAAATGGTGCCAAGGTAAGAGGCTCCTTGCTAGTTGAGGACCGAAGCGTAAGAACCAGCTGCCGACTACTCCGGTAAGGACCTGCACACTTGAGTGTGGGGGGGGGGATTAGTGCCCGGTTTGCTAAGTGTCAAACCGGGATGAGACTTTACTCGAGAGTGACTGAGGATCACCAGATAATGCTCGTGATGTGACTAGCGAGAAGACTTGTTCGAAGTGACTTACTTGAAGTGTCTTGCTTGTTGGGATATGTGCCTTATTTATAGGCTACCATTGAAATGGAAGGCCTTGCTAGGATTGCGCCATGTGTACGGCTAGGATTGAGCCACCAATGCTAAGATGAGGCCCATAGCCCAATAATGAAGCTTTAGCCCATGCCATCTTGGGCTTTAGGGGTAGTTTGGTCATTATTGGGAGAGTTTTTGAGGATGTGATGAGTCCGCAAGATCCAGTTCGGAGAGGTTGGTGGGATGCTGATCCGGACGATGCGGTGTCGGTGAGGAAGTTCTCCTGCCTGTCCAACTCTTCCGATTCGGAGCTCCTGGGTTCGGACATCTCACTCTTTGGTGCCCACTTGCTTGGTATCTTTATGAGATGGTCATGCTGGATCCGAGTTGACATCCGTATCGGAATCCTTGGGTCGGAGAAGGTACTGACTTGGCACTATGCTCCTTTCCCAGGGAGGCTCGGACCAAGGTGGGTCGGACCCATGGTTCCGGGTCGGGCCTTGCAGGTCCAAATCCTTTGTCCCTTTCTTTTAGGGTGGGTCGGACCATGGATGGTCTGTCCGGATCGGACCATTGGCTCGGACTAAAGTGCCTCGGATCATTTGGATGACTTAGGACGCCTTAGGATTCGTTCCTAGGTCCTTTATGACGGATTGGACATATTTCCGTATCAACATATGTCCCCCTAGTTTCCAAGTATCTTAGTAGAAAATAGTTGTGGAACTATTGGTTTGGGAAGCTGTTTTGAGGGAAAGAATCCGTTCTTCAGTCCAATCCGTTTCGATCTCGTTGAAAAAAGATGCACTCCGTACTTCGTATGGCCATTGACTTAGTCTCTCTCCCCCCCCCCTTTTTTCTTTTTCTAAAACATCGTTGCCATCCGAGGGAGTAGGTCCGAAGGGCAACGAAGTGAAGAAAAAAGAAAAAAAGGGTATTTGTAATGGAGACTAAGTTTAGGCTCCGAACATCGGTAGAGTACCTTTGATGAGCTACGGTGGCGGACCGTAGGTGGGTGTCCCGTCCGAATCAACCTCTGTGGTCGCGGGAGGGTCCGAAGGGTAGTCGCTCGAGTATACGAGGTTCCTTGTGTGGAGAAAGTATATGGGACTGGTAAGCCGCTAGGCGTCCGAGAAGATGATACTCCGGAGCTCTCGTGTTGTCGGCCTTAGAGAGGGAGAGTTGTTGTATTCATCTATCCAAGAGGTAAATTTTTTGTACCCATTCGTCATTTCACTTGGTATAATTGTACTATACCGTTGGATGGTTTTTGATCGACGGTGGAGATTAAATCCGAAAAATCGCGACGGTTGGAGTTCCCAATATGGCCCTCTATAAATAGAGGGGTTTGCCGGTTCACTTCTCATCGTTTAGAGAGATAATTTTTGCATTCCGAGTACATCCGAAGCAACTACCAGCAATCCGAAGCGAGCAAGGAGTGGTTCGAAGCGCGTGATCCTGTGCAGAGTCAAGTCACTTCTTTCTAATCATCCGAGTCCAAGTAAGTTTACTTGTCTCGTCTTATGATTAAATTATCTCTGTTGTCTTTCATCTTCAATTTACTCGGATGTATGCTTATAATGTGTAGTATAGTTGATAACCAATACGTACTTGATGTTGACTAACACCGAATAAGTGTAGTACTGACTCTGAACTAACTGTGCCGAGTAAGCTGCTAGTTTTGGCTTTGAGCTGGCCACTTTAATATACATAAACGACCTCTCGGACTGCCATCTTAAAGTTTACGATATTGCTTTCTCCTTTCCCTAGGATGTCCGAGAGTGATAGCCAAAATCGATCCGAGGCTGAGGGATATGACTCCAAGGCGATATCCTTAAGCGATAGCTCCGAGGAGATTGAGATCATGGATGATGACGTACTGGAGGTGGAGCAAGCGTCCCATCCGAGTCGGGAAGAGCCCGAGGTAAGTTCCTTACTTCGGTTAGTTGTTCCAGATTCTGGTCCTCCGAGGCGTCCGGATTACCTGCGAGTGTCGCATGTGCAGGTTATTGTAGCGGCTCAAGAGACAAGCTCGCGAGTTATAGGAACTCGTCGCCCGTCGAGCCGAGAATCCGAACTTCCGGTAGAGATCCGAACTTTAATTCGCACCCCAGGTTATAACTTTAGGAGTAATCCTAATCGAGTCCCGTTCGTTCCGGATCCGCAGGCGCCAACTATCGAGGAAGTGCATGATACTTCGGAAGCGCCTCCCAATTTGAGCATCTTCGAAGAGGGTGAGGAGGATCGTGTGCAAGTTGCTGCGCCTATTAGGACTGTTGTAGAGTTAGCGTCCTCATCCGAGGAAGATGAGGCAGAAGAAGGTGTGCAGGGCGAAGATTCTGGTTCCGAGGAGGAAAAGGTGCAGAGCCATCCGCTAATGTGCTCCGTGTGGAAGCTTCTGGGCAAGCGGGGCCGAGTCGGCAGGTGGCTGAGGAAGAGCGTCTGGAGAGGCTAAAGAAGGGCGAGGACGTTTTCCAAGTGAAGTTCCCTCGGTCGAGAGACCAAGTCACTCACCCCGATCCGGAGGTCGAGTTGAATGAAGATGGTACTCTGCCTACTTGTGCCTCAACCATCCGAGCCGATGAAGTAGATGAGCTCCGGAGAAGATATGAGATCCCGGATTGTGTGGAGATTCTCATCCCGGACGAATCTCATGCGTTTTATAATCCGCCTCCGGGCTACATGTCGGTCTATGAGATAAGTCTCCATTGCGGGTGGCGACTACGATCATCCGAAGTTTCGAGATTTTGAACAGCATGGGTTTGAGTCCGCACCAGATCATCCCCAACTCCCTCGGAAATTTGATGTGCTTCGGAGTGCTATGTAAATATAAAGGCATCCCGCTCACCTTCGACAATTTCCGTAAATTGTTTAACATTAGTGTAAGTAGTAGGAACACTTGGTTCTATACATTCGTATGTCGCCAGGCATACACATTCTTTGTTGATCCCTTGTCCTCGTTGGGAATCCAATGGTTCAAGAGATACATTTTTGTCCGTCCAGCTCTGAAGCCCGGGCAATCCGAAGCGGAGAGGCCCACGTGGCATTTTGAGAAGAAGTTCTTCCGGGGCACTCTGCCAGATTGGAAGCCACCGGCTCGGAACATCCCCTTGTGGATGCAAGCGTTCCATCGTAGTCAGGAGCCGGAGAAGTACTTCTTCCGAGGTCTGATATGTCAGCCTCTGCCTTTCTTGGCCGGCTTGTCCGAGCCAAGTTTTTGCGATAATATGGAGGATTTGAGTAAGCGATTTCTCTCTACCTCTGGTTGGTTGTCCGAGTCGGTTGTCTGTCTGTCGAATATATGATTATCAATTGTAGATTATTTTGTATCTTGCAACTTATTGTGATTCGGATGTCCAGCTTTCTGGTTCGAGTATACGATGTCGACCATGCGGGAGATGAAGCGTCAATAGAACGCTGCGCAGCGGAAGGAGTTGGCAGAGGGTTCTCGGACCCAGATTATCAAGACCTCCACCGTTCTTCCGATGAACGAGCCCAGAAATGTTGCTGTGTTCCGTGTGGAGGAGTCTCGGAGGGCTGCTGCGGGTGAAGAGGCCCAGACTATCCCTACCCCAGACAAGGGTAAGGTGGTCGGAACTAAGGGCTCGAAGAAGCCTCTGAGATCCGTGTCGCGAGATCCTCCCGCAAGCGGATCGAGCGCTGCAGCTCCAAAAAAGCGCTCCTCCGAAGGTCCGAATCCTCCCTCCAAGAAGGGCAAAGGAAAGGTGGGCGAGGCTCCTGAGCTGGAGTCAGATGCTGAAGTTGCTCGGTTGGTTGTTGCTTCGAAGCTAGAGCGGATTGCGGAGTTAACTGCTGCTCAGCGCAAAGTGAGTTTAAGCTTTCCGTCGGTTTCACATCTTTCTGTGATTCGGAGGTATCTAACGCTTCCGATGTTCCGTTTTTGTTTTCAGCTTGCTGCTGCTGTTGAAGCATGCTCCTTGGTGGTCGCCGAGGCTACCTCGAAGAAGATCTAGCTGTGAAATTGCCGGCAATTGAAGCGCCCCACGACAAGATTTCTGAGCGCTGAAGGCCAAGGCCATAGCTGCGAAACAAGAGGCCGAGTCGGAGACGGCCAAGATAAAAAGTGCCATTCGATCTTTGGAGGCTGATTTGAAAGTGAACCAAGATAGTTTGGACGATTTCGTGGCCGTCTCTCGGACTTTCAAGGATAAGATGCTGAAAGAGCTTCGGGGAGTCCGGACAAGGGCTGTCCAAGATTTCCTTGATTCGGACTCCTACAAGTTCTTGCTCGAGTCAAAGTATGATGAGGCCCGTCAAGATGGGTTTGATACAGCTGTGGAGCAGTGCCAGAGGAAGGGTTGGATACCGGATGATTGTAACTTGGAGGCTGAGGGGGTATCCGCCTTTAAAAATGGAGATGGCTCGGACTTCGCTCCGGAGGGTGTTTTGGACGAAGATTTGCTCAAATGTGAATTTGTGGAGCTGGTTTGCGACGAGTCGGAGGGCAAGAAGTACAACCACGGTGGTCCGTATCTCCCATCCTTCATCCCTCGGGTGCTCATGTCTAGTGTTTTCGTTCCTTTGGAGGACCACTTGGAGCACAACCGAGACTGGCTGACTTTGCCCGGGCCTGTCCAAGGCTTTGATCACGACCTCGACCTGATGGAGGAGTGTCCGCCCTTCCTGAAAGAGGTTGAAGCTCGGAGAGCACGAAGGATAGCCCAATAGCAAGGTCAAGCGCCTCCGGAGAAGGATACGGGCGGCCCCTCTCAGTCTCAACCTAGTTCGTCCGAGCGGCGAAGGCAGTGAAGACAGGGTATGCCCCGGGTTTTTTGTAATAGGGTGCCTCCGGGCCAAAAAGCAGTGTTGTCGATTTTGCCCAGCATCTTTTGTTGTACAAACATACTTATCTTTGATGAATGTTGTTGGTTCGGGCCCTTTGATGGCTCGGAACTATTTTTTGCCAATGAAACACTAATGTTGCTGTTTACATTTTTGCCCATTTAACTTCGTACTTGCGTAGAAATTCGTCAATTCTCGTAGACTCGGATAGTGGTTCGGCCCCTTGAGATCCGTACCGCCAAGACCTTAATCTTCCTGATGCAAATTCTCCTCATGGTCTTGGGGACGATCAACTGCGTTAGCCCATCCGAATCGGAAGCTATAATAGAAATAAAACGGCTCACGAATTGGTTCGGAGCCACGTCTTGGAGTGGCCAGGCCTGCGAGAGAAAAATAATCGCCTCGTATCGTGATAAGTTAAGACGATTCGGACGTTGACTTGGTGTGTCTTTCCGAGTCATGCAGGCTTGTGAGATAGTGAAAAGATGATCAGCATTAAGTACAGGGTGACTCTATACGAATCACAGTTGCTTCGGATGTTGTTATGTTAGCCCCGAGCTTCGTACGTCCGAGTGAGTAGCATAGTCGGTATGCTCGACCGTGTGGGCGGATTGTTGGGTTGGGCCAAAGGAAGCCGAAGAGCCAGGCCCATGTTCGGCCCAAGCCCATTTCCGGTGAATATGGGGCACGTGTCCGCTTTTAATTGGTCTTCTCTTTCTATATATACTCCTGCTTTGTACGGCTTTTCATTAAGACATCTCGCCCTTTTATAGTAATCAAAGGTCCGGAGCTCGAGCCCGAGTGGCTGGTGAGCATGTTTATGCCATCACTCTCGCCCGTGATCTCATCCCAAGGGTTTCTCCGATGATTCGGAAGTCTACCCGGGCTAGTTCTTCGGTGAGAGTCGTGGAAATTAGTTTGCTCGGAAAGCCAGCTTCGGATCTTCGAGGATACGGTCCGTATCGAGTGAGGCCTGAAATTTTTGCTCATCAATTCCTCTGATCGTCAGGCTAATCTTCTTTCTCCGGGGATGTGGTCTATATTCGTGACTTTTAGCCCCGAAGAGGTAGATTAGCTGGATGGTTCGGGGATCTTCACATAGTTGGTTTTGAATCTCAATGCACCCGAGGCATTCCACTCTGGTTATGTGCCCGGGGGGCGACAAGTCGGCAGAATTGGTTTGATAGAATCCCTTCCAGTATTTCGTGGTTCGGTCGTAAGAAATCGCCCGAAATGTTGGAAGGCTTTCTACCAATCCTGTTGTGTCTAGTTGCTCGTTTCTCGGATGGAGGGGGACGTATCACTTTGAGTAGGTCTATTAGCTCGTCCTTGAGGATGTGTATCCGAGCGGTTTGGTTTTGTTGGTGACTGCATTTCCATGATTGAAGGCTCGAGGGAGCTATTTGCAATTTTGGAAGGGGTCCCCAACAATGCTGAGCTTGTTTGGAGTCGGATCATTGAGGACCTTCGGAAGTAACCTTTTTGGTGACTCATTTGTCTTGCACCTAAGGTCTTTCGTCCGAGCAGCTTGGTTTTGTTTGTCGTGTTCCGAATTGAAGGCTCGAGGGAGCGACTTACAATTCTGGAACGGAGTCCCTGACAATGCCGGTCTTGTTGGGACTCGGACCAACGGGAGCCTCCGGAGTGACTTGTGTTGATCCGACAATCCGGGTTGGTCGCTTTCCAAATACGCTGAATCTGGGGTGTGTTCATAGTATTTGGTATGATGCGATCCGGATGGTCAGCGTGCTTTGGAGCTTTCTGTCATTCAGAAGTGATGAAGTATCCTTTCTGGAAGCCATGAATGGCCTACGTTACATCGTTCGGCTGCTGTTAGACTTTGGATCGTCCGAAGGGGCTTCAAAACCTTTGTCAGTAAGCAATCAAAGTTCGGATGGTAGGGTTCCTTCTTCCTTCGGAGCGCCTACATATGCAGCTGACAGTGTTCGGATGGGGTTTGGTTTGGTAGCTCAGGGTTAACTAGGAAGCTTCGCTGTAATAGTAGAAAAGAGATAGAGTAGGAGCTTGTTTTTGTAAGCTTGATTAGGGCTCTTCGGACCCTGACTTTGTAACTCTGTACTTGTTGTAATAAAAGCGTTTTTGCCTTTGTCAAGGTTGGACACTGTTTGATTGTGCTAATCCGATCCAGATCAATGTATGATCTAGGTTCGGATCAAGTAGTTAAATATCTTCACGGCCCGTTCGAATCATGAGATTCGGAGGACATGATTGTCAACAATGTTTATGAAATCACAGTTGTATTGATTTGACGGAAATCGGATTACAACTTGAGGGCTTCGAGGCCTTTTTCAAAAAACAAACACAAAAAACAGGTCGACAAGATAGAGGAAGGTGACAGTCGTTGCCATAATTCTCTAAGTGTAAAACTTTTGGAGATTCTTGGCATTCCAAGTTCTCTTCAAGGCCCGCCCTTGTTCATCTTCTAGTTCAAAGCTACCATTAACTCTTGCCCCAGTAACTTTGTACGGTCCCTCCCACTTGGGTTTAAGTTTCCCCACATGACTTAGTATATCAGCTCTTCTAAGGACTAAGTCTCCAACTTGTATGTCCTTGGGAAAGACACGTTTATTGTAGGCTCGAGCAGTCATGGCTTGGTACCGAAGGATGTTGGCCAATGCCTTATCGCGCTTGTCTTCAAGGAGCTCAAGGTCATAGATCCTTGCGAGCTCATTATCAGCTGGGTTGTATTGCTGGATTCTCTGAGTTGCCACCACTGTCTCCGAAGGGATGACCGCCTCGGATCCATAGACCAAGGAGAAAGGTGTTTCTTGTGTGGCAGTTCGGGCTGTCGTTCGATGCGCCCAAAGGGCCGCGTCAAGATCATCCGCCCAACTGTCTTGGGAAGTTCTCAACCTTTTCTCCAGAATTTTGACTATGGTCTTGTTGGTGGCTTCCACCTGACCATTGGCTTGGGGGTGGCCAACGGAAGTAAAGCGTTGTTCTATTTTGAAGGACTGAAGCCACTCCTTCAGCCTTGACCCAGAAAATTGTGCTCCATTGTCTGAAACTAGCACTCGTGGGAGTCCAAACCGGCAGATGATGTTCTTCCAGATGAACGTCCGAACTCTGCTTTCGGTGATGGTTGATACTGCTTCAGCTTCGACCCACTTAGTGAAGTACTCTACTGCCACTATCAAGAACTTCTTCTGATGCGTTCCTCGTGGAAAGGGACCAACTATGTCTATGCCCCATTGATCAAATGGGCAAGCTATGATTGACGGAATCATAGGGTTGGTCGGACGGTGTGGTATGTTGGCATAGTATTGGCAGTCTTCACAGGCGCGGGCGGTGTTGGCAGCGTCCATGTCGATGGTTGGCCAATAGTATCCTTGCCTTATGATCTTTTGTGCCAAAGTCCTTCCTCCAGAATGGCTTCCACAACTTCCAGCGTGGATCTCTTCCATTGCAGTTTTCGCCTCTTGAGGATCTAGGCATCTCAAATGAGTTCCGCTGTAGGATCTTTTGTAGAGATCTTCTCCCAAAATAAAGTATCTGTTAGCTCGACATTGAATCTTCCTGGCCTCTCTAGGATCCACAGGTAAAGTACCATCCTTGAGGTAACGGAATATATCAGTCATCCAATTCTTTTCTGTGCTCACAAGGAACATCTTTCCGTTGGGGTTTGCCAGGGAGGATTCCGCGCGGGTCATTAGGATGACACTTCTGGTGTCCAAAGCTCCTAAGGCCGAGGCGTACTTGGAGAGGGCATCGGCCTTTTCATTCCATTCTCTGTGGAATTGGTCGAGAGTAAATTCTTCAAAGTGCTCAACCTCTTTCTTGAGGAGCTCCAAGTATTTGATCATGTTAGGTCATTTGGTGGTAAAGGACCCGGAGAACTGGATCAGACGAGTGCGAGTCCAGTAGGCTTTGATCCTTTTCACCTGAAGGGCTTTCGCCATTCATAGGCCGGTGATAAGTGCTTCATACTCGGCCTCGTTGTTCGTCACCTTAAAATTGAGGGTGATGGCGTACTCAAGCTTGGCTCCTTCAGGACTTTCAAGGAAAATTCCTATTCCTCCCGACCGTCCGGTTGATGATCCATCCACTTGTAATGTCCAACATTCTTTGTTTCCTTCCTTTCCTCCTAAAGTGGGAGTGAGTGCTTTCTCAACCTTCTGCTTCTTGTCGGAAGATGCAGTCGTTGAGATATTGAGTTCTTCGTCCAAAAGAAACATGTGCCTCACTCTCAGTGAATCATCCATAGGTTGGTGATACTGAGTCTTAGGCTGGATGCTACCTCTTTGTGTTTCTTCAGCTTCTTTCTCTTCGCTTGATTCCTTGATCTGGGCTATCACCACATGGCTAGCCTTTTCCTGGGAGTTTTCGTTCTCCTTTTCTGCTTTCTCTAGATAGTCTACCAGGAAGTCGGCCAGGACTTGTGCTTTCTTGGCAGATGGGACTTGGTAGCCAATATCATATTCACTTAGCTCAATAGCCCATTTGGATAGGCGTCCTGACTGATCCGGTTTTTCCAAGACATGTTTGAGTGGCTCATTTGTAAGGACCACAATCCGATGCAACTTGAAGTAAGGCTTCAGTCGCCGTGCAGTGTAAACCAATGCGAAGGCGAGCTTCTCAACCTTGACATATCTGGCTTCGGAGCCTACAAGAGCTTTGCTCAAATAGTAAATTGGTAAATGCTCGTTGTCTTGTAGCATATCAAGATGAACTCATTGCTTCATCAGTGGTGGCCAAATAAAGGTAAAGGGTTTCATCCTCCATGGGTTTAGACAGAAGGGGCGGAGAGAGGAGATACTTTTTCAAGTTTCCCAGGGCCTCTTCGCATTCCTTTGTCCACTCGAACTTATTTTCTTTTCGTAAGATCTTAAAGAAGGGAAGGTTCTTCTCGGCGGACCTGGAGATAAAACGGCTCAACGCCATCACCTTTCCTAGAAGTTTTTGAACTTCATTGACAGTTTTGGGCTGTGGTAGATCTATGATTACCTTTATTTTCTCTGGGTTAGCGCTGATGCCTCTTTCTGTGACCATGTAACCAAGGAATTTTCCTCCTTTTACCCCGAAAGTGCACTTTTCAGGGTTCAGCTTCATTCCATATTTCCGGAGAATAGAGAAGCAATTGTTGAGGTGTTCGATGTGCTCCTCTTCAGTCTTGCTTTTCACAAGCATGTCATCCACATAGACTTCCATGGTTTTTCCCAATTCTTCCTTGAACATCTTATTTACCAAATTTGGTAAGTAGCTCTGCATTCTTGAGGCCAAAGGGCATGACCTTGAAGCAATAGACTCCTCCGCAAAGAATGCCGTTTTCTTGATGTCTTCTTGAGCCATCCTAATTTGGTAGAAGCCTTGGTATGCATCCATGAAGCTTAGAAGTGCACATCCTGCAGTGGAATCAACCAGCTGGTCTATGCGTGGCAATGGATAGGGATCTTTTGGACAAAACTTGTTGAGTCTGGTGAAGTCATTGCACATTCTCCACTTTCCGGAGCTTTTCGACGAGGACCACGTTGCACCCAATCGAGTATCCGACTTCTTCGATATGACCGCTTTCATTAACTTGTCAACCTCCCCGCTATGATAGCATCCTCAACTGGTCCAAGTCTTTCCTCTTTGCGGATGTGCTTGACCGTAGGATCCATGTTCAAAGCGGTGAACCGCAATCCTTGGTCTATCCCTTGAGATCATCTCGCTCCAAGCAAAGATGTCGCGATTGTCCCGGCGGTGATGAGCTTCGCCTACTTCCGCACTTATCTCTGCTCCAATCCGAGTTGTTTTCTCGGATTTCCTTCACGATTGGACTGTTTCAAGGCTTCATGGGATTCTATCCTAGCTGTCTTGGGGAACTTTTCTCTGAGCGACCCAATACCGATTTCTTCCTTTGGTGGCGTCAGAGTATTGGAAGAATGGCTAAGAGGGCCCTTGGTGACCGAAAGGACAGGTTCTGTGGCCCCTCTGGTTGACATGATGTAGCACTCCCAGGCTTCTCTGATGTTGCCCATTTCTTCCCCTACGCCATTCGGGGTTGGAAACTTCACCCTGTTGTGTAGGGGAGAAGCGATTGCTCTGAATTGGTTAAGTCCCGGGCGGCCCAAGATCGCGTGATAGTCGAAGGTACTATCTACTACCACAAAGAGGATAGTCTGGGTCACTCTTGTCGGAAAAGTGCCCATGGAGACTTGCAGTGGTATACTTCCAATGGGACGTACTACAGACCCTCCAAAACCTACTAATGAGGTATATACTCGTCCATATTGTATTTGCCCCAGATGCATTTGCTCAACAGTCCTTTTGGATAGGACATTGGAGGAGCTTCCTGTGTCGATTAGCACCTTGTTGACTTTGTAAGTGGCAATTACTAGAGAAACAACCAAAGGGACATCGGGGTCCTTGAGATCTCCTCCGCCAGACGTTGGTGGGGGGATCTCGCTATCGTCAAAGGTGATTGCATTTGTGCCTTTTAAGGCTGGTGGGCCGTAAGCCCTGTCGTTGTTTCTTAAGTGTTGCGCGGTCCTTTCCCTTGCATTTCTGCTATCTCCCCCTGTTGGTCCTCCCGCAATGGCGTTGATAACTCCACTGTAAGGGAGATTCTCCATTTCTGTCTCTTCATGTAACCTTGATATCTTTGGGACTGCCGAGGTGGGATTTCGGCAGGAGGTGGTGGTAAAGATCCTGTCGGAGGTTCAGAACCACGCTCCTCTCTTCTTTGCTCATTCCTTCTATGCCTGGAGGGTTCTTCCTCGCCTGTTGGTTCTTTCAACTTCCCGCTTCTCACTAGTCTTTCAATTTCTGTCTTTAATTGGATGCAATCCTCAGTTGGATGACCTTCGCCAGGAACCTACGATTTTTAGAGAATTTACTCTTCTTGCTGCTCTTAACAGGTTTAGGCCATTGTATATCTAAGTCCTTCTCAACAATGGAAGCCAAGATGTCGGATCTTGGTCTGTTGAGGCGCCAGATACTCGCGTATCTCCCGGTGGAGTTCTTTCTCGTGGAATTCTTTTCTCTCTCGAGATCTTTTTGCTCAAACTTCCCTTGACGAGGAGGGAGTTCCTGTCGTACTTGTTCTTTTCCCTTCTTGATCCCTGCTCTTATCGGGACATTCCTTCGGTAATCTTCTCCATACAAGACTCCTTCGCAGATATCTTCCAAGTACATTTCAGTGGTGATTTCCTCGTTGGAAAGCTTCCTTCTAAGCTCATCATTATAAGTGTTGGCATATAGGTGTCGGACCCGCTCTTTGATGCTATGAGGCTCTACCTGTCGTACTTCAGCGTTGAAGCGATCAAGGAAGGTTCTGAGGTCCTCATGCTCTTTCTGGATTATGCCTGCCAGGTGCTCAACTGATCTCTTCCTTCTTTTTGCCTTCTCAAACCTTTTCAAGAAAAGGGAGGCGACGTCCGCGTAGGATTTGATGGAACCATTAGGTAGTGAGGTCCACCAATCCATTGCTTCTCCAAAGAGTGTGGTGGAAAAGTTGAGAGCTTTCATGTTGTCGTTGAGTCCATTGCTTTCCATCTTACTCTCGTATCTAGTAAGATGCCCTACAGGGCAAGTATCTCCATAGTAATGCTCAAGGTTCGGGATAACACAGTCGGGGCGCTTTCTTTCTTTTCTGATTTCATCGCACAGAGGGTTGGGAGTTTTAACTACCACCTTCTCATGCGCTTTGACCATCCTGCTCAAGGTGGCGATTTGTGTTTCCAAGGCCTTCTGTTGGAGGTAGATCTGCTCAGCTGTCAATCTTTCACCAGTTCTGGGGTTGATGGCTACATCTGGAAGAAGATCATTGATTAGAACAATCGGGGTGCTTTCTGCCATTTGATCTCTAGGCACTTGTTGTTGAGCTCCTCGCCGACTGGTTCCCATTTCGTCTACTCGCGGCACTTCTGGACTTCTTCCTCGTTGTTCATGAGAAGAAGCGGCTCTCCTATTGAGAAGATGTCTCAGATCTTCTGGTTGAGCTTGCTCCCCCAGCCTTTGTTGGATTGGACGATGCTCATTTCTCGATTGAGCGGGTTCAGCTTACCTTGGGATTGGCGTAGGCGGGGTGGGCTGAGGAGGCTGGAGGTTGTTTGATCCAAAACACCCTTGAATAGTGGTGAGTAAGAGGCCAAACTGATTCTCATTCATTCCAAATTCACTAGGACGAATGATCTGTCCATTTGGGAGGGTAAAGTTTCTACCTGGGGGAGGACCATGTGTTCCTGACGGAGGAACCTGTCCTTCGTCCCCAAGTGTCTGGACCCTTACTGGTGGATTAGTGGCTCTTTCCTCGTCAGAAGAAAGACTGGCGGTATGGCCATCACTTGGATCATCTACTACTTCTCTTGTTGAGACTCTTGCTACTCCCCCTCTTCTAGTGGGAGGTCTCCCCCTTTGTCTCGAGCAAAGCGTCAATGTCGAAGGCGTTGGTTGTTGCGGACCTTCTTGTTCTTGCCATTGCTGAAGAGAACGGGACTTTTTGTAAAGAATTCCTACAGACGGCGCCAAAATGTTGAGGGTGTAACTCCCCAATCACTTAGATTTATTTGACTCTTCCAAATGGTGCCAAGGTAAGAGGCTCCTTGCTAGTTGAGGACCGAAGCGTAAGAACCAGCTGCCGACTACTCCGGTAAGGACCTGCACACTTGAGTGGGGGGGGGGGGATTAGTGCCCGGTTTGCTAAGTGTCAAACCGGGATGAGACTTTACTCGAGAGTGACTGAGGATCAGCTCTGTATAATGCTCGTGATGTGACTAGCGAGAAGACTTGTTCGAAGTGACTTACTTGAAGTGTCTTGCTTGTTGGGATATGTGCCTTATTTATAGGCTACCATTGAAATGGAAGGCCTTGCTAGGATTGCGCCATGTGTACGGCTAGGATTGAGCCACCAATGCTAAGATGAGGCCCATAGCCCAATAATGAAGCTTTAGCCCAGGCCATCTTGGGCTTTAGGGGTAGTTTGGTCATTATTGGGAGAGTTTTTGAGGATGTGACAGAGTCTGGCGAGATCCTGTGTTCGAGAGGTTGGTCCGGATGCTGATCCGGACAGACTTGCTATCACCGAGGAAGTTCTCCTGCCTGTCCAACTCTTCCGATTCGGAGCTCCTGGGTTCGGACATCTCACTCTTTGGTGCCCACTTGCTTGGTATCTTTATGAGATGGTCATGCTGGATCCGAGTTGACATCCGTATCGGAATCCTTGGGTCGGAGAAGGTACTGACTTGGCACTATGCTCCTTTCCCAGGGAGGCTCGGACCAAGGTGGGTCGGACCCATGGTTTCGGGTCGGGCCTTGCAGGTCCAAATCCTTTGTCCCTTTCTTTTAGGGTGGGTCGGACCATGGATGGTCTGCCCGGATCGGACCATTGGCTCGGACTAAAGTGCCTCGGATCCTTTAGATGACTTAGGATGCCTTAGGATTCGTTCCTAGGTCCTTTATGACGGATTGGACATATTTCCGTATCAACACGCTTGTGTGAGTATTCAATGTGTTCTGAGGTCTAAGTTCTGTGTGTATTCTCAAGCTGTCTAAGTGTTGATATTTATAAATGAATTTGAGTGCCGTTTGAATAGTATCTGTTAGGCTTAAATCAAATTCAAACTATTGATATCTGAATATAAGATCAGAGCAGTTTGTCCGCTTCTTCTTCGGTTACCGCTTTTGTTCGTACATTTACATGCGTGCGCTTAATGCACTGTACTATATTTTGTCCTGTAGTGCCAACGGAACTATGTATGGTATCAGAGATCTTTATACAAACAGAGTTTTCTGAAACTTTGCATGTTCTTTTCCAGATATCATCATAGCTCCAGATACCATTTGTTTAAACAACTTGTTATAATATGTTTCTTTTTCAGAAGCATATTTTATGTCCAAGGTATCTGAGTGTAGATATCTGTGGGCACTTTCCTCGTCTCAGAAACCTTTTATTCTCAGATATCTTTTGCAACTCGTGTGTTTCAAAACACTTGTTTCTCCAAGATATCTGGACACAGGTATCTGAAAAACCCTTGTCTTCAGCAATCTTGTGCAGTCTTCAAATCTTCAAATCCGTTGAACTTTTCCTGCTGGATGCCTTCTTCTTGGTCTTCTTCAGAAAATAAAAATTACATTTCGAGACCTAAGATCCTATACAAGATTTGCTAGACTATCATACTTAGTGAGTTTCCTCTTTTATAGTGTTCAAGTGAACTAAGAGTACTATTCACCTTTCTGAGCTAAGATAAGTCATTAGGTTGCTAATCAAAATATAAACAGATATTCCTAACAAATTTCCCCCATTTTGATCAGTCAACGATGACTATCTGACCTATTACAAATCTGGATGAGGAAACAATCCACCACTTAATCATTTCTTATGATCTTTTAATTCATATAATTAAGTGCAGAAAGTAAACATCAACCAAATCACAAGGTGTGATCTTTGCTGACAAGTTATCTTTTATATAAGAATGATATCTGAGAGTAAGTTCATCATGTATGATACAGAGAAAGCTTACAGATAAATTTTTCAAGATTTAATCAGATAAGAACAATCAGCAAAATCACAGAAAACTACTTAGTCAAATAGAACAATAGGAGTTACCAAGCTCCAAGTGAACATTCTAAATGACAAGTCTTCAAGTCTTCAAAAATTCTTCAAGTCTTCAAAACAGTTCCATGGATCAGTCTGCAAATTTCCTATCACCAAACCTTTTTATGTCATCAGAGTAGTCATAGAGAAGAGTTCTGATAATCATCTCTGTGTCTCTGGCAAATCCACAGACTTCCTTGTAGGTTTTGGTGGGATTTCTCTTGACAAAATGCTTGACCCACAGATACTTTCCCCATTTCCAGGCATGCTCGATTCTGATATCTGATAGCTTGAAGTATTCATAAATGATCTTCAGATATCTGATGTCACCCTTGTATTGATCTTCAGTTAAGTAGAAGGACTCATAGGGTTCCACAGCAAGTCTTGCTCTTGTGCCTGTTCCAGCAAGGTTGGGAATTCTGTGCACATCATCTGGCTTTCCATAAGGACATTCATCAGAGAGGTCCTTCTTCATGGCTTCAGTTCTCTTGATTACTTCAAAGTCCAACCATGCTTTGATGTGGTTGGTGTTAATCAAGATTGGCTTATCTTTTCTCCATGCCATGAGCTGTTTATGGATTGTTCTGGAAACCTTGAATTTACCAGTAAGTGCTTGAGTTCCATAATCCAGTAGCCATTCTTCTGATTAATGCACCTGTAGACAGATGAATTGTTGTCATTCTTCACAAACTCAATTTTGGCTTCTTCTGGCCTGAGTGGAAGTAGACTTTTTCTTTGTTCAGCTCTCAGCCTGTTCCTTCTTTGTCTAGAATTCTCCTTTGGGGGATTACTTGAAGAACCACCCTGGATTGACTTGGTATTTCCAGAGGGTGTTTTAACTGCTAAAGGCTTTGCAGCTGTGGGCTCAGTTAGGCTATCAATTTTCCTTTTTCTGTGAAGAGGAGCTTCATCTTCATCAGTTTCTTCATCATCATCAAGATTAATTCTTGTGAGACTTTTGCAGCCTTCTTCATTGCCCTGGGATTTGATTTGACCTTCTTCTTCTTCTTCTTCTTCTTCTTCTTCTTCTTCTTCTTCTTCTTCTTCTTCTTCTTCTTCTTCTTCTTCTTCTTCTTCTTCTTCAGAAGATTCATCAATCCCTCTTACTTGTCTTCTCCTTGGAGCCTTGGTACTCCTTGGAGGTATTTTTGCCATGGCCCTTGTTACCATTGTAGTTTCTTCAGTTGGCTGCTGGGAAGTAGCTACTATTTGTAAAGCAGCTTGATTTGGTGAGGGTTCATTTATTCTGAGTGGTGGCTGGGAAGTTTTCTTGTTTCCTCTTCCTTTCTGAGCGGCACCAACTCTAGATTTCTTCTTTCCTCTTCCTTGATCAGATCCAAATTCTTCCCCCTTAGTCATTGTTGACTGACTAAGTACCACAAAAGAATCTGAGAGGGACTCAAAATTCTTTTGTAACTAGTTGTAGGCAGTGACCAACTTCTGAAGTTCAGCCTTGAGCTCCTGATTTTTTTTGATAAGTCCCTTTTCCTTATCAGTGAGCTCTGCCAATGGGCCTAGTATGGCATCTGCTTTTCCAGCAGTGTAAATTGCCTCATGAAAACCTTTTTCAGCTAATGAAACATCATCGTCCCTTACCATTCTCAGATTCTTCTGAGCAATGATCATACTGGTTGTTCTCTGAGTGATGAGCTCAGTGAATTTTTGCATATTTGAGGGGACCGAGGCAATTACTTCTTTGTTTTGTGAAGACATCTCCCTTTTAAGATGTGCCAAGACTTGGTATCTATTCATATATTCATGGGAGTGGACATTTGGCAGTTTGTTGAAAACTTCAGGAGCAATTAGCTTCCTTTTCAGATGAGAAACCGCTAAGTGTTAATTGCGGTGTTTTGCCAAAGTCTTGTCTTCTTCATCATCTGAGTCCTCAGCCCAGTGATCTTCATCCTCTTGGACATTTTCAAGATTTTCCAGTCCAGCAACCATCTCAGAGATGGGCTCCTTTCCTTTCTGAGAAGAGGATGGTATGTCTTTTGTTGATGATGCAGCCTTAGCATCATGCTTTTCTTTAGATACTTCTTCAGTATCTAGCTCCTTAGCAATAGCATTTACAGCATCCTGAAGCTCTTTAACCTCAGAGTAAGCTACTGTCTCTTGTAAGTATTGATCTTGTAGTTGATTAAGCTTATCTCTGGATTTAAATAGCTCTTCTTCAAGTTGAAGATGGAGCTGTTGCTCTTCTTCCAACAGTTGTCTGAGTTGAGCAGTTCTGGCTTGAGTATTTAATATCTTCTGAGTTGTTTCCTCAGAGTGCTCAACTACTTGTTCAGTAGTGTCTTTTTGTTGTTGGGAAGATGGATGGGTGGATTTCTGAGGAGATGGAGGAGGGGATTGATGTGATGTTCTTTCAGTGTGCTTTTCAGCAGCTGAGGCAATGTGTCCTTGTGGAATTCCTCCCGTCCCTGGTGCAGGGGCATCATCATCATCCTTTTTATCATCCTCATCATTGTGATGGTCAGAAGGAAAATCTTCATAGTCATTTTCGTCAGTTTCCTTCTCTTCTTCATCTTCAGAGACCAGATTGATCACTTCTGGAATAGTGATCATTTGCCCATTTACTTCTTCTTGTTCAGAAGGAATAAATTGTAGTGTCTGGGGCAGGACTGGCTTGAATGCCATCTGCAATCTGGTCTGACCATCTGCCTGTTTGAAGGCTTGCACCAATTTGTGTGCCACTTCCTTGGAAAAATCCTTACGCATTAAGGTCGCAACTTTGTATTGTTCAGTAGGGAACATTGCGTGGATGTAGTTTTCCAGGTCAAGAGCTCGTGCTCGTCTTGTTGGTTGATCTGTGATTCTCAGTATTTCAGAGAGATCAGAGCACCTTAACCTTTGCCATTTCTTGAAGCATTGAATATTCTTTGGCAAGGTATGAGTCTTGAAGAAGGGAAGAAGGTTTTCATAGTCATCATTCGACTCCTTCTTGGCACTACTCTGAACCTGTGCAACAGAACAGGCTCAGAGGGTTGGACTACTGAGGTTCCAGGTGCCTCAGATATCTTGGTGTGAGGATGAGACTTGGAAGTCTGATTCTCAGCATCCTCTCTTTCTTTTTGAACCTGAGATTAGAAACATAACACTTAGGAAATTTTATCAAGAAAAAGTTCTATTTTCAAAATCAGATATCTGAGAGGTCAATTACCTCCACTATTCGAGGCTCATATACTTGTTGCTCAGAGACTTGTGCAGTCTCTGGAAAATTTTCTTTTGATGAAGGTTTTGATGCCTAATCAATTTCCATTTGTTGTGGGGATTGAGCGGGCAATTCCCCAGCAACTTCTACTTCTTTTTGAACCTGTTTAAGTAGAAAGTGTTAGTTTGAGAAAAATGATCAGAGACTTGTCCTTTGAAGAATATAGATATCTGAATGAAATACCTTCTCTGCCGAAGGTTCAGATACTTGTTCCTCAGAGACCTTGGAAGTCTCTGGATTCTTCTCTGAAGAGATAGACTTTTCAGTCTCTTCATTTTTCTTCTCAGTTGGAGCTTATTAGAAACAAACACTTAATAGTATTAGTCAAGTGTATAAAGCACATATCTGAGATGTTATATCTTAAGGAACTGCTTTCACCGTGAGATGTGCTCCTGTTCCTTAAGTGGTGAGGCTATGGAAGCCTCCTTCTCGATTCTCGAGGCAAGCTTTGACTTCCTCTTGTTCTTTTGTTTCTAATTCAGCCTGTAACAAAGAATTTTATTAGTTAACAAGACAGAAAACACAAAGAAATTCACAAGTGCAAACCATTCTACCCGAGCAATGTCGTCGAGTTGTCTCTGGAACTTGTGACCCTTCCATGAGTTGGTCTCGTTGTTCCAGTGTTGCTTCTTTGTTGGAAGTTTGAGGTACTTCAACCTTTTCCTGAGTGGCTAACTCAGTTGCCTCCCCTGGTTGATCATTCTGAGTAGGTGTCTCAGTTTGATCCCTCTCTTGGAGTTGGGGAACCTGCTTATTTGCAGGATTTTCTTCAGCATGTTGCATTGCTGGCATGTCGAAATGGAGTTCATTTACCATTTCATCAACCACTTGTGGCTGTTGTGGTTGTGGTTGTGGTTGTTGTGGTTGTCTGAAAGCAGAAGTTTGAGCAGTTGAGAGTTCTTCCAGATTTTTAAGTGTGGTGTTGACATTAGCGTGTACCAACACTAGGTCACCACTCATCAGGGCTTCTCGAAGTTGTTTATATGTGACTTTCCCTGATGGTGTGTTGGCACCAACAACCTTTGCTATAGGTGCTTGTTCAGCAACCTGTGAGCTAGTTGTTTTCTCAGCAACCTTGGACCTTTTGTTCTTCCCCTTTGCCCTGTTTACTTTTTCAGCAACCTTGGGGGATGGGATCTTCTCCTCGTTTGATTCGTCATCGAAATCTGCAACAGAGTTATCAACAATCCCTGCTGCTTCTGCAGAAAGAGTTTGAAGTTTCTCAGCATTTATGAGTTCATCAGCAAGGCTTTCGGCAATAGTCTTGACATTTCTGAAAGTACTTTCGCTTGTTGAGTCTACTTGTTCAGTAGCTGATGCCTCTTTTGCAGCATTGATGAGTTCATCTTCATTGATGAGTTCATCTGCAGCGACGTCAGGTCTCTGGGAATCGACAACCTCATTGGGTGTGCCTTCTGATTTGCCAGCAGTCTTCTTCCTTGAAGTTCTGGGTTTCTTGGTCGCGACTTTTCCCTCAGATACCTCTTCAGTCTTTCACTTCTTGGAACCTTTATGAGATCCAGTAACCTTTTTCATCAAGTTTGTATACTCATATTTGTAGAGTAGGTTACTGTTATCAATATCTGCCGTCTATCTGAGCTCAATGCCAAGACATTCCAGTAAGTAGCAAATTTTCAGTCCATAGCTTACTGTGGCTTTTGGCTCAGCAAGGCCCTTAACGATTTTAGGCTCAAAGCCTTGTATCTTCTTCACAAATTTCATGAAGGCGTACTTCCCCCAATTAAAAGGATTTTCCAGCCTTTTGTCTTGTTGGCTCAACAAGAACATCATCATCCAGCGTTCTGGGCTTATCTGGTCAGCACCTCCTTGTAGACCATCAAAGCATCTGTGAAGGATACATGCCAACACATCCCAGTGGACCAAAAGATGTCTGGTCCTTATGTCAGCAAGCTTAAAGTCGATGGGTGTGTCTGGCTTGTCAAGATCACACACATTACTGTATAGTTGCTTCACACCTTCAAGGAGATCTTCATCCTTGGTGTCAATCTCAAAATCCTTTCCAAGATTTTGAAGTTCAAACAGCTCACAGAAAACTGTTTCGTCCAACAAGATTTCTTGTCCTTGGACTTTGGTCTTGATAGACACTATCTCAGTGCCTTCAGAGATCTTGGAAATAATTGTGGAGTTGTTGTAAAACTCCAGAACATCCAGTGAAGAAACTCCACTGGGAAGAGCAGATAGAAAACCCTTGATTTTTGCCTTTTCAAGCATATCAAGTACTAACTTCCTGTCAGTTTGGTTTTCTATTGCGGCTACCAGGTATTCCTCAATCATGGCGCCACCCCAAATCATCCTGTGATTTGAAGTCCAATGATCAGGGTCGAATTCTCCGATCAACCGATTGTTAGTAATAACTAGCACTGGTGCTTGATTTTCAGCAGTACCAGTAGTAGTAGCTTGGGATTTCTGAGTAGAAGCACGTTTGGGAGCCATCTCTTTAAATAGTGAGGTCTTTGAAAAACGAGAAAGAGATTAGGGTGAGAGATTAGTAATTCTTGCGTAAAACTAATGTAGATTTGCAGAGGTTGAAGAAGAGTTTTGCTATTTTTTGCAGTAAGTCTGTATGTTGGATTAGGCGAAAGTAATTTCTTTTGCCAAAATCCCATATGTATAGCAATGTAATCTCCACAAACATATACATACAAATTAATTTTGTGTGTAAGTATCTGTGAATTGCAGGCAGGCGTGAGTAAAAGCTTGTTCGGCATTAAATGCATAGTGGGCCCTGTCAGAATTTTAACAGTCCACTATTTACTGAGAGGTAATCTCTGCCGTAAAGATCAATCGCCCAATTCATCAAGGGTCACCATTGCTTCTTCAGCAATGATCACAATCAACAAATGTAATTGTGCCCATTTAATGAATTTTGGCTATTAGCTTTCTGAATCACGTTTCTATATGACCAAGAACACTGTTTGCATCTGAATTTATCTCACATTTGGTTTTTGTCCAAGTTTTACACAGAGATAGAAATAATACAAATTTCAAGAGAGTAGTTATCGCAGATAACAGTACTATTCTCTTTGTGTTCCCCTCACCGAGTGATCCAGATATCCGAAAATGCCTCGTAAATTTTTGAATGCACGCTTTACCCTTTAGCCTTTAGTTTATGGATACCCGTTCCAGATTCCTCTTCTCTGGATACCCGTTCCAGAAACCTCTTTTCTGGATACCCGTTCCAGATACCTCTTCTCTCTTCTTTGATATCTTCTTCTGATATCTCTTTTTCTGAACTTTTTCAGTTCTTTGGTAGCTCCATTAGTCCAAGACTGTGTCTTAAGGCTAAGAATCTACTTTCTTGTAGTGGCTTAGTGAAGATATCTGCAAGTTGGTCTTCAGTGCCAATCTTAAGTATCTCTATATTGCCTTTTTCAACATGGTCTCTGATGAAGTGGTGTCTAACATCAATGTGCTTTGTTCTTGCATGAAACTTAGGATTCTGAGTTATGGCAATGGCACTTGTGTTGTCACAGAAAATGGGAGTTTTCTCTTCATTGAGTCCATAGTCTTTGAGTTGTTGTTGTATCCACAATATCTGCGAAGCACAACATCCAGCAGCAATATATTCAGCCTCTGTGGTAGATGTGGCAATTGAATTTTGTTTCTTGCTGAACCAAGATATTAATCTAGCACCAAGAAATTGACAAGTTCTGAGGTGCTTTTTCTATCAAGTAATGATCCAGCATAGTCGGCATCTAAATAGCCAACCAAACTCAATCCACTCTCTTTTGGATACCACAATCCAACTTCTACAGTACCTTTTACATACCTTAATATTTTCATAGCAATGTTGTAGTGTGACTGCATTGGATTTGTCTGAAATCTAGCACACTCTCCAACTGCATATTGAATATCAGGTCTACTTGCAATGAGGTATAGTAGAGACCCAATCAATTTCCTATACTTGTGTTCTTCAACACTCTTGTCAGATTCAGTATAGGTCATTTTGGTTCCAATGCTCATTGGTATCTTAGCATTCTTTTCAGAAGGCTTTAGATTGAACTTATTGAGCATATCCTTTGCATACTTTGTTTGACTAATGAACATTCCATCATTGAGTTGCTTGACTTGCAGCCCTAGGAAGTAATTCAATTCTCCCATCATGCTCATCTCAAATTTACATTTCATGAGTTCAGCAAAATCTTCACAAAGTTGCTTGTCTTTAGATCCAAATATAATGTCATCAACATATACTTGAAATAAAAGTAGTTTCCCATCATGGTTCAATGTGAAGAGTGTTTTATCAACATCTCCTTTCTTGAAACCACTTTCCAGTAGGTATTTGGCCAATGTATCATACCATGCTCTTGGAGCTTGTTTCAGCCCATACAGAGCTTTCTGATGCTTATAGACCATCCTACTTTCCGAGAGAACTTCAAAACCTGGTAAACTGTAATGTCATTATGAGCACTTAGACTTCCTCAGCCAGTTCACCATAGACTTCCTCAGCCAGTTCACCATTTAGAAATGCACTCTTGACATCCATCTGATAAACTGTAATGTCATTATGAGCTGCAAAGGCTAGAAAGAGTCTTATTGCATCCAATCTTGCAACTGGTGCATAAGATTCATCAAAATCTAGTCCTTCAGTCTGGGTAAATCCCTTGGCAACCAACCTAGCTTTGTTTCTGGTTATTTCACCAGACTCATTCATTTTGTTTCTGAAAACCCACTTGGTTCCTATTACAGATATTCCGTCAGCAAATGGAACCAGTTTCCAGACTTTGTTTCTCTCAAATTGATCCAACTCTTCTTGCATTGCAGAGATCCAGTCTTGATCTTTTAATGCTTCTTCTATAGTCTTTGGTTCAATTTTTGAGATGAAACATCCATAGAGATAACTTGCATTTTCAGCGATTGCTCTTCTAGTTCTAACTCCTTGGTCTATGGGACCAATCACATCTTTTGAAGGATGATTTCTTATCCATTTCATAATGGGTTTTGAACTAGTAGGATCAATATCAATTTGATTTGAATGTGAATCAATATGATCTTGATGAGATACTTGTGCAGTATCTGGGATATCTGACACATGGGTAATGTCATGGATATCTGACACTTCAGTGTTAGAGATATCTGGATCTTGCATTTCAGCAGTCTCATTCTCAGATACCTTTTCATGATGAAGGTTCTCAATGCTTTGTTCCATTTACGGAATTCTCATAGGAAATTCTTCATCATGTCTTAGAGTCATCTGGTTGTTACTAAGCATAGGTTGCTTTTCATCGTCAGACTCATCCTCTATTTGAATGATAGAATTGTTTCCTTCTGAGGATCCTTTTTCAGAATCTTTAATCATTAGTTCTTTGAACCTATACGAGAGATCATCATTCAAGAGCACTTTCTTGTTGCCTTCATAGAATACTACATGAATAGATTCTTCGATCTTTTGCGTTCTTTTGTTGTAGATTCTGTAGGCTTTGCTATTCAGAGAATAACCAAGAAATACTCCTTCATCTGCCTTTGGTTGAAATGTTCTCAAGTATTCTTCTCCATTGTTAAGAACGAAACATCTGCAACCAAACACTCTTAGATGTTTAATACTAGGGGGCCTACCAATGAAAAGCTCGTACGGAGTTTTGTCATGGTGTTTGTTAATCAGACATCTATTTTGAGTGTAGCATGCTGTGTTTACAGCTTCAACCCAATAGATTTCACTTATTTCAGTGTCAGCAAGCATTGTTCTTGCTGCTTCTTTCAGGGTCCTATTCTTTCTTTCAGCAACATTATTTTGTTGTGGTGTCCTTACAGAAGATAGTTGATGTTGTATACCTTTGCAAATACAAAACTCTTTGATGTACTGGTTTACAAACTCAGTACCATGGTCTATTCTGATTACAGATACCTTGTCATTTTTCATGACTTCGAGCTTATTCAGCAAGTTAGGTATCTCAACCCTTGCATCACATTTGTGTTTTAGAAAGACAACCCAAGTGAATCTTGAGTAATCATCAACAACAACCAGACCATACTTCTTTCCTGCATAACTAGTTACTGAGGATTCAAACAGATCCATATGTTACATTTGCAGTGGCCTTTCACTGGAATGTCTAGTTTTAGACTTGAAAGATGTTTTGGATTGTTTTCCCATTTGGCAAGCTGAGCATACACCTTCTTTTCTATATGCCATTTTGGGTAAACCAACCACCAACTCTTTCTTGGCTAGTTTATTCAGAGTTTTGAAATTCAAGTGACTCATTCTTTTATGCCATAGCCAATTTTCTTCAGTGTGGCCAGATTGACTCACCATGAGACATTCTTCGGTTGTGGCGGATGCCCAATCAGCAACATAAAGACTTCCTTTACGCATTGCAACCAAGACTGTCTGCTTTGACTCATTGTCAATCACTTTACATAGTTTTGACTTGATCTTGACAGTGTACCCTTTGTCTACTAGTTGACTCATGCTTAGGAGATTATATTTCAATCCCTTTACATGAAGTACTTTAGAGATTGTGAGGGCGCCGAACTTCAAATTGCCAAAACCTATGGTTGGGTTTTCATCTCCTCCAGCAAACCTGATAATTGGTCCATCATTGCAATTTTTGTAGTTAATCAGATTTGCTTTGTCTCATGTCATGTGCTTCCCACATCCACTATCAAAATGCCACTTTGAGTTAGTCTTTAGAGTGTTCTGCACAAAACAGGAAACATGAGATTAGGTTCTCATACCAACAATGGAACCATCTGGATTAAAGAATCTTCCAGTAGGAATCCATTTTTGAATGAATTTCCTAAGAACATTCTTTTGTCTAATAGGAACATAAGGAGGAATCTTAGTTAAATGATTAGTATCATTGTTGTTAAGAACTATTTTCTTCCTTGGTGTGTTCTTAGGTGCTCCATTTGGTGCTTTCAGATACCTGTCAGTTTTCTGAGTCTGCTTTTCAGCAAACTTAGCTTTCCTAGCCAGATTTCTTCTAGCCCTGGCATTCAGATTTTCAGTGGCTTGATTTATCTTCCACTTCTGATAATTGCTGTGAGCAATTCTAGCTTTTAACCATCGTTCTTGCTCTTGTTTGTATTCGGAGCAAGTTGTTTCCTGATGGGTTTATAGCCAATACCATTCCGAGCACCTGATGCTATCTGAGATCTCTTCTCAGCAGCTTTGCTAGTCTCTGGATGATCAATTTTCTTTCCAGAAAACGTGACATAAGAAAATTTGCCAGCTCCTGCAATTTTTCCTTTTTGAGAGACATAGCACTGTGGGTGATTGCACTTCTCAGTGTTATGTTTCTTTTCAGAGACATTTCCCACAGTTTTCTTTTGGACTTGTTTTTCCCACAAAGGCTTGGTCGCAACTGCCTTTTCCTTTGTCAACAATCTTAGCTTTCTGACCGATACTGTAGATTGTTTGGGAATCACCTTGAGCAACCGATTAATGTTAGTCCTTCATTACTCTTATTCAGAGTGGTGGAACTATCTGTGTGTGTGTCCAGCCCAAGTCCTCTCTTTTCTGAAGGATCTCTTAAATAAGATTGCACTTCAGTAAGAGTGTCACTAGCTTTGGCATAAGTGTTGATACGAAAATATGTCCAATCCGTCATAAGAGCCCTTAGAACAAATCCTAAGGCGTCCTAAGTCATCTAATGGATCCGAGACACATTGGTCCGAGCCGACGGTCCGATCCGGGCAGACCCACCATGGTCCGACCCACCCTAAAAGAGAGGAACAAAGGATCTAAAGCTTACTAGGTCCGACCCAGGGATCTCAGGTCCGACTCACCTGGGTCCGAGCCTCTCTAGAAAAGGAGGCATAGTACTTGAACAGTACTGGGTCCGACCCAGGTCCTCAGATACGGACGATCACTTGGACCCAACATGACTATCTCACAGGCAACCAAGTAAATAGGCACCAGAGAGTAGGGGGTCCGAACCATAAGGTCCGAATCGGAAGAGTTGGGCAAGCTTAGAGGACTTCCTCATCTAACAACCCAATACGGTCCGGACCAAAGGCCCGACCAACCTCTCCGGACCTCGGACCTCGACAGACTATGTCACACCCTCCAAAACTCTCCCAATAATGACTAAACTACCCCTAAAGCCCAAAAAGGGCATGGGCTAGGTGTCATTATTGGGCCATGGGCCTAGATGTGCCTTGGTGGCTCAACCAGAGCCCTACACTTGGCGCGATCTTGAAGAAGACTTCCACTTTGAGGAAACCTTATATATAGGGGCACATATCCCCATGCATTGGTAAGCGATATTACGAACTTAATCTCGAATAGTATACAGAGTAGATCTCCAATCTCTCTCGAGTGAATTCTTGTACCGGTTTGACACTTGGCAAACCGGGTCCTAACCCCCCCCCCCCTCAAGTCTCTTGCGCAGGTTCTCACCAAGTGCATAGTGGAAGACTCTTACCCGTTGGTTCTTACGTAGTGAGGAAGATATCGTCTGGAGCATTACCTGTGCAATTGGAATATCACTAAGTGTTTAGGGAACCATACCCTCAACATTTTGGCGCCGTCTGTGGGAAGCTTTACAAAAAGTTCTGTTCTCTTCGGTAATGGCGAGGATAAGAAAGTCAGCAAGAACCAACGCCACTGCAATTGGAACACCTGCTCCCAGGCAAAGAGGTAGACCTCCTAGGAGGGGAAGGGTGGCAGAAACTCCACCAAGAGATGCAAGGGACTATCCAAGCGACGGCCGTACCGCTAGTCTCTCCTCAGATGAGGAAAGAGACGCTGATCCACCAATAAGAACCCATGAGATCGGGGTCGAAGGATAAGTTCCTCCGCCAGGAACATAAGGTCCTCCCCCAGGAAGAAACTTTACTCTTCCAAATGGGCAGATCATTCGTCCCAGTGAGTTCGGGATGAATGATAATCAGTTTGGTCTCTTACTCACCACTATACAAGGATGCTTTGGATCAAACAACGTCCAACCTCCTCTGGCAATTCCAAGACAAGCTGAACCCGCACAATCGAGGAATGAGCATCGTCCTATTCAACAAAGGTTAGGGGAACAAGTTCAACAAGAAGATCTCAGGAACCTTCTCAATAGGAGAGCCGCTGCTTCTAACGAACAGCGAGAGAGAAGTCCAGTAAGACCTCGGGCGGATGATGTTGGGACTAGTCGACGTGGAGCACAGCAACACGCACCAAGAGATCATGTGGCGGAAAGTATCTCGATAGTCCCTCTCAATGACCTTCCTCCAGATGTGGCTATCAACCCTAGAACTGGTGAAAAGTTGACTGCTGAGTAGATTTACCTCCAACAAAAGGCTTTAGAAACACAAATTGCAACTTTAAGCAAGATGGTGAAGGCACATGAGAAGGTGACTCTTAGAGCTCCCAATCCGCTATGTGATGAGATCAGAAAGGAAAGGAAACGCCCTGATTCCACCATTCCAAACCTTGAACACTATTATGGAGATACTTGCCCCGTCGGGCACCTTACTAGATACGAGAGTAAGATGGAGACCAATGGCTTGAATGACAACATGAAGGCTCTCAACTTTTCCACTACTCTCTTCGGGGAAGCAATGGATTGGTGGACCTCACTGCCCAACGGCTCCATCAAGTCCTATTCTGATATTGCTTCCCTCTTCTTGAAAAGATTTGAGAAAGCAAAGAAGAGGAAGAGGTCAGTTGAGCACCTGGCGGGAGTAATCCAGAAGGAGCATGAGGATCTTAGAACCTTTCTCGACTGCTTCAATACTGAAGTACGCCAAGTAGAGCCTCATAGCATCAAGGAGCGGGTCCGACACCTATATGCCAACACTTACAATGAAGACCTCAGGAAAAAACTTTCCAATGAAGAAATCACAACTGAAAAGTACTTGGAAGATATTTGTGAAGGAGTTTTGTATGGAGAAGAGTATCGAAGAAATGTTCCAATAAGAGCAGGAGCTAGAAAAGGGAAAGAGCAAGTACGACAGGAGCCTCCTCCTCGTCAAGGAAAGTTTGAACAATAAAGGGAACTTAGAGATAAGAGAGAGTTTCGCAGAGAAAGAACTCCACCAAGGAGATACCTCGAGTATACTCGCCTCAACAGACCGAGATCCGACATCTTGGCTTCAATCGTTGAGAAAAACTTCGACATACAATGGCCAAAACCTACAAGGAATAACAAAAAGAACAAAGCTTCAAAGGACTACTGTAGGTTCCATAAACAAAAAGGCCATTCAATGAAGGACTGTGTCCAGTTGAAGACAGAAATAGAAGGGATGATAAGAAGTGGAAAACTGAAGGAACCAATGTATGAAGAAGAACCTTCCAGACACCAGAAGAATGAACAAAGAAGGGAAGAGCGTGGTTCAGAACCTCCGGCAGGCTCCTTACCACCTCCTCCAGCAGAGATCCCACCTCAGCATGCCCAAAGATACCGAGGGTACCACAATAATATGGAGATAGAAAACCTCCCCTATAGCGGAGTTATCAACGCCATTGCGGGGGGACCAACTGGTGGAGACAGTCGAAATGCAAGGGAAAGGACCGCGCAACACTTGAGGAACAATGATAGAGCATATGCTCCTTCAGCCCTGAAGGGCACAAACGCTATCACCTTTGACGATAGCAAAACTCCCCCACCAACGTCTGGTGGAGGAGATCTCAAAGACCCCGACATTCCTTTGGTTGTTTCTCTGGTTATCGCCACTTACAAGGTCAACAAGGTACTTGTCGACACAGGAAGTTCTTCCAATGTCATCTCCAAAAGGACTGTGGAGCAAATGCACTTGGGACAGATTCAATATGGGCGCGTGTATACTTCTTTGGTGGGTTTCGGAGGATCTGTAGTACGTCCCATTGGGAGTGTACCACTACAAGTCTCTATGGGCACCTTTTCGACAAGAGTGACTGAGACAATCCTCTTTATGGTAGTCGATAGCACCTTCGACTATAATGTGATCCTGGGCCGCCCAGGACTTAACCAATTCAGGGTAATCGCCTCTCCCCTGCGCAACAGGGTAAAGTTCCCAACCCCAAACGGCGTGGGTGAAGAAGTGGGCAATGTTAGAGAAGCCTGGGAATGCTACATCATGTCAACCAGAGGATCCACAGTACCCGTTCTTTCGGTCACTAAGAGACCCAGGAGTCCTCCTCCTGTGGCTCTTACCCCACTAAAGGAAGAAATTGGTGTTGGGTCGCTCAGGGAAAAATTCCCCAAGACTGCTAGGATAGAACCTCATGAAGCCCTGAAAGAGGTTCAGTTGATCGAGGGGAACTTAGAAAAGACAACTCGAATTGGAACGGAGATGAGCACGGAAGTAGAAATGAAGCTCATCACATGCCTTCGAGACAATCACGATATCTTTGCCTGGAGCACCGATGATCTTAAGGGGATAGACCCAAGGATCGCGGTTCACCGTCTGAACATGGATCCAACGGTAAAACACATCCGGTAGAAGAGGAAAGACTTTGGGCCCGTTGAAGATGCTATTATAGCAGAAGAAGTGGACAAGTTAATGAAAGCAGGACACATTGAAGAAGTCAGATACTCTGACTGGGTTTGTAATGTGGTCCTCGTCGAGAAGGCCCCAGGAAAGTGGAGAATGTGTAATGACTTCACTAGACTCAACAAGTTTTGCCCAAAGGATCCTTATCCACTACCTCGCATAGACCAACTGGTAGACTCTACTGCAGGATGTGCGCTCCTGAGCTTCATGGACGCATATCAGGGCTTCTATCAAATCAGGATGGCTTAAGAAGACGTCAAGAAGACGGCCTTCTTTGCAACAGGGGGGGGGGGTCTATTGCTTCAAGGTCATGCCATTTGGTCTCAAGAATGTAGGCGCGACATACCAACGACTGGTAAACAAAATGTTCAAAGAAGAGTTGGGTAAAACTATGGAAGTTTATGTGGACGACATGCTTGTGAAAAGTAAGACTAAAGAGGAGCATATTGAGCATCTCAACAATTGCTTTTCCATTCTTCGGAAATATGGAATGAAGTTGAACCCTGAGAAGTGTAGGTTTGGAGTAAAAGGAGGAAAGTTTCTTGGCTACATAGTCACGGAGAGAGGCATTAGTGCAAACCCAGAGAAAATAAAGGCAATCTTGGACTTACCACAACCAAAGACCATAAATGAGGTTCAGAAGCTCTTGGGAAGGGTGATGGCACTAAGCTGTTTTATCTCCAAGTCCGCCGAGAAAAACCTTCCCTTCTTTAAGATTCTAAGGAAAGGAGACAAGTTTGAGTGGTCAAAGGAGTGTAAAGAGGCCCTGGATAACTTGAAAAAGTACCTCCTCTCACCACCACTCCTGTCTAAACCAATAGAAGGTGAACCTCTTTACCTCTATATAGCTACTACTGATGAAGCAATGAGTTCTGTACTGGTGCGAATACAAGGCAACGACCATTTACCGATGTACTATTTGAGCAAGGCCCTTGTGGGCTCTGAGGCCAGATATGTCAAGATCGAGAAGCTCGCCTTCGCACTGGTTTACACTGCACGACGACTAAAGTCTTACTTCAAATCTCACCGGATCGTGGTTCTCACCAATGAACCACTCAAACATGTCCTAGGGAAGCCAGACCAGTCAGGGCGCTTGTCCAAGTGGGCAATTGAATTAAGTGAATATGATATCGGGTATCAAGCTCCATCGGCCAAGAAGGCACAAGTTCTTGCCGATTTCCTGGTTGATTACCCAGAAGAAACAGAAGGAGGAACCCAAAGACCACAGGAAAATGTAAGCCATGTCATGATCACACAAGTAAGAGAGGATGAAAAAGCAAAGGAAGAAAGGCCCAAAGAGACACATGAGAATGATTTCCAGCCTTGGACTAAGTGTCAGCAACCCATGGATGATTCGCTCAGGGTGAGGCACATGTTCCTCCTAGATGAAGTGCCCAATACCTCATCACTTGCATCTTCCGACAAGAAGCAAGAGGACAAAAAGATGCCCCCTGTTGCTGAGGAAATCGAATCGAGAAACAAAGACTGTTGGACATTACAAGTGGATGGATCGTCTACTGGACGGTTCGGAGGAATAGGAATCTTTCTCGAAAGTCCTGAAGGAGCCAAACTGGAATATGCCATCACTCTAAACTTTAAAGTGACAAACAATGAGGCTGAGTACGAGGCACTCCTCACTGGCCTAAGGATGGCGAGAGCTCTTCAGGTGAAGAGGATCAAGGCTTACACAGATTCACAGCTTGTGCAATCTCAGTTCTTCGGATCTTTTACCGCCAAAGGACCTAATATGATCAAATACCTGGAGCTCCTCAAGAAAGAGACTGAGCACTTTGAAGAATTCACTCTTGACCAGTTCCACAGAGAATGGAACGAAAAGGCCGATGCCCTCTCCAAGTACGCCTCGGCCCTAGGAGCTTTGGACACAAGAAGCGTCATCTTGATGACCCGCACGGACTCCTCTTTGACTAGCTCCAACGGGCTAGTCTTCCTCCTAAACACGAAAAAGAGCTGGATGACTGATATATTCCACTACCTCAAGGATGGCTCTCTACCTTCAGATCCTAGAGAAGCAAGAAGGATCCTATGTTGTGCCAGTAGATACTTCGTCTTGGGAGAAGATCTATACAAAAAATCCTTCACCGGCACCCACTTGAGATGTTTGGATCCCCAGGAAGCGAAAACAGTAATGGAAGAGATCCACGCGGGGAGTTGTGGAAGTCACTCAGGAGGAAGAACCTTGGCACAGAAGATCATAAGACAAGGATACTATTGGCCCACCATTGACGCCGACGCTGCCAATTTCGCCCGTGCCTGTGAAGACCGCTAATACTACGCCAACATACCACATCGTCCAACCAACCCTATGATTCCGTCAATCATAGCATGTCCATTTGATCAATGGGGCATAGACATAGTTGGTCCATTCCCACGCGGAACCCATCAGAAGAAGTTCTTGATCGTGGCAGTGGAATACTTCACTAAGTGGGTTGAGGCAGAGGCAGTTTCGACCATCACTGAAAGCAGGGTACGAAAATTCATCTGGAAGAACATCATCTGCCGTTTTGGACTTCCAAGGGTTCTAGTGTCAGATAATGGAGCTCAATTCTCTAGGACAAGACTGAAGGAGTGGCTCTGTTAGGAATATCTGTTAGTATTTTGATCACTCATCACATGTTCTTATCTTAGCCAGAAAGGTGATTAAGTGCTCTTGGTTTACTTGAACATTGTAAAAGAGGAAATCACTGAGTATGATTAGTCTAGTAAATCTTGTATTAGGATTATAGGTCTCTGAGTGTAATTTTTATTTCAAGAAGACCATGAAGATCAATCCTAGCAATGGAGCTTTTCTGAAGATTAGAAGACTGAAGATTGCACAAGGTTTATGAAGACACAAAGGTTTAGTCTAACTCATAAAGACTATGTCCTTAATCCTTTCTTGAGTATATTAACTTACTTTTGAAATATAATTCTGGACATATGACATCATGAGTATGGAGCATGCAAGCCATCAGAAAGGCTCATGTATCCGTTGAGACTATAGGACAATGAACAGTACTATGCATTAAATGCATCGGCAGAAATGCTGCAAAAAGCAATCCTCTCTGAAAAATGAGATAGTGACTTCTGAGTACATAGTTCAAGATATAAAGGGATATAATTTGATGGAGAGCACAACGGATATAATTCAAACGCCTCTCAAATTTATCTATATATATATCACACACTTAGATGCTTGAAGAACACACCTTAGAACGCTCTATCTTGCAAACTTACAATAAAACAAAGTATTCTCTCAAGCACTCTACTACCCTTTCCGAAAGCTTTCTGTTGCTTGAAGAATCACTAGTAGTTGTAAGTTGTCCTGAACCTTAACAAGAGATTGTTATTCGTGAAAGAGTTGAACTATCAGATACCCTTTCTGAAGCTCATTCTCCAGAACGGACACCAATTACTTGGGTCAAGAAGAGCGATCGCCATCCACTGAACAAGTGTATTAAGTAGTCTTGTTCTATTAGGCTCTCTGAAAACATAACTGAAAAGTTATACGAGAAGCCTCTCTGACAAACCTTATAACCAACACCATCAAGGCGTGGAGTAGAGGAAGTACTTGATTTGGGAAATCAGGGAATAACTCCAAGGTTATCTGAGTAGAGGAAGTACTTAGCTCTAGGAGCTGGGGAATAACTCAGGGGGAACATTTGGTTGGGAACCATTTGTTTAGGAATCTTATAATAAGGATTATTGTAAGGTGACTCAATTATCTGTTCTAGTGAATTCTTGGTCTCAGAAAGACCGAAGTGGATTAGTTGGAGGATTACGCCACCTCCAGATACCACTATACTTGCTATGTTATTTACCTTTCTGTATTTACATTTCAGCAAAGCACACACACACTTACTTATTGTTTCTGCACTTACCTATCTTAAAGTCTTCCGCGCTCTGAATTTAAGTATTAGAAACCCCCAGGTTTCTGAGAAACTGTGTTTATCGACAAAAGTTTTAAAAGACTATTCACCCCCCCCCCTCTAGTCTTTTACTTTGCCGTTATCTGGACCAACAAGTGGTATCAGAGCTGGAGGTTCACAAGCCTTCTGTACTGAACCTAGATCCCCAGATAGGTGAAGGAACTTTGTCCCTTTCTGAGGACTATATAATTTGTGTGTTAAGTGTGCAGGTATGTCTCTGAGTGATGCACCCGTTCTGAAGCCAGAAAACTACGAGAAATGGAAGAACAACATGATGCTCCATCTGGAGGCCATTAGTGATGAGATGATCTATGTCATCAATAAAGGGCCTATCAAAATCAGACAACCCAAACAAGTTACTGAGGTGTCTGATGGAAGAAAAGCCTCAGACTAGGAAGATGGAAGCGAGGACATGGCTGCTAGTGATAGTGGTCATGTTGCTCGTGGAAGCATTATATATGAAGACAAGCCAAGAGAGCTCTGGACATCTGAAGATGCCAAGAGACACAGATTGGATGGACAAGCTCGTAATATAATCATCAGATCGACACCTGAGCACATACAGTGTAAACTGTGGGGTGCTAAAACGGCGAAAGTTGCCTGGCAATTGATTGAAGAAATGCGGGCGAGAAAACCAAAGAAAACAAGTTCGAAGTTCTTAAATTGAAGTTCCAAAACTTCAAACAAGGTCCCACTGAAACTCTGGAAGAACTTGATTTCAGATTTACTACTCTTATGAGTGATATGGCTGCACTTGGTGAAAGCAATAGATACTCCCAGTCAGAAAAGATTAAGACTATTGTCAGAAGTCTCAATCACAACTGGGAACACACTAAGTTCAATATTACTCCAGTAGAGCTCTTCTCTCATCTTGCTATTGTAGAGAATGAGACAACTTAGAGAGAACAAACAGCTGAAAAGTTGCAAAGTGTTGCTCTAGTTTCTCAAGGTTCTTCTGAAAAGAAGGATACCAAAGATTCATCTGAAGAAAATGCTCTTGCAGTAAGACACATGAAGAAATTTGTGAGTCAAGAGATTGAGAGAAGAAAAGCTAAAGAAAAGCTGAAAAAGCATCTTAACCCAAACTATCATCAGTACAAGAACATACAAGTGAACAACTCTCTGAACACCCCCATTCAGAAAGATGTTAGTACTGAAGCTGCAGAAATAGGAAATGATATCTGCTTCTATTGTCAAAAGCCTGGTCACTTCAAGAGAGATTGTCCTGCTTTAAACAAGCTCAAGACAGGTGACAAGAAGGACAGAAGAAATTTCAAGAGAAACCAAAGGGCCTTACTAACTGAAGAAAGGAAGAAGATTCAAATTCAACTTGATGCTCTAGACTTTGAGACAGATTCTGAAAATGGAGATTCAGATGACTCAAACCTACCATCACCAGAATTGTGTGGAATCACCCACGATGTAATTGACTTCGGCCTTAAGAAGAAAGAAATGTGTGGAGTTCTTTGAGATTGTTGGTCGGACATCTCCAACATTGAAATGTGTCTTATGGCTGATGAGGTAACTAACAATTCACAATTTCTGTACTATGAGAGTGATGATGGAATTGAGGATCTGGAGTTGGTCAAGAGTGAATTGGATCGTTATTAGAAAGAATTTCTGGAAGCACAATCCAAAACCAGAATTCTAGAGGAAAGCAAAGAAACTCTTGAAAAAGAGGTTTCTGAGCTAACCAGAGTATCTGAGAACAAGAACGCTGAAATAGCCTTTCTGAAATCTCAGATATCTGAGAATAAAAATTCTCACAAACTAGCCTTGGATGAACTTACCAAGAAAATGATGAAGCTGCTTTCTGAGAATGAAGAACTCAGAAAGAAAGAGCTATCCTTCCAATCTTATGCAAAGGCTAGTGACACTCTCACTGAGGTTCAATCCGATCCCTCTGAGAAAGGTGGACTTGGACTTGATGAACAATCGAGTAATTCATCTCCTCTGAAGAAGAGTGATGAAAGTTTGACCTTTGTAAAAAGTCAACAGAATGGTTCTTCAACCACCTATAGCATTGGTCAGAAAGCTAGGGTAGTTGACAAAGGAAAAGGAGTAGCAACCCAGCCTTTGAAAGAACAACAAGTTCACAAGAAACTTGCGGATAAGGTTTCTGAAAAGAAACATTACCTCGGACATGTAACCATCCACATTGCTACATTACTAGGAAAGGAAGAATTCTTTGGAATAGCCAAATTCTCTCTTGTACCATTTATGAAAATAAAGATGGTGCGAAACTAGTAAGGTTTCAAGAACGATTCGAAAGCCAAAGGTGTTCGAAATGGCATTGGCTATCGTGCTATTGGAAAAGTTCTTCCAACAATATAAGGAAGGACAAGAACAATGGCGCAAAGGCGATATTGCGTAGTAATAGGTAAGTGGAAGAAATCTCAAGCCGAAAAAGCTGAATGCCAGAGCTAGAAGGAACTGGCGGAAAGGCTAAGTTCTTTGAAAAGCAATCCGAAACCTGTGGTCCGAAGCACCAAAAGGAACACCTAGAAACACCACAAGAAGGAAAATTGAGATCAAAATTACTGATTTTATTGCATCTCCTTCTGATCAAGTTAGACAAAAACAAACTCCCAAGAAATTCACTAAAGTGTGGATTCCTACTGGAAGAATGTTTAGTCTAAATGGTTCTATCTCTGAAGCAAGAACCTAACTCCTGTTTCCTGTTTTGTGCAGAACGCCTCTTGGACTAAGGCTCAATGGCTATTTGATAGTGGATGTGGAAAGCACATGACAGGAGACAAAGCAAATCTGGTCAACTACAAAACTTGCAACAATGGACGGACATCGAGTTCTTTGGAGGAGAATTAAATCCCTCTCTGGGATTTGGCAACGTCAAATTAGGATCATTAACTATCACTGACGTATTACTTGTTATGGGTTTAAAATATAATCTATTTAGCATGAGCAAGTTTGCAGACAAGGGATTTACTGTGAAATTCAAAGCAAAGTATTGCAAACTTATAGATAATGAGTCAAAGCAGACAGTCTTGGTTGCTCGGCGGAAAGGTAGTCTTTATGTTGTCGACTGGGCATCTGCCACAACTGAAGAATGTCTCATGGTGAGTCAATTAGGTCACACAGAAGAGCACTGGTTATGGCACAAAAGAATGAGTCACTTGAATTTTAAAACTCTGAACAAACTTGCCAAGAAAGAGTTAGTGGTTGGCCTTCCCAAAACATCTTTCAGAAAGGATGGTATCATTACTTGTCACGATGGGGAAACAATCTAAGATCTCTTTCAAGTCCAAAATCAGACACTCTAGTGTTAGACCACTGCAACTATTACACATGGATCTTTTTGAATCATCTGTAACTAGTTATGCAGGAAAGAAGTATGGTCTTGTTGTTGTAGATGACGTCTCAAGATTCACTTGGGTTGTCTTTCTGAAGCACAAATCTGATGCAAGGGTGGAGATACCAAACTTGCTGAATAAGCTTGAAGTCATGAAAAATGACAAGGTATCTGCAATCGTAATGCACCATGGTATCGAAGTTTGTCAACTAGTACATTAAGGAGTTTTGTACCAGCAAAGGTATACAACACCAACTTTCCTCTGTAAGAACACCACAACAAAATGGTGTTGCAGAAAGGAAAAATAGAACACTTAAAGAAGCAGCAAGGACAATGCTAGCTGACACTGAGATAAGTGAAGTTTATTGGGTTGAAGCTGTAAACACAGCATGCTACACTCAGAACAGATGTTTGATAAACAAACACCATGACAAGACCCCTTATGAACTATTGGTTGGTAGACCCCCTAATATCAAACATCTAAAAGTATTTGGTTGTAGATGTTTTGTTCTTAACAATGGAAAAGAGTATCTAAGAACATTTCAACCAAAGGCGGATGAAGGTGTGTTTCTTGGTTATTCTATGAATAGCAAAGCATACAGAGTTTACAATAAAAGAACAAACAAGATTGAAGAATCAGTTCATGTTGTATTCTATGAAGGAAGCAAGAAAACACCCCTTGCTGATGAACTCTTAGAAAGGTTCAAGGAACTAATGATAAAGGATTCTGAAGAGGAACTCTCAGAAAGGAAAAACATCATTGTGGAAAGAGAGGATGACTCTGACGAAGAAAAGCATGAAATGCCTAGTAACAACCAAATGATTCTCAGACATGATGAAGAATTTCCTATGAGAATTCCAGAAATGGAAACTGAAGATGTTCATCAGAGAGCTAATTCTGGAAATGACCTCTCCGTGCATGTCCCAGAAAGCTCTCACACTGAGAAAGTGTCAGACATTCACTGCCCTTCTGAGGTGCAAAATGTCACAGATACTGAAGAAGTATCAAGTCATAATCATAGTGATTCACATTCAGATCACATAGATGTTGACCCTACTAGCCCTAAACCCATGATGAGATGGATCAAGGATCATCCTGCAAAAGATGTAATTGGACCAATCAATCAAGGTGTTAGGACTAGGAGAGCAATAGCTGAAAATGCTAATTCTCTCTTTGGATGTTTTATCTCAAACATTGAACCAAAAACTATAGAAGAAGCATTAAGAGACCAAGACTGGATCTCTGCAATGCAAGAAGAGTTGGATCAGTTTGAAAGAAACAAAGTCTGGAAACTAGTTCCATTTGTAGAAGGAATATCTGTGATTGGAACTAAGTGGGTTTTCAGAAACAAGATGAATGAATCTGGTGAAATAACCAGAAACAAAGCAAGGTTGGTTGCCAAGGGATTCACCCAGACTGAAGGTTTAGATTTTGATGAGTCATATGCACCTGTTGCCAGATTGGATGCAATAAGACTCTTTCTAGCCTTTGCAGCTCATAAAGACTTTAAAGTTTATCAGATGGATGTCAAAAGTGCATTCTTGAATGGTGAACTTGCTGAGGAAGTCTATGTTGAACAACCACCTGGTTTTGAAGTTTCCTCAGAAAGTAGAATGGTCTATCAGCTCCAGAAAGCTCTTTATGGACTGAAACAGGCTCCAAGAGCATGGTATGACACTTTGGCCAAATACCTTCTGGAAAGTGGTTTCAAGAAAGGTGAAGTTGATAAAACTCTATTTACTTTAAACCATGATGGGAAACTACTCTTAGTTCAAGTATATGTTGATGACATCATATTTGGATCTAAGGACAAGCAACTTTGTGATGACTTTGCAAATCTCATGAAAAGTAAGTTTGAGATGAGCATGATGGGAGAATTGAACTATTTCCTAGGATTGCAAGTCAAGCAACTCAATGATGGAATATTCATTAGTCAGACAAAGTATGCAAAAGACATGCTCACAAAGTTCAAACTTAAGCCTTCTGAAAAGAATGCTAAGATACCTATGAGCATAGGAACCAAGATGACCTATACTGAATCAGATAAGAGTGTTGATGAACACAAGTATAGGAAATTGATAGGTTCACTACTTTACCTTACTGCAAGCAGACCTGATATTCAATATGCAGTTGGAGTGTGTGCTAGATTTCAAACAAATCCAATGCAATCACACTACAACATTGCTATGAAAATATTAAGGTATGTGAAAGGTACAGTAGATGTAGGTTTGTGGTATCCTAAAGAAAGTGGATTGAGTTTGGCTGGTTACTCAGATGCTGATTATGCTGGATCAATGCTTGATAGGAAAAGTACCTCAGGAACTTGTCAGTTTCTGGGAACTAGATTTATCTCATTGTTTAGCAAGAAACAAAACTCAATTGCAACTTCTACCACAGAGGATGAATATATTGCTGCTGGTTGTTGTGCAACACAAATTCTGTGGATTCAACAACAACTCAGAGACTATGGACTCAATGAAGAGAAAACTCCCATTTTCTGTGATAACACAAGTGCTATTGCAATCACATAGAACCCCAAATTCCATGCCAGAACAAAGCACATTGATGTTAGACACCACTTCATCAGAGACCATGTTGAGAAAGGCAAGATAGAGATACTCAAGATTGGCACAGAAGACCAACTTGCAGATATCTTCACTAAGCCCTTACAAGAAAGCCGGTTCTTGACCTTAAGACATAATCTTGGATTAATGGAGTTGCCTAAGGACTGAAAAATTATCCTGAATCTCTAAAGACTGAATAAGTGAGTAGGCCTCTGAGAAGAGGTTCTCAGAAAGCCAAGTTGATAAGAAGTGATGCAAAGGTTTCTGAGTAGCAACACTCAGAAAGGCAAAATATTTCTGGAATGGGTATCCGGAAAGGCAAAGGTCGGTACACACTTAATAAGTAAATAAAACTAGAACTTACTTACTGAGTGTGGGTCAAATACATTCAAACAACTGAAGCTTCTGACACTTGAATTCAGAAAGCTATGTAGTCATAAAGAGAAATGGACACACAAAGCCCAAAAGGTATAAGTTCTGAAAGTCAAACATGTGCAATGTCTTGTATTTTTACCATTTTCATGATAAACAATATATAGATAAGGACTTGACACTCAGAATGATAAGCTCAAACGATTAAGTGTTCCTACTCTTTACTAAGTGACACAATGAATGTAGCATATTAAAAATCCATCATGTCAGCACATTACCATTTGTTGATTGATATCATTACAAGATATTCAATATAAGCCCTTGATGAATAAACGTTTGATCTCAACGATTGAGATTAAAACAAAGCAAGTAATGTCTGTTGAGAAATGCAGACATGGCCCACTACGCATTTAATGAAGTACAAAGGACGTACCACGCCTATGCAGATGCAAAGACACGCATTCATATTCAGCTATATGTATGTTGTATCTATGTACATTTTGTCTGCTATATATATAGGATTTGGGCAAAAGACAAACACTTTTACCAATTCCGAAATTTCTAACTTGCATCAAAACAGCAAAATCTCTCAAGATTTCCGCAAAACCCCTCTGCAAAACTCAACTTTTTGTGCTTAGTCTTCTGAAAAGATAGACTAATCTCGATCAATTGTGCAATATTCATCTGAAAAACACTCACTCTAAATTCTATATAAGATATGGCACCCAAGAAGATGACCACCAAGAACCCAAGGCAACATCCTCTGCTCCTGCTGAAAAGCAAGGAGGAAAGGAACTTAAGGTGTTGAATAAATGCCTTCTGGGAAAGTTTACCCCATCGGACTGGAACCCTAAACACAAAATGAATTGGGGAGCCTTTCTAGTAAAGAGATATGTACCAGCAGTTATATCTTCAAAAACCAGAAAGGAAACTGATATTGGGAATGCTGAAGAATTCCCATATCTACAAGCTTCTATCTGCTACACCCAGAGGACTATCCACATTGGATATACTGGAGTTCTATAACAATTCCAAAATCTTCACAAAAGTTGTGAATGATGAAGAAGAAAAATACATGCAGACTGAAGTCCAAGGACAAGATATTGTTCTAGACTGCAAGACTTTCTGCAAGATATTCCGATTGAAAAATCGAGGAACATTTGAAGACATCAACATTAAGGACGCTTCCATGATTCAAGGCGTCAAAGAGCTATTTGAAGCAATCCAGTTAGAAAATGCAAAAGGTTGCCCAGGAGACTTTGTTCTGAAGGCCATCAGAACTAGTCATCTCCAGAAACACTGGAGTACTTTAGCTCTTATTCTGGTCCGTTGCTTTGATGGCAACAAAGGTGGAGTAGACCAGATAAGCATGGAGAGATGGATGATGATGCATCTTCTGAACAAGAAGCATGAAGGGCAGGAAACCCACTTCAATTGGGGGAAGTACACCTTCAACAAATTTCTTGGACACATTGAGAAATTTGAGACCAAAATCATCAATGGCCTTGCTGAGCCAAAGGCCAATATGCACTTTGGTCTCAGGATCTGTTACATTCTGGAAACAATGGGAATCACTCTCAGAGAGAGGCAGGAAATCCCATTCACCAACTCCCTTTTCAGACACGCTTTTGAAGAAAAGGAGAAACTTCTTGAGAACGCCTTTTCGGAAGAAGAAGAAGAAACTGCACAGCAAGGTGAGGAGGTCTCTGAGCAAGCCAAAGCTAAACCTCCAGTTGCCAAGAGAAAGAGGACTCATAGCAAAAGAGCCTCCAAGTCCCTAATCATACAAGAGGCACAACCTTCTGGAGACAAGGTCTCAGAAGATGTTGGACGCTCAGAAAGGCAAATCCAGAATGCCCAAGAGTCTGAACCGAATGCTCCGTAACTCTCCGAGATGATAGAAATATCATAGATGGTTCGCACCAACGTAATAGTGATTCTGAGGATGATGAAGTACTTGCAAAAGTACTCAAAAGATTCAAGTATGACACCCATGGAGGAGCATCAAGCTCAGCTCTTCAGAAAGACAAGAGCCCCTCTGCCCAGCAGGAAGAAGAAGGCCTGGGTGAGGAAGATAGAATGATGGAAGATGTTGCCATTACTTCCACATTCACAATGCCAACACTTAATATTGCTGAAGAAAATCCTATTCTTGAACAGGTTCCTCAACCTTCTGAGAAAGCTCAACTCTCAGAAAGGGATCAAACTGAGATGGAGACTCAGAATGATACTGCAGAGGAGATCAATAATGAGCACAGAGAGACTGTGGAATCACCACAAGTCCAAGAGATCAATGATCAGCCTGACTCTATTCAGGTAACAAAGATAGTTTGTATCTAACATGTCAACATAATTGTATGTTAACTTGTTACTCATAAGCTGTATTTGTTACAGGCCAACTTGGAGACACACTTTCAGGGGGAAGAAAACCATCCACCCCTTGAATCAAGAAGAGGTTCCTCCAACCTCGTAGCAAGAAGAGCACATCACGGGTAGTAAAAGTTATCTCGAACAAGAAATAACTAACTAAAATTGCTCTTATGTTCTAATATTCTTAATGCCTCTTCTTAGGCTCCAACTGAGGAAGTAGTGGTGGTGGAACCAACACCCCAAAACCTAGAGATTCCGTGGTGAAAAGCTTTCGAGGAAGTATTTCTTGAGCCTTCACGAGAAGGTAAGTAATCTATAATAGTCTTCTTCAACGAATGCTCTGGAAAACCCACTACTAAAATCTCTTATGTTTGTTCTTACAGGCTCAGTCAGAATAACAATTAGATGGAGAAACAGTTGTGTCATCTCCTCCAAAAGAAACTAAAACTGCTGAACAAGCAGTATCTGCAGAAAAGGTGCCAGAAACCCCCAAGGTTTCTGAGGAACATGCTACTGAGCTTCCTCACTTGGAAGTAAGTGAAGTCTCAGAAAGCACCTTTCCACCTATCTTTTCTGTTAAAAAGTTTCTAAACATGTTTGATTTTAACTCTCAAGTTCAAGCAGAAAGAAAGGTTGATGAGGATAAAACTTCTCCTCACACCAAAGTATCTGAGGCCTCTGTGCCCAAGCAAGTAAAAATCCAAGCAGATGAGCCTAGTGTTTCTACACAGGTATGCTCAGAAAGCTCACTTCTGCACACAGATACTAACACAAGTGGTTTGAACAAAACTAACTTGAACACTTTCTTTCAGGTTCAAAGTCTAGTGCCAGTTGATTTACTCAAGGACTTCCAGAAGCACACCTTAAAGAAACATCTCAAGTGCTTCAGACAATGGCAGAAACTCAGAAAGGCTGACCTTTCTGAAGTAGCCAGAGTAATCGACGTCCCAGAAAAGAGAGCAATTGCCCTAAATCTGGAGGATTATATCCATGCATTGTTCCCAACAGAATCCTACACATTTGCCACTCTGATGCATGAAGACTTCATTCATGAAGTAGCACAAAGACTTATAGAAGATTTCAAGTCTGCGGATGCTCAAACCCAAGAGCAGATGGTTACCCATCCTGCCTTGCCCAGCAAGCTCACTACTTATCCTGCTGAACAAGAAGAAGTTAATGGGAGGATGATTACATTCCCAAATGTGATCAACCTGGTTTCAGAAGATGACGAGGAGATGGACGAAAATGATTATCAAGAACCTCCCTCTGAGCATCCAAACCAAGAAGCAAAGAAAAAGGATGATGATGATGATGATGATGATGATGATGATGATGATCAGAATGATGATCCCCAACCTGGACAAGGTGGGATTCAGAAAGCTAGCAAAGAAAGTGGAGAAAAGGCTACTCCTTCAAATGCTCAGAAAGCTCCATCATCATCACCTCCCAAGTCTCATCAAGATACCCAACAAGCTGAACACAATGATGCCATAGAAGAAATTTCAGCTGCTGAGTTTAGGATTGAACAACTCAGAAAGGTATTGGAAGAGGAGAAGAGAATCAACATTGAGACTCAAGCTCTTGTTGATGAAAAGGAAGCCAAAATCAAGTAGCTCGAAGAAGCTAATGCCAAGGAATTGGCACTCCTAGACGAGCAAAGAAATTTGAAAAATGCCATTGTTGTCACAGCTGCTGAGATAGATGCCATGGATGACAATTATGATGAAGAGCATGATGCTGAGACTGCATCAGAAAGACCTTCTACATCTTCTTAGAAGGCCAGCACACTTGATGGAAAGCCGAAGAAGATTGTCAATCTGCAAACAATCCAAGAAAAGGATTATGATAGTGATGCTGAAACCCACAACTTGATTACTGAAGCAGAAGATGAGAGACTTGTCACTTAGCACAAAAGAGCCCTACTTGCTCCTCATATATTCTCTGCACCAAGTAGTTCAAGAAGTGAAGAGTACCATTGCAAGGAACAGTGTCTTTTTAGAACTCAGAAAGACACTAGTTGCCCAAGACACAGAAGTGCTAAAATCCGTCCCAGAAGAGTTGAAGCCATTGGCTGCTGCTTTACTCAACAGAGCAACCAGCATAGTTCTCTCTCAGAAAGACCTAGGGTTGGTCAGGGATGAGGATTGTAACAATGCTAATGCAGCATTGAATGAAGCCAGCCATGCTGTCCTGCAAGCCAACGCCATCCTAAGGCCGCTTGAAGAACTCAACAGAAAGGAGCAGGAACTGGTTAGATAGAACAACGAGCTGAAGAAGGAACTTCAAGAATTAGTCAGGCTGCACAACAATCTCCAGAAAAACTTTGAAACTCTCTCTGAAGCTTATGCTATCATGAGTCAGTCATTCATGACTAAGGGGGAAGAAGAGATGCCTCGGAAAGGCAGAGGAAGAAAAAGAAAACAATCAAATCCTCTCTCCTCAAGTCAACTTGTCATTAAGGACACCACTGGAGACACCCTTGCTGAAGAAGTTGTTCCAGATCAACCAGCCAGAAGGCTGAGAAGTATGGTCACTAGGGGAACCAAGTCCCTTAGAATCTTAGAAGAGAAGAAGACGTGTGAAGAAGAAGAAAAGGAAGAAGGAGAAGTAAGAGGCCAAGAAAGCTGCAAGTCTCCAATTTTGGACTACAATGATGATTCTGATGATTCTGATGAACATCCACTTCACAAGAAAAGGAGACAAGCAACTACTTCACAACCTCCTCTGGCAGCAAAGCCCTTAGACGTAACTCCTTCCGCAACACCAAGTCTATACAAGGAACATCCACCAAAGACAAAATTCAGGCAGGAAGAAAGGGTTAGAGGATCTCCTGACAGAAGGCCACCAAACAGAAAAGCAAGGAGGGATTTCCAGTTTGGCAGAATAAACAATGAAACACATCAAGAAAGGCCAACTGATGCCCACATTGAGTATATGAAGACTAGTAATGAAGAATCTTCATATAGGTGCATTCTGAACAAGAGAGGGTATTGGATTCTGGAACTACAACATCTACTTGTCAATGATAAGTTTCCAACTCCCATCCTCAACCAGATCCTGAAATGGAGAAGGCAAGCTGTAATTGCTAAAACCTGAGCACCTTCATGCCTGGTTAAACTTTGAAGTAGAAAAGAGGAATGAAGCCAGAAAGATGGATCTTTCTTTTGCCTGTCCTTACCCAAAACCTGATGATGTACACAAGGTAAGAAAACTGGATGGTAGCTACAGCAGGAAGAACAAACTAGGTGTTTCAACCTATGAGTCATTCTATATGACATTGGATGAATACCTAGATGATATACACTATCTGGAAGAAATATACAAGTATTTCAACCTATCTCACCAAGTAGACCATGCACAGGTGCAGGAAAGTACTTCTGGGTCAAACATTTTTTGCGGAAGAATCACAAGCTTGGCAAGGGTTACCATGAAATATGTGACTTATCCGAGAAGATGAGCTGTCAGAAGGATTCTTTATGACTATGTCCAAGAATGCAGAAAAGTGGATGATCATGTCAACTGATCCAGAAAGGGGTGCTGAAGAACTTGAGGTATCTGAACCCAAGTTGTGTTTCTGAAGACTTGAAGACTAGTAACATTAGAATACTCTTTTGGAGCTTGGACTCTACTTTGTTCTAATTTACTTAGTATGTTTTATTACTTTTTGTAATCTTGCTGATTGTTTCTGAAACTCTCTATCTGTAAAAGTTGCATCTTACTCTGTAAACTATACCTATCTGAAGATCATACTCTCAGATACATTTTAATAGATGACAACTTATCAGCAAACATCACTTCTTGTGATTTGGTTGATGTTTACTTTCTGCACTTAATTCAACTAAAATTGAATATCATTTGAAATGATTAAGTGGTGGATTGTTTTCTCTTCCAGGATTACAATTTTGTAATAGGACTTGAAAGATAGTCATGGATGACTGATCAAAAAGGGGGAAATTTGTTAGGAATATCTGTTAGTATTTTGATCACTCACATGTTCTTATCTTAGCCAGAAAGGTGATTAAGTGCTCTTGGTTTACTTGAACATTGTAAAAGAGAAAATCACTGAGTATGATTAGTCTAGTAAATCTTGTATTAGGATTATAGGTCTCTGAGTGTAATTTTTATTTCAAGAAGACCATGAAGATCAATCCTAGCAATGGAGCTTTTCTGAAGATTAGAAGACTGAAGATTGCACAAGGTTTATGAAGACACAAAGGTTTAGTCTAACTCAGAAAGACTATGTCCTTAATCCTTTCTTGAGTATATTAACTTACTTTTGAAATATAATTCTGGACATATGACATCATGAGTATGGAGCATGCAAGCCATCAGAAAGGCTCATGTATCCGTTGAGACTATAGGACAATGAACAGTACTATGCATTAAATGCATCGCGTAAATCTTTAAAGCGATCCTCTGAAAAATGAGATAGTGACTTCTTAGTACATAGTTCAAGATATAAACGGATATAATTTGATGGAGATCACAACGGATACAATTCAAACGCCTCTCAAATTTATCTATATATATCACACACTTAGATGCTTGAAGAACACACCTTAGAACGCTCTATCTTGCAAATTTACCATCAAGCAAAGTATTCTCTCAAGCACTCTACTACCCTTTCTGAAAGTTTTCTGTTGCTTGAAGAATCACTAGTAGTTGTAAGTTGTCCTGAACCTTAACAAGAGATTGTTATTCGTGAAAGAGTTAAACTATCAGATACCCTTTTTGAAGCTCATTCTCCAGAACGGACACCAATTGGGTCAAGAAAAGCGACGCCATCCACTGAACAAGTGTATTAAGTAGTCTTGTTCTATTAGGCTCTCTGAAAACATAACTGAAAAGTTATACGAGAAGCCTCTCTGACAAACCTTATAACCAACACCATCAAGGCGTGGAGTAGAGGAAGTACTTGATTTGGGAAATCAGGGAATAACTCCAAGGTTATCTGAGTAGAGGAAGTACTTAGCTCTAGGAGCTGGGGAATAACTCAGGGGGAACATTTGGTTGGGAACCATTTGTTTAGGAATCTTAGAATAAGGATTATTGTAAGGTAAACTCAATTATCTGTTCTAGTGAATTCTAGGTCTCAGAAAGACCGAAGTGGATTAGTTGGAGGATTACGCCACCTCCAGATACCACTATACTTGCTGTGTTATTTACCTTTCTGTATTTACATTTCAGCAAAGCACACACACTTACTTATTGTTTCTGCACTTACCTATCTTAAAGTCTTCCGCGCTCTGAATTTAAGTATCAGAAACCCCCAGGTTTCTGAGAAACTGTGTTTATCGACAAAAGTTTTAAAAGACTATTCACCCCCCACCCCCCTAGTCTTTTACTTTGCCGTTATCTGGACCAACAGGCTCCAATCTTTCAAGATAGAACAGCGCTTCACTTCCATTGGCCACCCCAAGGCTAATGGTCAAGTAGAAGCCACCAACAAGACCATCATCAAGATCTTGGAGAAAAGGTTGAGGACCTCCCAAGATAGTTGGGCAGATGATCTCGACGCAGTCCTTTGGGCACATAGGACGATGACTCGGACTTCCACACAAGAGATGCCTTTTTCCCTTGTCTATGGATCTGAGGCAGTCATTCCTTTGGAAGTAGCAGTGGAAACCCAAAGGATCTAGCAATACAACCCAACTGACAATGAAGCCGCAAGGATCTATGACCTCGAGCTCCTCGAAGACAAAGAAGCAAAGCATTAGCTAACATACTCCGATACCAAGCCATGACTACTCGAGCTTATAACAAGCATGTCTTCCCCAAAGATATACAAGTCGGAGACTTAGTCCTCAGAAGAGCCGATATTCTAAGCAATGTTGGGAAGCTCAAGCCCAAATGGGAAGGACCTTACAAAGTTACTGGAGCTAGAGTCAATGGAAGCTTTGAGCTTGAAGACGATCAAGGGCGAGCCTTGAAGAGAACCTGGAATGCTAAGAATTTGCAGAAGTTCTATGCTTAGGATAACACTTTGAGATTAGACTAACGACACTTATCAAAGTTTTTTGTCTTTGTCCTTAAACAGGCCTCGAAGCCCCCAAGTTGTAATTTGATTTCTGTCAAGTCAATACAACTTTGCTTTAATAACACATCTTCATTCCGCTCGGGTCAAGTCCTTTGGACCCCGGTGCCCGACCGAATCACAAGCAAAGTCACCTAGCTGCTCGTTTCGGGTCTAAGTTGCACAACGATCCGAGCAGGCTTGACACAATGAAACAGAAAGACAACGATAACAAAAACAAGCGCATTTTATTTAAAGAAGGGACCGAGTTACAAAGAGAAGAGCCCGAAGAGCCCTGAATGAGCTTACAAAAACAACAAGCGCCTATTCTATTTAACTCTCCTACTTTTCCAAAAGCAGCATCTTTGGAAGAGCGAGCTTGTACCTCCGAGCGCTTATAGGAACGAACCCGATTCGGTCGTAATCGATTCTACACCTGCGAACATTCAAGATAAAGTTCAACTTTCCACAAAACAAGTTCAACAACCAGGATAATGGAAGGCCATTCGAGACACCCCGATAGAATGCTTCATGACCTCCGAACGGAAGAAACGGTTCCGAAGCAAGCAAGTATCACCACGACAATCTGGATCGTCTCCTACCAGATATTGCAGTGAATCCTTCTCGAATTACTCAAGTATTTGGAAGGGAACATCCCGGATAATCGGAACGATCCAAGTCACTCCGGAAGCATCCGCCGAGCCGACTCTCAACAAGATCGGTAATGTGAGGAACTCTGTTCCAGGATTGCAAAGTTGCCCCCCGGGCCTTCAATTCTGGAACAAAGTTTCCGATACAACCAGGCTGCTCGGACACAGACCAACGGACATTATTCATGTGGCTAGCTCGCGATGGCTTGTAGCTCCGATCCCCAACAAGATTGGCATTATCAGGAACTCCCTTCCAGAATTGCAAGTAGCCCCCCGGGCCTTCAATTCAGGAATGAAGTTACCAATGAAACCGGACTGCTCAGTCACGAAACCACAAACCAACTTGAGGTCACCCCGACCCTACGTCTATCCGGAAGACGAACAACTCCACGAGACAGCTTTGATAGAAGGCCTTCCAACATCCCGGACGGATCTTACACCGAACTTCGGAATACTGGAATGGCTTCTACCAAACCAATCTCGCCGACTTGTCGTCCCCCGGATGTCGACTCAATGTGAAATGACTCGGATATGCTAGAAACTCATAAATTAATGTTGGGCAATCCCCCGTGCCATCGAGCTAGTCTACCCCCTCCGGGGCTCAAGTTGTTGCTACCAACCACAGCCCCGGAGAAAGAAGATTAGTACGAGGATCCGAAGGAGCTTGCATCCGAATGACTTGACTTCATCGTCTCCAACAGGGTCTGACCCGGAGAGATTTCCGAAACACTGGGAAACCTCTAGAGGTAAGATCCCGCATAGGGACGGTGGTGTAAACCAACTCGTCAGACGTCCGGACCCAGGATCCAGACCACTTATTACTATATAAGGGATGGAATGATCTAACGAAAAGCCGTACAATCTAGGGGTATATATAGAAGCAAGGAACCAATCAACAGCTGCCATGTGTCCCGTAAATGCCGGACATGGGCTTGGGCCTAACACGTGGGCCTGACAATTGGGCTACTATTGGGCCAACCCAATCACCCGTTCGGATGTGATAATCCGAGGCTGACATGATGACCCCCGAGCCAACCTTGATTTGTAGCGAGTTACTCAACTTTTATATTGGGTTTACTCTTTTATCAACTTCTCACAAGTCAACACGGTTCGGAACAGTACACTAAGTCTCTACGGATCGGATATATGGGAAACAACCTAGTCTTACTTGTTAGAATCTGGATAAACCAACCCTATCTATACAATAGGGACTACGACTCGGACGGGCACTGCCTCCGACCGACCCAAAGATTATCCATCAAGGAACTTTACTTTAAAAGAGTTTGTTGATACGAAAATATGTCCAATCCGTCATAAAGGACCTAGGAACGAATCCTAAGGCGTCCTAAGTCATCCATGGGATCCGAGTCACTATAGTCCGAGTCGATGGTCCGATTCGGGTCGACCAACCATGGTCCGACCCAGCTTAGAAGAAAGGAACAAAGGATTTGGAGCCTGTGAGGTCCGACTCAGGGATTTAGGTCCGACCCATCAAGGTCCGAACCACCTTGGAACAAGAAGACAAGTACTCAAACAGCACTGTCTCTGACCCAAGCCCTCCGACCCGGACGATTACTCGGATCCAGCATGACAATCTCATAAGGCAACCAAGCAAATAGGCACCAAAGAGTGAGATGTCCGAACCTAGGTACTCCGAATCGGAAGAGTTAGACAGGCATGATAACTTCCTCAGCTAAACAGCCAAATATGGTCCGGACCAGGCGTCCGGACCCCTCTATCCGAACCTGGGATCTCGGCAGACCTAGTCAAATCCTCTACAACCCTTCCAACAATGACTAATCTACCCCTGAAGCCCAAAATTGGCATGGGCTAAGCTTCATTGTTGGGTCATGGGCCTAATATTTGTCTTGGTGGCTCAATCATGGCCGTACACATGGCGCAATCCTAGCAAGCCCTCCATTTTGATGATAGCCTATAAATAGGCACACATCCCCACAAGATCAGGTAAGTCACATTGCCATCCTACTATCTCATACTAAACAGAGTCGATCTTCAGTCGCTCTTGAGTAAAGTCTCAAATCCGGTTTGACACTTAGCAAACCGGATCCTAACCCCCCCTTTTCCAAGTTACTTGTGCAGGATCTCACCCGTTGCCTCTTATTGATACGGATAAGTGAAGGAAAGCAAGACAAACTCATTAAGTGTTTGGGGAGTTCTACCCCCAACATTTTTGGCGCCGTCTGTGGGAAATCGAACAAAAAGCTCCATTCTCTACAGCCTCTAATGGCAAGAACAAGGAGGTCCGCAAGAACCAACACCACTGTAGTCGGTACACCTGCTCGAAGACAAAGAGGTAGGCCTCTTACTAGGCGAAGCAGAGCAACAAGAGTTCCCTCAAGAGATGCGACGGAACACCCCAGCGACGGCCGGACAGCTAGTCTCTCTTCTAGGGAGGAAAGAGCCACTGATCCACCAATAAGAATCCAGGCGCTTGGAGACGAAGGACATGTTCCTCCGCCAGGAACACATGGTCCTCCTCCCGGGAAAAACTTCACCCTTCCAAATGGGCAGATCATCCGTCCTAGTGTGTTCGGGATGAATGAGAATCAGTTTGGCCTCTTACTCACCACTATTCAAGGATGTTTCGGATCAAACAACCTCCAGCCTCCTCAACCCACTCCACCTTTGGCAATCCCAAGACAAGCTGAACCCGCTCAATCAAGAAATGAGCACCGTCCCATCCAACAACGACTGGGGGAACAAGCTCAACCGGAAGATCTAAGGAACCTTCTTAACAGGAGGGCCGCTGCTTCTCATGGACAACAAGGGAGAAGTCCAGAAGTGCCACGAGTAGACGAAGTGGGAACCAGTCGGCGAGGAGCTCAACAACAAGCGCCAAGAGATCAAATGGCGGAAAGCATCCCGATAGTTCCAATCGGTGATCTTCCTCCAGATGTAGCTATCAACCCCAGAACTGGTGAAAGACTGACAGCTGAGCAGATCTCCCTTTACAGAAGGCCCTGGAAACACAAATTGCCACCTTGAGCAAGATGGTCAAAGCACATGAGAAAGTGACTGTTAAGACTCCCCACAATGCGTAAATCGAAGAACGAAAGCGCCCCGACTGCGTTATCCCAAACCTTGAGCATTACTATGGAGATACTTGTCCTGTAGGGCATCTTACTAGATACAAAAGTAAGATGGAAAGCAATGGACTCAACGACAACATGAAAGCTCTCAACTTTTTCACCACACTCTTTGGAGAAGCAATGGATTGGTGGACCTCACTACCTAATGGTTCCATCAGATCTTATATGGACGTCGCCTCCCTTTTCTTGAAAAGGTTTGAGAAAGCAAAGAAAAGGAAGAGGTCAGTTGTGCACCTGGCAGGCATAATCCAAAAAGAGCATGAGGACCTTAGAACCTTCCTTGACCGCTTCAACACTGAAGTACGACAGGTAGAGCCTCATAGCATCAAAGAGCGGGTCCGACACCTATATGCTAACACTTATAATGATGAGCTTAGAAGGAAGCTTTCCAACGAAGAAATCACCACTGAAAAGTACCTGGAAGATATCTGCGAAGGAGTCTTGTATGGAGAAGAGTACCGAAGAAATGTCCTGATAAGAGCAGGGATAAAGAAGGGGAAAGAACAAGTCTGACAGAACTTCCTCCTCGTCGAGGAAGTTCGAGCAAAAAGAGATCTCGAGACAGAAAGAATTCCGAGAAAGAACTCCACCTAGGAGATACGCCGAGTATACTCGCCTCAAGATCCGACATCTTGGCTTCTATTGTTGAGAAGGACTTAAATATACAATGGCCTAAACACGTCAGAGCAAAGAAGAAGAGTAAATTTTCTAAAGACTACCGTAGGTTCCATGGCGTAAAGGTCACCCAACTGAGGATTGCGTCCAGTTGAAGACAGAAATTGAAAGACTAGTGAGAAGTGGGAAGTTGAAAGAACCAACAGGTGAAGAAGAACCCTCCAGGCATAGAAAGAATGAGCAGAGAAGAGAGGAGCGTGATTCCGAACCTCCGACAGGATCTTTACCACCACCTCCAGCGGAAATCCCACCTCGGCATGCCCAAAGATACCAAGGGTACCAAGATACAGAAATGGAGAACCTCCTTACGATTGGACTTATCAACGCCATTGCAGGAGGACCACGGGGAGATAGCGAAATGCAAGGGAAAGGACCATGCAACACTTGAGAAACAACGATGAGCTTACGGTCCACCAGCCAAAGGCACAAATGCAATTACCTTTGACGATAGCGAGATCCCCCACCAACGTCCCCAGGAGGAGATCTCAAGGACCCCGATGTCCCTTTGGTTGTTTCTCTAGTAATTGCCACCTACAAGGTCAACAAGGTACTAATCGACACAGGAAGCTCCTCCAATGTCATATCCAAAAGGACCGTGGAGCAAATGCACCTGGGGCAAATACAATATGGACGAGTATACACTTCATTGGTAGGTTTTGGAGGGTCAGATGCGCCCCATTGGAAGTATACCACTACAAGTCTCTATGGGCACCTTTTCCAAGAGTGACCAAGACTATCCTCTTCGTGGTAGTAGATAGCACCTTCGACTATAACGTGATCTTGGGCCGCCCGGGACTTAACCAATTCAGAGCAATTGCTTCTCCCTTACACAACAGGGTAAAGTTTCCAACCCCGAATGGCGTGGGGGAAGAAATGGGCAACGTTAGAGAAGCCTGGGAGTGCTACATCATGTCAACCAGAGGGGCCACAGTACCTGTCCTTTCGGTCACTAAGGGCCCTCGTAGCCATTCTTCCATTACTCTAACGCCACCAAAGGAAGAAATCGGTATTGGGTCGCTCAGAGAGAAGTTCCCCAAGACAGCTAGAATAGAATCCCATGAAGCCTTGAAAGAGGTCCAACTGGTCGAAGGAGATTCGAAAAGAAAAACTCGGATTGGAACGGAGATGAGTACGGAAGTAGAGCTGAAGCTCATCACTTGCCTTTGTAACAATTGCGACATCTTTGCTTGGAGCACAGATGATCTCAAGGGGATAGACCCAAGGATCGCAGTTCACCGTCTGAACATGGATCCGACGGTCAGACACATCCGACAAAAGAGGAAAGACTTTGGACCAATTGAGGATGCTATCGTAGCAAGGGAGGTTGACAAGTTGATGAAAGCAGGTCATATCGAAGAAGTCAGATACTCCGATTGGGTCTGTAACGTGGTCCTCGTCGAAAAAGCTCCAGGAAAGTGGAGAATGTGCAATGACTTCACTAGACTCAACAAATTTTGTCCAAAGGATCCCTATCCATTGCCACGCATAGACCAGCTGGTTGATTCCACTGCAGGATGTGCGCTTCTAAGCTTATGCATATCAAGGCTTCTACCAAATTAGGATGGCTCAAGAAGACATCAAGAAAACGGCATTCTTTGCGGCCGGAGGGGTCTATTGCTTCAAGGTCATGCCCTTTGGCCTCAAGAATGCAGGAGCTACTTACCAACGGCTGGTAAATAAGATGTTCAAGGAAGAATTGGGAAAAACCATGGAAGTCTATGTGGATGACATGCTTGTGAAAAGCAAGACTGAAGAGGAACACGTCGAACACCTTAACAATTGTTTTTCTATTCTCCAGAAATACGGAATGAAGCTGAACCCTAAAAAGTGCACTTTCGGGGTGAAAGGAGGAAAATTCCTCGGTTACATGGTCACAAAAAGAGGCATTAGTGCTAACCCAGAGAAAATAAAGGCAATCATAGATCTACCACAACCCAAGACTGTCAATGAAGTTCAGAAGCTTCTAGGAAAGGTGATGGCATTGAGCCGTTTTATCTCAAAATCCGCCGAGAAGAACCTACCCTTCTTTAAGATCTTACGAAAAGGAAATAAGTTCGAGTGGACAAAGGAGTGCGAAAAGGCCCTGGAAAACTTGAAAAAGTATCTCCTCTCGCCGCCCCTTTTGTCTAAACCCATGGAGGCTGAAACTCTTTACCTCTATTTGGCCACCACTGATGAAGCAATGAGTTCTGTACTGGTACGGATACAAGACAACGAGCATTTACCAATTTATTATTTGAGCAAAGCCCTTGCAGGCTCTGAGGCCAGATATGTCAAGGTTGAGAAGCTCGCCTTGACCGGTTTACCTTTGCCGCGGCGAAGCCTTACTTCCAGTCGCATCGGATTGTGGTCCTTACAAATGAGCCACTCAAACATGTCTTGGACAAACCGGATCAGTCAGGATGCCTGTCCAAATGGGCTATTGAGCTAAGGGAATATGATATTGGGTATCAAGCCCCATCTGCCAAGAAAGCGCAAGTTCTGGCCGACTATCCAGAGAAAGCAGAAGAAGAGAGCGAAAACTCCCAGGAAAAGGCTAGTCATGTGGTGATAGCCCAAATCAAGGAATCAAGGGGAGAGAAAGAAGCAGAAGAGACACAAAGAGGTAGCATCCAGCTTACGACTAAGTATCACCAACCTATGGATGATTCACTGAGAGTAAGGCACATGTTTCTCTGGGACGAAGAACTCAATACCTCGACAACTGCATCTTCCAACAAGAAGCAGGAGGTTGAGAAAGCACTCACTCCCACTCCGGGAGGTAAGGAAAGAAACAAAGAATGTTGGACATTACAAGTGGACGGATCATCCACCGGACGGTTGGGAGGAATAGGAATTTTCCTTGAAAGTCCTGAAGGAGCCAAGCTAGAGTACGCCATCACCCTCAATTTTAAGGTGACGAACAACGAGGCCGAATATGAAGCACTTATCACCGGCCTAAGAATGGCGAAAGCCCTTCAGGTAAAAAGGATCAAAGCCTACACAGACTCGCAGCTCGTACAATCTCAGTTCTCCGGGTCCTTTACCACCAAAGTACCTAACATGATCAAATACTTGGAGCTCCTCAAGAAAGAGGTTGAGCACTTTGAAGAATTTACTCTTGACCAATTTCACAGAGAATGGAATGAAAAAGCCGACGCCCTCTCAAATGCGCCTCGGCTTAGGAGCTTTGGACACAAGAAGTGTCATCCTAATGACCCGCGCGGAATCCTCTCTGGCAAACCCCAACGGACAGATGCTTCTCTTGAGCACAGAAAGAAACTGGATGACTGATATATTCCGCTACCTCAAGGATGGTACTTTACCTGTGGATCCTAGAGAGGCCAGGAAGATTCAATGTCGAGCTAACAGATACTTTATTCTGGAAGAAGATCTTTACAAAAGATCCTACAGCGGAACTCACATGAGGTGCCTAGATCCTCAAGAAGCGAAAACTGTGATGGAAGAAATCCACGCCGGAAGTTGTGGAAGTCATTCTGGAGGAAGAACTTTGGCGCAAAAGATCATAAGACAAGGATACTATTGGCCAACTTTTGACATAGATGCTCCCAACATCGCCCGCGCCTGTGAAGACTGCCAATACTATGCCAACATACCACACCGCCCGACCAACCCTATGATTCCGTCAATCATAGCATGCCCATTTGATCAATGGGGCATAGACATAGTTGGTCACTTTCCGCAAGGAACACATCAAAAGAAGTTCTTGATATTGGCAGTGTTATACTTCACTAAGTGGGTCGAAGCTGAAGCAATGTCAACCATCACAGAAAGCAGGGTTCGGACATTCATCTGGAAGAACATCATCTGCCGGTTTGGACTCCCACGAGTGCTAGTTTCAGACAATGGAGCACAATTTTCTGGGTCAAGACTGAAGGAGTGGCTTCAGTCCTTCAAAATAGAACAACGCTTTACTTCCATTGGCCCCTGCCAATGGTCAGGTGGAAGCCACCAACAAGACCATAGTCAAAATTTTGGAGAAAAGGTTGAGAACTTCCCAAGACAGTTGGGCGGATGATCTCGACGCGGTCCTTTGGGCGCATCGAACGACAGCCCGGACTGCCACACAAGAAACACCTTTCTCCCTGGTCTATGGATCCGAGGCGGTCATCCCTTCGGAAACAGTGGTGGCAACCCAGAGGATCCAGCAATACAACCCAGTTGATAATGAGATCGCAAGGATCTATGACCTTGAGCTCCTTGAAGACAAGCGCGATAAGGCATTGGCCAACATCCTTCGTACCAAGCCATGACCGCTCGGGCCTACAATAAACGTGTCTTTCCCAAGGATATACAAGTTGGAGACTTAGTCCTCAGAAGAGCCGATATACTAAGTCATGTGGGGAAACTTAAGCCCAAGTGGGAAGGACCTTACAAAGTTACTGGGGCAAGAGTTAATGGAAGCTTTAAACTAGAAGATGGGCAAGGGCAGGCCTTGAAGAGAACTTGGAATGCCAAGAATCTCCAGAAGTTTTACACTTAGAGAAGGAGCGTGGCAACGACTGTCACCTTCCTTTATCTTGTCGATCTATTTTTTGTGTTTGTTTTTTGAAAAGGCCTCGAAGCCCTCAAGTTGTAATTCGATTTCCGTCAAATCAATACAACTGTGATTTCATAAACATTGTTAAACATTGTTTAACTACTCGATCCGAAACTAGATCATACACTGATCCGGATCGGATCAACACGATGAAAACAGCATCCCACAAAGACGAGGGCAAGTACTTTATTTAACAACAGAATGCAGAATTACAAGGCTAGGGTCCGAAGAACCCCAATCTACCCTTTAAAAGCAAGTACCTATTCTAACTTAACCTTGATCCCCCGAACCTAGCTAAGTCCGAGCATAATTGTTCCCACATCTGCGGGCTCCCAAAACTGCTCGTCATTAAGAACTTCAGGAGTCCACCTCGGATTATCTGGGAACTGGAATCGGCCGACCGGGCTAATCAAGGTCTTTCCAAACATTTAGGCAATGCTTCGCAACTCCCAAGTAAACGAGCCAGCTCCGACGCAAGCAAGAAACACTCCAACAATTCGGATCGCCTTTTACCGGATTATAGTACACAAATCTCTCCGATTTAAAGTACTTGGAAACCAAACCAGACGGTCGGAATGTCCAAATCACTCGGAGGCTCAAGCATTCGAGTTCCAACAAAATTGGCTTTGTCAGGAACTCTGTTCCAGAATTGCAAGTCGCTCTCTCGAGCCTTCAATTTTGGAACGTAGCCACCAACAAAACCAAGATTGCTCGAACGAAAAACTTTAGGAGTAAGACGAACAACTTCCGGAAAGAGATATTTCCGGAGGTTCTCAACGATCCGACTCCCAAAAAAGACCGGCACTATCTGGGACTCCATTCCAGAATTGCAAGTAGCTCCCTAGAGCCTGCAATTCTGGGCGAACTCCACCAATGTACCCGAGCTCGGATACGGACTTCCAGGAACGAGCCAAAAATCTGTGGAGGTTAAAGTACACTACCTTCGATCCGGAGGACGAATGACTCGGAACACAACAGGCTTGACAGAATGCCTTCCAACATCTCGGGCAGATCTTACACCAAACCTCGAAATACTGGAAGGGATTCTACCAAACCAACTATGCCGACTCATCGCCCCCCCGGGCACATACCACGGGCGGGGTGCTTCGGATGTATCGAGGCTCAGAACACAGTCGTATAAAAATCCCCAAACCATCCAGCTAATCTACCTCTCCAGGGCTAAAAGTCACGTATATAGACCACAGCCCCGGAGAAAGAAGATTAGCCTGACGATCAGAGGAATTGATTGGCAAAGATTTCAGGCCTCACTCGGCACGGGCCGTATCCTCGAAGATCCGAGGCTGGCTTTCCGAGCAATTTAATTTCCAAAACTCTCACAGTGAACCAACCCGGGTAGACTTCCGAAGCATCGGAGAAACCCTTGGGACAAGATCACGCGCAAGAGTGATGGTATAAACATGCTCACCAGCCGCTCGGACTCGAGCTCCGGACCTTTGGTTACTATAAAAGGGAGAAATGTCCTAATGAAAAGCCGTACAAAGCAGGGGTATATATAGAAAGAGAGGACCAATTAGAAGCGGACACATGTCCCATATTCACCGGAAATGGGCTTGGGCCGAACATGGGCCCGCTCTTGACTTCCATCGCCCAACCCAATAATCCATCCATACGGTCGGGCACATTGACTAAGTTACTCACTCGAACGTATCAAGCTCGGGGCTGACACAACAACATCCGAAGCAACTGTGATTCGTATAGAGTCACCCTGTACTTAATGATGATCATCTTTTCACTATCTCACAAGTCTGTATGACTCGGGATGACACACCAAGTCAATGTCCGAATCGTCACTACTTATCACGATACAAGGAAATTCTCTTTCTCGCAAGCCTTGTCACTCTAAGACGTGGCTCCGAACCGTTCGTGATCCGACTTACTTCTATTAAAGATTCCGATTCGGATGGGCACAATGGTTGATCGTCCCCCAAGACCCGCAAAGGAGAATTTGCATCAGGCAAATTAACGTTCTGGCGGTATGAATCTCAAGGGTCCGAACCCATTATCTGAATTTACAAAATTAAACGCGCAAGAATGTAAACAGCAACATTAGTATTTCAGTGACAAAAATAGTTCCGAGCCACCAAGGGGCCCGAACCAACAACATTCATCAAGACAAGTATATGTTTATACAACAAAAGATGACGAGCAAAAAGGACAACATTGCTTTTAGGCCCGAAGGCACCCTACTACAAAAAACCCGGGGCATACCCCGTCTTTACTGCCTTCGCCGCTCGGACGAACTAGGTTGAGACCGAGAGGGGCCCCTCGTATCCTTCTCCGGAGGCGCTTGACCTTACTGTTGGGCTGCCTGGGCTAACCTCCGTTCTCTCCGAGCCTCAACCTCTTTCAGGAAGGCCGGACATCGCTGCATCAAGTCTAGGTCGCGATCGAAGCCACGAACAGGCCCAGGCAGAGTCAGCCAGTCTCGGTTATGTTCCAAGTGATCCTCCAAAGGAACAAAAACACTGGATCCGACTCGTCGCAGACCAGCTCCACAAATTCACACTTGAGCAGGTCTTCGTCCAAGACACCCTCCGGAGCAAAGTCCGATCCATCTCCATTCTTAAAGGCGGACACTCCCTCAGCCTCCAAGTCGCAGTCATCCGGTATCCAACCCTTCCTCCGGATTGGTCCACAATGCATCGAACCCATCTTGACGGGCCTCGTCATACTTCGACTCGAACAAAAACTTGCAGGAGTCCGAAGCAAGGAAATCTTGGGCAGCCCTTGTCCGGACCACCAGAAGCTCTTTCAGCATCATATCCTTGAAAGTCCGAGAGACACCCACGAACTCGTCCAAACTATCTTGGTGCACTTTCAAGTCAGTTTCCAAAGATAGGATGGCACTTTTCATCTTGGCCGTCTCCGACTCGGCCTCCTGTTTAGCAGCTATGGCCTTCTTTAGGCGCTCAAAGTCTTTGTTCAACCGGACGTTTCAATCGCCGGCATTCACCTTGGTCAAATCCTCTTCTAGGTAGCCTCGAGCGACTAAGGAGCATGCTTCCACAATGCAAAGAAGCTAAAATGACAGATATCACAAACGTTTAGATATCTCCGAATCGCAGGAAGATAACAAAATAACCAAAACACTTACTTACCTTGCGTTGAGAGGCAACCAACTCTGAAATCCGCTCCAACTCCGGGGCAGCAACCAACCGAGCAACTTCAGCATCCGAATCCAGCTCGGGCGCCTCGCTCATCTTCCCCTTGCCTTTTTAGGGAGGATTCGACCTTGAGGCGCTTTTTGCGGCCTTTCGATCATTGGCGGGATCTCGGGACACGGATCTTGGAGGCTTCCTCGAGCCCTTAGATCCGACCACCTTACCCTTGTCCGGAGTAGGGATAGTTTGGGCCTCTTCGCCCGCAGCAGCTCTCCGAGATTCCTCCACTCGGAACACGGCAGCATTTCTTGTCTCTTCCATCGGGAGTACGGTGGAAGTCTTGATAATTTGGGTCCGGGAACCCTCTGCCATCTCCTTCCGCTGCGCAGCATTTTGTTGACGCTTCAACTCCCGCATGGTTGCCATCGTATACTCGAACCAAAAAGCTACACATCCGAATGACAGAGAGTTAAACCAGCTAGCTACACATCCGAATGACAAAAAGCTACACTTGCAGAAAAAATAGACAAGCTACGGACCGAATCGGGCAACCACCCCAGATTAAAGAAGGATCACTTACTCAGGTCCTCCATATCATCACAAAAGCTGGGCTCGGACAAACCGGCTAGGTACGGAAGAGGCTGACATATCAGCCCTCGGAAGTACTTTTCCGGCTCTTGACTCCGATGGAGCGCTTGCATCCACAGAGGGATGTTCCGTGCCGGTGGCTTCCAATCTGGCAGCTTGCCTCGGAAGAACTTTTTCTCGAAATGCCACGTGGGCCTCTCCTCTTCGGATCGACCGGGTTTCAATGCGGGCCGCACGAAAATATACCTCTTAAACCATTGGATTCCCAACGAGGATAGGGGGTCAACAAAAAACGTGTACGCCTGGCGACATACGAACGTATAGAACCATGCGTTCCTATTACTTACACTTATGTTGAATGATTTACGAAAATTATCGAATGTGACCGGGATGCCTTTATATTTACATAAGACCCCGAAGCACATCAGATTTCCGAGGGAGTTGGGGATGATCTGGTGCGAACTCAACCCCATACTGTTCAAAATCTCCAGAAACTCGGACGATACGGGTAGCCGCCAGCCACAATGGAGACTTATCTCATGGACACACATGTATCCCGGAGGCGGATTGTAGAACGCATGAGATTCGTCTGGGATGAGAATCTCCACACACTCCGGGATCTCATATCTCCTCCAGAGCTCATCCACTTCCTCGGCTCGGATGGTTGAGGCACAAGTAGGCAAAGTACCGTCCTCATTCAACTCGCCCTCCGGATCGGGGTGAGTGACCTCGTCTTTAGACCGAGGGAACTTTACTTGGAATACGTCCTCACCCTTCCTCAGCCTCTCCGGACGCTCTTCCTCAGCCATCTGCCGACTCGGCCCTGCTTGCCCAGTAGATTCCACACGGAGCATATGAGCGGATAGCTCTACACTTTCTTCCTCTTCGGAACCAGAATCTTGGGCCCGCACACCTTCTTCTGCCTCATCTTCCTCGGATGAGGACGCTAACTCTACGACAGTCTGAAGAGGCACAGCGACTTGCACACGATCCTCCTCACCCTCTTCGAAGATGCCCAAATTGGGAGGTGCTTCCGAGGTATCATGAACTTCCTCGATGATCGGCTCCTGCGGATCCGGAACGAACGGGACTCGATTAGGATTACTCCTAAAATTATAACCAAGGTTGCGAATTAAGGATCGGATCTCTACCGGGAGTTCGGATTCTTGGCCAGCCCGACCCGGGCGACGAGTTCCTATAACTCGCGAACTTGTTTCTTGAGCCGCTACAATAACCTGCACATGGGACACTCGTAGGTAATCCCAATGCCTCGGAGGACCAGGATCCGGAACAACTAACCGAAATAAGGAACTTACCTCGGGCTCTTCCCGGCTCGGATGGGGCGCTTGTTCCACCTCCAATACTTCGTCGTCATCTACGATCTCAATATCCTCGGAGCTATCGGTTAAAGATATCGCTTCGGAGTCATATCCCTCAGCCTCGGATCGATTTTGGCTATCACTCTCGGACATCCTAGGGAAAGGAGAAAGCAATTTCGTAAGCTTTAAGATGGCAGTCTGAGAGGTCGTTTATGTATATTAAAGTGGCCAGTTTATAGCCAACACTACTGGCTTTCCCAGGCGAAGTTAGTTCGGAGTCAGTACGATGCTGATTCGGCATTAGTCAACATTGAGAACGTATGGAGTATTAGATCTATAATACACATCATAAGCATGCATCCGAGCCAATGGAAGATGAAAGACAACACAGAGAATTTAATCATAAGACGAGACAAGTGAACTTACTTGGACTCGGATGGTTGGATAGAAATGTCTGGGTTTTGTACGAGATTACACGTTTCAAACCTCTTGATTGCTCGCTTCAGATCGTTGGACGTCGCTTCAAATATACTTAGAATGCGAAAATTCTCTCTCTAACGGTGAGAAATGAAGACTGCCAACCCCTCTATTTATAGAGGGTCATATTTGGAACACCAACCGTCACGATTTTTCGGGATTAAATCTCAATCGAAGATCAAGGTTTATCCAACGGCATACTACAATTATACCAAGTGAAATGACGAATTGGTACAACAAATTTACTTCGAGGATAGACGAATACAACAACTCTATCCCACTCTCGGGCAGCAGACAACACGAGAGTTCCGGATTATCCTCTTCTCGGACGCCTAGCGGCTTATCAGTCCAACATAATTTGCCCACATAAGGAACCTCGTATACTCGAGCGATTACCCTTCGGACCTTCCCGTAACCACAGAGGTTGGTTCGGACGGGACACGCACCTACGGTCCGCCACCGTAGCTCATCAAAGGTACACTACCGATGTTCGGAGCCTAAACTTGGTCTCGCTTACAAATACCCTTTTTTCTTTTCTTTTTCACTTCGTTGCCCTTCGGACCTAGCCCCTCGGATGGAAACGGTGTTTTAGAAAAAGAAAAAAGGGGGGGGGGGAGAGACTAAGTCAGTGGCCACACGAAGTACGAACTACACCTTTTTTTTAAAAAATCATTAGGACGGATTGGACTAAAGGAACAGATACTTCCTCAACAGCTTCCCAAAACAAATAGTTTCACAACTATCTTCTACTAAGATACTCGGAAACTAGGGGGACATATGTTGATACGAAAATATGTCCAATCCGTCATAAAGGACCTAGGAACGAATCCTAAGGCGTCCTAAGTCATCCATGGGATCCGAGTCACTATAGTCCGAGTCGATGGTCCGATTCGGGTCGACCAACCATGGTCCGACCCACCTTAGAAGAAAGGAACAAAGGATCTGGAGCCTGTGAGGTCCGACTCAGGGATTTAGGTCCGAACCACCTTGGAACAAGAAGACAAGTACTCAAACAGCACTGTCTCTGACCCAAGCCCTCCGACCCGGACGATTACTCGGATCCAGCATGACAATCTCATAAGGCAACCAAGCAAATAGGCACCAAAGAGTGAGATGTCCGAACCTAGGTACTCCGAATCGGAAGAGTTAGACAGGCATGATAACTTCCTCAGCTAAATAGCCAAATATGGTCCGGACCAGGCGTCCGGACCCCTCTATCCGAACCTGGGATCTCGGCAGACCTAGTCAAATCCTTTACAACCCTTCCAACAATGACTAATCTACCCCTGAAGCCCAAAATTGTCATGGGCTAAGCTTCATTGTTGGGTCATGGGCCTAATATTTGTCTTGGTGGCTCAATCATGGCCGTACACATGGTGCAATCCTAGCAAGCCCTCCATTTTCATGATAGCCTATAAATAGGCACACATCCCCACAAGATCAGGTAAGTCACATTGCCATCCTACTATCTCATACTAAACAGAGTCGATCTTCAGTCGCTCTTGAGTAAAGTCTCAAATCCGGTTTGACACTTAGCAAACCGGATCCTAACCCCCCCCCCCCCTTTTCCAAGTTACTTGTGCAGGATCTCACCCGTTGCCTCTTATTGATACGGATAAGTGAAGGAAAGCAAGACAAACTCATTAAGTGTTTGGGGAGTTCTACCCCCAACAGAGTTCGTTTTGGAACAAGTTTGGCCTCATGGACTCGGACACACTATCCGAACAGACCAAGCCAAACCGAGTCAATGGAACTTCTTATTGATCTATTTTACGAAGTCGACACACAAAGGGAAGATATGCATTCGGACAAAGAGCATAAGTAGCCAATCGAGTTGAAATTCAAGAAAATTAATACAAACAGCAGTAATCAACAAAAGAAGTACATTGTTCCAAGGACCGAAAGGCCACAATTACAAAACATCCGGGGCATACCCCGTCTTCTTTTCACCACTCGAATCACTCAGCCTGTGTTCCGGAGGGACCTCCGGTATCACCCTCCGGGGGTGCCTGCTCCCGCTCCTTAGCCAACTTCCTTTCCCTCCGAGCCTGCATCTCCTTCAGTAAGCCCGGACATCTCTCCATCAAGTTCAGGTCCCGGCTGAAACCATGGATGGGCCCGGGCAAAGTCAGCCAGTCTTCATTATGCTCTGGATGATCCTCCAGAGGAACGAACACACTAGACATTAGCAACTGAGGCACGAACGACGGAAGATACGGACCACCGTGTTTAAACCTTTTGTCCTCCGTTTCTTCAGTGACGAGCTCCACAAACTCGCATTGAAGCAAGTCGTCGTCCAAGACACCCTCTGGAGCGAAGTCCGAGCCATCTGCCTCTTTGAAGGCTGAAATACCCTTAGCTTCCAAGTCACAGTCACTCGGAAGCCAACCCTTCTTCCGGAACTGGCCCACAGCAGCATCGAACCCATCTTGCCGAGCTTCGTCATACTTGGACTCGAGCAAGAATTTGTAAGAGTCCGAGTCCAAGAAATCTCGAACGGACTGGACCCGGACCTTTTGTAACTCCCTCAGCATCATGTCCTTGAAACTTCGGGAGACGCCAACAAACTCATTCACGCCGTCCTGATGCACTTTCAAATCCTTCTCCAGCGCTAGGATGGCACTCTTCAATTTGGCCGTCTCCGATTCGGCGTCCTTCTTGGATGCTAAGGCCTTTTTCAGCCGTTCGGACACGCTCTGCAACTTAGATGCCTCAGTCGCCCGGGCAGCCTCAGCCTTGACCAGATCCGCCTCGAGGGTGGCCCTCCGACCCGCCACCACGGAACATGCCTCAACGGCGGCAGCAAGCTAAGAACGAAACGGATTTTAAGCAGATTAGACTTAGTTCCGAGCCATACAAAGTTGAAACAACAAGGTCAAATTTTTTTAAAGAGCTAACCTACCGAAAGCGCCAAACTCTGCAATCCGCTCCAGCTCCGAAGCAGCAGTCAATCGGGCAACCTCAGCATCCAAGTACAGCTCCGGAGCATCGCTCATTTTCCCCTTGCCCTTCTTGGCCGGAGGGATCGGACCTTCGGACGGACATTTTTGCCCGACTCCAGCGCTCGAACCACTAACAGGAGGTTCACGGGAGGCAGATCCCAGAGGCTTCTTCGACCCCTTCGAAGCGACTACCTTACCCTTGTCCGGGGTAGGTATTGTTTGGGCTTCCTCGCCCGCAGCAGTCCTCCGTGTCTCCTCCGCGGAAGGAAGCAGCATTCCGAGGCTCACCCATTGGAAGCACCGTGGAAGACTTGATTATCTGGGTCCGAGTACCCTCTTCCATTTCCTTCCTCTGAGCCGCATTCTGCTTCCGTTTCAACTCACGAAGGGTTGACATGGTGTAATCAAACCAAAAATCTGCACAATCCGAGTGGCAACAAGATGAGTTAGTCGAAATTTACAAATTCTCACTTAAAAACAAAGCAAGAAAAGCAACCTTCTCGGATGACCAACCCCGCGCCAAAAGTAAGAACTCTTACCTAAATCCTCCCTGTTATCACAAAAACTTGGCTCCGAAAAGCCGGCCAAGTACGGAAGAGGTTGGCATATTAACCCTCGGAAGAAGTACTTCTCCGGATGCTGGTTCCGGTGAAGAGCTTGCATCCATAAAGGGATGTTCCAAGCCGGAGGTTTCCAATCCGGCAGCCTGCCTCGGAAGAATTTTCTCTCAAATTGCCATTTTGGCCTCTCCACCTCGGATTGGCCTTCCTTCAGAGCCGGTCGGACGAAGAAGTATCTCTTCCACCAGTGGATCCCCAACGAAGAGAGGGGATCGACAAAAAATGTGTATGCTTGACGACATACGAACGAATAGAAGAAAGTGTTCCTATTACTTACACTAATATTGAACAACTTTCGGAAATTATCAAATGTGACCGGGATGCCCTTGCATTTACACATTACCCCGAAGCACATCAGGTTTCCGAGCGAGTTGGGAATTATTTGATGTGGACTCAATCCCATGCTGTTCAAAATCTCCAGGAACTCGGACGACACGGGCAGCTACCACCCACAGTGCAGACTTATCTCATGGACGCACATGTATCCCGGAGGTGGATTGTAAAAAGCATGTGACTCGTCCGGAACGAGAATTTCCACGCACTCCGGAATCTCGTACTTCCTCCGAAGTTCCTCCACCTCCTCCGCCAGTATGATCGAAGGACAGGTGGGCAAGGTGCCATCCTCATTCAATTCACCCTCCGGATCAGGATGAGTGACTTCCTCCCTGGACCGGGGAAACTTCACTCGGAACACATCCTCGCCCCTTTTAAGCCCCTCGGCAATTCCTCTTCGGTCATCTGGTGGCTCAGGCCCGCTTGACCAGTAGATTCCCTCCGGAAAACATGGGCGGACGGCCGGAAATGCTCGACTTATTAATTTATCCGGTAAATTACTAGGTGCTCATGTAGCCCATTCCTCTTCTTCGGCACAATCTTCTTCGGCCCGGGCCTCTTCCTCTGCTCCTTCCTCCTCGGACGACGAAACCAACTCTACTACCGTCCGGATGGGCACAGCTACTTGCACCCGATCCTCTTCACCCTCTTCAAACATACCTAAATCAGGAGGTGCCTCGGAGGTATCATGCACCTCCTCGATATTAGGCTCCTGTGGATCCAGAATAAACGGAACTCGATTAGGATTACTCCTAAAATTATAGCCTAGGTTGTGAATGAGGGATCAGATCTCTACCGGAAGTTCGGACTCCTGTCCAGCACAACCCGGACGACGAGCTCCTATAGTCCGCGAGCTGGTCTCTTGAGCCGCAACAGCACCCTGCACATTAGAGACTTGCAGGTAATCCCGACGCCTCAGAGACCCTGAATCCGGAACAACTAACCGAAGTAAGGAACTTACCTCGGGCTCTTCCCGACTCGGACTGGGAGCCTGCCCCGATTCAATTGAGTCGTCTCCACCATCGATATCAATTTCTTCGGAGCTGTCGGAAAGGGACAATGCATCGGAGACATATCCCTCAGCCTCGGATCGGTTCTGACTATCACTCTCGGACATCCTAGGGAAAGGAGAAAGCAATTTCGTAAGCCTTAAATGGCAGTCCGAGAGGCCGTTTATGTATATTAAAAGAAGTAGAACCTTTGAAATTCGAAGGAACGAAAGTGAATCTACCGAGCGAAGTTAGTTCGAAGTCAGTAAGAAGCTCATTCGATGTTAGTCATACCCGAAGCGTTGGTTAGTACTACCCAATCTAAGCATCGGGGGCATACATCCGAGCAGTTGAAACAAACAACAACAGAAAGGAGATTGAATAATATAACAAGAAAAGCAAACTTACTTGTATTCGGACGAATGGATGGAAGATAGCTGGCTTCGTACGGAACCACGCGCTTCGAAACACTTCTTGCTTGCTTCGGTCTGTTGGCAATTGGTTCGGATGCACTTAAAACACAATAATTCTCTCTCTAAAGGTGAAGAAAATGAGCTGCACCAGCCCCCTATTTATAGGGGGTCATATTTGGAACTCCAACCGTCGCGATTTTTCGGGATTAAATCTCAATCGTAGATCAAAAATCATCAACGGACATGATACAACAATACCAGGAGAAATGACAAATTGGTACAAAAAACTTACCATGGGATAACACAAGTGCATACAACAAACTTCCCCACTTTCGGGCAAGACACAACACTTGGACTTCAGACGACCACCCATCGGACGCTCCAGCACTTTCCGGGCCCAGATCTCTCGCCAACACTCGAACCTTCGTCCGCTCGGATGTTTTCCCACGGACCATGGTCAGCTTGGACGTTATCTTATAGACCTTCGTCCGCTCGGATGTTTTCCCACGAACCTTTGTTCGTTTGGACGATTTTCACTCGGACCTTCTTTTTGCACAAGAGCTTGGTACGGATAGAACATTCACCTACGGATCGGCCCGTACATCAACAAAGATTCAATACCGACGTTTGGAGTCTATTCTTGGTCTCGCTTACAAATACCCTTTTTTTCTCAATTTTGTTGCACTCCGGGCCATTTCCTTCGGACAGCAACAAAAGTAAGAAAGAAAGGGGGGGGGGGGGGGGAGAGACTAAGTTAAGGACCACACGAAGCACGGATTACACCTTTTTTTCTGCTTACGAGAGGCGGATTGGACCAAAAAACGATCCATCCTCAACAGTCTCAACAGATACTTCCACAACTATCTTCTACTAAGATACTTGGAAACTAGGGGGACATATGTTGATACGAAAATATGTCCAATCCGTTATAAGAGCCCTTAGAACAAATCCTAAGGCGTCCTAAGTCATCTAATGGATCCGAGACACATTGGTCCGAGCCGACGGTCCGATCCGGGCAGACCCACCATGGTACGACCCACCCTAAAAGAGAGGAACAAAGGATCTAAAGCTTACTTGGTCCGACCCAGGGATCTCTGGTCCGACTCACCTGGGTCCGAGCCTCTCTAGAAAAGGAAGCATAGTACTTGAACAGTACTGGGTCCGACCCAGGGCCTTAGATACGGACGATCACTCGGACCTAACATGACAATCTCATAGGCAACCAAGTAAACAGGCACCAGAGAGTAGGGGGTCCGAACCATAAGGTCCGAATCGGAAGAGTTGGGCAAGCTTAGAGGACTTCCTCATCTAACAACCCAATACGGTCCGGACCAGGCGTCCGGACCAACCTCTCCGGACCTCGGACCTCGGCAGACTATGTCACACCCTCCAAAACTCTCCCAATAATGACTAAACTACCCCTAAAGCCCAAAAAGGGCATGGGCTAGGTGTCATTATTGGGCCATGGGCCTAGATGTGCCTTGGTGGCTCAACCAGAGCCTTACACTTCGCGCGATCTTGAAGAAGCCTTCCACTTTGAGGAAACCTTATATATAGGGACACATATCCCCATGCATTGGTAAGCCATATTACGAACTTAATCTCGAATAGTATACAGAGTAGATCTCCAATCTCTCTCGAGTGAAGTCTTGTACCGGTTTGACACTTGGCAAACCGGGTCCTAACCCCCCCCCCCCATGTCTCTTGCGCAGGTTCTCACCAAGTGCATAGTGGAAGACTCTTACCCGTTGGTTCTTACGTAGTGAGGAAGATATCGTCTGGAGCATTACATGTGCAATTGGAATATCACTAAGTGTTTGGGGAACCATACCCTCAACAATAAGATTGAAAGGATAGTTCTTTCTTTTTGAGTTCCTTATTTTCAGAAAGAAGACTTTCACATTTATTTTGAAGATTTGCCATTGCTTCTTTATGTGACTTTTCGGTCTCAGATATCTGAGCCTTGAGAAATGCATTTTCAGCATCCTTTTTCTCAGATATCTTGATTAATTTAGAATTTTCCTTTCTAAGAAAATTCTTTTCTTCTTCAAAATTTTCGGCTCTAGCTCGGAACGTTAGAAATTCTCTTTTGTAAAGATCATTTTCTTTTCTGAGATTTTCCAGTTCTTTGATTCCTTCGTCATCACTTTCATAAGTATAACAGGAAGTATGTGTTACCTCATCAGCCATTAGACAAGGTTCAATGTTGGAGATATCTGGGAAGATTTCTTCAGCCATTCCACACACTTCTTTCTTCTTTTGACCAAAGTCAATTACTTCATGAGAAACACCGCATATTTCTGGAGAAGGCAGTGTGGAATCATCTGAATCCTCATCCTCAGAATCGGACTCAATATCTAGAGCATCCAGTTGGGGTTGAATCTTTTTCCTTTTTTCAGTGAGCATAGCTCTTTGACTTCTTTTGAAGATTCTTTTATCTTTCTTGTCACCTGTCTTAAATTTGTTGAAGGCAGGACAATCCTTCTTGAAATGACCAGGTTTCTGACAATAGAAACATATATCCTTTCCAATTTCTGCTTCCTCAGTACTTGATGCTTTCTGAGCCGGCTTGTTCAGCGAGCTTTGCATATTTTTGTACTTGCGATAGTTTGAGCCTAGATGCTTTTTCAGCTTCTCTTTGGCTTTTCTTCTCTCAATTTCTCGACTGACATATTTTCCCATTTGCTTTACAGCAAGAGCATCCTCAGTCACATCCTTCCCTTTCTTCTTTTCAGAAGTTCCTTGAGCAACTAGAGCAACACTCTGCAACTTCTCAGTTGTTTGTTCCCTTTGAGTTGTCTCATAGTCAACAGTGGCAAGGTGAGAGAAAAGTTCCACAGGAGTGATATCTGGCATTCCTTGGCTAAAGTAGAAAAACTTTGTGTGTTCCCAGTTATGATTTAAACTTCTCATAATGGTTTTAATCTTTTCTGACTGGGTATATCTATTACTTTCACCAAGTGCAACCATGTCACTCATGAGTGTTGTAAACCGGAAATCTAGTTCTTCAAGAGTCTCTGTGGGACCTTGTTTGAAATTTTGGAATTTTAGCTTCAAAACTTCGAACTTATTTTCCTTTGTTTTTTCAGTGCCAGCACAGATTTCTTCAATCAGTTGCCAGGCCACTTTCGCTGTCTTTGCACCCCACAATTTACACTGTATGTGCTCTGGAGTAGAACGTATGATGATATTACGAGCCTGTTCATCCAATCTATTTCTTTTGGCATCTTCCGATGTCCAGAGTTCTCTGGGCTTTGGTTCAGAATAACTTGATGGCGGGTCTCCTTTGGTTGATCCGTCAAATGTGAAGACCTATCACTTTGTTCTCTGTCTCTACCATTAGAAACCTCTATAACTTGCTTGAGTTGTTGAATGACTATTGGGCCATTCTTTATTACTTCAATCATTTCGTCACTGATGGATTCTAGGTGGAGCATCATGTTGTTCTTCCATTTCTCATAATTCTCTGGCTTGAGAATTGGGGCGTCACTTAAAGACATCCTGCAGCAAACACACTAAACAAACGAATCAAGTGTAGGTGAAAAGCAGTTAGTGGGCACTTATCTAGGATCTACGTTCAGTGCAGAAGGCTTGGGAACCTCCCGCTCTAATACCACTTGTTGGTCCAGATAAAGACAAAGTAAAAGACTAGGGGGGGGGGGGGTGAATAGTCTTTTAAAAACTTTTGTCGATAAGCACAGTTTCTCAGATATCTGTAAAGATAACTGATACTTAATTTCAGAGAGCGGAAGACTTCTGAGATAAGTGCACGTGTTCAGCAAGATAAGTGTATGTACTTTGCAATATAAGTAAAATAAGTAATAAACTGCAGAAAGTAAATAACACACGTCTTTTTATAGTGGTATCTGAAGGTGGCGTAATCCTTCAACTAATCCACTTCGGTCTTTCTCAGACCTAGAATCCACTAAGATAAATGAGGTAACCTTACAAATATCTTTTCTTAGATTCCTAAAAGCACTAGGTTCCCAACCAAGTGTTCCCCCTGAGTTATTCCCCGGCTTCCACAGCCAAGTACTTCCTGTACTCAGAAACCTTTTTGAGCTATTCCTTAGCTTCCCAAGCTAAGTACTTCACTGCTCAACAACCTTGGAGTTATTCCTTAGTTTCTCAAACTAAGTACTTCACATACTCCACCAGTATATGGTGTTGGTTTTAGGTTTGTTTGTCAGGTGAGCTTCTTTAATAACTTGTTCAGTTATTCAGATAGCTCTGTGAATCATGTATACTTAATACACTTTGCAATGTATGGTATCTTGTTCTCTACTGACCCAAGTCTATGGTAAGTGTTCAAGAGAATAAAACTTAGATATGAAATCTTAGTTCAACTCTTTCACAGATAACAATGCTCATTAAGGATCAGGACACTTAGAACTTTTGTGCTACTTAGAATCAAGAGCTTTGGTCGCAACAGAAAGCTTGAAGGTAAGTAGTTTGCTTGAGAGCGCTTGTGTGAGTATTCAATGTGTTCTGAGGTCTAAGTTCTGTGTGTATTCTCAAGCAGTCTAAGTGTTGATATTTATAGATGAATTTGAGTGCCGTTTGAATAGTATCCGTTAGGCTTAAATCAAATTCAAACTATTGATATCTGAATATAGTAATCAGTGAGGTTTGTCTTCTTCTTCTTGAACCGCTTTTGTTTTTAGACATTTACGTGCATTTAATGCATCATTATATTTTGTCCTGTAGTGCCAACGGAACTATGCATGGTATCAGAGATCTTTATACAAACAGAGTTTTCTGAAACTTTGCATGTTCTTTTCCAGATATCATCATAGCTCCAGATACCATTTGTTTAAACAACTTGTTATAATATGTTTCTTTTTCAGAAGCATATTTTATGTCCAAGGTATCTGAGTGTAGATATCTGTGGGCACTTTCCTCATCTCAGAAACCTTTTATTCTCAGATATCTTTTGCAACTCGTGTGTTTCAAAACACTTGTTCCTCCAAGATATCTGGACACAGGTATCTGAAAAACCCTTGTCTTCAGCAATCTTGTGCAGTCTTCAAATCTTCAAATCCGTTGAACTTTTCCTGCTGGATGCCTTCTTCTTGATCTTCTTCAGAAAATAAAAATTACATTTCGAGACCTAACATCCTATACAAGATTTGCTAGACTATCATACTTAGTGAGTTTCCTCTTTTACAGTGTTCAAGTGAACTAAGAGTACTATTCACCTTTCTGAGCTAAGATAAGTCATTAGGTTGCTGATCAAAATCTAAACATATATTCCTAACAATAACAATGCCTATTAAAACTATAACAAAACATTTGCAAACAATCAAATCATAAATATTTCATTAGAAGCTAAAAAGACTAATGATGCGCAAAAAATAATAACAATAGGTCTTAAAACTATAAATTATGCGCAAAAAATAGTAACAATCAGAAATATTTCAGCACAGGCTAAAAATAGTAACATCGAAACTTAAAACCATAACAGTGCCTTTTAAAACTATAACAAAGCAGAAACATGCAACACAAGCTAAAAACAGTAACATTGATGCTTAAATCCATAACAGTGCCTCTTAAAACTATAACAATGTCTTTTAAAACTATAACAAAGCATGTGCAATCAGTCAAATCATAATCAGAAGCTAAAAACACTAACGCTGATGCTTAAAACTTCAATGATAGGTCTTAAAACTATAACATATGCGCTAAACAATAACAGACAAAACATTCAACACAAGCTAAAAACATAACAATAATGCTTAAAACTATAACCAGCTATTAAAACCATAACAATACACCAAATAACATGATTGCGAAATGATTCGATTTTCACTGTACCAATTCCAGATCTAGTTTCAGATCTGGAAACATCAGATCGTAAAATCAATGAAAAACGAAAAATAAAAGGTAAAATTTCACTTCGAGTTGATTTTGATGAAAAAAGCGAAATGAATCCATATAACGGAGGTGCTTAAAACTATAACACCAACTCTTAAAATTATAACAATGCCTCTTAAAACCATAACAAAGCACCAAATAACATATGCGCAAAATAATTCAATTTTTCACTGTACGAATTTCAGATCTGGAAAAATCAGATCGTAAAATCAACGAAAAACGAAAAATAAAAGGTCAATTTTCACTTCCAGTTGAGATTTTAATGAAAAAAGCGAGATGAATCGATATAACAGATGGAAAAACAACAAAAACCACGAAGCTATTCAATCGATTCACCTGATTTTTTATGAATTTGAAGAAATCCGGTGAAATCGCGTAGAAATCCGGTGAAATCTATGAAATCCGACGGAGATGGCGGAGTGGATGATTGAAGGTACAGTGCCGGAGATGGCGGAGCGGATGTTTCCGGCTTGTTTTTGGCGGAGTAGAGATCGTCGTTCAGTTTTGGTGCTTTTGATCTGTGTGTTTCTGATTTTGTTTCTGTTTTTATGTTTATGGCTTGGCTTGTGGATATATATAGGCAACCGGTTTCTGGCATAATTTGAGAACCAAACCGCTTGTGCCGGTTCAACCACCTTTTTCTTTAAAAACCTGATTTTCCTAATCTATAGAAAATTCTTCCATTTTACTATACTTACCTTCAGCATATATCCCGGCAGTGTGGCACGACAATAAAATAATCTTCATTCTTTTCAAAGTAAAAACATAAACAATACATGTGCTTAATAGAAATAAGAAAAAAAAGTGTTTCCCTAATTTACCCTAACTACCACTAATTAATAGGCTAAGCCCTTTATTAAGAGTCACCATAAATATAAACCTTACTACATAAGTTGAGTAAAAAGTAAAAACCCTAGCAGGTAACTCTTTCAAGAGCCCTAGCATATTTGACAGTGTGCCTTGGATTGTGCATCAGTCGGATACAATCACATAGACCTAATTATTGTGGGTAGGTAAAGCCTATGTGGAAAATAAAAAAAAGGATTTTGTTTCAATGTTATGTTAGGTGATTGCATGATAATTTTTTGTTTTTTTAGGTACAATCAATATTATAGTGTCAATATAGATACAACGGTTTGATAATGTCCCATTTAGTTACACTACAACAACACCCCAACAAATTTAAGTACGATTTTCAATTTTCCGGTGAAATGGGTTACGTGTGGCAGTCGGAGATTCGATTTTGATGGCTATTGACCATTGACTTTGTTGACTTGGACCCAAAAAAAAGTTAATTAAAATGCTAGGGACACATATCACTTTCATATTCAATGGTTTATAATATTTTTAAAAAATTGAATATTAAATTTATAAATTATAAAAAATATTTATAAAATTATAAAATTAATTAATAAAATAAAAAATCCAATAATAATAATAATAGTAATAATAAAATTATGATTTTTCTACGTGAGACACATGTCTCACACTGTATAATCGAACGAAATTAAAAAAAAAAGAAAAAAGAGGGGGAAGCATTCTCCCAAAAAAAACCCTTTCATATGAAATTCCAATTTGAAATTGTATGAACCCCGATCGATTGAACATCAGAATTGAAAGATCTTGGTTGGCGTTATATGGCGTGCCCTACACACAATGTAAATGTTGTTTGAAGTTAACTTTTTTATTTTGATGGTGAAGTTTGTGTTACAGTTTGTTTGGAGTTTAGTAATGGTTTGTTTAATTCAACTGTTTTGATGTAGAAGGTTAGTCGAACATGTTGTACCTATATTAGGTGGATTGAAGATCCCTTGGATCCAAGGGTATCTGGTATCCGGAATCATTGCATTGCAAGGTTACTTCATGGGAAAATCCAAGCAGAAGAGTTGGTGAGAAAACTGGAGTTAGACTTGGTAGATAGTAATGAAGATATGCAAAGTTTGTTGAAGATGAATGAGTCTGTTGTTGAAGAAAATAAGGTAATGAAGAAGTTGATTAAGAAGATGGAAGCTGAACAAGAGTTTTGTGCAAAGAATATGAGAAAGAAATAGGGGAAAATGAAGAAGGCTAATGTTTGTGTGATTGCCATTAATGTTGTTGTTGTTGTTGGTGATTGTTGATTACATTTACTTTCATCAAACATGATAGTATATTTCATCATGTTTTAGGATTGGAACTGACCAAGACACAACTCAAGAACTTTACTCTTGCCGACATTGAAGGTTGTTTCTCGGAACGGTAGTTCCCTAATTTAATTCGAAGGGATGCTGAAACCTGACAACGTATATAGTCATACATGACGGACAAAATAATCTAATAGATGAAGAGACATCTTATGATGTTGCTGAAATGCAAGCTAAATCCAATCGTCTTCATCCATGTTTGACTGACGAGCAGAGGACTGTATATCATAAGATCATGGATGTTGTGACTTTGGATATGAGTGGTGTGTTTTTCTTATATGGGTATGGTGGTACGGGCATGTGGAGAACATTGTGTGCTCAGAATGATACAGTCTTGCCCGTGGCACCCAGTGGTATTTCTTACCTCTTTCTAACCCCAGGGAAGGACCGCCCATTCGAGATTCACCATACCACTGCCGGTTGTTGAGACCACCGTATGTAGTAGTATTACTCCCGATAGTGAACTTACTGGTCTACTTTAAAAGACCAAGCTGATCATATGGGATGAGGCTCCTATGACCAATAAATTTTGTTTCGATGCACATGATGGGAGTCTTAGAGATGTTATCAGGGGCGAAAATGGCCAGGCTTCCCAATTTCCCTTTGGTTGCAAAGTTATTGTATTTGGTGATGAAAAATTCTACCAGTCATCCCTCAAGATGTTAATGGGGCCGGTCGTAGACAGGCCTGGCCGACCAGACCTGTAAAATGGCAGGCCCGGACACCAAAAAGCCCGGCATATTAAGTACTATATTAATCGTCTGGAATCGAAATTTATTAAATTGGGTTAGCACTTTTATATAGATTGTCCATTGCATTTTCTAGTTGGGCTAGTCCAGTACACAATGTACATTGATCATGGTCCATTAGGACCATTACTCCTTGCAAATTTGCAATATTATATAATCCATTACCATTTCCATCAGTTTAGGGTTTAGGTCATTTCTTCCAAGTTCCAATATACAACCGTCACACACAGACACACTACCAATCTACCATATCCGCTCATCATCATCCATTCTCGAATCTCGATCTCGCGACCGTTGAACAACGGCTATTTCCGGGGAGAGTCTAATTCACCTATAAATAGGTAGTTCTCACTTGACTTACCACACCATTCTAATTCTATGTTCCATCTATCACTCTCTCATGGCAAATTCTTCTTCTGTATAATTTCTTGAGTTCTGAATTTACTTGTTTCCAGTAAAGAAAGAAAATGAAATCATCTTTGGGAATAGTATATCTTCGAAAGTGGGTAGTTCCCATTCCAATTGGAAAGTTGTTAAATTGAATGGGTAGGATTTTACTTTTGAAAATGAGGCTGATTTTGAATGTATTCTAATGGTCTTAATGAACATTTTACACCTCAATCCAGCATGGGTGCATCACAACAACCAAATGATAATATTGATGGTGATGATGCCCAAACAGAACCTTCTAATGAAGCTACTGGAAATGGGAAAAACCGAAAAAGCTGTGCAAAATGTTGGAATCTTTTTGATAAAGATTATGAAAAGCAAATTGCAACTTGTTGTATTTGTTCGCTTCAACTTGCTCATCAGAATGGATCCGGTACATGTTCTTTGACACGGCATTTCAAGCACCATTCGGGATAGAAGGAGGATGGTTTTAATATGTCTTAGCAACAACAGTTGCGAAGATCGGGTACTGGACAAGTTGAAAATTGGCGTTATAGTCAAAAGAAGGCAAGGGAATTCACTGCTAGGTATGTAGTTAAAAAAGAACTCCCTTTTTCTTTCGCTGAGGATCCTACTTTTGAAAGTTACGTGCAAAATGCTTTACAACCACATTTCAAAATAATTCCTCGCAATACTCTTTATAATGATAATATGCGTTTCTTTCAAGAAGATGTTGAACTTTTGAAAGGTGTTTTTAATTCATCATCGTGCAAATTTTCGTTTACATCTGATTTGTGGACTGGCAGGTGTAATCTGAGATATATGTGTGTTGCTGCTCATTGGGTTGATGATGATTGAATTATGAAAAAACGTATTATTGATTTTGTTGAACTGCCACATCCACATACTGGTCAAGAGAGTCATGGTCAAATCACAAATGGTTAGAATACTCAATTTTTTGAACTTAAAAGAGAAGTGTTTGTCATTTTCTTTCGATAATGCAAGTAACATCGGGGTGCTGTACATATGCTTAACACGTATCTTAAGCCAATTCTTGTTGGTAGTCTTTTTCATGTTGGATGTGTTTGTCATATTATCCATTTATGTGTTAAAGTTGGTTTAAATCATATTATTGGCTCTATTGAGAAGAACATGCCCTGTTTGTCGCATAATATATCTAGTTCCACAAGAACACAAAAATATAGGGAATTGGTTGAGCTTAATGGCAAACAAATATTGTTATCCTTATCTTGATTGTAAGATTAGGTGGAGCTCTACATTTAGAATGTTGCAAGGATGTCGAAAATATGCGGATGAAATTATTGCATGTTGTTATTATTTTATTGTTGGAAAGGATGAAGTTAGACTTGCTGATAATTATCTAAGAATGCATGATTTTTAAGCTGTTGATGTTCTTGGGCCGCTACTTAAAAATTTAAAGAAGTCAGCGAAGTTATGTCTGGACAATTTTATCTTACCTCAAATTTGATGTTGGCCAATATGATTCATATTACAAAATTATTTTCCAATTTAAAGAATGATGCATTGTTGGGAGATGTTATCAATGGAATGTTGGCTAAATAGTTAAAATATTTTTCTATAGTTCCAACTATTGCTATACTGCTTGATCCTCGATGCAAAATCGATGGGTGTGTTCAATTGTTGAAAATGTATTATACAAACATAGGTAAGGGAAGTGCATTTGGTGAGCTTATTGAAAAAGATAGGATCCAAAGGATGTTTGATACATTGTATGACGCTTACAATGATGCACGTCCGGTGGAAGACACCTCTGGATCACAAACCAACAATAAACAAGGTCGAGGTCTCTTTGGTTCTCTACTTTGAAATAAATCAAAGCCATAGGTATCAAACCAAGCGAATGTCAATGAACTCTTTTATTTCTTTGGAGCATGTCAACATCCCGACTCAACTGGTTTTAATGTTCTTCATTGGTGGAGGGATGATGCAAAGTCATTTCCGATATTGAGATGTTAGCTCATATAGCTCATGATCTATTGGCTTCACGAATGTCCACTGTAGCTTCAGAAAGTTGTTTTAGTGCTGCTGGATGCACATTTACGAACAAAATGAGCCGACTAACACCAAAATCCATAAGATTCTATGTTATGTGGAAATATATGCTTGATGCGATATCTGAACTAAGGAACAAAAGTATAAATCATGCTATGAAGATGATGAATATGACATATTCATGAGAGGTTACTTTGCAAATGAAGAAGACTTTGTACCGGAGGAAGATACACCGACTCAAACCCTTGGTACTTCTGAGAATGAGCACTGACTTTTTGGCGGATTACTTTGATATGTAGTCATGGTGTTTTCAATTAGGTAATTTGCTGCTGCTTTTATGTTTTATATATGATTCTCTTGTCCTCCTTTTCTCTGATTTATCTTTTCATGTTCCTCTTATGTTTGCTTTGATGTCTATACTTCTTCCTATCTTATATTTTCATAGGCCAGTTAGTATCTCTCTGCATTTTATTATTCACTTATGAAGCCAATTATAACTTTGAACATTTATGTCATTGTTTACATTGTGTTTGGCTTTTGTTAATCTGGAACACATTATTGTCCCAGGATTTCTTTTTTTAATAAAGGGGGGAGCAGTCCTCTAGTTATGAGATTCGGTTGTAATCTTGATTATTCCATCGTCAAGTATGTCTAGACCGTAGTCTAGCCGAGAGTGAGGGGTCGCGGACGAATCCTAAATCAAGACCTCAAAGGTGGAATACCTCTAGACCATGTTGAACATGACTAAAGGTGATACACCTTTAAGGCAACCCAAAATGCATAGCCAGGGAGGGGCTCGATATATTAATAAATTACGGGGGCTTGAAAGATCTCCAAGTACAAAAGAGTTTGCCCATAAATATCTCAAGTACAGATAGACAAAATAAACCTAATCTCAAAATCCAAACTATACAAAGTGATGTAAGATAAAACCGGATTAGTCTATAGTCAAAGTCAAGGTCGTAGGGAGTCCGTTAGAGCATAGGTTCGGTTTTTCCTAAATCGTCAAGTCTTAGTTCGAAGTCCTTATGTAAAATAAGTCCGGCCACATATTAGGATCCACCAGGGAATAAGAGATAGTTAGAGTATAGAGTCCCTTAATAGCAATGGGTCCGTCAGCCAAGTAAGACCGTTCCTGTGTGATGGTCCGCCGATTGGATACTGTAGATGGCTGATCTGCAAAGAAGAATAGAAGGGGTTAGACCGTTTTGGGCCGGCCTGCCTTAGACAGTCCGGACTAAGATTCAACTAGTTAGGAGGCGGATCAAGCTTGGGTTTGGACCTCAAAACTTAGAGAGTGGATTCTTGTGAAGTTGTTACCCGTCTTTATGAGGAGTAAATGCCTCCTATTTATAGTGTTGAGCTCTGGGGACAAGCTCTCTGACATCCCGAAGTTTGGTCGGCTTGGTGATAGGTTGACACGTGGTCCTGGAGATAGGTGGCGCGTTGGACTCACGACGATATTCAGGACAAGACCAGAGGTAGTCCGTCCATAGACTCCAGCCGGACAAAAAGTGAAGGACGGACTTATTTATATTGTCTTGATCAGAAGTCTAGTTCCCATAATGCAGATATGTCCGTGGTGAGGAATGTGGGGGGTCGTACCGCCCCATCATTCAACTTGGAATCTTGATAATGAGAAGTGTTTTAGTGTCGGACTATGGATCTTGCGGGCGGACTACAGTTATGTATTTGTATAGATTGTATTAAGTCGCCTTGGTTAGGCAAGAGTTGCGGGCGGACTCATATGTATATATCATCAATCTCCCGGTTTCCAAGTATCTCAGTGGGAGATGGTTGTGAAATTATAAGTGGTCGTCCATCCAGAAAAGTCCGTTCTAGCGTATTTTGGGCCTGAAAGTCGATCCATTAAGGGAGTCCAATTTTCGGCCCAAACCCAAGCCCAATGGAGTCGGCGCCCACATTCACATGTGGCAGATCTTGATTGGACATGAAAATCTATATATACTCCCTTAGCTCGATGTATCTTTTAGTTTAATTGCATTTTTCTTCCAAGATGTAGTTGTAGGGCCGGTCCTCTTCTCGAGTTGAGCACCGATTTCCCGATCTTTTTTCAATCAAGGTCTACTTTGAGGTGTTTGTGTCCTTCCAAGATAGTTAGCTGGCGGGGAGAGCTAAGCTCAAGGCTGACCGCTTCCAGCTTTATTGTCTTGGAAGATACGCAAGCATGCCAAAGGGGGGTGACCTTTTAAACAATTGCCGTTCTTGAGGCCCTGGTGTCCTTAAGATATTAAGCTGGTGGGGAGAGCCTTACTTGAGTGGTTGTCCGTCTTCCCGGCTTTGGTTTCCCGTCGGGTCTGGGTTGAAGGCTTTGCTGTGATGAGGATTCGATTCGCTGCCTTTCGTTCTCAAGGAGTTCTATATCGGACTCTCTTTTGAGACGAAGGGCAGTTGGCCGGATCCCCGTTTCACTTAGCCAATATTCCGTCCGGCCAATCATATATCGTCCGTCAAATTGGTACTATAAGTCCCCCCAAGTTCCGGACTTGGTTTGTCATGAAATAAAAGAAAGGTCGGGACTTTAAAGTTGGTGTCCGGTGGCTACATCATCCATCGGTAGGAGACTTGGGTTTTTCTGACCTGTGATGTAGTTTGAGGTAAGTCCGTTGGTTTGGACGAATTATGATGGTTTGACGGTTTAGGCCGGTTGGATTCGTAATAATTACGGTTTGTACGTGAATCGACGCGGTGGTTCGGATCCTGGTCCATGGGCCTGGTTAGACCAGCCCAATATGCCTATAAATAGGCCTTTACCCTGTCACTTTCACCACTTTACAAAAATTCTGAATTTTTAGAGAGAGAAAGTTGAGACCGAGCAAAGGCTAGAGAGAAGATTTCAGCAGGCGGACATTCCTTAACTTTCAAGGAGTTTCGAAGTGCAGGCTTTCTTTTCTGACAAGTAAGTTTGCTTCCTTCGAACTTTTTCCTTTTGTACTTAAATTTCTTCGCAAGTTCTTTATCGACGGTCTTAGCTTGGTAGGTTTTACTTGTCCGAGCTTGGGGCTTAAGATTTTCCGTTGTTTTTTTGTCTTTGTAGATTCCCCAGCTCGGACAGCTAGGAATGTCAGTAGGAGACGATCATTTAGGAGACTTGTACGAGAGTGAGGGTGAGGAAGTGCAACAGCCGAATGAGATTATCAATCTGACTGACTCTGATCAGGGTTCGGATCTCGACGAAATTTTGGCATCTCCTTCCGATCATGAAATTGTTCGTGTCCGCCGAAGACCTTTCCCTCGTAATAATATTGTTAACCTTCCCCACTCTAACATACAAACTGTGGGGACTTCTCAACCTTCTGAGGCCGCTCCTTCCAACCCCCCGGTTCAATTCAACTTGGTTGACATTGCCTCTCACCCTCGGAACCCCTATCCTCCAAACTTTTTTGCTAGTTTAGGTTACAATTGTAGGATTCCCATTTTCGAGCCCGCACCATTATCCTCCTTCCCCATGGCCGGTACGAATGAAGCTGGTCCGTCCGGAACTTTTCCTTTTACTGGAGTTCCTGGGATTGGAATTGAGGAGACGGATACTGGTAGGGATGGGTATGAGTCGTCTACTCTTTCCTTCGATGACAACCCTCCACCGAGGCGGACCCGGAACAATGATAGTCTCGGGTCTGGTGCTGATGAGGAGACCAGAGAGGAAGCTGAGCCTACGGACATGCAGGTAGACAGATCCGTCGATGCGTACTCTTCTCCTTCTTCAAGTTTTGGGGATTCGAACTCAGATAGTTCGTCGTCAGAAGAGGAGTCATCTGATGAGGAAGTAAACATTGGGTCCGTGAAGGACAATAGGGATGTCATGAGGACTCCTGAGGATGCAGGGGCTAGTAATCCGTCTGTTGGTGCCAAAAATCCCGAGAGGGCACTTATTCTCGTGTCCGAGGTGGGACAGAGTTCGGGGGCTCAGGAGAAGAAGGCTTCCAAGATGACCGATTCCAAGAAGTCCACCAGGACCGCCCAGGAGTATAAAACAGACAGGTCCGCCCCTATCGGAGTTCTAAGACCGGACGCCGAGCAGAATGATGACGGGATAATTCCCACTTGTTCGTCGAGTTTGAAGGACTCGGACATTGAGGATTTGCACTATTTGTACGAGATCCCTCGGGATTATGAGATCATCATTCCTGGGCCGTCGGAAACGCTGTACAATCCGCCGGAAGAGTGCCTCACCTTCCATGTACAAGCTTTTAAGTGTGGGTGGTGGATACCCATGCTTCCTGAAATAGCGGACTTTTTCCGTCACACCATGTTGTGTCCGTCGCAGGTCCTTCCCAATGCCTTGGGGATGATAATGTGCTTCGCGGTCATCCTCAAACTGAAGGGCAAGGAATTCTCTTACAAGAAATTCCTTTCCGCTTTTACCATCTCCTCAAGTCCGATCTCGGCGTTCTATTTTTTCACTCACCGTCGGGGCTTGAGGTTTCTAGATGGGTTTGAGACGTCTCATTCTTCCAAGTGGTGGCCGAAGTACTTTTACATCAAGCATCCGTCCGGGGATTGGGGACTTCCTAAATTTTTCAGGCATGACAAGTTCCAATGCGTAAAGGTGAAGGATCCGCCGGAATTGTTGGAATCCTTGAAGCCAATGACGGTCTTGATGCCAAAGTCCGACGCTGATGAGGACGGGTCTGAAGAAGAGGAGGTGCTGGTCGATGCCATCGGAACCAGAGCAACTATAACTCTGGATCACGATCCTGATCCGGGGCTAGAGTTGGAAAGGATGGCCATGCTAGGTGTAGATGGGAGGGATCCGACGCTATTTTATCCCTACTCTCTAGCGGTCCAACCCCAACTCTGGTTGGCCGGTCTCACAAATACTCCCGTATATTGTAATAATAAGGAGGATTTGAGTGAGTCTTGTATTTTTATGAGCGTCGGTCTTCTTACATTTGCCGGTCTTGTTTTTGTCTGAGCCTATTTTTTATTGATTGTGCAGGATATTGGTTAATGGAGGCCTCCAATGCTGGAGCAGAGGGCCGCGGACAAGATCTGCGATATGCAGAAGTTAAAGGAGGGCAAGAGTAAAGCCAAAAAATTTACTCCGGGGGCCGCTAAGATCCATACTGAAGGTCCGACCAACGTGGCCACAGCTCTGCAGCCCCCGCCAGCTGATAAGTCCGGGGCTTCTAAGGGTAGTTCCGCCCGGGAACAGGTAATTGGTCCAAACCTCCCCCCTCACATTAAATTTGCAAGGCATGGATACTCGGCCACCATTGATGGTTCGAGGGTTCATGTATCCTCCCCTACTCAGCTAACCAGGAATCAGGTACAGAAACAGGGCCGGGAGGTGCTGGCCAATGCCACAAGGGCTGTGAGGCTAGACGCCTCTAAGAGGAAGGATAAGGGTCCGGCGGATAGGCCCCCTGCTAAGAGGAGCCGGGGTGCTGAGGTGAGCAAGGTGGCGGACCCTTCTATACCCTACATGCCCTTTATCCGGAGGACCTTGCTGACTGCCTGAGGGCGCTGTACGATACCATGCGGGTTCACCTGGACGCCGTAAGTTTCTTTAGGAATTTCCATCTTTATATCTGTCGATCTTCTTTATTTAGAGTTTCTAACTAGTTATTCTTCCTTTGTAGGTGAGTGCTCATGCGGAGGCCTTCAGCGAGTTATCCGGGAGTGATAAGGTCCGCCTGACCAAGGAACTGGAGTTGGCGGATGCAAAAATCTCCGAGCAGCGGGCCTAACTCGATAAGCTCCGAGCCTTCAAGGCAGAGGTGACCAAGAAGCTGGAGGATAAGGAGGCGGCCTATGCCCGGTCGGACCGAGGGCTAAAGCTGACGGCCGCGGCCCGGGGTCGTCTTGGGAAGGCCATTACTGATGCGGCCTGGACTAGCCGGCTGGAATCCATCTATGATTTTCTGAAGTCCGACTCCTCCTATTATCTCAAGATGATGGAGGAGGTTAACATTAGGACGTAGGCCTTTTTTGCTTGCATCGGCCAGCTACAGGGCCTCGGACTGTTGGAGCCCTCGTTCAGCATATCGGACCCTCGGATTAACATTGCGGCCGACCATGAAGGGGATCCACTCGAGGATGATAAGCTGAAATCCTTCGAGGAGCTGCCCGAGGATGAGTTCTGGCCATTGGTGGCTTCGCCCGATAGAAGGCCCTAGGAAGTCCGTCACATCTTCCCTTCCTAGTTCCCAGGAGTCATGCATGCCGGTACCTTGGAAAGCCGGAATTGTTCCCAATCGAACAGTGACGGGATGAATCTTCCGGGGCCTATTCATGGCTACGAGTCGGAACGAGTGGAGGAGGTGGATGGGAAGAAGATCATCCGCTCGGTCTGGAAGAGGAAAAAGGAAAAGGAACCCCTCACCATTCCGCCGGTCTCTCCTCATCCTGAGGGAACAAGTCATGGCGAGGAAGCAGAGGGCGAAGGCGGGTCCGGCCCTCAGGCGGCCTAGAGTAGTTCGGGGGTATGTCCCCGTGAATTTTTGTGAAAGAAAGTGCCAAGTGTAATTTTGCGGCACTTGTTTCTGTAGGACTAACTACCCCTCGGTCTGTGAGGGTTTGTTAGAGAGTTTGTAAGAGAGCTTGTAATTTTCTGTCGGTCAGCTCAGGATCTTATTAGCATATAGGAAAATGTATTTTTGTAGATCCTCGGTTGACCGTCTATTAATATATCTGACGACTTTCTCTTTCATACTGCGTACTTTCCTGTCTTTTGCATCTAACTAATGGGCCGGACTCTTTTGTTCTGAGACACTGCTTTCGATAATTTCTTCAATAATAGTTGAAGTGACGGAGTGTCGGATTTTGTAAGTCCAAGACACTTTGAGCATAGCTGGTGGGTCGGACTCTATGGGTCCGAGACACTGCTTTAGATAATTTCTTCAATAATAGTTGAAGTGACGGAGTGTCGGATTTTTTAAGTCCAAGACACTTTGAGCATAGCTGGTGGGTCGGACTCTATGGGTCCGAGACACTGCTTTCAATAACTCCAATGGAAGTGGGCTCGGACACTTTGGGTCCGAGGGACTTTTACTTGACCGGACCTGTGAATATATCTGAACCTGCAACCACAAGTTTCATGTAATCAAAACATTTTACAAAAGATATTCATATTTTTGAACTTATTACAATCCCCTCTTTAAGGGTAATATTTCTGGAGATTCCTAGCATTCCAAGTGCGCTTGAGTGGCTTCCCGTTCATGTCTTCAAGGCCGTAATTTCCATTGATGCTAGAACTGGTGATTTTGTAAGGTCCTTCCCAGTTTGGCTCGAGTTTCCCGGTAGGTTTTAGAATCTCGGCTTTTCGTAACACGAGGTCTCCTACTTGGATGTCTCTTCCTTTTACGCGTTTGTTGTATGCTCTGGCCATAGTAGCTTAATATCCCAAGGTTCTTGCCAATGTCGTGCTTCTCTTGGTTTCTAACATGTTTAAGTCGTACATTCTCTTGGTGTGATTATCAGATGGTTTATATCCTTGAATGCGGAAAGTATTAACCGCTATTTCTGTTGGAATGACGGCTTCAAAACCATAGACCATACAAAAAGGAGTCTCTTGTGTTGCTGTCCTGGCGGTGGTGCGGTATGCCCAAAGCACTCCTTCTAACTCATCTACCCAATCTTCCTTCGCATCTCCGAGTCTTTTCTGGAGGTTATCGACTATGGTTCGATTGGTTACTTCAGTTTGACCATTGGCTTGTGGGTATCCGACAGAAGTGAATCTTTGCTCGATCTTCATTTCTTCACACCAATCTTTGAGTTTGTAGCCCGAGAATTGACGTCCATTGTCGGCTATCAAGATCCCTGGTAATCCGAATTGGCAAGATAGTCGCCATAAGAAGTCCATGATTTTCTTTTCTAAGATCGAGGTAGTGGCCTCGGCTTCTACCCATTTGGAAAAATATTCCACTGCCACAATCAGGAACTTCTTCCCACCTGGTCCCTGAGGAAAGGGTCCTATGATGTCGATACCCCATTGATCAAATGGGAAAGGAACCGTGGACGGGATCATAGGAATAGTCGGTTGATGCGGGATTCGTGCAAATTTTTAGCACTCCGGACAGGACCTGGAAAATTTGCTGGCTGCTTTCTGCATTTCTGGCCAATAGTAACCATTCCTCTTGATTTTCTGAGCTAGGGCTCTCCCTCCTGAATGATTCCCACAACTTCCTAAATGGATTTCTTACATTACCATACTAGCCTCAGACGGGTCCAGGCATCGTAAGTGAGTTCCATCGTAGGATTTTCGATAGAGGTTCCGGAGAGGAAATAACGTTGTGCTCTTCGTTATAGCCTTCTTGATTCGGTTGGTCCTGGGGGTAGGACCCCATCCCGCATATATCGTATGATATCGCTCGTCCAATTGTTGGACCTGTTTGTGGTACCTATGTTAGCCATTTCTTTCACAGTGGTGATGGCCGATTCGTTGGCTGTCATCAGGACTACCGTTTGGGTATCAATGGCCCCAGAGGCCATGGCCCATTTAGACAGACTATCTGCTATAATGTTGTTGGTTCGCCAGATTTTGACCAAAGAGAATAAGTCAAATGTTTTTTCCAAGTCTTTCACCACCCTTAGGTATTTTATCATTGAGGTGCTTTTGGTTGTGAATTTTCTCGAATATTGTTCCGTGACCAGTTGGGAGTCTGAATAGGCGCGGGGTTTTCTGGTCATTACCGATTTAGCCATTCTCATCCCCGCTATCAATGCTTCATATTCGGCTTTATTATTGGTGACTGGGAATGTCAGGCGTATGCATACTCCATTTGCGCTTTCTCTGGACTGATGAGTAAGAGTCCCGTTCCTCCAGCATGAGCGGCCGATGATCCGTCCACATAAAGTTTCCAGATGTCCTTCTCGTTCGGACCAAGCTACTTTGGGGTAAAGGCAACTTGTTGGGTCGGTTTATGTTTTTAGGCGGTCACTGGCGGTTCTCCCTTGGGTGGTGGTGGCAAGTTGAGATTTTATTTTTCTGCTAGAATCTATTCTGCCACAGGGTCGGTCTTGAGGTTCTTTCCGGACCCTTTATTTGTTATGGTTGTAGCTAATGTCAAAACTTCACTTGTGGGTGGACCATCCGCGGAGGTTGGAGTTTGGTTATCTCCTGGTGTTTGTGCCTCCGTGCTTCCTGGGTATTCGGCTAGGAAATCGGTCAGGACTTGTGCCTTCTTGGCGGATGGAGCCAGATACTCAATTGTGTGATCTCCTAGTTCTATTGTCCATTTGGCTAACCTTCCCGACTTGGATGCGTCCCCCAAGACCTGCTTCAATGCCTGATTGGTGAGGACTACTATTTTGTGCGATCGGAAGTACGGCTTGAGCTTTCTCAAAGCTTCCATTAGCCAATAGGCGTACTTCTCGATTTCCTTGTAATTCTTTTCGGCTGTTCCCAGTACTTTGCTTAGGTAGTATACTGTAGGTGCTCGTTCTTTTGTATACGTACTAGGACCGAACTTACCACCTCTGGAGTGACGGCGAGGTAAATGTACAACGGTTCTCCTTCTTCAGGTTTGGAAAGGAGGGGCGGGGAGGATAGGTAGTGTTTCAGGTTTTCGAAAGATTTTCTGCACTCGGGGTTCCATTCAAAATGGTCGAATTTTCTCAGGACTTTGAAGAATGGCAGATTCTTCTTAGCAGACCTAGAAATGAAGCTGCTAAGGGATATCACTTTCCCTATAAGTCTTTGGACGTCTCTGAGTTTTTCCGGATGAGGGAGTTCAAGTATGGCTTTTATCTTCTCTAGGTTGGCCTCAATTCCTCTTTGTGTGACCATGTATCCTAGGAATTTTCCTCCCGTAACACCAAATGTGCATTTGGCCGGATTGAGCTTCATGCCATATTTTCTTATGATGGTAAAACATCTCTCCAGGTGTCGAATATGGTCGGTTGATTCCTTGCTTTTTACTAGAATGTCATCCACGTAAACCTCCAGTGATTTACCCAGCTCTTCTCTGAACATGTGATTCATTAGTCGCTGATATGTTGCTCCTGCATTGCGTAGTCCGAATGGCATGACTCTGAAACAATAAACTCCTCCTGCTGTGATGAAGGCAGACTTTTCTCTGTCATGCTCTGCCATCTTGATCTGGTAGAACCCTTGGAAGGCATCCATAAAGCTCAGCAAGGCACATCCTGTGGTGGAGTCTACTAGCTGATCGATTCTTGGGAGGGGATATGGGTCTTTTGGGCAGAAACGGTTGAGGCTGGTAAAGTCGTTACACATTCTCCACTTCCCCGGACTTTTTTCAACTAGGACCACATTGCATATCCAATTTGAGTAATGAACTTCCTAAATATGTCCTGCTTTTAGAAGTCGTTCAACTTCTTCTGCGATGATTTTGTTGTGGATGGGGCCATGGTCTCTTTTCTTTTGACGGATGGGCCTGACATTGGGGTCCACGTTGAGTTCGTGAACCATGATATGGGGATCAATTCCGGTTAAGTCCTCGGTGCTCCATGCGAAGACATCGGCATTCTTTGTAAGAAATGCCACCATTTTGATGGTTGTCTCAGCATCCATCTCCAAGCAGATTTTTGTGGTTTTTTCCGAACTTCCTTCTACGATAGGGACTTCCAGGACCTCCTCGCGAGGCGCCATCCTATTTTCATGAAAAAAGCTTTTGGTCGGGGTTTCTCTTGGAGGTTCTGGTGGGATGACCTTGTATTTCTCGATCTGGTCCTCCCCTTCTTTCGTGATGATATCGCCTTTCTTTTTCTCGACACCCATTTTCAGCTAGTTTATCCCTTTCCCCAAAGGTCTTTCCTTTTTTGAATTATGGACCTTCTCTTGTATGAAGAGACATTGTCTTTTTGACCTTATGTTAGCTTCTTCCCTCCTAATATCTTGTTCCTTTCAGTAAGGTTGGGAAGCTCTTCGGGTTGAGAGCGTGTAACATTCCCATCATTGTCTCCGATCCCCACTAATGGTTCCGATTCCTGCTTCGGTGGGGAACTAAAACTTTAGATGGAAGGTTGACACCACTACTTTGAATTGATTTAGTGCAGGTCTTCCTAGGTTGATGTTATAGTCGCAGTCTGCTTCTGTGATGACGAATGGCACCTGCTTAGTGATTCGGAATGGTGCCTTCCCAATGGAAAGTGATAGATCTAGGACTCCTCTTGGTCTAACTCTTGATCCACCGAAGCCTACAAGGTCTGTCATTACAGGTATCATTCCTCTCAAGCTCATCTCCATTTTTCTTACTGTGCTCATAAAGAGGATATTGGAGGAAGCTCCTGTATCGATGAGTACTTTGGTCATCTCATATCCTGCAATGTCTACCTCTGTCACCAATGGGACATCGGGGTCGTGGGTTAATCCTTCACCTTGGCAAGGGGGTGGGGCTTCAGATTCGTCGAATGTAATGATATTGGTGCCAGGTTTTATCATGTGCACAGATCTTTCATCTGATTTCTGAAGTGATCGGGCTGTTGCTTCACGAGCGTTCCGGCTATTCCCTCCCGTCGGTCCTCCCGCGATGCTAAGTATTCTCCCATAAATGGCAAGGTTCTCTTCTACGTAAGCTGGCTGCGTTCCTATGTAAGCCACCCTTCTTGTTTCTCGGTTCAAGCTGGGAGATCTTTGATTCTCTTGTTGTCTTATGGGGCTGAGGGATCTCCTAGCTTCTTTTTGTCTCCTCGGACTTGGTGGTCCAGGCAAGGCTGAGATCCTTCTAGGGCTCAGTGATCGGCGTCTGTCTGGATGCCGTTGATTGTTTCTATCTGGTCGTGGGCCAGATCTGTGGGGAGGGGTATTCCTGTGCTCTCTTGTGTTTTGCTGACTATGGGATGTGTTCCCCAGCTCCAGATTTCGTCTGTCACCCCCATCGGAACGCTTTATGACATATTCTTGTAGGTAGCCCATTTCGATCAGTCGCTGGATTTCCTGTCTGAGATGTGTGCATTTCAAAGTTGAGTGTCCTACCTGTCTATGGAAGTGGCAATACTCATTCGAGTTTCTGGTAAACCTTGTCTCTCTGTGTTTGGCCGGCCATTCGAACGGGACTCCTTTACTTTGCATGATGGTGAGGATTTGTTCATTGGGAGCCTTCAGGTCAGTGTAGTTTATGTAAAGCTTCCATGGGGATCTTCTTCTTTCCTGGATACGTCCTAACCTGTCTCCCTTTCTTTTCTATTCGAAGTGTTGATTTCCTAATCTAGGATTATCTTGTAAGGGTTTGACTTTCTTGACCTCGGCCCTTACCACCATTTTTCAAGAGTCTCATTTGTGCTTAGGAATTTTTTGACCATGTCGGTGAGTTCCCGTTCGTTGGTTATGCCTGCATCAATAAGCTTGTAACGGAACGAAGCATTATTGGTATTTTCGGCCATGTGGATAACTCGTTCTTTAATGGGGTGTTGTTCTACCATGGCTGAGGCTTGCTCAAATCTCTTCACGAAGGATCTCAGGCTCTCGTGTTCTTTTTGTATGATTTCCGCTAGATAGCTAACAGGTCGTGCTATTTCCAAGAAGTTTTCGAATTTTAGGGTGAATTTTGTTAGCAAGTGATCCCAAGACATGATGGAACCCGGTCGGAGTTGTTTGCACCAAGTCATTGCTGGTCCAAAGAAGGTATTATGGAATAATTGGGCCTTCACATTGTCTGGTACGCCCATATCTCCTACAGAGGCTTCAAAACGAATTATGTGATCAATGGGATAAGAATTTCCATCGAACGTTTCTTTGGATGCGGGTGGGTTCCGCCCCAAAGGTATTTTCATTCTTCTTATTACTAAACACAAAGGATTTACGTTCCGCCCATATTTGATAATGTCCCTGACTTGAGTGAGTGATTCTAATTTTGATCGTTCTAGGTCCAGGGCTGCCTCATGAATTCAGACTTGTTCTTTAATTCTTTATGTTTCGTTCCTGGGTGACTCCCGTTGATGGGCTCTCTCAGACCTGGACCTGGTTCTCTCTCTACGTCTCTCCTGACTTCTCCCTCTTCTCCTATAGCGTTCTTCATCCTCCCTTCTTTCATTTGGAGTAAGTGATATGTTATCCCTGTGGTTTCGCCTATAGGTGCGTGGAGGTGTGTCTCCTCGGTATCCACTGAGGGTTTCCTGGTCAGTGTATTCATCATGATATTGATCTCTCCTGTCGTAGTCCCGTGTGCGTCGGCCTCTTGTAGAGACCCGGGAAGGAGTGGGGTCACAAGGGTTCCTACCCTCGACTCCCTTGTTCTCTCCCGTACTCCTCTGATTAATGCAGGCCCGGTTGTTCAATAGATTCCTGAGATCCTCCAGAGCTCTCCTGCTTGGTGCTCTGATGTTCTCAGATCGATCAGTATTTCGTGAATATGGAGGTCCTCTGGATTCAACCACGTGGTCTGCCATTGCCTGCCCTTGCGGTTAATTCTGGATGGGGTATACTGGGCGGCTATGGGTATGCCCATAGGATGGGGTGGTTGGGTTCTCATTTGCAGAGCTGCCTGCAAGAGTTGGATTTGTGCCTCGTTGAACCCGGCTAGTATTCCATCTGCGGTCACGTGAGCCACGTTTGCTATGATTGGTATAATCGGTGCCTGAGGTGGATCTAGTGGCGGGGGTGGGGCTTGTTCTACCATCCTCTCGGAGTTGGAGAGGGAAGCCTCGCTCCCGTCTCTCTCGTCGTGTTCATAAATGACCCTATTCTCCCCGGAATGTCTGTTGCCGCCAGAGGCTTGTTGTTGGTGTTGGGAAGAGGGTCCGGCGGTGGAGGCCATAGATCGGGGACGGGTAGAGGTAGCCTTTTTTGTCTATCTCTTGGATGGTGCCATGACTTTTTGTACTCAGGGATTCCCACAGACGGCGCCATTATGATGTAGGGTAAAACCGGATTAATCTATAGTCAAAGTCAAGGTCGTACGGAGTTCGTTAGAGCGTAGGTCCGATTTTTCCTAAATCGTCAAGTCTTAGTTCGAAGTCCTTATGTAAAATAAGTCCGGCCACAGATTAGGATCCGCCAGGGAATAAGAGATAGTCAGAGTATAGAGTCCCTTAATAGCAATGGGTCCGTCAGCCAAGTAAGACTGTTCCTGTGTGATGGTCCGCCAATTGGATACTCGTAGATGGCTGATCTGCAAAGAAGAATAGAAGGGGTTAGACCCTTTTGGGCCAGCCTGCCTTAGACAGTCCGGACTAAGATTCAACTAGTTAGGAGGCGGATCAAGCTTGGGCTCAGACCTCAAAACTTAGAGAGTGGATTCTTGTGAAGTTGTTACCCGTCTTTATGAGGAGTAAATGCCTCCTATTTATAGTGTTGAGCTCTGGGGACAAGCTCTCTGACATCCCGGAGTTTGGTCGGCTTGGTGATAGGTTGACACGTGGTCCCGGAGATAGGTGGCGCGTTGGACTCACGACGATATTCAGGACAAGACCAGAGGTAGTCCGTCCATAGACTCCAGCCGGACAAAAAGTGAAGGACGGACTTATTTATATTGTCTTGATCAGAAGTCTAGTTCCCATAATGCAGATATGTCCGTGGTGAGGAATGTGGGGGGACGGACCGCCCCATCATTTCAACCTGGAATCTTGATAATGAGAAGTGTTTTAGTGCCGGACTATGGATCTTGCGGGCGAACTGCAGTTATGTATTTATATAGATCGTATTAAGTCGCCTTGTTTCGGCAAGAGTTGCGGGCGGACTCATATGTATATATCACGAAGTATAATAAGCACTTCAGAGACAGAGACCTATCATTTAGAATATTACACTTCCAAGTTTGAAACTTCTTAATAGTCATCCCGTCCGAAGAGCAAATCCAGGTAAAAAACAAGGATGAGCCACACAAAATCTTCGGAAACATTCCCTGCTCTGACATTTCTTCTGCAAACCATCCATCTAAAGCAACACCCCATTTAGATGGGTCCCCAACAAAGCTGGTAAGGTTAGAGTAATCTGAAGCTGCACAAAAATAGCCCTCTCAAGAAAATCTTGAATATCAATCTTCACTTGTCTTGTTAACCTAGTTGCCTTAGTCGTCTGATCAAGGTTTTTCTCCGTAGCTTCTTGTTGGTTAAAAAACCAAGTAAAGATTTGAAACTGAACTTTACAAATATATATGTGAACCATAATATAGCAAGTTCGACTGATCCACCTATCTTTGCTAACTAAAAAAGAAATATTTTTAACAATTTTACTACTGTTTACATCCACATGAATCAACAAAATATAATAGCAATCCTTCAAGGACCAGAGGAATTTGTTTGGGACATACCTGTCACCTGACACCTTGAGGAATAACAATAGGCAGCCTTCAAGAATGCTGGACCGAGATGAGTTCGCACATTTTGTTTGTGCTGGTCGATAATCAATATGGAGCGACAAAATTGAAGTTATGTTTTGCACAATTACAATCTGCCTAGCTTGTGAACCTCCTCTATTTTATTTCATGTATTTGATTTATGTCTTTAGGATTATCCAGAATTCTAGATAGCTAGAGTGCTAGATTGTAATCAGTTTCATGCTTCATTTGATTTCATGTATTTGATTGCAGAAAGTTAGGCTCTTTATGGGATTATCCATCTTTCGTTTATGTTTATGGACTATGATTATTGTTGAATTAATGAAAGAATAGGTCACTGATCCAATATTGTTGCATAAATTGATGAATGTTAAAGTTTTAGTCTAGTACTACTGAATTACTGATAATTGATACAGTAGGTTTTTGAAATGATGCATACTTGCGTAGTACTATGAGTTATGTTGGCTAGAAGATATGAAATTTGTAAGTTTAATTACCTATAAAAAAATTAACCATAAAAAGAGAGAAAAAAAAGAATTTATGTTGGCCCGGAACAGTCCGCTAGTGGGCTTGGGACCGGCCCGCCAGGCCCTAAATATAATGGGGCTAGGGGCTCGGCCAGGCCTCAATATCACCTAAGAAGCCCGAGCCGGCCCCTTAAAAAACGGGCTCGAAAGAGCCCAAATTGCTTCAGCCCGGCCCAGCCCAATTCGAGACCGGCCCAATTGTCATCTCTAGTCATTCCTAAAGGGAAGCAGACGGGACATTGTGCATGCATCACTATCATCATCTAGTTCCATGTGGAATCATTGTGAAGTTTTGAGGCTAACAAATAGTATGCGCTTACATGTTATTTAGTACTCCCTCGTCCCGGAGAAATTCGTACATTAGGGTTAGCGCGTAGTTTTATGTGAAAAGTTAAAGTAATGATAGAATATAGAAAATGCGAGAAAAAAATTGTACTTTTATTGGCAAAATGTATAATTTGAGTGTAAAGTTGAAATTGTTTGTTATTTGTTGGGTGTGGGGTAGCTTCTTTTTTTGGTAATGTATGAAGTTCTATGGGATGGCTAAAAATGGCAAATGTATGAAGTTCTACGGGACGGAGGGAGTACAAAATACCATGTTGGTACTTATGACCTTTTAATCAAGCAAACTTATTTCCATTAGGTTCCAGAGAAGACAATTTCCTATAACAGTTTGCTATGCACTATAACTAAGAGTGAAGGAAAGTCTCTAGCTCATGTCGTCTATATCTACAGAGTCCAATATTCAACCATAGTCAGCTTTATGTTGCCTTCTCGAGTCTTACAAGCAAAAAAGGCTTGGAGGTGTTGATCATAGATGAAGAAGGAAAAGCCACTGATACGACAACCAATGTGGTTTATAAGGAAGTTTTATGTAATCTGTAAACTTTACGCTGCATCATTTTTGTTTTATACATCATGTATTTTACCTTGGATATTATGATTTGATCTATTAGTTTGGACTTTAATATATAGTTCTATTAGGTTGTATATGAAAATCGAACTATTTTGTGGCATCGCCACGGGTTAGTACTAGTATATATTAATAGGGAAGTTAATACATCAACAATTAATCTATACGTATGTTATTTGTCAAAAAATTATTTTAATACAAACCTCTATTTATGAATAAACTCGTTATAAAAATATTGTTTGCCGGTCCCGACAATATTACTCTATGGAGTTAAAACTGTATTATAGAGTAACTTTTGCGAGAGACCGTCTCTCGGAGAGGCCAAATCAAACATCACATATTTTGTCACAAACATCGCATATTTAGCTATAAACATCACATGTTAAGAAATGTATATAGTGCAAGTATAGTGCAGATCTATTATACACACGATATTTAAAGTTAGATATATAATGTTTGTATGTAAATATGTGATGTTGAATTGGTCTAACCGAAACACGGTCTATCACAAAAAAGTTAGTATTATCTTTATTGCAGTGTAGAACTAAAAGATACCAGTATAGTATATGATATGCTTGTCCGAATACAAAATTAGGCCCATGAATGTGATCCCAAGTCCTGACACAACAAAGACCAATAGGTAGTGCCTAAACCTTTAAAAGAAATATGGGCCAAAATCAGATCATGTCCGGTCCAGCCAATTGTCAACTCCTCAAAATTGGGAAAATTTTCTACCACAGACCAAGTTGACCCCAAAATTTGAAATCAAAGACAAAGACTGTATATTAGAGTGAAAATATACAGTATGAAAAAAAGTAAATGTAAAAAACTATATATTTAGTGTGACGAAATACAATATTAACTGTATATTTAGTGTGACGAAAAACAGAGGTCGTTTTTTGAATTATTGATTCCAGAAGGGTACCGGCCTGATCTCTACCCTCAAAATTGATATTCCACCACATTTGAAAAAATTCTCAATTTGGTCCTATATATTTACTACTCTACCGATTTGGTCCTATAAATTTTCTATTGTCACTTTTGGTCCTGTAAGTTGTCCAAATCCTAATTTTGGAACTTTGGCGACAAAACCGGCTAATCAAATATATATTACGGAAAATTTGCTTCAAATTTATTTCAAATGATGAATTATTAAAAATTTGCCTCCCAATTAAGTAGAAAAGGAAAAGTAAAAAGGTAAAATACATCAATAATATTTTTACTTCCCAAAAGCTCGAATGATATGCTAACCACCATCAACACTAAACACAACTAGGGTTATGGTTTCAATATTTTTATTTTTTTATATTTCATTACCAGAGTACATCACCTTTTGATTTGAAATCACTACTTATATAACCGGTATAAACCATAATTAACAAGGACATTATTCAGTCTTAGTAAGAGGGGGAGGTTAATAAGGATTTGTCCGGTGTAAGATTACATTATTCGAGTAACCCTAGATGTTGTTGGAGTAAAAGACCGTCAACAAGGGCGTTCTAGTGCGTTGTAGAGTTTTATTCAAGACTTCTATCATTCAATAATGCCACGTGAATCGCTAGAAACATGTGAAATTATGGCTCACCCAATAACGAGAGTTTCAAAGCAGTGAATTTGACCCGATTTAAAATAATTTGGCAGGAATCATCATTAAAGTATCAAAATTATAATTTTCGATAACTTAAAAGGTAAAAAATGGTAGTGAAAAAGTTACAGGATTAAATGAACAGCGTGGTAAACATAGCACATTCCAGCCAAGTAGATGTAATTTTGACTTTTCTTCATTTTGTTATCATCCCTGATTATAGCTGATCACTAGTACCTGGTATATAGCAAATCCAGTGCATTTTGTTTTAGCTGAGAAGGATATTTATCAGATATGGTTTGGAATTTAGAATCAAGAATCGAATATCTCGAAGAGTGCATGTACATACATAGACTTAAATTAACATTTGGTAAGTGTAAAAACCGAATCAAAAAAATGTAGGAGGACAAAGAAAGACTTGTGAATGCAGTAATATACTACTATTTGTAGTTAACTTGATATTTGCAGTTAATTTGAAGCAAGACAATAGCGAAATGCAAAACGTGGCTCACACCTTCACCATTCGAATGGCCTAAATGTTTGGATCCCACTGCCCGTATCTCTATGACTCCTGTCCATTTTCAACTCCAAATTTCTAATATCATCTGTCCTTTTTCCATTTTTATTTTTCTTAAATTAGAGAAAATAATAATAATAATAATAATATCTGGATTCCAGTTTCCTGATGCGATCTTTTTCAGCTCGTAAGGTGACCCTCTTCTTTCGCTGATCTATAATCTCACCTAACTTAACTATACAACACAATAAACAATATACACACCCCTTCCTTCTCTCTCTTGTTCTGTTGATACACATTTTTATTCTTTCTGAAATTTTCAGTTAAGTAGCTAGATAGATACATAAACAGATACTACTAAGTTATTTCTATCTTCTTTATCGTCCTCTCCTCTGTCCTGAAACGCTGATTCTTCAAGTGAGAGTGACAAAGATTCAATCCTTTTTTATTTTTTTCGTTCGACTTACGGTTCTGCATTAGTACTACTGGGAACAATCTTGGAGGGATTTGTGTTGAATTAGTTTTGGTTCATTACAAAAGTTGTAGAGTATAGTTACAAAATGAAGAGTGCCAAAGATGAAGGAAAGCCAATGGATCCATTGTTTCCAAGGCTACATATTGATGATGCTAATAGAGGGGGTCCAAGGCCACCACCAAGAAACAAAATGGCTCTTTGTGAACCCTATGATTTACCTTCTACAACTTCCAAGCTCTTTAGCCCTGGTGTACTCCCTCTTTCGACTAACACTGCCCGTCACAGATTTGTTACACAACGATCTACCAGCACTGTAAGTTACCAAACATGTTACTCTTCGTAAGCTGTATAATTATTTCTTGAATATTTGTGGCTTGTCTATATGCGAGTAGATGTAATAGTTTTTATCCGGAACGTTTATTCTAAATCTCCACCTTCAAACCAGGGCCATATAATTTATTGTTCATCTCATTCTCAAATTTTACAACATTATTGCTCTTTTAAATGGAATGCTCTTTTAAATGGAATGTATGTTCCCTAATTATTCAATTTGATGTAGATTGGCAGTTCAAAGCATAAGCTAGTATTTCCAACCTTTTCCAATGTAGCAGGCTCCCGTTCCTATCATCCTGATCCAACAAATGTCAAGATATCAGCAACAAATACCAAAGCATCACAGCCACTAAACTGTCAAGTACAACGGGCTTCGAGCAGTATAATGCCTAAGGTCATTGAGTGCAACTCATCGCAGCCAGATGATATTATTACGAGTAATATAACAAGACCAGGAGACGACAACGTTCACAAAAAACCACATTTTATTCAGCATCATCCAGATAAAGAAATATGCCCTGTCGTCCCAAATGGAGGAGAACTACATAAATCCTGCTCAAATGAGCAAAATGACGGAAGTTCCATATTTCGTGCTGCTTACACGCATGATGAAAAACCTGATGTTTCTCAAATAGGTGAGAAGGTCTCAAAAGATGCAGCTTTGCAACTTCAATGTGTCAAGCGTCAAGAGCAAGGCCGGCTTTTTGAGGAAAATAAGAATGATACGGATGATACACGTAGGATTCCTGATAGAATAGTAAGAAAGAGATGTTATTCTGCATTAGATGATATTCCCCATTCCTATCCACTACTAGAAGACAATGATCGGCTTATTAAGAATGAAGCTGTCATAGAGCGCTCCGGTGTTGAAGAGTTAGATCCCAAGAGAGTATCAGAAGATGAAATTGGGCAAGGAAATCATGACACTTCGGATGGAGAATCTATACCAGGATTGGGACTGACGCCAAATGATGTGGTTGGAGTGATTGGTCAGAAATTATTCTTGAAAGCAAGAAAGATGATAGAACAGTAAGTATCTATGTGTTCAGTTTACATTCATGACCTGCTTATTATCCGCCTTTCAGTGTTCGTCTTCTTCTTTTTTTTGAGAATTTTCAGTGTTCATTTTTGCAGCCAACAACATGTGTTTGCAGTGCAAATATTCGAGTTGCATAGACTGGTAAAGGTAAACTGTCCGTCTGTCCGACATACTTTTTGGGTCATTTTACATCTCAAATAGTTGTATTCGTATCCTGACATGAGTTCTATCAACAGGTGCAGGAACTTATAGCCGGATCAGTGGAATCCCAAAAGAACAACTCTAATCTCAATAAACCATGCATCAAATATCCTCCCATAAATAAGCTGCTCTATGTGACTCCTCTAGACCAGTCGTCTCCAGTAGCAACAAAACCAAAATCCGGCACCCTAAAGCCAAATACTGGTCGAGATCCTTGTAAAGATTCAAAATGCAAACAACCGCAACCACCACCTATAAACAGCACCGAAGGATACAATTGTCAGCAATCAACTCCAAAGCCTCTGCTTCTCCGTTCATTACCTGCAGATCAGTGGTTGGTTCCTGTTAGTTCGATATCTGAAGGACTGGTTTACAAGCCGTGCGCCGGACCATGCCCACCAGCTTTCGGTGTCATGGCACCAATATACGGAAATTGCGGACCCATACATATGAGCAGCTTAGTTGGACCAAGATCTTATGGGGTTCCAGCTCCTAACCATCCGAGGGTTGGACGTTTACCCTTCGACCAAAGTTATTTTCAGCCTTGTGCCATCCCTTTACTGAACTCCAGTTGCCCGAGTGTTGAAATCGAGCAGTCGAGTGGAGTAGTATTGGAATCTGAAGAGAACAACACAGCTAGTCCTCCTGAGAAGTTGACAGGTGAAGAACTCTCTCTTTTCCCTACTACTCCATCAGTTGAGGTTCATAAAGATCAAGAGAAGGAGCAGACAGTACAAGTGATCAAGGTTATCCCACACAATCCTAGGTCAGCAACTCAGTCGGCAGCTCGGATATTCCAGTCTATACAAGAAGAAAGAAAAGTAATATGATATGCTGCTTTCTTGGCTTTACTTTTCATTCATATGCAGGACATTGTTGATAGCAGTTTGATTCTATTCAAATAATGTAAATTTCTACACAATACAGATAGATCATTTCACTCAGTTGAGTTACATTTCATAATACACCTCAGAACTTTTTTGAGAAGTTTTGTTGAGGTATTGGTTATATGTTCATCTTGTTCAAGTTCTGTAATAATTGGAACAATTCTTCTCCAGAGCAAATAATGGGGAAAATTTTATCCTTTTGGGTACCAATACTCTCTTTTAAGTCATGTACTGCACTTTTTGAGTTATTTTCATATACACTATTTCAATGCAATTACCATCATACTCTTTCCCTTCATTCAAATATTTGCCATTTTGACTTTTATTGGTCAATTATCTCCATCTTTGACTCTTAATTAATCTTAAACCGCAAATGTATATAATGTTCAATTAATTTATATTATGAAACTTTAGTTCCGAAGTATCACTATAGTTAATATACACAAAAAAATATATATATACTACAGTATATGTTAACTTATAAAACATTATTTATATAGCTTTAAACACTAGTCATACTTAATAACGTCACTCTTGTCCGTTACAAAACGTTGTTTAGCAGTAGTAGTAACAACAACAAAAACAATAGGACACCACATTAAGCTAATATACCATGGGAAAAATAGAAAAACTAAATCTAGAGGGGTAAAATAGGGAATATATGACTCATAATTTTACACCTTATTCCAAAATGAAATCAAACACCCAACACCAAAACGAGAATAATTTTGTTCTCATACCCTACGTACTCGAGCCATTTATTTTGTTCAACCAAACTAAGCATTGAAAAGTGGTACGTACTAATTTAAGTATTTAACCTGCTAGATTAGTACTGTTTCATATTTAACGTGGAACTAAATAATTAAGTGGCCGTACTACCGAATGTAATGGCAGAAGGTAATTACGAATACAAAAAGCATTCATTTCCTTTTCTGATTTTCTCCTTTGCATATTAGTAGTAGAGTGCAATTTAGCAGAAATTTACAAAAAAACAATATCTTACCATAATTAATCAGAATTCAGAAACAGAAACAGGAAAGGAGATCGTGTGTATTTGGTTGATTAATCCTAATCCTAATGGTATTCTAACTCCATCAACACGTTCTATATAAACGATCTTCCTGTACGTGCATTATCATCGGTCATCACAATTCACAACCTTTACAATCTAATTACTTTTCTAGCTGTTTTTTCTTCAACCGAAATCGAGCAATGTCTTCTTCTTCTTCCTCCGAGGCTTCTGTTGCTGCTACTGCTCCTGCTGTGGAAAAGATGGTTGTCCTGAGAAGCTCTGATGGGCACACGTTTAAAGTCGAAGAGAAGGTTGCTTTCGAATCCCAGACTATCAAGAACATGATCGAGGATTGCGATGATTCTTCCTTCTACCCCCTGCCAAACGTCACAGCTGACGTTATGGCCAAGGTAATCGAGTACTGCAAGCGACATGTCGAAGCAGCAGACCACAAGGCCCAGGCTGATCCCACAAACAACGTCGCCAAGGATGATTTGAAGGCGTTTGATACTGAGTTCATGAAGGTGGATCAGAACATGTTGTTTGAACTGATATTGGCTGCGAATTACCTCAACATAAAAAACCTGCTGGATTTGGGTTGCCAAACTGCTGCGGACATGATCAAGGATAAGACACCCGAGGAAGTTCGCAGGATATTCAACATTGTAAATGATTTTACTCCTGAGGAAGAAGAGGAGTTTCGCAGGGAGAATGGATGGGCTTTTGAGTAGGTTCTCAATTTCTTACTTTTATTTTTTCAGTTAATTCTTGTCTGGATCACAAGACTATACCATTGTTTTTTCATATTCTAATCAATACTTTTGATTTGTTATTCCGGGATGAAGCTGATGTTCTTGTTAAAGTGAAGAAGATCATCAGAGGTATGAGATGGAGTTATAAAACAATGGATCACGAGGACGGACCCCTTGTTCCCCAAAAAATAGTGGTTGCTGTTAAGCAATACTGGGTCGGCAACGCCACTTCTATACAATGAAACTCAGTAAAATGCGCAAAATCAGAAGCCAATTAAGTTGTATTGAATTGAAGCCATGGAAAAGTGGGTACTTTGTCCTGAAGCTAGACAGCATATATTTATATAGGATTTGATTTTTGAAGTTGTAGATATGGAATGAACTGTAATGCTACTGCCAATGTAATCCTAGAAGTGAAGGCAAACACTAGAGCTTGTTACATCTCTGCAAATTGAGATTATCTTTACATATTTGCGACGGATTATTCTTGTTGTACCGAGTAAAGATTTCAATTTCATACTATTCAAATTGAACTTCATTATGTAGAGGGCAAATTCCCTTATTATCCAAGTATGGAAATCATTGTAACTGCGTTACTGAAGGTCCCGGATCTAGTAGGAGTATACTGATTGATCACTGCTTAGGCTCTTGCCAGAAATTCTTATAGGACAAGTCTCACATACTTGTTTTTACGAAACAGTATAGGAGCTAAGTGTGTTGAAGGGGCGGACCTGTGATTGTATGAGATTATTTTGAAAGTTGGGGCCCCTCCCCACTTCGGTGTGTCAAACTATTTCGGTGGGAAATTATGAATTCTTGTCCTCCGCGAAGGTGTTCATCACGGAAGTTGTGGAAACTGCTTGGAGGGCCATTCTCGGCTCAGAAGATGTGGACGGGCAGATTATCGTCAGGCCTTTGGCGCGAGTAGATTTGCCCCGAGGTGAGTTGATTGCCAGCGTTACACGAACATTTGCACCAACCCACCAACATCGATCCCTCTAATACATTTAGTAGTAGGTTGCCCTCGACCAGTGGGTTCTTGACATTGTTGGACTATCCCAGTTAGGATTGATTAGAATATTTTGTTTGAATGTTGAGGTAAGTATTTTTCTAAACGGCCGACTTTATTTGGAGCTGAATTTACATCTATCACCTTTTTAAGATAATATCTGAATGTTTAAATCCGTAATGTTTGAAATATTACACTGATTTTTTTGTTGACTTTTGTCAAATTCACTCCCCTTTTTACTTTTTTTCTGAATAAACAATTTCTTTGAAAATGCAAGTTACAATTTATTAAAAATTTGACTCAAAACTTTCAATTCTAATAAACCAACCCTATAGCACTTAAATTCCAATCTCAAGCTCGATAATAACTCGAGCCAAATTACTTGCTCGTTAAACATCACTGAAGAAAAAAAGGAAACCCAAATAATAAACCTGTACTAGCAAAAGGTAATTAAAATGCAAAAAGGAAATCCCAATAATAAACCAAATTACGTATGTACTGGCAAAAGGTAATTAAAATGCAAAAAGGAAAATTACCAAAAACACAAAATCTATGCTTAATTCGAATTCCGAAACAGAAAAGGAGAGTGTACTGTTTTCGAATCCTAGTTGTATTCTAACTCCATCAACGCCTTCTATATATACTAACCCTTCTTTACTATACGATTCATAATTCACTACTTACAATGTCTTCTTCTTCTTCTTCCTCCGAGGCTGCTGCTGCTGCTCCTGCTCCTGCCGTGGAAAAGATGGTTGTCCTGAGAAGCTCTGATGGGCACACGTTTAAAGTCGAAGAGAAGGTTGCTTTCGAATCCCAGACTATCAAGAACATGATCGAGGATTGCGATGATTCTTCCTTCTACCCCCTGCCAAACGTCACAGCTGACGTTATGGCCAAGGTAATCGAGTACTGCAAGCGACATGTCGAAGCAGCAGACCACAAGGCCCAGGCTGATCCCACAAACAACGTCGCCAAGGATGATTTGAAGGCGTTTGATACTGAGTTCATGAAGGTGGATCAGAACATGTTGTTTGAACTGATATTGGCTGCGAATTACCTCAACATAAAAAACCTGCTGGATTTGGGTTGCCAAACTGCTGCGGACATGATCAAGGATAAGACACCCGAGGAAGTTCGCAGGATATTCAACATTGTAAATGATTTTACTCCTGAGGAAGAAGAGGAGTTTCGCAGGGAGAATGGATGGGCTTTTGAGTAGGTTCTCAATTTCTTACTTTTATTTTTTCAGTTAATTCTTGTCTGGATCACAAGACTATACCATTGTTTTTTCATATTCTAATCACAGTTCTGATTTATTTTACTTTTGTCTTGTTATCCTTTGTTGATTTCATTAAATCCTTCTTCTTTTTTTTTCCCTCCATTTCATCCATAGAAAACACAAATAGCAAAAAGTTGTGCGGAACGTACCAATGTACCTTAAATCTGGACGTTTTAATTTATAGACAAAAGAGGCATTAATTGTTCCCCGGGACGGAGAGAGTACTACAGCGTATCTTCAATTTTCATGCGTGTAAGGCTAGGTGATAAGAAACACGATCGACCCATTCTTATAACGAGTTTATGATAAAAATATTTTTTTCTCAAAATAAAACGCATTAATAAGTTAGGCTCTGTTCTCTTCAACTTAAAACTCATTCAGTTCAGTTTTGCTTAGTTATATTTTATACTACAATTCAGTTCAGTTCAGTGCAGATCAGAAAATTGTAGTTGAAGAGAACAGAGCCTTAAATGTAAGCTTTCATATATAAAGCTACTAACTTGAATTATAAAGTTTAATATTATGTATTTTTAATCATCCAATGGAATTATTTAGAATAGAGAGGACCAAAATGAAGAAGAGAGAAGAATATAAGATGAGAAATGAAAAGAGAGTACTGTAATTATTATTTTTTAGTTATACAACTGGGCCTTGGCGAACAAGATGATAAAGAAAAGAAAAGGAGTGGTGTTGTTATCGTCGTTTGTTTTTTATCATATCTCTCTTTTTTTTTTTTTAAATCAGGCTCTGCTCTATTCAACTGAAAACTCATTCAGTTCAATTCAGTTCAGTTCAGTTTCATTCAGTTCAGCTTAGTTATAAAATTATATTTTATACTATAATTCGATTCGATTCAATTCGGCCAAGAATTTTAAATAGTTGAAAAAGTTTCATACATAACCTTGGCCTGGGGTCCCAAAAATTTTGGGGACTTGCACGGGCAAGGTTGCCCGTGCATGCTTTGGGCCGGACCTGATAAGAAAGTATTGTTCTCTATAAAAATGTTCTCATCTGTTGTGATCCTCTGGATAATGAACTCTGATCCACAACCAAAAACGCTCTTGTTACAACTACAACTCTTGACTTCAAACAAGGCCATATAATTTATTGTTCATCTCATTCTCAAATTTTAAAAAAATATTACCTCTTATAAATGGAATATATATTGCCTAATTATTGAATTTGATGTAGATTGGCAGTTCAAAGCATAAGTTAGTATTTTCAACATTTTCGCATGTAGCAGGTTTCCGTTCCTATTATCCTGATCCAACGAAAATACCAAACCATTAGCCACTATACTGTCAAGTACAATGGGCTTCGAGCAGTATAATGCCTAAGGTCATCGAGTGCAACTCATTCCAGCCACATGATATTATTAAGAGTAATATAACGAGACCAGGAGATGACAACGTTTACAAAAAAACACACTTTCTTCGAATACAACCCGATAAAGAAATATACCTTGTCGTCCCATATGGAGGAGAACTACATAAATCTTGCTCGAATGAGCGAAATGACATGCGAAGTCACATATTTGGTAACTAATTTCGATCAGCTTACACGAATGATGAAAAACCTAATGTTTTTCAAATAAGTGAGAAGGTCTCAAAAGATGCAGCTTTGCAACTTCAACCTGTCAAACATCAAGAGCAAGGTCGGCTTTTTGAGGAAAATAAGAATGATACATATGAATTCCTGAAAGAATAGTAAGAAAAGATGTTCCGCAGTAGATTATATTCCCCGCTCCTATCCACTACTAGAAGACAATGATTGGCTTATTAAGAATGAAGTACATTTTATAACGGGAAATTAAGTTTAAAATAAAGTGAAGAAATTAAATTTAAATTGGTTTTGCATAGTCTCGTTTTCAAATATAGTGTTTAATTGAATAAATAATGTTTCGTATTAAATAAAAGTGAATGATTTAAGTTAACATTATAGTGTGTGACATTAAATGTGTAGATATTTTTAAACGGTTTGTTTCAGTTAATTTAAAATGATCGTTTTCCAATGCTTATAAATTATTATATATAAACTAGTTGAATTTATAGAACATACTAAAACATAAAAAATATTAAAGAATAATTTAATTATTAAGGGTAAACAATACATAACTAGTATAACAACTTTGAACAAAACTTCCAAATGTCTTGTTTTGCTATGGACACGGAACAAAGAGATGAAAATATAGCAATAAAGCTTGATTTATGGCGTATTTGGTTTACGATTGCATATGTTTTATACTATTGTTATGATTTCGGTGTTTAATTATGTTAATTAAAGAATAGATCAATTACACATACCTATTAGATACCCATCTTACATCCGAATACCCATTAGTTCAACAATCACATCTGGGTCATTTTTACTATTTCAGGGTTGACCAACTTATAAGTTGATTCTCCTTATTGACAAAACAAATATGTCCTTATCTTCTTTCTTTACATTATTAGGTTTTAACTCAAAACTCTCAACACAGAAAAATTATAAAAAATCATTTGTGTTCATATATTGTTGACCAATCTTTTTCGTTAATTATCAGAGAAATTATGAAAAATAAATTTAAAAAATGATTTGAAAAATATAAAAAATTAAAAAAGTTAATTAAAAAAAGTAAATATTTAAAAATAAAAAGTTAAGAAAAATAATTTTTGTCCGTTTATCATTGTTTGGGAAACACAGATTGTTCGTTGTTCTTGTTTGGGCAACACGAATTTTGTTCGTAATTCTTGTTCGTAAATTTCATTTGTGATGTTTGATAATTTTTGTTTGTTTGTAATTCAACATAAAGAACAATAATCATATTTGACTAATCCATCCCTATGCTCATGCAAGAATAATTACACCGTTTTTGGATTTTACAAAGTTTGAAATTTTACAGGGACTTACTTGAGGTTTTTTGAAAATTGAAACGATTGTCCTTTGAAAATTAGATGAGCCCAATTTTGAAGTTCTCATTAATTACAGAAATGCCATCCATACTTTAAAACAAGTATGAAGTTCTAGAAATTTTAAATTGTCCCTCAACCTCCTCATATTTATAGTTTTGACATGTGATATATAATTGAAATGCGACCCCAAAATGTTTAAAAACTGAAATGGGATCCTCCTAAAAAAATAAAAATAGCCTCGAATCTAGATTTTTTAAACTACAAGTTAATATTTTAAATGTTTTTATAATATAAATTATATGAAAAAATCAATTACATCTAATTCCAGATGTCATCAATAAGTTAAGGTTGTTTGGCCATTTCTAAAACCTGATAATTGAAGAGGGGAAAAATGGCTTTTCCAGGTTTAAATTCGCAAAAAGTCAAATTCGTGGACGTATATGTAATTAATTTTTATCGGACTGGACTTAATTGTTATTGTTGATATAACGGATACCCATCTGTAATAACAAAATCTAAAAGGGGGTCCAGATGTAATTTACCTTAAAGAAGCTAAGTAATGACAATTTATGTAGCTAAAACTAAGTCAGAGAACATTTTACCAAATAAGGAAACTGTACTTTTGTTTTGGGGCGAAAGTATTAGTTGTTTGCATACAAAAAGTGGACCCCTGTGCGGAGGGCCTCATTACACGGGTTCATATCCGACCCTAATTTTACGTTTCAAATAGTTGTATTCGTATCCTGAGAGGAGTTGTATCAACAGGTGCAGGCACTTATAGCAGGATAAGTGGAATCCCAAAAGAACAACTCTAATTTCAATAAACCATATATCAAATTTCCTCCCATAAATAAGCTGCTCTATGCGACTCCTCTAGACCAGTCATCTTCAGTAACAACAAAACCAAAATCCTATAAGGATTCAAAATGCAAACAACCGCAACCACCACCTATAAACAGCATCGAAGGATACAATTGTCAGCAATCAACTCCAAAGCCTCTGCTTCTCCATTCATTACCTGCAGATCATTGGTTGGTTCCTGTTAGTTCGACACATCTGAAGGACTGGTTTACAAGCCGTGCACCGGACCATGCCCACCAGCTTTCGGTGTCATGGCACCAATATACGGAAATTGCGGACCCATACATATGAGCAGCTTAGTTGGACCAAGATCTTATGGGGTTCCAGCTCCTAACCATACGAGGGTTGGATGTTTACCCTTCGACCAAAGTTATTTTCAGCCTTGTGCCATCCCTTTACTGAACTCCAGTTGCCCGAGTGTTGAAATCGAGCAGTCGAGTGGAGTAGTATTGGAATCTGAAGAGAACAACACAGCTAGTCCTCCTGAGAAGTTGGCAGGCGAAGAACTCTCTCTTTTCCCTACTACTCCATTAGTTGAGGTTCATAAAGATCAAGAGAAGGATCAGACAGTACAAGTGATCTATAGATAAGCTAGACAAATGATACTGTGTGAATTGATAATTGTATTGAACATCATAGCCCCTTTATATACACTGGTACAGTATATTCTAGACTGACTAAAAGATTGATTCTTGGCTAATTACAAGGGATTACAATCAATTAGATTGATTTGATTATCTTTCCTTAATACGCCCCCGCAAAATGGACGTGCCTTCAGCCACGAAAATTTTGGACCTCAAGAATTGAAAACGAGCACGAGCCAAAGGTTTTGTCAAAAGATCAGCAAGCTGGTCCAAAGTGTTGACATATGCGACATGAAACAGACCTTTGGCAGACATGTCTCGGACAAAATGGAGTTCGAGAGAAATGTGCAAGAATGCATGATAGGATGGAGGGCTAAACGTGTAGCTCCAATATTGTCACATAAGATTCATGGTTTAGTGGAACATGTGATCCCCAAGTCACGAAAGAGGTGAAGAATCCAACAAACTTCTGCAACTCCAGAGGCAAGGGCTCGATATTCGGCCTCCGTGGAAGAGCGAGATACACCGTTTTGCTTCCTAGATCTCCAGGATATTGGATTGGGTCCCAGGAAGATGATGTAGGCTGAGGTAGACTTTCCATCAACAACGTTGCCACCAAAGTCAGAGTCGGAAAACGCAGTAAGCGTTAGTGAAGAAGGAGTGCACAGAAGAAGTCCATGGTGCAAAGTTCCTTTGAGGTAGCGAAATAATCGCTTGACAGCCATCCAATCATGAGTCGTCGAAGACGACATGGCCTGAGCAAGTTTGTTCATTGTGAAGGCAATGTCAGGTCGAGTCAAAGTAAGGTATTGGAGGCCACCAATGGCACGGCGATATTCGGAAGGATCTACGGAGCCAGAAGCTTGGAGTGCAACGGAGCTAGCCATGGGTGTGGAAATAGATTTTGCACCATCCATGGAGTGACGACATAGAACGTCGACGGTGTATTTATGTTGAGACAAGAAAAGACCTTGGCATTTGGCTATTTCAATGCCCAAAAAGTAAGTTAAGTCTCCAAGATCCTTTACAGCAAAAGAAGCTTGCAGCCGTGATATAAGCTCCAATATGTGTGATGTGCTTGACCCTGTGACAATGATGTCATCCACATAAACAAGAACAAATATATGGATCTGATCTTTATGGAGGGTAAAGAGAGAAGTATCTGATTTTGATTGACAAAATCCAAATGAGATTAAGGCAGAGCTTAGCGTGTGGTACCAAGTGCGAGGAGCTTGTTTAAGGCCATAAAGGGATTTGTGTAGAAGGCACACATGATTAGACTTACTAGAATCAGTAAATCCAGGGGGTTGCATCATGTAGACAGGCTCATCCAATGTCCCATGGAGAAAGGCATTGCTAATATCAAGTTGCCGAAGCGGCCATCTACGAAGTAGAGCAACACTTAACACTGTTTGGATGGTGACCGGTTTCACGACCGGGCTGAATGTCTCATGGTAGTCAATGCCAGGCCTTTGATGAAATCCTTTAGCAAAGAGGCGGGCCTTATATTTGTCCACAGATCCGTCAGAATGGCATTTGATCCGAAATACCCATTTACAACCGATTACGTTGGCATTTTGTGGTCGTTTAACGAGAGTCCACGTACCATGCTTTGTAAGGGCTGTAAATTCGTCAGCCATGGCAAAGCGCCAACGCGGGTTAGTGAGAGCTCGATTAACAGATGTGGGCTCAACATCTTCCGGAAGTGGATGTTTTGTAACAGCAACATGTGATTTGGGTAGAAAAATCACTTTTTGTCCTCTGGTCACCATGTTGTGAGTAGGAACAAAACTTTGGGGCTGGCACCGGCGTGCACGAGGTGGAACAGCTAGAGTGGGAATCACATCAGGGGGGGTCTTGCTCGGAAAATAAATCGAAGCAAGACGGTGGAGATGAAATGGCAGCCTGTGATAATTGTGGCATTGGTTGTGGCTATAAACTTGATTCTGGAGTAGGCTGTATAGGTTCATGTTGTGGACTTGTTGGTGTATGATTGAGTCCATTTGGAGAAGATAGGACTAGTTGTAGGGAAATAATCTGGGAGTCATTTTCAACTGCAGTACTTGTGGGTGGCTTGGTATAAAATGATGGAAATTGATGCTCAGAAAACCGTACATGTCGGGAAGTAAAAATATGATTGGTTTGTAAATCGAGACACCGATATGCACTTTGAGACGTGCAATACCCCACGAAAACACATGGGCGGGACGAGGGTTCAAGTTCATTAGTGGAGTAAGGCTTGAGCCAAGGATAACAAATGCACCCAAAAGCTCGAAGTTTTAAATAGTTAGGCTTTTGACCAAAAAGAACTTCAAATGGACTCTTATTGTGTAGAACAGGGGTAGGCATGCGGTTTATGAGATATACCGCTGTTTGACATGCAAATGACCACAAATTTGAAGGGAGTTTAGCATAATGTAACAAGGCCTTACCGATTTCGACAACATGACGATGACGTCTTTCAACCATGCCATTTTGCTCCGGAGTATGTGGTGCCGTAGTGAACCAACTGATGCCATTTTATGAAAAATAAGATCTCAGCCCGAGAAATTCCCCACCATTGTCGCTATAAAAGTTTCAAATTTGACTCCCAAATTGTTTTTCGACTAGAGGTCGAAATTTTTCAAAAATAGGTTTAACTTATGACTTTGTTGCCATGGGAAAAATCCAACAATATTTGCTATAAGCATCAACAATTAATAGATAGTAGCGAAATCCATCCCAAGAAGCGGATGTAGGACCCCAAACATCAGCATATAGAAAATGTAAAGGATGTGTAGCATTGAAGGAAGTTTTACCAAAAGGCAACTTGTGAGTCTTACAACTTAAACAAGAATCACAACTCTTATCCGACACACCTGATTTATTGGAAAGCGGTAATTTAAAACGAGATATAACTAAAGAGCTTGTCTTGAGAGAAGGGTGGCCAAGACGAGCATGCCACAACTTAAACGTGGGCTCGTCCACCAAGAGCCGCAAAATGCACATCCGACTTGAGATAGTATGATGGTGGTCGAATGTGATAAACACCCTTTTCACATTGACCTCGAGCTAGAGGAGCCCCCGTATCCTGGTCCTTCACAATGAAGTAAGATGGAAAGAATTCAATAAATACACGATTAGCTTTAGTGAACTGGTCGACCGATAAAAGATTTTGCTCAGCCGTGGGAACACATAACGTGTTAGATAATGTAAATTTACGTTGCGGAAAATTTAAAATTGATGTACCAGTATGAGTGTTAGTGTTGGTCCAGATAACGGCGAAGTAAAAGACTAGAGGGGGGGGGGTGAATAGTATTTTAAAACTTTTATCGATAAACACAGTTTCTCAGAAACCTGGGGGTTTCTGATACTTAAATTTAGAGCGCGGAAGACTTTAAGATAGGTAAGTGTAGAAACAATAAGTAAGTGTGTGTGTGTGCTTTGCTGAAATGTAAATACAGAAAGGTAAATAACACAGCAAGTATAGTGGTATCTGGAGGTGGCGTAATCCTTCAACTAATCCACTTCGGTCTTTCTGAGACCTAGAATTCACTAGAACAGATAATTGAGTTCACCTTACAATAATCCTATTCTAAGATTCCTAAACAAATGGTTCCCAACCAAATGTTCCCCCTGAGTTATTCCCCAGCTCCTAGAGCTAAGTACTTCCTCTACTCAGATAACCTTGGAGTTATTCCCTGATTTCCCAAATCAAGTACTTCCTCTACTCCACGCCTTGATGGTGTTGGTTATAAGGTTTGTCAGAGAGGCTTCTCGTATAACTTTTCAGTTATGTTTTCAGAGAGCCTAATAGAACAAGACTACTTAATACACTTGTTCAGTGGATGACAATCTGCTCTTTACTGACCCAAGTAATTGGTGTCCGTTCTGGAGAATGATCTTCAGAAATGGTATCTGATAGTTCAACTCTTTCACGAATAACAATCTCTTGTTAAGGTTCAGGACAACTTAGAACTACTAGTGATTCTTCAAGCAACAGAAAGCTTTCAGAAAGGGTAGTAGAGTGCTTGAGAGAATACTTTGCTTGATGGTAAGTTTGCAAGATAGAGCGTTCTAAGGTATATTCTTCAAGCATCTAAGTGTGTGATATATATAGATAAATTTTAGAGGCGTTTGAATTGTATCCGTTGTGCTCTCTATCAAATTATATCCGTTTATATCTTGAACTATGTACTCAGAAGTCACTATCTCATTTTTCAGAGAGGACTACTTTTTGCAGCATTTCTGCCGATGCATTTAATGCATAGTACTGTTCATTGTCCTTTAGTCTCAACGGATACATGAGCCTTTCTGATGGCTTGCATGCTCCATACTCATGATGTCATATGTCCAGAATCATATCCCGAAAATAAGTTAATATACTTAAGAAATGATTAAGGACATAGTCTTTCTGAGTTAGACTAAACCTTTGTGTCTTCATAAACTTGTGCAATCTTCAGTCTTCTAATCTTCAGAAAAGCTCCATTGCTAGGATTGATCTTCATGGTCTTCTTGAAATAAAAATTACACTCAGAGACCTATAATCCTAATACAAGATTTACTAGACTAATCATACTCAGTGATTTCCTCTTTTACAATGTTCAAGTGAACCAAGAGCACTTAATCACCTTTCTGGTTAAGATAAGAACATGTGATGAGTGATCAAAATACTAACAGATATTCCTAACAAATTTCCCCCTTTTTGATCAGTCACCCATGACTATCTTTCAAGTCCTATTACAAAATTGTAATCCTGGAAGAGAAAACAATCCATCACTTAATCATTTCAAATGATATTCAATTTTAGTTGAATTAAGTGCAGAAAGTAAACATCAACCAAATCACAAGAAGTGATCTTTGCTGATAAGTTGTCATCTATTAAAATGTATCTGAGAGTATGATCTTCAGATAGTGCACGTACTGAGTAAGATGCAACTTTTACAGATAGAGAATTTCAAAAACAATAAGCAAGATTACAAAAAGTAATAAAACATACTAAGTAAATTAGAAGAAAGGAGAGTCCAAGCTCCAAGAGAGTATTCTAATGTTACTAGTCTTCAAGTCTTCAGAAACACAACTTGGGTTCAGATACCTCAAGTTCTTCAGCACCCTTTTTGGATCAGTTGACATGATCATCCACTTTTCTGCATTCTTGGACATAGTCATAAAGAATCCTTCTGACAGAGCTCATTTTCTGGATAAGTCACATATTTCATGGTAACTCTTGCCAAGCTTGTGATTCTTCCGCAGAAAATGTTTGACCCAGAAGTACTTTCCCCAGACCCAAGCATGGTCTACTTGCAGCTGAGATAGGTTGAAATACTTGTATATTTCTTCCAGATAGTGTATATCATCTAGGTATTCATCCAATGTCATATAGAATGACTCATAGGTTGAAACACCTAGTTTGTTCTTCCTGCTGTAGCTACCATCCAGTTTTCTTACCTTGTGTACATCATCGGGTTTGGGTAAGGATGCAAAAGAAAGATCCATCTTTACGCTTCATTCCTCTTTTCTACTTCAAAGTTTAACCGTGCATGAACGTTCGTGTTTTAGCAATTCGCTTTCTCTCCATTTCGTGATCCGGTTGAGGATGGGAGTTGGAAACTTATCATTGACAAGTAGATGTTGTAGTTCCAGAATCCAATACCCTCTCTTGTTCAGAATGCACCTATATGAAGATTCTTCATTACTAGTCTTCATATACTCAATGTGGGCATCAGTTGGCCTTTCTTGATGTGTTTCATTGTTTATTCTGCCAAACTGGAAATCCCTTCTTGCTTTTCTATTTGGTGGCCTTCTGTCAGGAGATCCTCTAACCCATTCTTCCTGCCTTGAAATGTCTTTGGTGGATGTTCCTTGTATAGACTTGGTGTTGCCAGAAGGAGTTCTGGCTGCTAAGGGCTTTGCTACCAGAGGAGGTTGTGAAGTAGTTGCTTGTCTCCTTTTCTTGTGAAGTGGATGTTCATCAGAATCATCCTCATCATCATTGTAGTCAAAAATTGGAGACTTGCATCTTTCTTGGCCTCTTACTTCTCCTTCTTCCTTTTCTTCTTCTTCAGAAGTCTTCTTCTCTTCTGAGATTCTAAGGGACTTGGTTCCCCTAGTGACCATACTTCTCAGCCTTCTGGCTGGTTGATCTGGAACAACTTCTTCAGCAAGGGTGTCTCTTGTGGTGTCCTTAATGACAAGTTGACTTGAGGAGGGAGGATTTGATTGTTTTCTTTTTCTTCCTCTGCCTTTCTGAGGCATCTCTTCTTCCCCCTTAGTCATGAATGACTAACTCATGATAGCATAAGCTTCAGAGAGAGTGTCAAAGTTTTTCTGAAGATTGTTGTGCACCCTGACTAATTCTTGAAGTTCCTTCTTCAGCTCGTTGTTCTGTCTAACCAGCCTCGCCCTTTCTTGAATTCTTCAAGCGGCCTTAGGATGGCGTTGGCTTGCGAGGATGACATGATCGGCTTCATTCAATGCTGCATTAGCATTGTTACAATCCTCATCCCTGACCAACCCTAGGTCTTTCTGAGAGAGAGCGATGCTGGTTGCTCTGTTGAGTAAAGCAGCAGCCAAAGGCTTCATCTCTTCTGGGACGGATTTTAGCACTTCTGTATCTTGGGCAACTAGTGTCTTTCTGAGTTCTAAAAGACACTGTTCCTTGCACGGTGCTCTTCACTTCTTGAACTACTTGGTGCAGAGAATATATGAGGAGCAAGTAGGGCTCTTTTGTGCTGAGTGACAAGTCTCTCATCTTCTGCTTCAGTGATTAAGTTGTGGGTTTCAGCATCACTATCATAATCCTTTTCTTGGATTGTTTGCAGATTGACAATCTTCTTCTGCTTTCCATCAAGTGTGCTGGCCTTCTGAGAAGATGTAGAAGGTCTTTCTGATGCAGTCTCAGTATCATGCTCTTCATCATCATTGTCATCCATTGCATCTATTTCAAAGAAATTGACAACAATGGCATTCTTCAAATTTCTTTGCTCATCTAGGAGTGTCAATTCTTTGGCATTAGCTTCTTCGAGCTTTTTGATTTTGGCTTCCTTTTCATCAACAAGAGCTTAAGTCTCAGTGTTGATTCTCTTCTCTTCTTCCAATACCTTTCTGAGTTGTTCAATCCTAAACTCAGCAGCTGAAATTTCTTCTATGGCATCATTGTGTTTAGCTTGTTGGGTATCTTGATGAGACTTGGGAGGTGATGATGATGGAGCTTTCTGAGCAATTGAGGGAGTAGCCTAATCTCCACTCTCTTTGCTAGCTTTCTGAATCCCGCCTTGTGCAGGTTGGGGATCATCATTCTGATCATCATCATCATCACTCTTGTTCTTTGTTTCTTGGTTTGGATGCTCAGAGGGAGGTTCTTGATAATCATTTTCGTCCATCTCCTCGTCATCTTCTGAAACCAGGTTGATCACATTTGGGAATGTAATCATCCTCCCATTAACTTCTTCTTGTTCAGCAGGATAAGTAGTGAGCTTGCTGGGCAAGGCAGGATGGGTAACCATCTGCTCTTGGGTTTGAGCATCCATGCACTTGAAATCTGCTATAAGTCTTTGTGCTACTTCATGAATGAAGTCTTCATGCATTAGAGTGGCAAATGAGTAGGACTCTGTAGGGAACAATGCATGGATATAATCCTCCAGATTTAGGGCAATTGCTCTCTTTTCTGGGATGTCGACATTTCGCTACTTCGAAAGGTCACTTTACGAGTTTACGCCATTGTCTCAGCACTTGAGATGTTTCTTTAAGGTGTGCTTCTGGAAGGCCTTGAGTAAATCAACTGGCACTAGACTTTGAGCCTGAAAGAAAGTGTTCAAGTTAGTTTTGTTCAAACCACTTGTGTTAGTATCTGTGTGCAGAAGTGAGCTTTCTGAGCATACCTGTGTAGAAACACTAGGCTCATCTGCTTGGATTTTTGCTTGCTTGGGCACAGAGGCCTCAGATACTTTGGTGTGAGGAGAAGTTTTATCCTCATCAACCTTTCTTTCTGCTTGAACCTGAGAGTTAAAATCAAACATGTTTAGAAACTTTTAACAGAAAAGATAGGTGGAAAAGTGCTTTCTGAGACTTCACTTACTTCCAAGTGAGGAAGCTCAGTAGCATGTTCCTCAGAAACCTTGGGGGTTTCTGGCACCTTTTATGCAGAATCGCTTGTTCGAAGCTTTTAGTTTCTTTTGGAGGAGATGACACAACTGTTTCTCCATCCAATTGGTCTTCTGACTGAGCCTGTAAGAACAAACATAAGAGATTTTAGTAGTGGGTTTTCCAGAGCATTCGTTGAAGAAGACTATTATAGATTACTTACCTTCTCAGCAGAAGGCTTAGTAAATACTTACTCAGAAAGCTTTTCAGCTTCTGGAATCTCTAGGTTTTGGGGTGTTGGTTCCACCACCACTACTTCCTCAGTTGGAGCCTAAGAAGAGGCATTAAGAATATTAGAACATAAGAGCAATTTTAGTTAGTTATTTCTTGTTCAAAGATAACTTTTATTACCTGCGGGACAGGCTCTTCTTGATGTTCTGAGGTTGGAGGAACCTCTTCTTGTTTCAAGGGGGTGGACAGGTTTTCTTCCCCCTGAAAGTGTGTCTCCAAGTTGGCCTGTAACAAATACAGCTTATGAGTAACAAGTTAACATACAATTATGTTGACATGCTAGATACAAACTATCTTTGTTACCTGAATAGGGTCAGGCTGATCATTGATCTCTTGAACTTGTGGTGATTCCACAGTCTCTCTGTGCTCATTATTGATCTCCTCTGCAGTATCATTCTGAGTCTCCATCTCAGTTTGATCCCTTTCTGAGAGTTGAGCTCTCTCAGAAGGTTGAGGAACCTGTTCAAGAACAGGATTTTCTTCAGCAATATTAAGTGCTGGCATTGTGAATGTGGAAGCAATGGCAACATCTTCCATCATTCTATCTTCCTCACCCAGGCCTTCTTCTTCCTGCTGGGCAGAGGGGCTCTTGTCTTTCTAAAGAGCTGAGCTTGAAGTTCCTCCATGGGTCTCATACTTGAACCTTTTGAGTACTTTTGCAAGTACTTCATCATCCTCAGAATCACTATTCTGTGTTGGTGCAGACCCATCTATGATATTTCTATCATCTCTGGAGAGTTCTGGAGCATTCTGGTTCAGGACTCTTGGGGCATTCTGGATTTGCCTTTCTGAGCGTCCAACATCTTCTGAGACCTTGTCTCCAGAAGGTTGTGCCTCTTGTATGATTAGGGACTTGGAGGCTCTTTTGCTATGAGTCCTCTTTCTCTTGGCAACTGGAGGTTTAGCTTTGGCTTGCTCAGAGACCTCCTCACCTTGCTGTGCAGTTTCTTCTTCTTCTGCCTTTCTGAGTGCGTTCTCAGCAGCAAGTTTCTCCTTTTCTTCAAAAGCGTGTCTGAAAAGGGAGTTGGTGACTGGGATTTCCTGCCTCTCTCTGAGAGTGATTCCCATTGTTTCCAGAATGTAACAGATCCTGAGACCAAAGTGCATATTGGCCTTTGGCTCAGCAAGGCCATTGATGATTTTGGGCTCAAATTCCTCAATGTGTCCAAGAAATTTGTTGAAGGCGTACTTCCCCCAATTGAAGTTGGTTTCCTGCCCTTCATGCTTCTTGTTCAGAAGATGCATCATCATCCATCTCTCCATGCTTATCTGGTCTACTCCACCTTTGTTGCCATCAAAGCAACGGACCAGAATAAGAGCTAAAGTACTCCAGTGTTTCTGGAGATGACTAGTTCTGATGGCCTTCAGAACAAAGTCTCCTGGGCAACCTTTTGCATGTTCTAACTGGATTGCTTCAAATAGCTCTTTGACGCCTTGAATCATGGAAGCGTCCTTGATGTTGATGTCTTCAAATGTTCCTCGATTTTTCAATCGGAATATCTTGCAGAAAGTTTTGCAGTCTAGAACAATATCTTGTCCTTGGACTTCAGTCTGCATGTATTTTTCTTCTTCATCATTCACAACTTTTGTGAAGATTTTGGAGTTTTTATAGAACTCCAGTACATCCAGTGTGGATAGTCCACTGGGTGCAGCAGATAGAAGCTTGTAGATATGGGAATTCTTCAGCATTCCCAATATCAGTTTCCTTTCTGGTTTTGAAGATATAACTGCTGGTACATATCTCTTTACTAGAAAGGCTCCCCAATTCATTTTTTGTTTAGGGTTCCAGTCCGATGGGGTAAACTTTCCTGTATATGCTTATTCAACACCTTAAGTTCCTTTCCTCCTTGCTTTTCAGCAGGAGCAGAGGATGTTGCCTTAGGGTTCTTGGTGGTCATCTTCTTGGGTGCCATCTCTTATATAGAGTTTAGAGTGAGTGTTTTTCAGATGAATATTGCACAATTAATCGAGATTAGTCTATCTTTTCAGAAAACTAAGCACAAGACGTTGAGTTTTGCATAGGGGTTTTGCAGAAATCTTGAGAGATTTTGCTGTTTTGATGCAAGTTTGAAATTTCGGAATTGGTAAAAGTGTTTATCTTTTGCCCAAGTCCTATATATGTATAGCAGACAAAATGTACATAGATACAACATACATATAGCTGAATATGAATGCATGTGTTCGCATCTGCATAGGCGTGGTACGTCCTTTGTACTTCATCAAATGCGTAGTGGGCAATGTCTGCGTTTCTCAACAGACATTACTTGCTTTGTTTTAATCTCAACCGTTGAGATCAAACGTTTATTCATCAAGGGCTTATATTGAATATCTTGTAATGATATCAATCAACAAATGGTAATGTGCCGACTTGATGGATTTTTAATATGCTACATTCATTGTGTCACTTAGTAAAGAGTAGGAACACTTAATCGTTTGAGCTTATCATTCTGAGTGTCAAGTCCTTATCTATATATTGTTTATCATGAAAATGGTAAAAATACAAGACATTGCACATGTTTGACTTTCAGAACTTATACCTTTTGGGCTTTGTGTGTCAATTTCTCTTTATGACTACATAGCTTTCTGAATTCAAGTGTCAAAAGCTTCAGTTGTTTGGATGTATTTGACCCACTCTCAGTAAGTAGGTTCTAGTTTTATTTACTTATTAAGTGTGTACCGACCTTTGCCTTTCTGGATACCCGTTTCATAAATGTTTTGCCTTTCTGAGTGTTGCTACTCAGAAACCTTTGCATAACTTCTTATTGAGAACCTGTTCTCAGAGGCCTACTCACTTATTCAGTCTTTTAGAGATTCAGGACAATTTTTCAGTCCTTAGGCAACTCCATTAATCCAAGATTATGTCTTAAGGTCAAGAACCGGCTTTCTTGTAAGGGCTTAGTGAAGATATCTGCAAGTTGGTCTTCTATGTCAATCTTGAGTATCTCTATATTGCCTTTCTTAACATGGTCTCTGATGAAGTGGTGTTTAACATCAATGTGCTTTGTTCTGGCATGGAATTTGGGGTTCTGTGTGATTGCAATAGCACTTGTGTTATCACAGAAAATGGGAGTTTTCTCTTATTGTGTCCATAGTCTCTGAGTTGTTGTTGAATCCACAGAATTTGTGTTGCACAACAACCAGCAGCAATATATTCAGCCTCTGTGATAGAAGTTGCAATTGAGTTTTGTTTCTTGCTAAACCATGAGATAAGTCTAGTTCCCAGAAACTAACAAGTTCCTGAGGTACTTTTCCTATCAAGCATTGATCCAGCATAATCAGCATCTGAGTAACCAGCCAAACTCAATCCACATTCTTTAGGATACCACAAACCTACATCTACTGTACCTTTCACATATCTTAATATTTTCATAGCAATGTTGTAGTGTGATTGCATTGGATTTGTTTGAAATCTAGCACACACTCCAACTGCATATTGAATATCAGGTCTGCTTGCAGTAAGGTAAAGTAGTGAACCTATCAATTTCCTATACTTGTGTTCATCAACACTCTTATCTGATTCAGTATAGGTCATCTTGGTTCCTATGCTCATAGGTATCTTAGCATTCTTTTCAGAAGGCTTAAGTTTGAACTTTGTGAGCATGTCTTTAGCATACTTTGTCTGACTAATGAATATTCCATCATTGAGTTGCTTGACTTGCAATCCTAGGAAATAGTTCAATTCTCCCATCATGCTCATCTCAAACTTACTTTTCATGAGATTTGCAAAGTCATCACAAAGTTGCTTGTTCTTAGATCCAAATATGATGTCATCAACATATACTTGAACTAAGAGTAGTTTCCATCATGGTTTAAAGTAAATAAAGCTTTATCAACTTCACCTTTCTTGAAACCACTTTCCAGAAGGTATTTGGCCAAAGTGTCATACCATGCTCTTGGAGCCTGTTTCAGTCCATAAAGAGCTTTCTGTAGCTTATAGACCATTCTAATTTCTGAGGAAACTTCAAAACCAGGTGGTTTTCCAACATAGACTTCCTCAGCAAGTTCAACATTCAAGAATGCACTTTTGACATCCATCTGATAAACTTTAAAGTCTTTATGAGCTGCAAAGGCTAGAAAGAGTCTTATTGCATCCAATCTGGCAACAGGTGCATATGACTCATCAAAATCTAAACCTTGATGCAGGTGAATCCCTTGGCAACCAACCTTGCTTTGTTTCTGGTTATTTCACCAGATTCATTCATCTTGTTTCTGAAAACCCACTTAGTTCCAATCACATATATTCCTTCTACAAATGGAACTAGTTTCCAGACATTGTTTCTTTCAAACTGATCCAACTCTTCTTGCATTGCAGAGATCCAGTCTTGGTCTCTTAATGCTTCTTCTATAGTTTTTGGTTCAATGTTTGAGATAAAACATCTAAAGAGAGAATTAGCATTTTCAGCTATTGCTCTCCTAGTCCTAACACCTTGATTGATTGGTCCAATTACATCTTTTGCAGGATGATCCTTGATCCATCTCATCATGGGTTTAGGGCTAGTAGGGTCAACATCTATGTGATCTGAATGTGAATCACTATGATTATGACTTGATACTTCTTCAGTATCTGTGACATTTTGCACCTCAAAAGGGCGGTGAATGTCTGACACTATCTCAGTGTGAGAGCTTTTTGGGACATGCCTGTCAGAGAGGTCATTTCCAGAATTAGCTCTCTGATGAACATCTTCAGTTTTCATTTCTGGAATTCTCATAGGAAATTCTTCATCATGTCTGAGAATCATCTGGTTTTTACTAGGCATTTCATGCTTTTCTTCGTCAGAGTCATCCTCCCTTTCCACAATGATGTTTTTCCTTTCTGAGAGTCCTCTTTAGAATCCTTTACCATTAGTTCCTTGAACCTTTCTGAGAGTTCATCAGCAAGGGGTGTTTTCTTGCTTCCTTCATAGAATACAACATGAACTGATTCTTCAATCTTCTTTGTTCTTTTGTTGTAAACTCTGTATGCTTTGCCATTCATAGAATAACCAAGAAACACACCTTCATCTGCCTTTGGTTGAAATGTTCTTAGATACTCTTTTCCATTGTTAAGAACAAAACATCTACAACTAAATACTTTTAGATGTTTGATATTAGGGGGTCTACCAACCAAGAGTTCATAAGGGGTCTTGTCATGGTGTTTGTTTATCAAACATCTGTTCTGAGTGTAGCATGCTGTGTTTACAGCTTCAACCCAATAAACTTCACTTATCTCAAAGGTCATTAGCATTGTCCTTGCTTATTTAAGTGTTCTATTTTTCCTTTCGCAACACCATTTTGTTGTGGTGTTCTTACAGAGGAAAGTTGGTGTTGTATACCTTTCGGTACAAAACTCCTTAATGTCTTGGTTGACAAACTTCGATTATGGTCTGCTCGATTGCAGATACCTTGTCATTTTTCATGACTTCAAGCTTATTCAGCAAGTTTGGTATCTCCACCCTTGCATCAGATTTGTGCTTCAGAAAGACAACCCAAGTGAATCTTGAGAAGTCATCTACAACAACAAGACCATACTTCTTTCCTGCATAACTAGTTACAGATGATTTAAAAAGATCCATGTGTAATAGTTGCAGTGGTCTAACACTAGAGTGTCTGATTTTGGACTTGAAAGAGATCTTAGATTGTTTCCCCATCCGACAAAGTGATGATACCATCCTTTCTGAAAGATGTTTTGGGAAGGCCAACCACTAACTCTTTCTTGGCAAGTTTGTTCAGAGTTTTGAAATTCAAGTGACTCATTCTTTTGTGCCATAACCAGTGCTCTTCTGTGTGACCTGATTGACTCACCATGAGACATTCTTCAGTTGTGGTAGATGCCTAGTCGGCAACATAAAGACTGGCTTTCCGCCTGCAACCAAGACTGTTTGCCTTGACTCATTGTCAATAAGTTTGCAATACTTTGCTTTGAATTTCACAGTAAATCCCTTGTCTGCAAACAGGCTCATGCTAAATAGATTATATTTTAAACCCTTAACATGTAATACGTCAGTGATAGTTAATGATCCTAATTTGACGTTGCCAAATCCTAGAGAGGGATTTAATTCTCCTCCAGCAAATCTGATGTCTGGTCCATTGTTGCAAGCTTTGTAGTTAACCAGATTTGCTTTGTCTCCTGTCATGTGCTTTCCGCATCCACTATCAAATAGCCATTGAGCCTTAGTCCAACAGGCGTTCTGCACAAAATAGGAAACAGGAGTTAGGTTCTTGCTTCAGAGATAGAACCATTTAAACTAAACATTCTTCCAGTAGGAATCCACATTTTAGTGAATTTCTTGGGAGTTTGTTTTTTTCTAACTTGATCAGAAGGCGATGCAATAAAATCAGTAATTTTGATCTCAATTTTCCTTCTTGTGGTGTTTCTAGGTGTTCCTTTTGGTGCTTTCTGGACCCTGGGTTTCTGGGATTGCTTTTCAGCAAACTTAGCCTTTCTGGCCAGGTTCCTTCTAGCTCTGGCATTCAGTTTTTCAGTGGCTTGAGATTTCTTCCACTTCGCTCATTGCTACGTGCAATATCAGCCTTGCGCCATTGTTCTTGTCCTTCCTTATATTGTTGCAGAAGAACTTTTCCAATAGCACGATAGCCAATGCCATTTCGAACACCTTTGGCTTTCTGAATATGTTCTTCAGAAGCCTTACTAGTTTCTGCACCATCTTTATTTTCATAAAATGGTACAGTAGAGAATTTGCCTATTCCAGCAATTCTTCCTTTCCTAGTAATGTAGCAATGTGGATGGTTACATGTCTGAGGGTTATGTTTCTTTTCAGAAACCTTATCCGCAAGTTTCTTGTGAACTTGTTGTTCTTTCAAAGGCTGGGTTGCTACTCCTTTTCCTTTGTCAACTACCCTAGCTTTCTGACCAATGCTATAGGTGGTTGAAGAACCATTCTGTTGACTTTTTACAAAGGTCAACCTTTCATCACTCTTCTTCAGAGGAGATGAATTACTCGATTGTTCATCAAGTCCAAGTCCACCTTTCTCAGAGGGATCTCTCAGATAGGATTGAACCTCAGTGAGAGTGTCACTAGCCTTTGCATAAGATTGGAAGGATAGCTCTTTCTTTCTGAGTTCTTCATTCTCAGAAAGCAGCTTCATCATTTTCTTAGTAAGTTCATCCAAGGCTAGTTTGTGAGAATTTTCATTCTCAGATATCTGAGATTTCAGAAAGGCTATTTCAGCGTTCTTGTTCTCAGATACTCTGGTTAGCTCAGATATCTCTTTTTCAAGAGTTTCTTTGCTTTCCTCTAGAATTTTGGTTTTGGATTGTGCTTCCAGAAATTCTTTCTAATAACGATCCAATTCACTCTTGACCAACTCCAGATCCTCAATTCCATCATCACTCTCATAGTACATAAATTGTGAATTGTTAGTTACCTCATCAGCCATAAGACACATTTCAATGTTGGAGATGTCTGGACCAAGAATCTCAAAGAACTCCACATTTCTTTCTTCTTAAGGTCAAGTCAATTACATCGGGTGATTCCACAATTACGGTGATGGTAGGTTTGAGTCATCTGAATCTCCATTTTCAGAATCTGTCTCAAAGTCTAGAGCATCAAGTTGAATTTGAATCTTCTTCCTTTCTTCAGTCAGTAAGGCCCTTTGATTTCTCTTGAAATTTCTTCTGTCCTTCTTGTCACCTGTCTTGAGCTTGTTTAAAGCAGGACAATCTCTCTTGAAGTGACCAGGCTTTTGACAATAGAAGCAGATATCATTTCCTAGTTCTGCAGCTTCAGTACTAACACCTTTCTGAATGGGGGTGTTCAGAGAGTTGTTCACTTGTATGTTCTTGTACTGATGATAGTTTGGGCTAAGATGCTTTTTCAGCTTTTCTTTACCTTTTCTTCTCTCAATCTCTTGACTCACAAATTTCTACATGTGTCTTACTGCAAGAGCATTTTCTTCAGATGCTTCTTTGGTATCCTTCTTTTCAGAAGTACCTTGAGAAACTAGAGCAACACTTTGCAACTTTTCAGCTGTTTGTTCTCTCTGAGTTGTCTCATAGTCTACAGTAGCAAGATGAGAGAAGAGCTCTACTGGAGTAATATTTGGCATCCCTTGATTGAAATAAAAGAACTTAGTGTGTTCCCAGTTGTGATTGAGACTTCTGACAATAGTCTTAATCTTTTCTGACTGGGAGTATCTATTGCTTTCACCAAGTGCAGCCATATCACTCATAAGAGTAGTAAATCTGAAATCAAGTTCTTCCAGAGTTTCAGTGGGACCTTGTTTGAAGTTTTGGAACTTCAATTTAAGAACTTCGAACTTGTTTTCTTTGGTTTTCTCAGTTCCGGCACAGATTTCTTCAATCAATTGCCAGGCAACTTTCGCCGTTTTAGCACCCCACAGTTTACACTGTATGTGCTCAGGTGTCGATCTGATGATTATATTACGAGCTTGACCATCCAATCTGTGTCTCTTGGCATCTTCAGATGTCCAGAGCTCTCTTGGCTTGTCTTCATATATAATGCTTCCACGAGCAACATGACCACTATCACTAGCAGCCATGTCCTCGCTTCCATCTTCCTTGTCTGAGACTTTTCTCCCATCAGACACCTCAGTAACTTGTTTGAGTTGTCTGATTTTGATAGGCCCTTCATTGATGACATATATCATCTCATCACTAATGGCCTCCAGATGGAGCATCATGTTATTCTTCCATTTCTCGTAGTTTTCTGGCTTCAGAACGGGTGCATCACTCAGAGACATACCTGCACACTTAACACACAAATTATATAGTCCTCAAAAAGGGACAAAGTTCCTTCACATATATGGGGATCTAGGTTCAGTGCAGAAGGCTTGTGAACCTCCTGCTCTGATACCACTTGTTGGTCCAGATAACGGCAAAGTAAAAGACTAGGGGGGGAGGGTTGAATATTCTTTTAAAACTTTTGTCGATAAACACAGTTTCTCAGAAACCTGGGGATTTCTGATACTTAAATTCAGAGCGCGGAAGACTTTAAGATAGGTAAGTGCAGAAACAATAAGTAAGTGTGTGTGTGTGTGTGCGCTTTGCTGAAATGTAAATACAGAAAGGTAAATAACACATCAAGTATAGTGGTATCTGGAGGTGGCGTATCCTCCAACTAATCCACTTCGGTCTTTCTGAGACCTAGAATTCACTAGAACAGATAATTGAGTTCACCTTACAATAATCCTATTCTAAGATTTCTAAACAAATGGTTCCCAACCAAATGTTCCCCCTGAGTTATTCCCCAGCTCCTAGAGCTAAGTACTTCCTCTACTCAGATAACCTTGGAGTTATTCCCTGATTTCCCAAATCAAGTACTTCCTCTACTCCACGCCATGATGGTGTTGGTTATAAGGTTTGTCAGAGAGGCTTCTCGTATAACTTTTCAGTTATGTTTGCAGAGAGCCTAATAGAACAAGACTACTTAATACACTTGTTCAGTGGATGATACCGTTTCTTGACCCAGTAATGGTGTGTCCGCTCGAGAATGATCTTCAGAAATGGTATCTGATAGTTCAACTCTTTCACGAATAACAATCTCTTGTTAAGGTTCAGGACAACTTAGAACTACTAGTGATTCTTTAAGCAACATAAAGCTTTCATAAAGGGTATTAAAGTGCTTGAGAGAATACTTTGCTTGATGGTAAGTTTGCAAGATAGAGCGTTCTAAGGTATATTCTTCAAGCATCTAAGTGTGTGATATATATAGATAAATTTGAGAGGCGTTTGAATTGTATCCGTTGTGCTCTCTATCAAATTATATCCGTTTATATCTTGAACTATGTACTCAGAAGTCACTATCTAATTTTTCAGAGAGGACTGCTTTAAAGATTTCTGATGCATTTAATGCATAGTACTGTTCATTGTCCTTTAGTCTCAACGGATACATGAGCCTTTCTGATGGCTTGCATGCTCCATACTCATGATGTCATATGTCCAGAATCATATCCCGAAAATAAGTTAATATACTTAAGAAAGTATTAAGGACATAGTCTTTCTGAGTTAGACTAAACATTTGTGTCTTCATAAACCTTGTGCAATCTTCAGCCTTCTAATCTTCAGAAAAGCTCCATTGCTAGGATTGATCTTCATGGTCTTCTTGAAATAAAAATTACACTCAGAGACCTATAATCCTAATACAAGATTTACTAGACTAATCATACTCAGTGATTTCCTCTTTTACAATGTTCAAGTGAACCAAGAGCACTTAATCACCTTTCTGGCTAAGATAAGAACATGTGATGAGTGATCAAAATACTAACAGATATTCCTAACAGTTAGGTATGCTTGAACCGTCAGTCAGATTGACTTCCTCAGTCCCGTCATATTCTGATTGAATCGAGAGGTTATTCAGATCTGCAGTGATATTATGACTCGCACCAGAGTCGACAAGCCAAGAGGTGGGTTGCTGCACCACATTCGGAGTTCTAGCAAGATTTGCTTAAGCCTGTAGTTTTCGTCAAAGTAGAGCAGTATGCCCTGGTTTCATACAAATCTGACAGATGATTAGATTGTGAGATCCTCCTCCAATGTGATAGAGATTGTCAGACTGTCCGTTGGTATAGGACCTTCTACCACCATTATAACTGCCACGAGAATGTCCAACACGAGATCCATTGCGATTAGTGTTCCGATCACGGTTGGAATTCTTGTTTGGATTTGATTCATGGAGGGGTTGCTAGCAGTAGCAACAAGATTGGCTGTTGTTTCCTCCAAATTTTCGAGAAACATCTCCTGAGCCACAAGGAGATCTGTAAGTTCAGGGAATGAGATGGAGGTTTCTCGAGCGCGAACTGAGGCCATGACATCACGAAATTTATGGCCTAAACCATTCAAGTCTTAAAGAGTAATGCCATCATCATGTAGTGGAGTGTCAATTAATGCCAATTCATCAACTTTCATTTTGACAAAATGCATGAATTCTGTCACCGTGCGAGGCCAGATCTGCCTTGAGCTGCATCACACGTGATCTTGAGCGACTCGCAAAAGTTCGATTCAGAACACTCCAAGCCGCAGCAGCGGTGGGAGCAGATGAAGCAAATGGTGAAACTTCATCCGTAAGAGAACCACGGATTGTTGCAAGGACCAGTTGGTCCTGTTGGAACCATGCCATCTGTTCAGCAGAATCGGTAGGTGGTTCCTTAATCGAGCCATCAACATAGCCGTGCAAGCCATGACCATAGAAAATAGCCTGCAAATGAGACCTCCGGGTAATGTAGTTGGAGCGGTTAAGCTTGTTAGGGATCTGGTGAGATGGTGGGATGATGATGGTGGGTGGAGTGGAGTTGGTATGGGCAGAGGTCGAGTTATCGCCGCCAATGGTGTTGGATGAAGGTTCAGAAGTGGCCATGGTGAAGTTAGATGGTAATGGTTGCTGGGTAGGATATATGCTCGGTGGAGCTTATGAAGAGGATGATACCATATAGATAAGCTAGACAAATGATATTGTGTGAATTGATAATTGTATTGAACATCATAGCCCCTTTATATACACTGGTACAGTATATTCTAGACTGACTAAAAGATTGATTCTAGCTAGGCTAATTACAAGGGATTACAGTCAATTAGATTGATTTGATTATCTTTCCTTAATATATGATCAAGGTTATCCCACACAATCCTAGGTCAGCAACTCAGTCGGCAGCTCGGATATTCCAGTCTATACAAGAAGAAAGAAAAGTAATATGATATGCTGCTTTCTTGGCTTTACTTTTCATTCATATGCAGGACATTGTTGATAGCAGTTTGGTTCTATTCAAATAATGTAAATTTCTACACAAATCACCCTAAGGTATAGGGCAATACAGATAGATCATTTCACTCAGTTGAGTTACATTTCATAATACACCTCAGAACTTTTTTGAGAAGTTTTGTTGAGGTATTGGATACATGTTCATCTTGTTCAAGTTCTGTAATAATTGGAACAATTCTTCTCCAGATCAAATGATGGGGACAATTTTATCCTTTTGGTACCAATACTCTCTTTTAAGTCATGTACTGCACTTTATGAGTTATTTTCATATACACTATTTCAATGCAATTACCATCATACTTCTTCCCTTCCGTTCCATGTTTGCCATTTTGACTTTTATTGGTCAATTGTCTTCAATTTTGACTCTTAGTTAATCTTAAACCGCAAATGTATATAATGTTCAATTAATTTATATTATGAAACTTTATTCCCGAAGTATCACTATAGTTAATATACACAAAAAATATATATATACTACAATATATGTTAACTTATAAAACATTATTTATATAGTTTTAAACACTAGTTATACTTAATAACGTCACTCTTGTCCGTTACAAAACTTTGTTTAGCAGTAGCAGTAATAACTACAACAAAAACAATAGGACACCACATTAAGCTTATATACCATGGGAAAAATAGAAAAACTAAATCTAGAGGGGTAAAATAGGGAATATATGACTCATAATTTTACACCTTATTCCAAAATGAAATCAAACACCCAACACCAAAACGAGAATAATTTTGTTCACATACCCTACGTACTCGAGCCCTTTATTTTGTTCAACCAAACAAAGCACTAAAAAGTGGTACGTACTAATTTAAGTATTTAACCTGCTAGATTAGTACTATTTCATATTTAACGTGGAACTAAATAATTAAGTGGCCGTACTACCGAATGTAATGGCAGAAGGTAATTACGAATACAAAAGGCATTCCTTTCCTTTTCTGATTTTCTCCTTTGCATATTAGTAGTAGAGTGCAATTTAGAAGAAATTTACCAAAAAACAATATCTTACCATAATTAATCAGAATTCAGAAACAGAAACAGGAAAGGAGATCGTGTTTCTTCGGTCGAATCTATTTCTATTGGTATTCTAACTCCATCAACACGTCCTATATAAACGATCTTCCTATACGTGCATAATCATCACAATTCACAACTTTACAATCTAATTACTTCTCTGTTTTTTTTCTTCAACCGAAATCGAACAATGTCTTCTTCTTCCTCCGAGGTTGCTGCTGCTGCTACTCCTGCTGTGAATAAGATGGTTGTCCTGAGAAGCTCTAATGGGCACATGTTTAAAGTCGAAGAGAAGGTTGTTAAAAAATAAGAACAGAAGCATGAAGCTCAGGAAAGTGAAGGTGTTATTTCTAATACTCAAAATGCATTACAAAGAGGTCTATTTATACAGAAAACAAAGAAACATAATTCTTGCTAAACAAGTCGAAAAACCAGCTAATATACAGAGCAATAGTACTCGATCAATTCCAGCTATAATCCTTGGTGAACAAGCTCACGATTTCTTCCGTTGATTGAAATTTTTACGGCCAAGATCGAAAAGTACCAATTGTACTCTCTGCAACCCAAGTCCCTAAACGTCCATTTTTGTCTTCTTTGCCGAGGAAGAAGACGAACTATCGAGTCCTGGAAGAAACGTAAAAACGTTTGAAGTTTTTAGCGTTAAAAAGCTGTCTTTTCTTTTCCGTTTTTCAAGCTGATCCCTCTCTGTTTCTTGCTCTTTCAATTGAGTAACAATTTTCTTCGCACCTTCACTTTTGGTCCTGAAACTTTCAAAATCTTTGCAATTAACTCTTATTAAATTGCATTTCTTTTCTTTAAATTTCCAATATTCCCCCTCAAGAGGAACATATGGATTTCTTATGTTCATCTTGTAAAGAGCTCCAAGCAAATTTGCTGAGCCAACTGCTTTGGTGAAAATATCTGCCAATTGATTTTGAGAGTTGATGAATTCGATCTAAATTTTCTTCTGCACAATCTTTTCCTGATGAAGTGACAATCAACCTCTATATGCTTGGTCCTCTCATGGAAACAGAATTCTTTGTTAAATGTATTGTGGATTGATTGTCATATAGCAGTTTTATTGGTTCAACCATGGCTATTTCAAAATCCTTAAGAAGAGTTGTTAACCACAGAATCTCACAACAGGTGTGGCTATTGCTCTATACTCAGCTTCAGCTGATGATCTACTCACAGTGATCTGTTTCTTGGATTTCCAGCTTACTAATGAGTTGCCAAAGAAAATGCAATAACCTGAAGTTGATCTCCTTGAGATAGGACAACCTGCAGTTCTTGTGCCTTGTGCCTCCACCTACTTCGAGACATAATCGACTGCAACCAGTATGTACTCGTTCCCATCTGACTTTGGAAAAGGTCCCATGAAGTCTATACCCCAGACGTCGAAGATCTCTGCCACCAGGTTGGTCGTCATAGGCATCTCGTCCCTTTTGGTTATGTTCCCTGTTCTCTGGCACCTGTCACAATTCTTCCAGAAGGTTATTGCGTCCTTGCAGATCGTCTCCCAGTAGAATCCTGATTGAAGGACTTTGTGGGCGCTTTTCCTTGGCCCATAATGCCCTCCACACTCAAATTCGTGACAGTGTCTCAGTATGTTCTCCTACTCATGCTCCGAGATGCATCTTCTGTAAACCATATCTCCTCCTTCCTTGAACAAATGCGGTGGTTCCCAGATGAAATCCCTGCTCTTTGTTATTAGAGAAATCTTCTCTGTTAGTGTCCAATCCTTCTTCAGCACTCCACCTGTGAGAAAATTCGCAATATCTGCATACCATGGCTCCTTTTCAACACCGAAAACTTGTTCCCCAGGAAAATCAGCATCAATTTCTTCTCCTTCATTCGGCGCGGTGATTCTGGAGAGGTGGTCTGCTATACTGTTCTCTTTCCCTGACCTGTCTACTATCTTGTAATCAAACTGCTGCAACAGAAGTACCCATCGGATAAGTCTCAGCTTTGCGTCCATCTTTGATATCAGATGTCTCAGTGCGGTGTGATCACTGTGGATGATAACCTGATATCCCACAATGTAACTCCGGAACTTCTCTAGGGCGAATACGACTGCCAAGAATTCCTTCTCCGTGGTGTAGTAGTTCTTCTGCGCATCGTTCATGGATTTGCTTGCATAGTAGATTGCCCTGAATTGCTTGTCCACCTTCTGTCCTAATACAGATCCAACGGCAAAGTCTAATGCATCGCACATTATTTCAAATGAAATCTCTTAGTTGGGTGCGTTCATAATCGAAGAGGTTACCAGCTTCTCTTTCAGGCTGCTCCATGCCTTCATATAATCTTCGTCGAAATCAAACTTAACATCCTTCCTCAGTAGATTGTTGAGAGGTTTAGCTTCCAGTGATAATTCCTTGATAAATCTCCTGTGAAAGTTGATATGCCCCAAGAAGTATTGAAGTTCCTTGACGTTGGTTGGTGGTGGTAGCTTCGATATCGTCTCCACATTCGCTTCGTCCACTTTGATCACTTCCTTTGAAATAATATGTCCCAGCACTAATCCTTCCTTTACCATAAAAGTACTCTTTTCCCAGCTCAGAGTCAGATTGCACTCGATGCATCTTTCCAGAACCAGTGACAACTTCTGAAGATAGTCTTCGAATAAATTTCCAAACACTGAGAAGTCATCCATGAACACTTCTATGAACTTTCCCACCTTGTCGCTAAATATAGACAACATGCATCTCTGGAAGGTAGCCGGCGCGTTGCATAATCCAAACGACATCCTTCTATAAGCAAACGTTCCAAAAGGAAAGGTAAAAGTAGTCTTCTCTTGGTCTTCAGGTGCAATGGGGATTTGGAAAAATCCAGATAGCCCGTCCAAGAAACAGTAATACTCATGCCCTGTCAGATTGTCCAGCATCTGATCTATAAAAGGTAGGGGGAAGTGGTCTTTCCTTGTAGCTGCATTCAATCTCTTATAGTCGATACACATCCTCCATCCTGTAGCAATCCTAGTTGCGATATTGTCCTTTACCGTTATTTCTGATTTCTTAGGAACCACGTGTATCGGACTCACCCAATTGCTACTTTCAATAGGGTAGATCAGCCCGTTATTCAGAAGCTTGTGGATCTCCTTCTTCACCACTTCCATTACTACTGGATTCTGTCTCCTCTAAGGTTACCTTACTGGCTTAGCTCCTTCCTCCAGTGTAATAGTATGCATGTACCTTACGAGGCTGATCCCCTTGTTGTCGGTTATATCCCATCCTATTGCTTCCTTATACTTCTTCAAAACCTCTACTAACTTCTCTTCTTGATCCTTAGTCAAAGATAAAGAGATAATGTCAGGAAAAAACTTGTCGTCAGATAAGAAAACGTACTTGCGGTCTTCTGGTAGCAGTTTGAGTTTCAGTTTTGACCGTAGCACCTCCTCCAATCCAAATGTTGGCGGTTCGTCCTTCTCCCGTTTCTCCATTGTTTCCACATAATACAGTTGCACGAACCTCCATACTGTTCTGTGCCAAAGTCTTCTTCATCCTCCTCTATCAGATCTGACATCAGATATCCAAACTCGACTTCGTCTCCAAGGTGGAAATCATCTGCACTTTCCCAATATCCTCTCTCGATTCTTTTTCCTTCATCTAGGAGATCACCTTTAGAATTGAAACACTTCTTCTGCCCTTCCACGATCAATGAATAGGTTTTCTCTCCCGTGTCGACTACGACTTCCATCTGATGTAGGGTTGGTTGCCCAATAAGTGTTTTAGATCTCATTACACTTCCTTCCATATCCATCACCAGGAAGTCTAGCTAGCCTTGTCCTTATGCCTCCAATCTCTACAGGTTAACCTCTGATTTCCCCAGCACATTTCTTTGTCGAGTTGTCGGCCAGTTGGACGCTAGTTCCACATGGTTCTATCTCGTATTCAATCCTTAGCTCCCTTGCTTTAGCCAATGACATAAGACTTACGCTGGCTCCAAGGTCAATCATGTAATTTACCTTTTTGCCCTTCACTCCAATCGTCATGCTGAACTGTCACGGATCTCCTATTCCTCTCCTCATGATATCTGATCCTTCTCTCCACGCCACTCCAACGTAGGCCTTCTTTCGGTTATGGAAATCCCTTATAGCTGCCATATAGTCGGATGGGTATAAAGTAAACAGATCGGGCACTGGTACCAGAATTGATTGGTTCTCCAGGTTTCCTTTAGCCTTCATCTTTGCAGCCTTCTTGACATCATTCATGAGCCTTCCTGGAAAAGGTAAGTCTTTTAGGCGAACTACTCTCCCATCTTCTGCCTGGACGTATCCATTTTCCATTAGGTCGTCATCATATCTTCCTCTCCTGGCTGCTAACCTTTCTTGCTCTTTCTTCTTCTCCTTGGCTTCTTTCTCAGACTTCCCACTCTCACCTTCTTTACCTTCTTCTTCTATATCCACTATCTCCGCATCCTTCTTTTTTCTTGCTCTTTCTTCACTTCTAGGAATAGAATCCGGGGTTGTTTTCCCGCTCCTAGTAGTGATAGCCCCAACGCTCTCCACTTGCTGCTCCTTAACTTCTTCCACCTTTTCATCCAACTCCTTAACTGCATGCTTCATTTCGATCAGATCGTCCTTGACTGCATCAACTTCACCACTTAACCTTTCTATTGCTTCCTTAGTTGAGGCGGCGTATTCTGTGAACAGCTTCACTAGGTAGTGTGTTTCCTCGCTTCCTTTTTCCAGTTCCTCCAGCACTGCTTTTCCTCTCTGGTTATGATGTTCCTTGAGGATCTTGATCTCCTCTTCCAACCCTTCTTAGCAGTTACAATGATGTCGACCACATGTTCGCTACTGATCTTGGAAACTTCATTCTTCCCTTCGATACCCAGCTCAATAGGTTTCCCTTCTGGCACTTCTTGGCTTACTTCCTTTGACATACTTCTTTTATCCAAGTACTCAGGAGTTCCTACGCTCTATCCCATAGCCCATTGCGCTTCTTCCTCAATTGCGACTATTGTCCTGACTTCTTCCCTTGCCTCCATCTTGTTGAAGATCTCATTCTCCTTCAGCTGCTCACTCTTGTACCTTGAATTCGCAGCAACACTTGCGCAAGCTTCCAGTACTTGCTTAGCAGAACTCTCCATAAATGATCCCTTCAGAGCTATGTCTATAAGGTCTCTGAACTCCTCTCTAACTCCTAAGTAGAAATACTCACAGAGCTGTCGCGAAGTAAACTGATGTTGGGGGCAGTTGTATTGCATCTCCTCAAACCTTTCCCATGCATCATGAAAAGAATCCTTCTGTTTCTGGGTGAAGTTGGATATCATCCTCCTTTCTCTCATAACCCTTGAAAGCCCTAGAAACCTCTTCAAGAACATGCTCCTCAACTCTTCCCATTCACTGACTTCTTCTTTGATTGAATCTATCAATCTTTTTGCTGCTCCCTCCAGTGTTTTGATGAAGAACCAGAATTTCAGCTCACCATCGGTTAACCCCTTCGTCGAAAACTGCTCGACAATAGACTCGAATGCATACATGAACTCGCATTCATTCTCTCCTTCTCTTCCTACGAACTTTCGTAGTGCGCTAATCAGAGTTAGATCAAATCCGTACTCCCTTACATGCGGCTGGATCCGAATTCCACTCCTTCTTGGTTTCGGCATACTGATCCCCCTGATAGTTCTTTCATCTTCTTCTTCCATCTCCTGTGAAATAAAAGTAGTTACTGCTTGAAAATAACCAAATAAGTTCTACGCAGATAATCTACTAATTATTCCCCGGCAGCGGCGCCAAATTTTTTATGTGCACTCAGATATTTTGATTTCGTTGTAGAGACTGTAATCTCTAAATACAATCAAAAGATTAAATTTATAATTGCCAGAAGCTCACTAACACACAATTTATAGCGGTAAGTTAACTCGAGATGTCGTTCTCTCAGGAATAACGCTCGATTGAAATAGAATATTAAATGGTTGATTTTCAATGAAAAGTAAATAACAGATTTTTGGTATTTATGAATGAGTAAAATAAACACTTAAGCAGGAAAGTAATTTTAATAAGAATTGACTAACTAAGAACTTATAGAGAAAAACATGTAAGCGTTAACCTTCACTTTGATAAACGGTTTAGGAATAATAGATAGCGATAGTTACGTCTGAAGAGTCACACAGGTCACATATCTTATACTAAGGCGCAGTCAGTACAGATTCCCCATGTAGAATATTGTCTAATTCAAAGCTGTCACCGGTTGCTAGCTCAACAACATAGCTCAGGCAGAATATCAACCTATAAACACAGCTGATACCTCCTAATCTAGTGCAATGAATACTCATGTCTCACGAAAACATAAACAAACAAAGCATCTTTCTCAAACAACATAGATATGAACAACAATCGCATAACCAACATTGATGCTAAAACTATTCCATCATATATAAACCAAATAATCAAAGATCCCGGCTAACCCTTACACAGGTGAATTAGCCTGACATAACTGAAAGTAAATAAACTGAAAACTGAATTGAAATCTTGTTTGAAATAACTAAATCGTAAGAAGATGGCGAGTGTCGACCCTCTGCTTCACCTCTTTGATTCCTCCTCTCCTTGTAGTCGATCTTCATGCTTGTTGACGGCTAGGGTTTTGGGGTTTCACTTCCCTGAGGATTGGTTCTCTCTCAGGAGAGCTACTTTGGTGCTGTGGAACTTTAATGTTCTGCCTTCTCTTCGAGAGCTTGCTCTCTGAGTAGTGTTGAATTATGAGACCCCAGAGGTCTTATTTATAGCTAAAATCCCGAGCTCAAACCGCCATTGGTGTATAAGAAAGGTTTAGGAAGACAGGCCCTAGCCTGACAGGCCAGAATAGACTGAAAGCCAAACATATGCTTGACTGTGGTCCACAAGGGACCGCACAACACCCTTCTGCGGTCCACAGGCGACCGCAGAGTGCGATTCCTCCAGCTTCGAATACGTTTCTTCTGTTCTTCAATTTCGGGCTTCATAACTTCGTTTCCTCGTAAAGTTGTCTTCTACATAGTTGTAGCATCTTCAATTATCTTCGCACTGGCTGGTCACATGACATGTTTTGACACCTCGAACTCCGTGCATTGGCCAATTCTACATAATTGCAAGACTTTCTCGATTTGGCACAATTATGCCGTTTTGATGCCTGAAATTGTGCAATTCCTCAATAACGCGATCATGACCTACAGAAAACACGCAAAGTTGGTAATTGACCATAAAACGATATAAATATTGAATCTAAGGAAAAAATAAGGTTTTAAAAGCATGCTATATCGCACATTTCGTTGTCACATCATCAGGTGAAAAAAGGGGGGGATGGAAAGCTGGACTACCGGAGTAAAGGACGGAGGCGTGAGGTCGGACTAAGGAGTTCAAAATTGAAAGTAGCCAGAAGGTGGTCGGACGGAGGGCAATGAGGATAGAAGCAGGAGGACCGAAAAAAACAGGTTCCTCTTCATTGGCGAAATCATTGAAGAATGAGTAATCACTGTAAAAGGATCTCAACAGATGATAATGTTCTAGATATGTTTACCAAGACTTTACCTTCTCCTAAGTTTAGGTATTGTCTTAAACTTATCAAGATAAATTTTTCTTGAACTGTCTGTATGATAGTTCAAGTGTGAAGTAGAGGTGGTGTTGGTGATTTTCCGACTGTCTTTGTGACAGTCACAATGGAAGATTAACCATGAATTCACAAGCTAGTGGAGTCGGAATGTTGGAAATTTTGGGTGGTGATAATCCTGGAAAACTTCTATGGATCGTGTAGTCACTTTCCGAACAAGATAATTCGACCCAATTTACAGCCTGGGTTACACGAATTCCTTGCGGGGATAATCCAAGAAGGCAATCTAATTCAGGCTATATGAATTTCGATCAGAAAGTAGAGAGGATGTTAGATTTTCGTATATCTGTTCTGGAGAACGAATCCTCCAATCTTTTGAAGTACAAAGTCGAAGCCGTTTTTGGCGGTTGAGGGGGTTCACTTATCCAGAATTAACTGTTATCCAAAAAAGTCGGGGCGCCAGGGGCTCCGCCCCTTGGACCCCGCAGGGGCTCCGCCCCTTGCAACCCCGTGTCGGGGCGCTGCCCCGCACCCCGCGAGGGGCTCCGCCCCTCGACCCCGCAAGGGGGCGCAGCCCCCTCGACCCCTGCTTCGTATTTGCGGTCGATAACTCGTTAGCTCAACAAGCGTGCACTCCGCACTACCCGAACTCGTCCCGAGCCTTAACGTGAAATCGCATCGGTCTCTAGTAAATCACATTACTACTAAAATGAGTTGATGACACTAAAATCACCAACACGGAATTTGTGCATCCACGGTGGAGTTTGTGAAGGAATGTGAAAGCTTTGGATTTGTCAACAAACTTCAGGAAGTAAAGGTGGGATTAATCGTGAGCGGTCAGATCATAACGATTTCGGTTGGAGATCAACGATTGCTGCTTGGTTTCGTTGTTCTTCGTGTTCTTATAAGTAGATCATCGATTCTTATCGACTCCAGTTCAATTCATTATACATTCATCACTTGTAAACACTCAAGGAGTGTTTATTGATTTGATTGAGCTAGAATTGACAGTTACCATCCGTATTGTGGAGGTAATTGATCGGCATAGCTTGATCAAGCTCTGTAAGTTTTCGTCGATTCATAGCGAATTCGTAGTTGATTCTCCTGAGCGGTAGGGTGATGATGGCATGTCGAATCTCGTAAATCCTATGTTGTTTCGTTTGTGCGGTTATTTCTTTGATTGCGTGTTTTATTGTTTGATTGAATCATCACCATTGTTGATTGCTTCGTACTTCTAATTAGTTCATGAGCTGAGCGTTTGATCGATTGCTAGTAAAATCTTTAACAATAAATATTCCTCATGTATCTCAATTCACAATGATCATTATAATATTTCCTTCACCATTCTTTTATTTAAAACAAATACATATATTTTAAAGATTCACATGCTTATAGTGAACACTGAAACCTTTCCAAAAAATAAAAATAAAAATTATAGATTCATTTATTTAGATCAGAAGATTTATAGTGAACTCTTTGGAAATGCGAATGTATACACGGGACATAACTTAATTCAAATGTTAGTAACAGAGTTGGCTAATACCCACTAGATTTTCGGCTAAAACTTATTTCCAATATTCTTCAAACACATATTTATTTCCATAACTTGAACGAGGGGCACTGAAAATTTCGTCAATAACATTGTCAAGTACCAAAAAGTACCATCACATATCCCTATATTAGTATGTTTTCTATTTTAAGATCCATCCTTTTAGGGGAGCCTCTTTCTTACAAAACTCTTCTCCTCCACAAATCAACTCTAACTTCTCAACATTCATCTTCTTGTCCCTAACACTTTCAACAAAAACTTTCTTGTACTACTATATTTTATTGTTTTCACAAATATTATCACATTGCTGAGGATCCTAAGAAAGTTCACATTTCTTGAGGTAACATGTGCATTTCATGTTCTTGGCAATGCTGGAAATGATATCATGTACAAATTCGTTACTAGACTTCTTGATTCCCTTCATCAAATCATATCGAAGTTCCTGTAGATTGTCTCTTTACATAGAAACATTCTCATATTTCATTCATTTCAAGAGGGTTCAAATATTACACGAATGGCCTATCGGATTAGCTCAAGGTCAGAAGCGTCGTCCTCTTCTCAACCAAACCCCCCACAAGAGGAACCCTTGATGCAAAAACCAACTAATGACGTGGTGACATGCGTCTATCAGACGCACATTGCAGGTTTTTGGCGCAATATGACCATAAACTGGAGCAAGAACCTCATGAATCAAACTCTTACCATGTCCATTGATAGTATCAAGCCTGATCATGTCCACACATGCAAAATCGACTTCAAGTCGTGGCACTTTTGGGCCAAGAAAGGGTACAAGACGTTCGAGATTGATGGTGGTGATCAATTGGAAGCTTATTGGGATTTAAGATCAGCAAAATTTACAAATAGTCCAGAGCCAAGTTCTGATTATTATGTTGCTTTAGTTTCTGAAGAAGAGGTAGTATTATTATTGGGAGACCTCAAGAAAAAGGCGTACAAGAGAACAAAATCGAGGCCAGCGCTAGTTGAGGCCGTGATGTTTTACAAGAAAGAGCATGTCTTTGCGAAGAAGTCTTTTGCCACAAGGGCGAAATTTGACCAGAGGAAACGTGAGCATGATATCATCGTAGAGAGCTCGGTTTCTGGCCCTAAAGATCCTGAAATGTGGATTAGCATAGACGGTATTGTTTTGGTACATGTTTCAAATTTGCAGTGGAAGTTTAGGGGTAATCAGACCGTGCTAGTTGACAAGCAACAAGTACAAGTGTTTTGGGATGTGTACGCGTGGTTGTTCTGTGACCCCGGTTCTAGCCATGGGTTGTTCATCTTCAAACCGGGGGCACCGGACGTGGATAGCGACGTAGAGGATAACAATAGCAAGTGCGATTATGAGAGCGATGGGAGTGCCGAAAGCATGTATTACTCAACAAAAAGCTATTCAAAGGCCTCAAAGTTCCTTCTTTTTCTGTATGCTTGGAAGATTGAATAGTAATGATCAAACTGTGTAAGTTTCATTTAGATGCTCCTAATTTTGTTGATGTTTAAGTGAACAATTGACAAATGGATCATCTACCTGCAATTGTGTAGTAGAACAGAACTAGGATTCTAATTTTGAGACAATAGAATAGCTAGAAAGAAAGTTATCTTCATGGATTAAAATCTCAATTTCAAAATTACTTTCAATTAAGATCACGAGTAAGGCGTAGGATGCTGGTTGTTAAAACCGATAACTAGATGATTGTGATGAGACGAAGGGATTGTATTGAAATCAATCTCATATGAGTTGATTATATAGTACTCTCCGTCTCGCTAAGCATGTGTTAGTTGACTTTTTACGGTCGACAACGTCCTACTTTGACAAAGAATTACTTCTAAACAACAAATGTAAATTGTTCAACATTTACTATTTAAAATTAATTCGTAGTTAATGTTGAATATTAGTGATTGAGTCAAAATAACATATGCGGACGGAGGGAGTACTCTTTCGAGACGAAGAGAGAAATGTGTAAAAAATAAATAAAGAAGGGATACCGTAAACTTTAAAGTTTAAAGCTAAGTTTTAGAGAGTTTGGGATTGATAACGCCATCCATAAAATCTACAAGGATTAGTAGCGGGTTGTTAGGTCCGATGAATTAATGGTTTGTTAGTTAAAGAATAAACGGATATTGAAGAAGCTAGAAAGGTCCATTTCTCATCCATTTCTTTGCCGCCGAATTTTCCCCCAAAACGGAAACACCACAATTCAACTGTTTCCACCACCAATGGCGGCGATACACGGCGGTGGAATCCGCCTCCTCTACGGTCACCCATGGTGTAATATCCGCCGCACAGCACCACGCCATTTTTCGGCACTCGCCGCTGCGTCGTCTCCGATTGAACAAACAGAAGAACCAACAACTACAGCTACAACTACAACCACAGACAGTAATGATAGGAAGAATAGGACACCGTACTATCCGAAGCGAGGCCAGACTTTAGAGCTGGTCTGCGAAAGCTTAGCTTTTAAAGGCAAGGGCCTTTGTAAAGTCGCTGAGACTGGCTACATTGTCATGTGTGATCGAGCATTGCCTGGAGAGAAGTTCATTGGTCTTGTCACCCGCAAAAAGAATAACTATGCTGAGGTTTAGCTTTCGCCTTTTGTTAATTCATAGTTGTTTTAGTTTTTTGGTGAATTGTGTTTTACCTGCTTGATGAAATGCCTGACTGGAAGGGACTTGATTGGTTCTATCCTTTACCTATTAATCGTTTTATGGAAACTGTTTCCGATGTAATGTGATGTAATTTGAAACTTTGGTTGATTTAAGTGGCTTACTTTTGCTGGTTGTGTATTATAAGGAGAGCAGGTGAAGAAATTGAGGACAATAGAACAACACTGGGACTATGTGGAAGCACCGTGTGAGTTTGCTGCACATTGTGGAGGTTGTAAGACACAGGATTTATTGTATGATGCTCAAGTCAGAGCAAAGGAGCAACAGGTGCATGAGTTGATTGTTCATGTTGGAAAGTTTCCAGAAAAAGACCTTGAATATGGTGGCATCATGAAGCCCATTGTTCCTTGTGATATCCAATTCCATTACCGGAACAAGGTGAAGAAGTAGCCTTTTTTCATGTACTTGCTTTCTCTTAGTTTGCTGTTTCCAATAGTTATAGATGCTTCTGTTGAATTTGGCTACTGAGGGAACTTTCTTGTCGCTGATGGTTCAATATGTTTGCAGATTACAATCGTACTTACAGACATTGAACATGATTGCTACCAATCTTCCTATAATTTTTTAGTACAAGCTGAATTATATGCTAGTTTATGTAATAGCAGCTTTTGTAAGAGACCGTCATGTTTAGATACAAACATTACATGTTTAGTAAGACATGCAATTTAGGGGTAATCCGTGTATATTAGGCACAAGATGTTTGAAAAACAGACAGTTAGTTGAGGTAGACAAATTAGACACATCCGTGTAATTTGTTGTTGGCACCAAGCATCATGACTAGATGAGAACAATAGACAGCTAGTTGAGGTAGATAAATTAGATTTGCAATTAAAGCGTGCTTTGTGATTCCGTAGATGGAGTTCTCCTTCGGTGACAGAAAATGGGTACCTACTGAAATGTTGCAACAAGGATGCAATGAAACCAATGAAACCAGTGAATGGGCTTTGGGCTTGCATGCTCCTGGATTTTTTGACAAGGTTCTGGATGTCAATAAGTGCCTGTTACAGAGTGCCCCAGGAAATGAGGTACGCTGGTTCAAGAGCCTGTATGATTATTATAATGCTGATTGGAAATTTCATGTATTGAGTATGTTACTGAAATAAGTTATTTGTTGGAACTATGTCTTTAGATGTCTGCAAACTACAAAAGTTGATAATGGCATAGTTTAATCTCGTTAACCAAGAATGCTTTAGATAATAAAGATGCACAGTGAGTAATAATTGTGCACAGGAAGGCATTACATCAGTATTCTGCTTGTTTTCCAGCACCAGAGAATATCTGTTACTGAAACACCATAGAATATATATAGGTTTCTGCAGCTTATCTTTTCCATTGCTTTCTGCTCAGTGTTAGCCTGTGCTCGCAACTATGCATATCATGGTTGTCTAGTTTTTTCATTTCCCTGGTTTAACATGATCTGGTCAAAGTCTAATGCACTTGGATCGTCCCATTTAAATTCTTTCTCTGATTCATAGGTCCTTGCAGTGGTCCAAGACATGTGGAGGGACCCTGAGTTTGGTCTAACACCATACAATGTTCACTCACATCAAGGATTTTTGAAGCATTTGATGCTCAGAACGGGCAGGTATTCATGATGCTCTGTCCTATATGTTAATCTTATATTGGTTTGTTTTAAATTCAGCTCCCATGTTAGTTCTGCTTTATTTTGCTACTGTTGGATTCCGTTATAGCAACTTGGTTTCGCTTCATAGCTTTCAGATTCTTACCGAGGTAGAATGTGATGAATTTTGATTACATGATACTCTTGACTGGGAGACTGGTGAGATACTGAGGGGTACATGCTATCGATTAAGTTTCAAGGCAAACCAGACTGGAATTAAGTAGAGTGGACTAAGGAGTATTAAACTGGTTTGTTTGGATTTTTACTTGCCTGGTTAGATGTGGATAGACTACCAGGATTTTATTTAAAGGTCACCTATGAATAATTTGTGATCTTAGAAGAATTTCCTATCTAAAAGCAACCAAATGCCCTACTCTTAAATATCCCAAGCTCTATATTTTTATTAAAGTTTCTGGTAGACTCCTGCTCTTAGTACTTTCGCAAAGATCATGTTGACAATCCCTGGTTGGATATTTGTATGTTGAACCAGTTATGCATTTGTTTCAGGAGTGTCGAAACTGGCCAGCCTGAGCTTATGGTCAATTTTGTGACTTCAGCATACAAGCCTGAATTGCTGAAGCCCATTGTTGATAAACTTGCAGCTTATCCTCATGTGGTGGGTCCTTGATTAATTTTCAACAATATTGATGCTCGCCCCTATTAAACAATATGAAATTTCCAATGGGTTATTTTCTACATGTAGCACCTGAAACTAGTATATTGTCTTCTTTGATTTTGATATAAACTCGATCAGTTGACGTATAATTTTGTTGAGCTTGTTTTACTACTATCTCAATGAGAAACTCGTGGACATGGTTTTTGCCTCTAAAAAAGGTTAAGTTTGATCTTAGTCAGACTAATAGAGAAATGAGACTTTGATTATTTAAAGCTTCATGTCTAGTGCTTAATATTGGCCACTTAATGATAAGATGAGTGCACTAAACTCCTATCATGGCTACTGAGAAGGATAATGCTTAACACACCTTCCTTTCAAGTGCTCACAGAACACGTAAAATTACTTCGTAGTTTGGGCTTAGTTCTCAACTTCTCATGTATCGTCGATCTTTATTATCCTCTTTTTTTATTTATTTCTTTTTAATTTCTGAATCGAACATAGGTAAGCATAATGAACAATGTGAATACATCTGTGGGCAACACATCCGTTGGGGAGCAGGAGTATACACTCTTTGGTAAACCAACAATTACAGAGAGCCTCCGAGGATTAAAATTCCAAATATCAGCGAACTCTTTCTTCCAGACAAATACACACCAGGTATGCATGAAATGCAAAACCTATATGTTTGGCTAATCTCTCTGGCATATACTATACTGCTTTGGAGTTGTAAAGATTTCGAAGATCTCTACTCCTTTAACATCATGTCATTCATAACCAGTTACACCATGCAGGCAGAGGTTCTATATAAACTAATAGAGGACAGTGCTTGTCTGAAAGGAGATGGGTCAGAAATAGTTCTGGATCTGTTTTGTGGAACGGGAACCATTGGTCTAACACTTGCCAAAAGGTGATTTTATCAGCCAGCTCTGCTAATTGAGATGAGAGTGACTAATTTACTGTATCCTTTCTATATCCATATTCTCAGGGCAAAACATATATATGGTTTTGAGTTAGTTGATCAAGCCGTATCCGATGCACGTCGTAATGCCAATCTCAATGGCATATGTAATGCTACGTTTGTCCAAGGGGATCTTAACAAAATCCGTGATAACTTTGGAGAATATTTTCCCAAGCCTGACCTAGTCATCACAGGTAGGCCTCTTCTTAGATGCAATGTTCTTTGTTAGCTTCATGATTTACATAATTTGACCACCTCCGCTTTGCTATTTTTGAGGTTTACCTAAATCGCGGGAAATTTGATGGTTGGGTTACGCAACACCCCTCTATTTAAAAAGCAGATTGATTTAACTAAAAATTCTTCAAGTTCTTTTTTATCATGTAGGCTAACCAATAGTTGCACCAGTTGAGAGCATTGGTGTCATTGTGTGTGTTTGCAGTTTTAAAAAACTCTGAGTAGTCTTATTGAATTATTCTAATTTGACCAAATGTCTTCTGGCTGTAGTAACTCACCACTGAATTATTCTTACCAAGATTTCTCGTGGTTTTCTTCTTTATAATTGCATCTCAGTTGGAAAACATTGGATGAGCACTCACCATGTTCATTTTTTTGCCAAAATCACATAATTGAACTAATCTCAGCCTTGCATTTTCCTAAAGCACTGTTAGGCTTCTCTTTACACTATCGAGTATTGACACTAAATAATCACGAGTGTTTTAATGATGTGTGTGACGGTGTAAGCATGTTCCCTTTGCAGTTCAATAAACTGATTTTCTTCATGTGAATATAACAATGCAGTGGAATGGCTTATGTTACTGTATTTCATTTATGTCCTTGTCTCATTTTTTTGAAATGTTTGTCAAACTTTAGTGCAACAAGTAACACATCAGTACCACTCTCTTTATGCACTTCCATGATACTGTTTCGAATAGTGCCTAATTTGGCTGTACTCGAATGCAGATCCTAATCGCCCTGGCATGCACATGAAATTGATCAAATTTTTACTGAACCTAAAGGCAGAACGGATCATCTATATATCATGCAATCCTGCAACCTGTGCTCGTGACCTTGACTACCTTTGTCATGGTGTGGTAAGTAGCATTATAATTAACAAACTATTTTAAATGTTACTTGGTCTCTGAAAATTGTTTGATGCAGCCTGAGCGAGACATCAAGGGATGCTATAAACTAAAGAGCTTGCAACCGGTAGACATGTTCCCTCATACACCTCACATCGAGTGTGTTTGCTTGCTGGAGCTCTGCTAATATGTGTTCCCTCTCAAACAACTCATTTGTGGTTGCTGTGTCAGGGTTCTAACCAGGTATTCCCAAAGGGTTATTTACACGAACCCTTCCTGAATAATCGATATATTATACTTAAATCTGTGTTCCTTTAGTTTATTACATTGAGATCCCTTGCCATTAACTTTCTCCTGGTCAAGGTTGAAAATCACATGAAATGACCGAAATGCCCTTTATTTCAGAAAAATAAAAGGAAAAAACAAAGAGAATTGATTTTTTTTCATAAAAGAAATGAAAAATAAAAAAAATCAACCGTCGAGCATCGCCACGAGCAGAGCTACTAAAATCTCCGCTCCTGGCGGAGCTGCTAGCACTGCTAGTGGTGGTCCTGGTGGAGCTTTTGCAAGCTCCGCAATCTGGAGCTACAGCTGCTATGGGCGGAGCTTGTACCTGTTCTGCCTCCGGCCATGGTGGATCAGAAGCTACTATGGATGCCCGTTTGGTCATGTAAGCTTCAAGTTTTTCCTTAATTTAAAAAGAAAATATTTTATGTTTTTTTTTCTTCATGGTTTAATAGTATTTGTGATGCCATAATGTTGTCACAGGAGGTGGGGGGGGGGGGGATATAGTGGTTTGGGAAGTTTGTGTAATGAATAGTGAACGGTGGGGGTCTTCTATGTGTAATATGTCCATCATTAAGGGGAGGTTTGTGTAAAAACCTTATTCCCTATAAATAGCTGTTTTGCCTCGAGGAACTCATGTAATTAAATTTAGGATTGCTATTGAAGCTTGTGAAACTGCAGCTTTGTTAGAAGTCTTGGGAGTTCTACATTTCCCGTTTAATGGCATTTCAGCTATTGAACAGATGCCAGAGCTCCTATATTCACCACTAATAGTAGAAGTATAGAAACTATAGATGCATCTTCTTGAAACTGAAGGCATAAGTTTACAACCTGATCTAACAGCTTAGATTCCCTGATCAATGAGAACCGCAGAGTTCCATGTGCTACTTCAGATGAGAACTTCCCTTCTGCCTTTATTTTTTATGTCAATTTACTTTTGCACACTTATCGTTTAAATATACACTTTGATCCAACATTCATTCTCCGCACCAGAATTTCATCTCCATTCTTCTCTTATTACTACATTTGTCTTCCCAGAAACAAAAGAACATGTCTTAAGACACCAACAATACCTGACTCAACACTCGCACTCTTAATCAAATGCCGGTTGTTTTCTGATGACGAGGGAGGTCGTGTAGCTTACCCTTTCGGTTTTTAAAGTCGTAAGATTTTTTTTTTTTTTTTTTTGTTCTGCATGGATTATTTCTTTTAGCCTTGCGCACCAGGTTTATTTTATTTATTATGTAGCAAGTTCCATTTAAGAAGTTACTATGTACTTTTATTTTCTATTCTAATTTTCTTTCTTAGGATCACTTTCTTTATGAATGGAGTAATTGAATTGTTGAAACCCAAGCTTATTAATTAACATACTATTTCTCGCATGCTCGATTTCGATAGGTTGTTTTATTAGATTAAATGGTAAATCAATTGAGAATGGTGATAACAAAAATCCTAACCAAGTTGAAATTGAATACGACTATATGAGAATAAGAAATGAATTAGCTGAAACAAAACAGCTGAGATATTTTGCTTAGTTCCACTCTAACAAGTGTGATTTTTATGCTACAGCTCCTCCTGCCAAGCGAAAACGGACAAAGGAAGGAGCGCTCGATTTCCTCTAGAGTTTTCCTCCGAAAACTGCAGCGGAGGCCTTGTGACAAGGGCGCTGTGGTTGGATGAGAGTTCATTATCAAGAGGATCACAAAATCAAGTTAGGAGTAGATAGATGTCTTGAAAATTATATTGATGTTGTAGAAGAGACCAATTTTGCAGAGAACAATACTTTCTCATCACCTAGCCTTACGCGCATGAAAATTGAAGATACGCCGTAGTACTCTCTCCGTCCCGGTGAACAATTAATGTCCTCTTTTGTCTATAAATTAAATCTCCAGATCTAAGGTACATTGGTACGTTTCGCACAAGTTTTTGCTATTTGTGTTTTCTATGGATGAAACATAATGAAATAACCAATTACTAAGTCTTTTAAAAGTCCTACTACATTTGAGAGACCCCTAATTTCTCATAAAAATTGTCTATTTTTAATGTCTGCCCATATACCCTTCTTTTTTTTCGGATTCTTTTGCGGGTCGGAGCCTTTTAATTTCGGATCTTTGATCAGTATAAAATTACCAGATTTATTCATTTCTCTCTTCATTATTTCTCTCTTCAATATTTCTCTCTCTAGAGAAATTCCAAAACTCTAATCTTCTTCGTTCTCCTTCGATTTCGTTCGTGTTTTTTGCGATGTACTGGAAAACAAACACACGCAATCTCAGCTGGACGAGGGGACGAAGAAGTTGTAAAATCTCGAAAATTTTATTGGACCGTCTATTTGGATTTAGATTACAGATGATAAATTATTTGGACTCAAGTTGCTGTACGAAATTTTATAAGTTATTATTTTTTATCGACTGTTAAATTGAGACGGGCTATAATGATTATTGGATTGAATTTGGGCCGCACTAAAATCCCATCAGGTTTATATTGGTTACCTTTACTTTACTTAGTTCTTCCTTCTTATTTTTCTTTGTTTTCCTGTTCCTTATGTTGCCGTCCTCTTCCTTTTTCTCTGATTTGTTACGTCCACCACCTCCCGACCCCCATAGCCGCCTCATTCGATCGTGACTTTCCCCAGGACCGTGTCACTACCAATCGTATAGGATTTTGGACTGAAATCGATTGAGAATTGGGGGTTAGGGATCGCGAAATCGGATTGGAAAACATAAAAGTCGAGCTCGCAATTGCTTGGACCGATTTGTGTTGTTTTTGGACTGTTCTTCATCGATTTGGTTTGAGGAGATGTTGGGTATATGAATTTCGAAGCCTTGGCCTTGATTCGGAGTTGATTGAATTGAGTTTGAAAAGTTTGGATTGTTGCAGGGACCGATTCGAGGTTTTTGAAAGGATGAAACCCCTGCTTTTTAGAATTTGATGTTACCAGGGACCTCAGATGTAATAGACCAACTTTCAGCTTATTTCAGTTTAGCCCCATATCCGTAAAATACCTATTTTGCCCCTGAGATCGCACTTAATCTACAGAAGCTGCCATGTTAGAGTTATAGACTGTTATCTGCTGGCCCGTGCCTAGCCTAGTTGGTTTGGTGATTGATTGAGAACCTGCAGGTCATTGGTTCGAACCTTCCCATGACCATGTTTATTTTCAAGCACCTTTTGTGCCCAAGAAATTACCGTTGTACCCCTAGACATTGCAGAATTACCATTTTGCCCTTTTGACCTTCTTTCGCCTTTTCGACCTTTTAAACCGCAGTAGAGACTAGCGAAGTGTACTAGTGGTGCTTTGGATGAATTATGGTTCTTTGCACTACAAAAAACAGGCTTTAGTGACGGATTTATCTGTCGCTAAAAGCCTCCCGATTCGTCGCTAAATCCGTAGCGACGGATAGGACGCCCGTCTCTAAAACGGGCATCGCAAAGCTTTTAGAGACGGATGAACAATCCGTCTCTAATTCGCAATGGTTAATTCCGTTGACTAAGCTGGGTGTATTAGGATTTGCTAATTTTTTTTTTTTTTTAAATCTGCAATTTTATATCAAAAATTTTATACGAATATTCAATGCGGATAAATCGACAATTTTGTTCAATACGGATAAACCGACAATTTTATACGAATATTCAATACGGATAAACCGACAATTTTGTTCAATAGGGATAAACCAACAATTTTATACGAATATTCAATACGGATAAACTGACAATTTTGTTCAATACGGATAAACCGACAATTTTGTTCAATACGGATAAACCGACAATTTTATACGCATATTCAATACGGATAAACCGACAATTATATACAAATATACAATATGGATAAACCGACAATACAATAAATCGAAAATTTCATACAATATTCAATATTCATTATTCAATAATACAATATATAACATTTAATAATTAATTAATACAAAGAAGAAATTACAAAATTAATAAGAAAAAATTAAAAAAAACTAGATCTTGATCTTGTTGCATCTTGGACATCGGATCTGGTCGGAGGAAGGAGTGGACGGTGGACGGCGGGTGGTGGAGGAAGTGGTGGTGGTTGACGGGTAGTGGTGGAGGAGAGGTTTGCGGGTGGTGGTGGAGGACGGGTGGTGGTGGAGGTGGAAGGCGGGTAGTGGTGGTGGAAGGAGAGGTGGTGGAGGAAGGGAGATGGTGGTGGTGGAGGAAGAGGGAGGAAGATGATGGTGGAAGAATGATGGTGGAAGAGGGAGGAAGATGATGAGGCAGATATGGATCTGGAGGTGGGTATATTAGGGTTTTAGCTACAGATAGATCTATCCATCGCTAAATTTTCTTTCTTTTTTTTTAATTTCTGGGTCAACTTAATTAGAGACAGATAAATTTATCCGTCACTAATTAGCGATGGATAAATTTATCCGTCTCTAATTAGTGACGGATTGAGCAAATTGCTCAATCCGTCGCTAAAAGTAGCGATTCGTCGCTATTATCCGTCGCTAAATTCCGTCTCTAAAACCGAAAATTCTGTAGTGTTGGAGGATTCAATGTGCAAGATATTGGAGGGTTTCGCGGATTATTCAAACTTGACTTGGATTCGTTTCGCCTTTGAGTTAAAGGGAACTCTTGACACTTTTGCTTTATTTTATTGTTATAGTATATATATGTATTGTTTTAAAGTTTGACAAATAACTTATGGTTATTATATCAAGTAATGGGACTTGATATAATAGTCTATTCGAAAAAGGATCAAGTATGTGTATCCCAAAATGTTTTGTTTGTGTATGCGATTTGTTAAAGTGATTGATAAAGCATGGATTATGTGTACGTTTAAGCTCATCGATATGCCTATGAAGTGTGTGACCCTTTCGAGGGATTGTCGTGCTTTGGAGTACTCCCAGTGTTATGTGTGTGGCCCCTATTGTGTTAGGGGATATGTTATGTGAAAGTTTAAGATGTGTGTTTATGTGTGGCCGTAGTGTATATTTGATTCGAGCTTTAAATGTGAATTGTGATTATTGTGACATGTGTTCCATGCAAATGATTTTCGACAATGTTTGATATAAAACGGAGTGTATATATATGTAAACTTTTTATATGTACTTGATCCAGGTAAAAGTGCCAGAGCTCACCCTTACACTTCCCTTTCAGATATTTAGTAAGTGATTGGACGAAGATACCTTGGAGTTGAGACGGTAGTCAGATGATGGATATGTGAAGGCTGTTTAGTAGTTGCTGCGACTCTCAGATTTCTATTGTATAAGATGATTTATATTGTATAGGATGACTTGTAGTATTGGAACCGTTGTAATCGTTTGAGGATTTGTAATTGTAGTAATTAGTTTATAGGATTTAGATGCTCTGTTTGTACCACTCTGAGATAATTAATGTATTTGAGAATTAAAGGAAGACTTCATCTTAGTGTGAGCCCATCTCACGAGACCGCCGGTCGTGCCAAATTGTTTTGGTTTTGGGCGTGACAGAAGTGGATGAACCTAAGCTCGAAGAAACGGTTGAATTTCGTGGAAATTCAGTTCGTGGAGCCACAAAAGAGCATTTGAATCTAGATCTGGAATAATCGTACGCGATGACGGTGGAGACGGTTGCCGGATTCCGGCTGGATGTGCGGCGATTGAATCGCACATGTGACGATGTGCTGCTGCTGATGTTTACACTTCAATTTGGCTTATCAGATCGTTGCAAGCTAATGTTTCCGATTCGTGTGTCTTTGGATGCGTTGCGGATCCGAACTTGATGTCGATGGTTATGGAAAGGATTTAGGTTCGTTTTCTCTGCATTTTTAATGTTGTGTTTATGGTCTCTGTTTTCAGATATATGTTGGTGATTCCTCTAATATATTTTAGGACTGAGAAGCATATGGAGAGATGGTTGGGGAAGATGAATTTAACCGTGTGCTCAAGTGAACATTTTTGTGTGTAAAGCTTCAAATTAAGTCAGCTATTGATTATTTGAGTGAAATTTGAGGTTATGAAAGATGTTATCTTGCTGAGTGATGAGTGCTAGATATTACAGAATTTTGTCTAGAATTTGTCTATGTTTTTCGTGTTGTTCGTATAGGTTTTTTAATAAATTGTCTATGTTTTACTATAGATGGTCAGTTTTTTGTATAAATAGTTTATGTTTTAGTATAAATTGTCTATGCTGTTCGTTGTTTATGGTTTAGTTTTTTTTGTATAAATTATCTATATTTAATTAGTATAAATTGTCTAGTTTTTTTATATAAATGGTCTATATGTTAGTAAAAATTGTCTATATTTTAGTAGAAATAGTATATATTGTTCGTTGATGCTGGTTTAGTTTTTTTTGTATAAATTGTCTATGTTTTACTATGAATTGTCTAGTTTTTTTTTTATAAATTGTCTATATTTTAGTAGAAATTGTTTATGTTGTTCGTTGTTGTTGGTTTAGTTTTTTGTATAAATTGTCTATGTTTTACTACAAATTGTCTAGTTTTTTGTATAAACGGTCTATGTTTTTATGTTATATATACGTTGCTGGTCCAGTTTGAACGGTTTAGTTTTTTGTATAAATAGTCTATGTTTTATCATAAATTCTCTATGTTGTTATGCGTTACTGGTTTAGTAATTGTATATATTTTAGTATAAATTGTCTAGTTTGTTTTTTTTTTGGTATAAATGTCCTATGTTTTAGTAGAAATTAACTAGTTTTTTGGTATAAATGTCCTATGTTCTAGTTCTAATATAAATTTTCTAGTTTTTTTTTTGTATAAATGTATGTTTTAGTAGAAATTGTTTATGTTGTTCTTTGTTATTTGTTTATTGTGAAATATAGATGCGTTATATATAGTTTAATTATTTGTCTAAATGGCCTATGTTTTAGTATAAATTGTCTATGTTATTTATGTGTTGATGTTTTAGTTTGAATGGTTTAGTTTTTTGTATACATGGTCTATATTTATGTATATACTAGTACCAACCCGTGGCGATGCCACGGACTTGTTTACTTTTAATAATAAATAAACGGATGATAACGTAAATAAATAAATGATAGTTTGAAACGAATGATAAGTAAATAAACGGATAATAACGTAATACAAAGTAGAGTAGCGAATAGTCCAATATAAGTAAGAAAACATAGAACATTTAAGTTAACATGATGGAAGAATAATTCGAAAAGTTCAAAGTGCTTTCGAAATTAAGTAACCACACACATCAAAGTAGTTCAAAATGAAAAAGAAAACATCAAAAGTATTAACGCAAACACGCGTTTACAGGTTACATAAAACCTCCTTATAAACAACGTTAGTTGTGGAATCAGTGGGATTCCCTTCTTCATCCAGAATCAATACCTTCAAGCCCTTTTTTGATGTATCTCTCGAGAAAGCAACATAAAGTCATTGGTGAATCTTTGGGCTAGCAAATAAAGACCGACATGGGACGATGGTATCCTTGACTCTTGTTTATGGTCATATCATAGCAAACCGATATAGGAAACTGCCTCCTTTGAAACCTGATTGGAAACTTGGTAAGATCTGACGGTGTCAAAACCATACGGGGTATTAAAACCTCTGATCCAGCATTCTTTCCATGTGTCATCTTGGCCTGGATGATGTGTTTGCCGATATGAGTAACAATCAATCTAGTTCCATTACACAGTTCTGCAGACTGGTCTATATTCCTTAAGAGCATAATCGGACATCCAACTTTCAGACGGATCAAATGATTGGAATGCCAGATGTCTTGATGGTATTTAGAAATTCGGTCGAATATACATCCTCACGATTGACTATATCATCCTCATCAGGACAAATGCTATCGGAACTCATGAACTCAGATGCATCACCAGGTAACAAAGACATAACATAATCATTTATCTCATGAACGATCTCATTAGTCGGAGCTAATATAGCTTTATCCTGAAAGTATCGACCATCACCAATATGATCAATGAGTGACGGATAAGTACTACTTACAATTGCAGCTATTGGATCGGTTGCATCACGGATGAGTATATCCTCGGGCAGTTTAAAGTCGACCTCACCATCGTTTTGTCCTCCAATTTCACCATCTCCAACATTTAACAACCAATCAGCAAATTCCTTTATATTTTCAACTTCACTTGGAGATCCACCTGAAATTGATACCGTGAAAAGTCGTAAATTACACTAATAAATCGTTATGTATAAAATAATTAAAGAATTAGACCATGATAATATATAAATAAACTTCACGATTATATTATGGAATATACTAACCTGTAATCGCATATTCTTTGTTAGCTTCATTACTTGACAATGACTCCATATGGAATCGGATGATGACAACGATGCATTAACAATGTCTTGTCTACTTCCTTTAGGAATGACTGGCAGGATCTGTCTGAAGTCACCCCCAAATACAACAACTTTGCCACCAAATGGCAATCTAGAACCTTGTCCGTCTGGGCTTCTAATGACATCTCGGAGACTCCTGTCGAGTGCTTCAAAACAAAATCTATTCGTCATTGGAGCTTCATCCCATATGATCAACTTAGTCTTTTCTAGAGTCCTGTTAGTTCACTATCGAGAGTAATCCTGCTACATACGGTGGTCTCATCAACCATCAATGGTATTGTGAATCTGGAATGAGCTGTCCTTCCCTTAGGCAGCAAGAGAGAAGCAATACCGCTAGAAGCAACAGGCAAAACGATCTCACCATTATCACGCAATGCAGAGCACAACGTCCTCCATAAGAATGTCTTGCCGGTACCGCCATATCCATATAAGAAGAAAACACCACCCCTATCCGAAGACACAACATCCATAATCTTATTATATACATCTCTCTGCTCATCAGTCAAATATGAATACGACCGATTGAATTCAGCCTGCATCTCATCTATATCATGAGACATCTCTTACGCGGAAGATTGTTACATCCATCCGGATGACCATGTTGTGCATCGCATCCCTTCAAATTGAGCAAGTGAACTACCGTTGAGAGATAGCAGCTCTTCAATATCGGCAAGGGCAAAGTTCTTGATTTGCGTCTCACTAAGTTCCAATCCTACAATATTAGACAAACGTAGTAAAGTTAATTATGAAAACAAATGTAACATATAAAATTTGAAATTTGAAACAAAACTTGAGAGAATGTTTGAATAATCTAATTACCTGGATTACTCATCTTTTTACGATGAAAGTATAGTATATCATCGGAAAGATGCTCCCATGTCTTTTTCCACACGTCAATGGGACTTGACATGGAGTTCGACTGAAGGAGCATGCAAAATAAATGTCTCAGATATTGACCTGAACACCAGAAACTTGCTTCTTTTATTGCATCAATGTATTCTTTGTCATCATCCAGCAATCCCATTGCGTAACACGCATCCCTATAAGTTGGATACAAAACCCCGTCTACCATCCTAAGTTCCTCATAGCAAGTGGCACCCCGTATGTGGTTCAACATGATTCTGAGATAGTACACTGGCCCAGATTTAGGCGGGACATGGTATATCCTACCAACCTTGTTCATCCTTTGCTTCCTAGGTTTCCAAATATTGTGCGTTTTATCCCACACATAATGGCGTGGAAACTCGGAGTAGAGATACTTACGTGCTTCAGGGTTCTCCTTGTTATAGTTCATCCACTGCAGGAATTTAGTCTGTGCAATCGTCGGCTTCTCCAGTAGATTTTCTATAAAGTCACCATCTTTGAAGCATAAATTTTGCTCACCATCCAAATGGAATGACAAACGCTCGACAGTCGGATCACGGTAATGTATGTCATAACCAAGAATACGCCATACGGCCTCACACGCAGATATATATATCTGATTGGCGTAGTCTTTGACTTCATCGTCACGTAATCTTCATCTATCCTATCCACCCCTTTGTTGACGTACTTGAACAGGTATTTTATGGAGTTTGACTTATTACACCATTCAACATTGATATGCGCACCATACTTCATTAACAAATATGGATTGTGTGGGACGATGTGTCTACATTTACATATTAGATGAATAACATAAAATTAATAAAATATATGAATTATAAAAATGTTGACCTTGAATCCAAATTACATGAAAACGTACCTGTTGTCAACAGTAACACCATTCTTGTCTATGGTGCGACCGTTGTCGCGCCTCCTATAAACAGGATACCCATTGCCATCAAATGATGTACGATCGTTGACACTCTTCGGAAATTTTTTCGAGCAGTTTTTTCCATCATGCATACAGGGTGATGTGGGGTTCAATGCACCACACGGACCGTGGACCATGTACTCGGAAATAGCCGTAAACAATTCAGGATTTTCATCCTTGTCTGGAATTTCAGCACTTATGACCTTATCGATGTCATCAACTGTCATATTCCTGTCCTCACGGTCTACCCATAATAGAATATGGGCATGTGGGAGACCACGCTTTTGAAACTCAATAGTATAGACAACTGCAAATAGAAATAAAATTGATATAATGAGAAAATATATATCAGTGATGCAAAAATAGATATAAATAGATACTAAAAAGAGAAATATACCTCCGACACACTTCCCAAATATATTTTCCGTTTTCAAATCCTTAATCAGCTGATCTAGCTTCAACTTAAATACATGACATAATATATCCGGCCGATCCTCAGGACGTAGTCCATGCTTTTCACAGAAGTGTGTTATCTCGGGCCACTTGGGATTACACGTAAAGGTTATAAACAACTCAGGATAACCAATTACCCTGCATATCGCCATTGTCTCTTGAAAATTTTGTATCATGTACCTCGGACCGCCAACAAATGAAGACGGCAAGACTATCCTCTTACCAACATTGTCGGTCGGGTCATCAATATCAACATAACCCCTGCGAATTGCATCATCAAGCTTCTTGTAACTGTCAGCCCTAAGCTTGGGTTGGTTGTTGACGATAAATAAAAGTCTTTGTGTTTCCATCATCATATAGCAATCCACTAAAAATTGCTGGAATAACTTTCTACTACGCAATATCGTAGATGCTTCATCCTCACGATCAAAAATCCTATACGATATGAACTCCTTGATCGTGAGCCTATTTCGAACACCATTGGTCCTATGTGTGTGTTGAATATCCGTGTGGTATCCATCTTCACCATATGGGAAAAGTAACGGATATTGCATGGGAAGGTAGCTCGGATGCAATTCGGAAATACATCTAAGTCCAGTCGTTTTGTGCTCAAGTACAATATCTCTTGGATCCATGTCATATTCATTATTACCTGTTACAATTGATAGATCAGTGATATGTAGATGGATATTTAAATGAATATACAATATTTTTATATGGTCATTATAATTAACATCCTACACGTACCGACTATAAGAGCAGCAACTTCTAAACATGTCGGTAGATTGTACATACGACCATCACGCGACCTACGTCCCATTAGACAAAGCTTCACATTTTGATCATCACTTTCTCTGAATCGCTCTGCAGCCATTCTGAAGTTTTTGGCTATAGGGTTGTGCTCGTCTATCATCTCCTTAAGTGAACTGACGACATTAGGTTCAATCACAGCAGGATTTTTAGACCTATATCAACATTAAAAACGCATATGTCATATAAATGAAATAAGAAGTTATAGAGAACATAATCTTATGTCATTGAAATTCATACCTCACAGCGTCAATCCTATCTTGAGTTTCATCCTCACCACAATGCATATACAGCTGTGAGAATTTAGCGGACTGGCCAGGCGTTGGCAGCAAACTACCAACACGATGATAATTTTGACCACCAAGCTTGTATGTATAAGTACCACGACCATTATTAACTGAGTTGTCTTGTATACCTCCCATGGATGTAAATGCATACATCATGTTATAAGCACGTATATTCTCGATGAAGTTTCTACTGTTGGGATGTCTGTTACTAAGGAGATCTCTCAGTAAAGGCGGGGGTTATTGTAACTTTGGCAATTGTATCTTACCACGACTACAGCATATCGAGAACTCAGGTTCGTTGACAGGTGTATTCTTAACTTTCTCATCAAACCACATTAGAGCACCACAATAAGAGCATGGATATGTCGGGTCACCAAAATCTTTATATGCTGTCATTGGAATTGTTTGCATTTGTGATTCATTATCTATACAAAATTAAATAAATTAAAGCAATAATTATAAAGGAAAATTTAAATTTTAAGTTTACCAACGACTTGCTCGCCACTTGCTCGCCTATTTGCTAAATTTAGCTTTTGACGTCGTGCATTTATTGCATTCTGTCGATTTATTGTAGTAGTCGATTTTGGCATATCAACTGCAACAGTTCTAGGATCCAAGATTGTATCCTTATGTATTAACCAATCAATACGACTCTGGGCAACCACCATCTTTTCGGCCATACCATCAGGTAGGAGAACACCTAAACAATTTAAACAAAACAAATAGAATAGGCTGATCAGTTTAAATAAAAAATTAAAAAGACAACAATTCATGAGATTAATATCTTCATAAATACATACGATATGAATCGGTATTCGTTGGATAACAGATCGTTGCATAAGGATTGGCTTTTAAGAATCTCTTGTTTGCTATAATTGCACGTCTATTCTTCCGGTAGAATGTTGTCACTTTGTTGTAAGCATCATCGACCTCACCTATATATATAGATATGCCAGACAAAATTATTAATATATGTTAAAATAAATATATATACACTATCAATACAATATTGAAGTATACCTTGGCTTGTGTCACTGAGAAATGAACTTTTATATAGATCCCTACTAACTTCTTCCACCGTACGGCTTGGCAAAACATTCTTTGAAGGAGGCACACATCGTGCCTTGCCATGAATGACATCTGAATATTGTGGGAATATTAGAATCAAACAAGCATGACTAACCAGCATGAAATATAATAATTCATGCCGTTTTAGTGTTATTTAAGAGCTAAGTAAACAATCTACCTTTAGAAATGTTGCTGAAAGGAGTTCTCGATGTCGAACAATTAAGTGGAGTAAAAGGAGCTCTTGCATCTTTCATGAAATTCGACACATGCGACACTATTCATTGTGAAATGAAAAGAATAAGTATAAAATCTAATTTTGTAAAATAAATAACACGAATTCACCATTAGGAAAGTACAAAATTTAAAACTCACCGTTTGTTATATCAGACAAAGGTGTATTATTTGAATAATACCCACTATTGTACCGTTGTCGCTTAGAAACAGGAGTTCCTTGTACAGATTGTGTCTGGCCCATATACATTAAAAAAATAGATATTTCAATACATAAAATTCCGTCAACAATGGTTGATTATATAAAAAAAAAACTTAATAACTTATGAGAATTATACCATTATATACTGGTGGAGAGTTCTCATCAATATCAATTACTATTGAACTTAAACGGTGACTACTCAATTCGGAACCATCGGGTTTATTATCTGTAGGCTTCAATCGCCTACCCATCGATACACCTGTATTATTTATAATTATTATAATTTCATTACATACGGATATATCAGATAAAAAGAATAAACTCATAATCATAAATAATAAAGCATGAATAAATTAAACAGCATAAGTCCAACAAACAATTATGAAAAAGTGATTAATAGCTATGTAATCCACGGGACGAATTTGTAATCACTAATGCGCCTCCATCACGGATCTAATTCGCGCATTAAGGCAATAAGATAAGCAGCGAACTAAAGTATCTAAATATCATCCGAACGTTTCATTTTCACTCATTCTTTTCATTTCTAGATAATTCCATTTCAATCTTCTTCTTCCCTGTTTCTGCAGTACTCTCCAGTCACACAATAATCATTCACTCAGTCTATCTTTCCAGAAAATTCCCAAATTAGTTCCGTCTTATTCCCACTTTCTTCAGTAATACAATGAATCGGACATGGACATTGTTTATCTGGTTATGTTTGTGCGAAGAATTCGGATATCACAAAGTCGATTTCTAAGGTAATCTTCATTTCGGTATTGCTGATTCATCCATAATTCTTTTGATCTTGATGTTCGATTCTTTAAATTATTGCTTTATATGTTGATTAATCAATGTTCGATTGTTTTGATGCAAGTGCATGCAACGGATCGAAACTGATTTGGGGGAATTCGACAACACCGAGATGATAATCATTCAGATCTGGTTTTAAAATGAACTCAACTTTCAGATCTGATTATGAATCGATTTCTAAGGTAATTTTAATTTCGTTTTTCATGTTCATCCATATTTCTTTTGATTTTGATGTCCGATTCTTTAATTGTTGCTTTACATGTTGATTAATCAATGTTCGATTGTTTTGATGCAAGTGCATGCAACGGATCGAAATTGATTTGGGGGATTTCAACAACACTGAGATGATAATCATTCGGATCTGGTTTTAAAACGAACTCAACTTTCAGATCTGATTATCAATCGACTCTGTGCTGGTAATTTTCATTTCGTTATTCATGTTCATCCATAATTCTTTTGATTTTGATGTTCGATTCTCTCAATTATTGCTTTATATGTTGATTAATCAGTGTTCGGTTATTTTGATGCAAGTGCATGCAACGGATCGTAACTGATTTGGGTTAATTCGACAACACCGAGATGATAATCATTCGAATCTGGTTTTCGAATGTTCAAATTTCAGATCTATCAATTTCTATCTAAGGTATGTTGAAAACTGCAGCTCGATTATTATGTTACATGCTTTAAAATCATAAACTGCAATCTGTTGATTATCAATGCAAGACATAGATTCAAGAATGTTTTATTCCCGATTACTCACTGTTTACTTTATGTTTATGTGAGATCTGGTGAAAGGCGCATACCATGGAGCTCCAGTTCATTTCCATATTGAGGCTTTGGTTTAGTAAAGTCTTAGCAGGAATTTGAAGGTACTTGCGTTAATCCTTGCATTTCTTAAATTTAATTTCACTTTTCTACACATGTTGAAAAGAGTATTTCCGTTTCAGTTGTTGTGTTTCAAAGCACTATAATTTATTCCTTAATTGAAGTTTCTTATCTGTTCTTTGACATGAACAAATGCGAGGTGAAGAACTACTTTGGACTGTCAGAAAAGATGAAAGCAGATTTTGAACAAAGGTAGAGACTACAGATGGTAAATATCTGCTAAATTATAATCTTTTTATGCACTGATATTCATATGAGTATTATGAATCACATAGCACTAAAATAAGATCAGTGTTCTGTATATCATGACTAAAATGCATAATTTTGAAAATGAAACTGATATGCATACAAAGCAGTATATTGCAATGAAAAAAAAGTTCAGTTTGATTACCTGAATTTAAGCAGAAACTGGGTGAATCTTGATTCTGTTGTATTGTTTGAACTTATGAAATTTTCACTTATGAAAATGAATGTATAGATTACCAGGGAAAACAACATTTATATATTTGTTGAAAGCTTGGTTTAGTTAAGGTATGTATAGTCTAAATATATGAAAAGATATTCTGACTAAACAAAAAACCAATTGAAACAAATCTTCTATTAAATCGAAACTCAAGATACAAAACTCTCACTGGTAATCTATTTTGAACAGGATATTCTGTTATTTATTCATTTAAAATTTTGTTTTTTCTATTATTTTGAAATAAATCCAGTTTTAATTTACTACCTAGAAAACCTGTACACTTTATTCACCATAAAAAATATGATTTATCTGCATTTTGAAACCACTTTTGAAACGACTACACTACAGTTTTAAATTTCCACCATGTAAAGATAACATTCAAATGGATATCTAAGTAAATACTTCAAACATCTGCCGTTCTCTTCTTCTTCTTATCGTTTTGTCCGATCTTGTTATTACTCGATTTTGATAATTACACAAGAGTACAACCGGATTTATGACTGAAATCGAGTAGGTTTGGAACAAATCGATTGAAGATTGAGTGTTATGGATCGCGAAACAGAAACAAGAATTGGGAAAACCAATTTCGCGATTCGATTGGACCGATTCATTGAGGTTTTGGACTGTTATTGATGGATTTAGATGGAGGAGATGATGGGTAATCGATTCCCGTAGCTCTTGCTTGGATTTGGAGGAGTTTGGAAAGTTTTTGAATTCGCAGGGACCTATGTGCATATTTGCAAAAACTTGAAGGGCTGACTTTGGAGAATTTGAGTTGGCCAAGGGACTTGGTTGTAAATTAATTGGTTAAACAGTTCAGTTATACGTTGAATTCTTATTGATGAGTAATTAGCAACAACAATTGTTCTGGTTGAGTGGCAGAATTATGTGGCTATGGAGTTTGGGATGTTAGCAGTTCAAATCCCATGATATGCCTTGTTTTAATTCTTTTTGTTTCCAGCCTATTTTTGCCCCGTTTAAATTACCGTTTCACCCCTGGACATTGCAGAATTACAATTCTACCGTCCCACCATTTATTCCTATTTTTTCTAGCTCTAGAAATTACCGTTTTGCCCTTGTATCATACTTTTCCCGTTTCGACCTATAAAACCGTAGTAGAGACTAAGCGGGGTTTACAAGTGGTGCTTTGGATGAATGATGGTTTAAAGTGACTTTGGAGGATTCGATGTGCAAGCTATTGGAGGATCTTGCGGGTATTTAAGTTTGACTTGGAATTGTATCGACCTTGAGGTAAGGGGAACTCTTGACACTTTTGCTTCTATTTTCCGTATATAAAATCTATATGTATAGTTTTCGATTGACAAATAAGTTATGGTTATTATATCATGTTATGGGACTTGATATAATAGTCTATTCAAAAAAAGGATCAAGTATGTATATTCCATAAACTGTATTTGTTGTGTGTGCGATTTGTGAAAGTGATTTGATAAAGCATGGATTATGTGTACGTACGTTTATGCTCATCGATATGCCTATTGTTGAGGGATAAAACCTCAAACACCAACACTACTACTGCAAGTAACCTAATCTAAGATCCACCTCCAACTTGAAGTCCGAGAGAAGGCTTGTCCGAGCAAGAGTACCTGAAAGGACTAAGTGGGGGGGGGGGGGTTAGAATGGGTTACCCGGATTGCCAAAGTCAATCCGGAAGGAGGCTTTTTTCAAAGGAGAGATGACAGCTCTCAATGCAATAGTAATGGGAAAGGTATTATGTCCCAAAAGACTTAGGGATTGTTGCCTCTCTTAAGGTCTTGGACCTTGTGCTATATTTATAGTTATCATGTACTTATGAAGAGGTTCATAAGATGATGCCAAGTGTATGATTCAGATTTGGACTCCAATGCTCCCTTTGGCCCATAGCCCAATAGTGAACAGTAGTCCAATACCGATTAGTGGGCTTGGGAGGGTAGTTTGGACCTTTTCCCTCTGAGAAATATTCACTTTGTTGGGTCCGTGTTAGTCCCTCGGACGGATCATGCCTTGGTTGATCGCCTGGGTAACTCTGGATGTCCGAGCCAAGAGTCTCACGGAAGTATCTCGTGGTTCTACATACGTTTGGGCTTATCGCGATGGTGGTGTCCGAGATTCTCTCGTCCGGTCCGTTAGGCATCTCTGTACTGTCATGGTCAGGTTTGGAAGTCCTTTCCTTAGCCAGCTCGGACTGGCTGTGGAGATGTAGTGACTTCAGCGTACTGGTCGATTCACTTTGGTCGGACCATGTGAGGTCGGACCAGTACTGAATTGGCTAGTTAAGCCGTGATGCGCTTTAGGACACGCTCTATGGCGCCCTTAACGGATTGGACACATTTCCGTATCAACATATGTCCCCCCAGTTTCCAAGTATCTTAATAGAAGATAGTTGGTAACTATGAGGATCGATGTCATGCGAGCGTGTCCGAATCGTTAGTTAAAAGAAAAGGAAAAAATCCTTTTTAGCCGGGATCCGTCGTCCGTGTCCTCAAGGATTCAATATATCTCTTTCCCCCCCTTTTAGTCTACGGTCAGAGTTATCACATAACTGGACCGAGAGAAAAAAGGTATTTATCCGAGATATATGTGTCCGAATGCGGTTAGGATCTGGCGTAGCCCTCGGCTGTCGTTGGACCGATTGTTGAATTGGTCCTCCGTAAGCCCAAGAGGCCCAATAGGTTGTCCGTTACGCCGGGGAAAGATCCGAGTCAAGGGCGTGGCCGTTGGATCGTGGCGACATCAACGGTTGGGGTTCCAAGTCCGATTGATGTGACGTCTGTCGAGCATTAAATGCGACGTCTTGTGACCATCCACTCATGACCTGACAACCTCGATTGGAGAGGATCAACGGCTGGGATTCAAATCCAAGCGATGTGACTCTTGGCTTTTCCCAAATTGCCCTTATAAATAGTCAGCCCATCAGTCACTTTCACACTTTTAGCAATCTCGAAATTCAGAGCAATCGCAAAGCAATCCGAGCGTTTGAAGACACATCCGAGCAAGCAAGAGTCGCAAAATTTGAAAGTTTCTTCTTCGAATCCGTACCCTCGGAGAAGCAGCAAGGCTTAGTCGTCCGTTCAAACTTATCAAATCAACTTTATCAAGTACGTACATCTTCACTTTTGCTGAGTTGTCTTCTTTTCACGATATGCTTATTTCGTGCTCATATGTTTTTGCCCTGCTTGGATATGAAATTGTCGAGTCTGTTCTTGTCGATATTGCGTGTGATAGGCTTTAGCAACATTCTTAGTTGAAACAATTTCTCCTCTGTACTGTTGTATGCCAATTTATTGCCAGTATCTTGCTGATGCATTTCATGTGTATGCCGACTGTAACCAAAATTTGATTATGCATGCTTATTTGGTAATGTGTTGGTGCCAATTGGCACACAGTCTTCCGTAAATTTGCCCCACTCAGCGTGCCAGGTAATGTAGGTGATAGTGCCAACGACGCATTAAGTAGAAATCCGTAGGCTTTCTTTGACTTAAGAAATTACCTAAACGAACTCTCGGACAATCAACACCATCATTCCTGACTTGTTTCCTTCTGCCCTAGGATGTCCGGGAGCGATAGTCAGAACGACCCGAATACAGGTTATAATGACGCAATAGATTTAGGGACCGAGTCCGTGGATCTGACCTTGTTCGCGAGAGATTTTGTAGTCGTGGAGCTTGGGTCGTCCAGAGATTCTGATGCTGGGCACGGAGTTCGCGGTGCGACAGAAGCGCAGGCCGACGTTTCAGTGGACCGGGGTGACCTTGCTAGGACTAGGTCGTTAGTCCAATCTCCGACTATAGGTGGCATTGGGACATCCGGGGATCCGAGCGAATCGCGTCGCGGGAAGGAAGACGATGTCGGGTGATGAAGTCGAGATGTTCGAGGGGTGGAGGACCGTGTTATGGCGAAGCAGTCCGTCCAACCTGCACATCCGGAGACCGAAGATGTCATCGAGGAGGAAGAAGATGGTGAGGAAGAGGAAGATGAGGACGAGGAGGAAGAAGGAGAAGGATCTCCATCGCTCGTCCCCTAGGCGATCCGATCGGCGGATTGCACTACACCTACTGCGCGTTCGATCGATCTTCCATTAATTGAAGGTCGTGCGAAGTCGCCGAATCAAGTTCCCCCGTCCTGCGTCCGCTGTTATAATAGCGGACGAATCTGGAGAACTAAACACGGACGGACTTCTTCCTACGTGCCCATCCAGGGTTAGGGCGGAGGACATACCTGAGTGGAGGCGAAAGTGGGAGATCTCTGAGTCCGTAGAAATAATGATCCCTGAACCCGGGCATGCATTCTATAACCCTCCCGCTGGATATATGTGCATGCATGAGGTGGCCTTCTCCTGCGGATGGAAGATCCCCATTGCCACAAAACTGAAAAACATTCTGAACCATATTGGTATAGGTCCGAGTCAGGTTATCCCCAAGTCCCTGGGTAACCTTATTTGCTTTGTAGTTTTTTGTAAGAAGAAAGGGCAGCCCGTAAATTTTGAGAACTTTAGGCAGCTCTTCCACGTCTCGTTCAGTCCGGGGAATCCACTATTCTATACTTTCATGAATAGGAAACCCTACAATTTTATCTCGGACTCCATTTCGTCATCATTGGGATCGAAGTGGTGGGATAGGTACGTTTTTGTACGGATGGCTTTGAAGCCAGGGATGTCCGAGAGACAGAGGGAACAATGGGGGCTGCCCACAAAATTCCTTAGAGAGAGTATCCCGGATTGGCGTCCCCTTCCGAAGAACGTGGCTCCGTGGGTGGCGGCAATCCACAAAAAGCATGACCCACCTACTTATCCGTTTCACGGATTAATCTGTCAGCCACTTCCCTACCTGTGCGGACTAACAGGCGCAGTGGATGTAGGAGGGAAGACGGACTTTAGTAAGGATTCGTTGACTTGAAACTTGGCGTTCTTTCTTCTTCGATATACTCTATTTTGATTACGTATTTCCGCAATTCTGATAATTCTTCTTTAACCTGTCTGTATCTAACGCCTTTGGTTTATTGTGCAGCTCATTGGTTCGACTACATCATGTCGACACTCCGCGAAAAGAAAAAGTTGCAGAGAGAGCAGCAAGCTCTGGAGGTCGCCGCTGGTCAGAGGACCAAAATCATCAACACTTCCGCGGGTCTTCCCATGTCAGATCCGAAGAATGCCGCAGTTTTTGCCGCGGAGGAAGAAAGGCGGAACAAGGTTGGAGAAGATTCTCAGGCCTTGGTGGTGCTCGACAAGGGCAAAACCCCCGTCACTCGGAGCGCCACCGCTTCGAAGTCCCAGGCTTCCGCTGCTGCTGCACCACAACGGGAGGTGTTGATGCAGGATGCCATTACCTCGGGACGCAAGAGAGGAGCAACTTCGGAGGCTCCTCCCGCAAAGAAAGAGACAAAGAATTGTCCTGTTGACCAAGTTGCTCTTGACAAGGAGTACGAGCTGGCTTGCGGACTCCCTGAGGTTGAGCGGGTCGGAGGGCTGGATCGGCTGTACCAACGGGTAAGTAATCTTTTGATTCTCTTCTTGGTTTGTTCTTAGTATGACAAAAGTGCAACTTATATTCTTACGGACTTCTCGCAGCTCGGCTGTTTCGTCAGGGCCATGCAATGGAAGGCCGCTGAACGCGCTACCATTGAGGAGGACCTCCACAAGGCTGTGGCCACTTCTGCGGATGATGCGGAGAAGGTGAAGCAATTGGAGATGCGGCTGAAAGAGCACGAAGTGAAGTTCCATAAGCTGAAGACTAGCTGGGAAGAGATTAAGGCGGACCTCGACTGGCAGGAGAACTTTGTCGACAAGTCGATGAAGGCTTTTCTGGATTCCAAGGATTTTTTGCTCGAAGGCCTCCAATATGCCCGTCTTAAGGCTGGTCGTGACTTCATGGAGTCCGACTCCTTCAAGTTCTTGGCGGCGGACAAATCCGATGCTTCCCGCCTGGATGGGTTCGTGTCCGCTATCGGACAACTGCAGTCCAAGGGACTACTTCCACCGGACTTTAACTGGAAGGCGGAAGGGTTAATCCCATCTGCGGATGCTAATGGCGTGGAAGTCCTCAGAGCGATGTCTTGGATGAAGCAGTTGCAGCGTGCGAGTTTGCGAGAACTTCGTCCGAGGAAGGTGAGATCGAGATCCGAAATGGCGGGCCCTTCCTCCCGAGATGGGTCCCGGATGCTCTCCGAAAGGTATGCTTTGTACCTTTCGACAATTACCGGGCTTTCCTGAAGAAGTGGTTCTCCCTGCCTTGCTGGGTCGTTGGCCTTCCCGCGGATTTCAACTTGTTCAATATTGTTGAATCCCTTGCCGCGCAAGCCACCTCCAACGCGCCCCCTGTCAATCCGCCTCAAGCTTGTGAAGCTGGTCCGAGCCAAGCTGGGCCTCAGTGAGAAGTCCGGGGTATGCCCCGTTGAAATTCTGTATTTGCTGAATCTTTCTGTTGGATTTGCATCTTTTGATATCTCGGAATGTCATTACATACTATAGCAACGTTTCGTATTTAATCCGAGGAGTTGAACCTCCTATGCTTCCGAACTATTACTTGCTCTCTTCTTCGTTCCTTTTTATCTGTTGTTCATAAGCTGAGTTATTATAAATTACCCATCTCTTAAGAGCACGGACCGCTGTAGATGGCATCTGATGTAGAAATCAGATCATCATCTTTCCGATACTCGGACTGTTCGCCCCTTGGGATATCTAATTCTTCTAGAAGGAGGAAGGTGAAACAGTGAGATAGTCATTATGACTATGTCTTTTCATCTCCCCCGTCGTCGGATTATCGACATGTGGCGAGATCTTGAGGACCCGTAGCAACTATAAATAAAGGTGTGGTAGTTCTTCCCTTTTTCACTGTTGTACCCTTCTTCGCTTTGTGTTTTCTTGATTCGACCATCCACAAAGCCGGAGTTCTCGGGATGTCGGAATCGATGACGAGGAACATCGACCTTGGTAAACTGCTTGTGGGCACATGCATCCACCGATTTACCGAATGCGGGACCGCGGATGACCCGATCATCCTTGACTTTGAAGGCGATCAACCTCTATGTCCGGGAATAGCTAGGAGGCGAGCCGAGGAAGAGAGGGAACGGACGCTGAAGCTAATCCGTAGGAGGATCCGCATGCAGCGGCAAACTCGTCAGGGCCGAGGTGGAGGCTCGGAGTCCCAAGGCTCGACTTCCGGAGTCTGGTGAAGGAGCAAGGCGGGGTATGCCCCGTGGATGCATGTACTTATCCTTAGACCTTTTCACATTGTTCCTCTTTTATGTAAATTTTCGGATAATTTTATCTATAAAATTCGAACCATTTTTCCTCGGGTGAGATCGCCATCTTTTTATTGTGCAGACTTCGTCGGATTATATTGACGCACATATCTTTGTAAGATGACCAACAAACTCGGACGTGGTGGATGGGTTTGTTTAGGCTTGATTGGATAAACCCGTCGCCTGACCTTTATTGCTCAACTCAAATGAATAGTTTAAGCCCATTGTCGACGTCGAAGTTCTGACGTGTCGGACGCCTATTGGTTCGTTACTTCTATAAATACTGCGGATCCCTCTTGGCCTTGGTCGCTCAAGTCCAACTTCCAATTTACAAATCTACTCAATAGCAAGAAGACGGTCTCTTGAATAGTTTCCCCCTCAAGACTCCCGTCCACTCTCGAGTCGGATATATTTAATCGAGGGATCCATGTTCAGACGGTGAACAGTGATTCTCGGATCTATTCCCTTCAAATCATCAGTACTCCAAGCAAATACATCCATGTTGTCTCGGAGACAAGCAATAAGTTTCATCTCCACTTCTGTGCTCATCTCTGTTCCGATTCTAGTCTTCTTATCCGGGCTTCCAACAACAATCTCGATTTCCTTGAGAGTTTCGTGAGGCTCGATCCGTGCAGTTCTGGGGAATTTCTCCTTCGGGCTTCCTACCCCTATCTGCGGATTCTCCTGTTTGGGCAGGAGAACAACTCTCGGATCGGAGGTCACCGTGACTGCCAAAACGGGGGCAGATGCCCTTCTCATGGACATAATGTAACACTCCCAATCTTCTCGGATGTTTCCTACCTCTTCTCCTACTCCGAAGGGAGTAGGAAATTTCATTATGTTGTGTAAGGTGGATGAGATAGCCCGGAATTGATTGAGTCCTGGGCGCCCAAAGATGGCGTTATAGTCGAAGGTCCGATCAACCACGACAAATCGGACCGACTGTGTTACCCTGGCCGGGAAGGTTCCGAGTGAAACGTGTAACGTAACACTTCCTAGTGGTCGAACAGTTCCTCCTCCAAACCCTAGTATAGAGGTGTGAACTCTGTCGTAGCGGATTCTTCCCAACTCCATCTGATCTAGTGTCCTCTTAGAGATGATATTCGAAGAACTCCCGGTATCCACCAGAATTTTGTTCACTCGATAAGTCGCGATGGTCAACGAAACTACAAGAGGAACGTCCGGGTCGTCAATCTCCTCGCCTCTTGCAGTAGGAGGGGGAATTTCGCTATCGTCGAAAGATATTGCATTTGTTCCTCGAATCACGGGGGCACCGTACGCCCTGTCATTGTTCTGAAGGTTTTGGGCGGTCCGCTCTCTTGCATTCCTGCTATCACCTCCAGAGGGTCCGCCTACGATAGCGTTGATCACCCCGCTGTACGGAGGGTTCTCCATTTCGGTCTCGTCGCCGTATCCGTACGGATGTCCTCCCATGCGTGGCGGATAGCCTACTGGCGGAGGTGGCAAAGATAGTGGGCGAGGTGGTGGGTCAGCAGCATTATCCTCCCTCCTCCGCTCCATTTTTTCGTGCCTGGAGGGCTCGTCCGCATATATGTGCTCCTTCAACTTGCCTTCTCTCACCAGGTGTTCGACTTCTGTTTTTAACTGGATACAGTCGTCAGTCTCATGGCCTCTGCTCTTGTGAAATTTGCAGTATCCCTTCGCATTTCTGTTTCTCCGATTGTGGGATGGCTTTGGCCATTGGACGTCCAACCTTTTCTCAACAATAGTGGCCAAGATGTCGGATCTCGGCTTATTGAGGCGCGTGTAGTCCGCGAATCTCCTGGGCGGACTTCTCTCCCTGTAAATGCCTTTGTCTCTGTGATCTTTCTTCGGGTCAAACTTCCCCTGGCGTTGCTCTTGTTTTTGCGGTTCCTTTCCCTTCTTGATCTGCTTTCGGTGATACGTTCCTTGGTATTCTTCTCCGTACATCACCTCCTCAGATGTCGTCCAAGTGCTTTTCGCTCCTCACTTCTGACCGAGAGCTTCCTCCATGACTCGAGTTGTAAGTATTAGCACTGGTGTGGACCCGTTCTTTAATACTATGGGGCTCAACTCGGAGTACTTCCGTATTGAAGCGATCTAGGAAAGTTCGAAGATCTTCCTGTTCCCTTTGGATGACTTCGGCCAGGTGCTCTACAGTACGTTTTCTTCTTTTTGATTTTCCGAACCGTGCTAAGAACTTTGAAGACAGATCTGCATACGACCTTATTAACTTGTTTGGCAAAGCGGTGTACCAATCCATAGCCGTGCCGAAGAGGGTGGATGAGAACGTAAGGGCTTTAGTATTGTCACTCAGCCCCTTGGAATCCATCTTGCTGTTGTACCTTGTCAGGTGACCCACGGGGCAAGTATCCCCGTAGTAGTATTCCAAGTTCGGAATCACTTGGTCCGAGTTTCTATTTCTTTCCTTTTCCCTCATGATATCATCACACAGAGGGTTTGGTGCACTTGTAGTGATCTGCTCGTGGTCTTTTACCAGGCGCCGAGGTTCAGGATTTGGGTTTCCAAAGATTTTTGTTGGGCGTAAATTTCATCAGTTGTCATGACCTCTCCTGTCCGTGGATGGACTGCGACAACTGGAATGGTTTCCGCTACATGATCCCTGTTCCTCATGGGAGCTTGTTGCGGACCTCCTGGCTGCCTGTTACCTCCTTCTTGGTACTCTTTCCTCCCATTCGGGCTTCCCTCACCCCGAACTTGCGAAGCAGAGGCCCGTCGGTCTAGAAGGTTTCGCAAATCCTCATGGGGCAGCTGATCTCCCAACCTCATTGGATCGGATCTTTGTCTGTTTCTTGACAAGGCGGGCTCAGCAGAACCACTTGGCGGAGTGGCTTCTTGAGGTGGACATTGTTAGACCTAGGCATCCTTGGATAATCGTGAGCAACCTATCAAAGCTGGGTTTCGCTTAGTCCGAGGTCGCCAGCGGACAACGCGACCATCGGGCATCGAAATGCTGACTGTGGTAGGGCCTTGAGCTTCTGCCGAGAAGCTCGTGCTACCCTTCTCCATGGTCCATGAGCACGATATTCACAGGGGGCCTTTGGCCTCCTCTAAGCGGGCGTCTCTTCCCTCATCAGGATGGTGGCGGTCCGCCCGTCGCTCGGATATATCCTTCAGCGTTCCTTCCACAATGACGCCGTCCCGGGTGGGCGGGCGTCCTCGTGGGCGTGGTGGTGGTGTTCCCCGCTGCAAAGACTAGTCCGAGTTGTTCATCTCGTTCTAGCCATCAGCACAACACAAACACAGATCTTTGTGGAAAGATACCCACAGACGGCGCCAAAAAGTTGAGGGATAAATCCTCAAACACCAACACTACTACTGCAAATAACCTAATCTAAGATCCACATCCAACTTGAAGTCCGAGAAGGCTTGTCCGAGCAAGAGTACTGAAAGGACTAAGTGGGGGGTTAGAATGGGTTACCGGATTGCCAAAGTCAATCCTAAGGAGGCTTTCAAAGGAGAGATGACGACTCTCAATGCAATAGTAATGGGAAAGGTATTATGTCCCAAAGACTTAGGATTGTTGCCTCTCTTAAGGTCTTGGACCTTGTGCTATATTTATAGTTATCATGTACTTATGAAGAGGTTCATAAGATGATGCCAGTGTATGATTCAGATTTGGACTCAATGCTCCTTTTGGCCCAATAGTGAGCAGAGTCCAATCCGATTAGTGGGCTTGGGAGGGTAGTTTGGACCTTTTCCTCTCCGAAATCTTGTTCACCTATTGGGTCCGTGTTAGTCCCTCGGACAGATCTGTCTGCTTGGTTGATCTGCCCTTGGGTAACTCTGGATGTCCGAGCCAAGAGTCTCACGGAAGTATCTCAGTGGTTCTGTTATGTACGTTTGGGCTTATCGCGATGGTGGCGTCCGAGATTCTCTCGTCCGGTCCGTTAGGCATCTCTGTACTGTCATGGTCAGGTTTGGAAGTCCTTTCCTTAGCATTTCGATGGTGTGGAGATAGTGACTTGACGTCTTGGTCGATTCACTTTGGTCGGACCAGTACTGAATTGGCTAGTTAAGCCGTGATGCGCTTTAGGACACGCTCTGTGGCGCCCTTAACGGATTGGACACATTTCCGTATCAACACCTATGAAGTGTCTGGACCCTTTCGAGGGATTGTCGTGCTTTGGAGTACTCCCAGTGTTATGTGTGTGGACCCCTATTGTGTTAGGGGATATGTTATGTGAAAGCCGACCTGTGTGCCACCACGGTTTGTGTGGCCATAGTGTATATTTGATTCAAGCTAAATGTGAATAGTGTATTGTTGCAAAATGATTTTCGACTATGTTTGATATAAAAATGGAGTGTATATGTATGTAAACTTTTCATATGTACTTGATCCGGGTAAAAGTGCCAGGAGCTTAATAAGTGATGGGACGAAGATACTTTGGAGTTGAGACAGTAGTCAGATGACGGATATGTGAAGGCTGTTTAGGAGGTACTGCGACTCTGAGATTTCTATTGTGTTGTATAAGATATTTGTACTGTTGGGATTGTTATTTTGTATTGAGGACTTGTAATATTATTGTATATGAGATTTTTAGATGCTCTGTTGTACCACTCCGGGATATTTTTATGTAATTGAGGATTAAAAGGAGAACGTCTTGGCGTGGTAAATCTCACGATAGGCGGTCGATTATTAAAGTGATTTTGGTTTTGGGGCGTGACAATCAAAATTAGTTTTATCTTTATTTTAGATTATTATTTTTTTTTTTGAATGATGTTGGGAATCTGCAATCGCTATCATTTGGGTGCGCACTGAGTAAACCCCTAGATCCCTTTAAATTGTTTGGTACTCGAGCGTTACAATTAGAGATTTTTTTTGTCTTTTATTACATTTTTACTTGGGCATGACGAAATCATGAAAGCAAGCAAGCAAGCGTAACAATCCTTCCAATATTTATATTTATTCTATTTAAATATGAAGTTGACAATTCAATAAAGAATACAATATTTTTATATAGTGTATCCGGGCGCTATCGATATTGTTGTTATCAATATTATCTAATTGAGACGCTGTATTAATTCCGTATATAAACTAGTTTTGCGTAGAAGGCGTTTCACATGAGCCATGAGAAATCAACGCTATCAAGGAGAAGCGTTTATCGACTGAGTCACAGCACATGCACAGTAGCAACCCGGTGGCGGGGTTGGAGTTTTGCAACAATAACACGGTGGACGATTCGGTTTATCGTTCGTACTCGTAAGTCCTGCATCCAACACATAAATAATTCAAATCTTAGCTAGCTAGTACGAAATTACATGGCGTGTTTTATATAAAACACGGAAGAGTAAATCGTAAATTAGTCGTCATAAGCATAAGAAACACGACTATATTATAAAGTGTCTCACCTCGATGAGCTATTCCATTAGCCTCACATGGTGCAGATGGCAATAGAACCGCTGTAAATATCAGAAATGCAACAAAAACATATGAAGTACTAACTGCCATTTTGCAACCTAAATCAACCCTTTTTGTTCTCCGATCTTGTTTGAGTTATAAAAATGATCGATTGCTAAGTGAACCTTAGTTTATGACTTATGACTTATGAATAACTAATTAGGCAAGGGTATTTATAGATACAACTTCTAGGACCAAGTCTACTTATAAGTCTTATCCAATTGCCTAGTTTGTACATTGATTTGCTTGACCTAAGCAAACCCAGTACATTTACTTGACCTTAAGAAAGCAATAAAGAAAGGAAAAAATGTGTACATTTTACAAGCGACTTCTTGTCCTGAGCCAAGTAGGCGTTATTTGACGGGCATTGTATATTTAATACTCCCTCTCCCAATGATACAATATGACTTTTTTGCATTCAATTCGCGTCAATTTTTTTTTTTTTTTTTGGATAAACTATATCAAATTCGTGTCAAATTTAACTACATATTAATATTAATGTTAAACTATATTTCTAAGATATTTAATAATACTATATTATAAAACTTTATAGTTCAACTTTTTTTTTTTTAGGAAAGTTCAAATTTTTTTGTTATATACTCCTCCTTCCCATACCCAACTTCATATGGACCTGAACACAAATTTTAGGACGTTAAACTGATTCATTATAAAAATTTAAAATGTACTTCTTCCGTCCCGTCCGAAACTTTCAATTTTACCATTTTTTGTGTCCCATTTAAAGCTTCTCGTTTTCATTTTTGTCAATTCTTACTCCCACTATAATATTTCATATATTCAACTTTTCACAAAACTTAATACTCACAAAAATTAAAGTCAACACAAAATTTCAATCACACATCATATTTTAATTATAAAGTAATCCACTAATCCACTCTTATTTTTCTTACTTTTTATTAAATACATGGTTTTAGGTATGAGTATATTTACGTTATTTATCACCTACGGGAAGTCGCAACGACTTGGAAATTAATTAGAATTGGTGCACACCTTCCTGGTAACTCTTGGTTAAAATTGAGTGAGAGTGATCGGTCATTTCCAAAAGTTTGCTGGACGCATTATATTAGAAGCTAGTCCGAAAGTTTGAAGTATGAACACTTCGATTAGTCTTACCCATATATGAACGTGGTATCGCCTAAATTATATAACACGTCCCGAAACCAAATGCTATATAGTTTTACCCATATATGAACGTGGTTTATTTAAGTGTTAGTGTGAGTATATGTATATTGTTATACATTAAAATGCCGATCGACCGGTTCAACACATCACGTTTACCACATTTACATCCGAAGATATATTAATATGACTAGGGAAGATTCAAAGATATAAGCTATACAAGAATGTGAGAACACGCTACGCGTGTTATTATGGCACATAATTACAATTATAGAAGACGTATACAAAGGCAAATATTGTTGTTTCTGATAATGAATTTATTTCTTCATGTTAAATTAGTGTTTGAGTTAATCTGTTTTAATTTAATTGGAGAAGATGGAGTATAAAGATTGGTTATCGCTATTTTTTAATGATGAATTGATTTTGATTTTGTTGGGTTGAATTAGGTTTAAAATTTAATTGGAGAAGATAGATTATTTTTTTAATGATGATTTGATTTTGTTGGGGTTGAATTAGTGTTTAAAATTTAAATGGAGAAGGAAGATTGATTTTTGTTATGATGCATTGATTTTGTTGAGATTGAATTAGGGCTTGTAATTTGATTGAATAAAACAGATTATTTTTTGTAATTAAAGTCTAATTTATACATATATTACAAATTAGTTCAATTTAACTTAAATTAAATACTCAATTGTACAACTCCAATAGTTTGGCTCTCGTCTATTACACACACGATGTATGATTCAAATGGACTTACAGAAAGCATATGATACTGTGGAATGGAGTGCACTGGAAGTGATCATGGAGGAGTAATTTTTACGGATTGGGTTATGAGATGTGTCAGATCGGTGTCGTATCGTTACTCCATTAATGGAGTACCTTCACGGCTTCTCAAGGCGAAAAGGGGATTGCGCCAAGGTGATCCTATTTCCCCTCTACTCTTTGTGCTCATGATGGAGTATTTACATAGAGTTCTTTTACAAGTAAAGCTTGACCCGGATTTCAACTTTCACCCGAAGTGCGAATGATTGGATACTGTGAATCTTTGCTTTGCCGATGACCTTCTCCTCTTTGTTAGAGGTGATCTTCAGTCGATTTCGATCCTTATGCATCAATTCAATAAATTCTCAAAGCCACGGGTCTGAATGTTAATCAGAGCAAGTGCCGCATATTTTGCGGTGGTGTTAGCCGCACCACTCTTCGGCAGATTCTTGATGTCACTGGATTCGTGGAAGGTAAGCTGCCGGTTAAATATCTTGGAAAGCTACTCACCACACGTAAGCTCACTGTTAGATTATACCAACCACTCATTGATCGTATCACTGCTCGAATAAGGCACTGGAGTTCGAAACTTTTGAGCTATGCCGGAAAGATGCAACTCATTCGTAGTGTCTTGCAGGCGATGTCTAACTATTGGATGCAAGTGTTCCCTATGCCGAAACTCGTAATTCGACACATTGAATCTGTGTGTCGTTCTTTTTTATGGAGTGGAACCACAGATATTACTCATCGAGCACCCATTGCATGGGATAAAGTTTGTGATGCCAAGAATGCTGGAGGTCTTAACCTCACCTCCCTGATTGAATGGAATGCATGCACCGTTACCAAACTATTATGGAATATCTGTCGCAAAGCGGATAAATTGTGGGTAAAATGGGTCCACAGCTACTATATTAAAGATAGGGAGGTGATGGATGTGGAACTCCCTAGTGATGCCTCTTGGATCCTCAAGGCTATTATGAAGAGTCGACATATGGTACGGAATTCGGCAGCTTGGACCAGGATGTGGTGCGCAGGAAAGTTCAACATGCGGTAGCTGTATGATGAGCTACGTGGTGTAAAAGTCGATGTACAATGGAAGAAATGGTGGTTTGATAATCGAGCTCAACCCCGGGCGATTTTCTGTACATGGATGGGACTCAATAAAAGACTTGCTACAAAAGATAGGGTACGAAAGTGGAATACAACCATCTCACCGAGTTGTGTCTTCTGCCCTGCGGATGAGTCACATCAGCATTTGTTCTTTCAGTGCCCGTACTCACGCCAGATATGGGGGCAGGTTATGGCCTGGCTGGGTATTCAGCGTATGCCACGTGAGTGGGAAGAGGAAATAGATTGGTTATGTTTACAATTAAGGAGCAATGGATGGCGCAAGAAGCTACTCTGGTGTGCATTTACAGAATCGGTTTATGCTATCTGGATGGAGAGAAATCAAGTGGTATTTCAGCAGAAACCTATAAACACGAGACTTGATGAGATGATAGTTAATAAAGTTATCAATAGATGTTGGCAGGATAGGAAGCTACGTGATCACTGTGCTATACTGATGCTGAACTAGATTATAGTGGTTATTTTGCTTAGTTTGATCACCTGGATCTACGGACGGTTTTGTACTTAACTGTTGAAATGGAATAAAAGTATTTTTCGGTTCCAAAAATTCCACTAGTTGTTTACTTATATATATATGTGTATATATATATATGTGTATATATATATATATGTGTATATATATGTGTGTATATATATATATATATATATATATATATATATATATATATATATATATATATATATATATATATATATATATATAAAATACTGTAATATCCTAATGTTACCATTTCTTATGAGCATCAATTCCATTTTCACGTGGGAATTGTTGGGAATTTAGTGAGACAAATGATCTTTTCAAGAAGTTAAATGTATTGGTTATATAGGACAAAACACGTTGTAATTCATTTGGTAAATGGACGTTAATAAATTCGCATATTGGTGAAATTGTGATTAATGCACATGGTGTACATGATGATCACGGGTAAAATATAAAAAAAGGTATTTTAATGTGGTCATGTCCAACAAAGGTACTTTAATTTAATCGTACGTCCAAATAAGGTACTTTAACTTAATCATACGCCCAAATAAAATACTTTGACTTAATAGTACGTCCAGATAAGGTACTTTAACCGATCGATCGACCGGAACGGACGCGTAAAGCACACACTCCCCTCAAGAATTAATCAAAAAAAATATAAAAATAGAAAAAAAAATCAAACAATTATAAAAAAATTGAAAGATTAGTAAGAAATTTAAAAAATCAAAACAAATTCAAAATTTCGTTAAAGAAATCAGAAAACAATCAAAAAATTATTTAAAAATTAAAAATTAAAAAAAACTAAAAGCAAACAAGTAATGATTATAGCTCAATGCACGAAGAAGATCAAAAGTTTTAAGAAAAATTATGAAAGGTAATAAAATCAACAATAACAAATTGGACAAGAATACGGATTTATCAATATGTACACAATGTAATATAAATCAACAGTAATAACTAATAAGAATGTGACAATGGTAATTAAAATCTAGAAGATATACAAAAGTATTAAGCATGACACATTAATTAAAAAATAATCACTATATATACCAATATCAAATATCCTAACAATTTCAAAATGATACTCTTGGTACAATAATTCAAAAAATAGATAAGCTCCCTCAAATACAGTCCTAAAATTTTCAAATGTTTTTCTGATTTTTTTTTACTAATTTTCAAATTTTTCCGATTTTTTGAATTTTTTTCCTTATTTTTATATTTTTTTAATTAATTCTTCAGTGGATCGGTCGGTTAAAGTACCTTATTTGGACGTATGACCAAGTTAAAGTATGTTGCAATCTGCCCGGGATAAACTATGTTGCGATCTAACATAAACTATTTGTTCCACATGTTTAGGTGATAATAAATTTGGGGTGGTCGGGGCCCAACAATTATTATTTGAGCTAACATAAACTATGTTGCGATCTGCCCGGGATCGGGCATGCATAAAATCCGACCCGAACATCATTATTTTAAACGAGTATTGTGTTGGTTCGGGTCGGGTCGGGTCGTCTAGAACCCGCCTTGTTTGAAATACTAAAATACTATGTGTGTTGTTGGGTTTTAAAATATATGTTGCATATTAGTTATGTGCATCAAAGCAATAAGGAAGGAAAAACAGAGATAGGTTCGGACCCAACCTGATCCTGAATCTGGGTCCGCCTCTACAATTCTGGATTCGATGTCGGTCCGTGTCTAGACCCGAACCTCGATTAACTAAAAATGTCTAGATAGGTAAGCTAGGACCCTAACTATCGAAACCACTTGTTGGATGATTTGGAAACACATGAATCATAAAATCTTTAGGAACGAGGATCTTAGTCCAAGAAATTTCCATACCGAATTGTTAGATCTCTTGAATGAACACAAAGCTGTTTTTATACTAAATAAGCCTAGAGAGACGCAACCCCAAATAAGTGGAAACCTTCAACCCTCTATCATACCTTAAATGTTTATGGTGCTTGTCTAAAACATGGCCATGCTGGAGCAGTGCAATTATTCGCAACAAAGATGGTGACTTTACAAAAGCTAGTGCAACCTACATAGGCATAATGGACCATAATATGGCAGAAATAATGGCCTTAAAACTCGGTTTGAAATTGTGCAACCATGCACAATTAGACTCGATACTAGTACAAACTGACTCAAAATTTTTGATATCTTATTTAAACAGGCAGACATCAGCCACAATCCACCAACATAAGGTGCTTGAAGAAATCCTGAAACTCATGGACAGAATGAAGAAAGTAACAATATCATTTTGATACCAGGAGGAGAATGTTGTGGCAGATAAATTGTCAAAGGAAGCAAGCAAAAGATCCTTTGGAAAAAAAAAAACCTTCTAGTATACGTAATACATAGTAAGTAGTACTTGTTTGCACTTTATTTGGGATTCATGCTCTTGGTGACTCTATAATGTAATAGTTAAGGACGCTTGTAGCTCTGTTAGACATGTTCCGCTTTAATTTTAGTAATAACTTCCTTTTTCAAAAAGAGAAGTATTGAAATCCCCGGTAGAACTAGAATCCCCGGTAGAGTTCCCATATAAATAAGTCTCTGAAATTTTTAAGTTTGGTTTCCTGGACAAAATTCCCACCGAAAAGTGAATTTCACATGACCTCAGATGTCGAGTGAATTATATGATTAGCTGAGAATTCGTCCATAATTGAAATACTGATAAACCAAATCATAATTAATTATTGTTAAGTTCAGTCGTTAAAAATCATGAGAGAGAGAGGTAGAGAGAGAAATATTATAGAGCCAAGAAGTCCTTTCATCTTCCACCGTAATACAGCCGACGGCCAGCATCAAATCAACGGCAGTTTGAACACTGAGTATGGAAGGGCTAGAACGGAACAAGATCCGTGACAAAGAAACGATGGATGGACAGTGGTGACACACAAACGTCATAGGGAAAAAGTGAGAGAAACGGGAAGGCGAATCGAAAGGATGGAGGAACTCTTCATCAATGTTTATGTCACCAATTTCCCGGAGCACTGGGGTGCGGAACCACTTAGAGGAGTACTGATGAAAGTAGGAAAGGTTATGGAGATTGTAGTCCCACAAAAGAGGAATCTAGAAGGGAAGAAATTTGCTTTTGTGAGATTTGCAAAAGGCAGAGATGGGGAGGCATTAGTGAAACAGGTATGGATTGGCCTTCACAAATTATTGGCAAATGTTGCACGGTTTAACAGGATGAAATCGGGAGGAGGGGAAAGAAAACTAGGAAGAGATAATGTAGGTAAGTAACGTAAAAGGTTTATGAAGAACCCCGTAGGAGGACAATGGGTGCGAAGGATGAATCAGGGGAGAGAGACAAATAGTGATAAAATGGAGCAGAGAAAAGTGAATGTTATTGAAGAAGGGAGGATTGAACATGAGAATCGAAAGCAGGTAATGACAGAGGAAGCGGAAAATAAACAAGAAGAACAAGGAAAGTTCGTGGCTGAGAAAGAAGGTGACGCAATGGAACAATGGGCGAAACGATGCATAGTGGGAGAGGCGAAAAATATTGTCCCCAAAGAACAAGTTGCGAATATGCTAGAATCACATGGACACAAAGGCTTCAAGATTGCAAAATTAACCGAAAAAACATGGATTATGGAGCATGAGAATGAGGAAGCCAGAACGAATCTACTTGAGGAAGAACAAGGATGGGTGGGGGAATGTTTTCATTTTTTTAAACCTTGGGAAAAAGAGGACATCAATGGAAGACGAAGTGTATGGATTAGTGTTTATGGTGTTCCATTACACGGGTGGAAGAAGGAAACTTTTATGAAGTTGGGGAACGTTGGTAAATCAATTGAAGTACATGAGGAAACAGTGGAGAGGCAGGACTTAAGGAGAGAAAGGGTGTTGATAGAGACTCCAGTTTTTGACGTAATTAGGAAAAAAAACGTCAGTCCTTATCCAAGGAGAGTTTTATCCTGTACACCTGGTGGAGGAATTTACAGCTATTCCAGATTTTGCCAATGAACAGGTATCAATACAAAAGAGAAGAAGAAGTTATCAGACCAAATCAAGGAGGACAGATTATTTCTCAGGCAGATCATCGGAGGAATGCAGCGATGGTGAGATAGAAAGCAGTTGGTCGAGTGAAGAAGATCTGTTAATGGCTAAGAAGGAGGATTTTAAGTGGGAGGTGGTACCCGAGACTCCTCTTAATGAGAGAATGGAAGGAGAAAGCGATGAAGGACTGGTCGATAAAATGGAGGAAGAAAAGAAGGAGGATACAGCTCTTAGTGATCAAGCCAAGTCTTTGTATTGGAGAAACATAAGGAAATTAAGGAAACTGACAAAGAAAATATGGAGAGGTGGTACGATGTGGGCCTGGAGAGAAATGGGCCAACTGAGAGTGGGTATGAACAGACTACGGTTAATGCAGAATTACAGCAGAACCTGGAACATGAAAAAATGCTGGGAGATAGAAATAGTCGACAAGAGACGGTTGAGAAGGAAACAGACAAAAGACAACCGGAAAATTCTTCTAATCAGAGGGATAGGGATGAGGCGGCTGAAGATGTAGGAGACGATAGGAGTGGGGCTGATTCCGACCCATTTAACTTTGGACCAATAATCGACAGAGCCATGAAAGTGAGTAAAAGGAAGTCGAATTTAAAAGAAGAAAATCATCAAAAAGAAATCAACTCAGCAATCTAGGTTTGAAGAGTGGAAGGATTTTATGCAAGAACTGAAAAGTGGAGATGATGAAGTGGAAGGTATAAGAAGAGGAAAGCCGAAAATGAAAAGAGGTAGGAAGCCGAAGAATAAAAAGAGTGAGTTGGATGGGGGGGGATATTGTGTCTGATAGTCAGATTACTTCATGCAATAATATGGTGAGAAGAAATTCATGTGTAGAGGAGGCAAAAAACATTATGGAAAAGGGAATGGAGCTGGGCTTTATGAAAGAAAGTGATGGTGGAAAAGTTTTGAAAATCTTTCTTGAATGGGAACAGAGAGATAGAGCAGCAAAAGAAGCTTTGGAGGCAGCAAAAGGTGTTGGAGCAACCAAAAGTGGATCATGAAAATACTCAGTTACAACATTAGAGGTTGGGGGGGGGGGGGGGAGATTAAGAGAAGAGAAATTAGAGAATTGGTGTTTAAGGAAAAAATTGACTTTCTTTGTATTCAAGAAACCAAAAAGGATGCCATTGATGTAAAATTAGTGGAAAGTTTGTGGGGATGTGGAAATGTTGATTGGGTATTTTCGGGGGCTAATGGTATGTCGGGAGGGCTTCTAAGTGTTTGGAATAAAGATGTTTTTGAGAAATCAGATTTGTGGGGAGAAGAGGGGGTGTTAGGAGTCAAAGGCAAATGGAGAGGAGTTGATGTGGATCTTGAATATCTATGCACCATGTAGAGATGCTGAAAAGGAAAAAATTGTGGGAACTCTTGGAGGCAAAAATTCGAAACAACAAAGAAGGAAGATGGTGTTTATGTGGTGATTTTAATGCAATCCGGAATGAAGAGGAGAAGAAAGGAAAAGCTAGAAATGGAGATAGAAGGAGGATGAGAGCATTTAATAGTTTCATACCAAGCGGAGTTACTAGATTTACCTTTGACTCGTCGGAAGTTCACTTGGTACCGGGATAATGGTGCAAGTTGCAGCCGCTTGGATAGGTTCTTGTTCTCTGAAAATTGGTTGTTGAAGTGGCCGGAGTTGGTACAAATCGGTTTGAAGAAAAGAATCTCCGGTCATGTGGCGGTACTTGTTAAGGAAGGGGGCAAGGATTGGGGACCTAAACCATTTAGGTTTGTGAATAGTTGGACAAAGGAGAAAGAATTCATGAGAGTAGTGCAAGATTGCTGGAACAATAAGGAAATAGTGGGATGGGGAAGCTATGTACTGATTGAGAAATTAAAAAAGCTAAAGGAGACACTGAAGATGTGGAGCAGACGAGAGATTGGGGGAATAGAGGAGAAAATCAAAAAACTCAATAATGTAATTGAGGACCATGATCTGGATATAGAAAAAAGTGAGTTGATGATGATGGAAGATGACAAAACCAGGTGGGGCCAGCTTGAAAGGGACGGCTGTGAGGAAAGGAAGGCATGTGAAGCTAGTGATGATAATATAATGACAAATGATGATAGTGACATTATAGAGGTGGCAAAGTTGAATGGTCAAACAGTGGAAACAAAGAAAATGGGCACTGTAATGAGCTAACAAGGAAGGTACAGGAAAGACATCAGAATATTGTGGAGTTGCGCAGACTGTTGGAAATAAAAGAAAATTTAAGATTGCAACAAGCAAAGAAAAAATGGCTAAATGAAGGGGATGCAAATACGAGATTCTTTCATGGAGCAGTGGAAAGAAGAAGGAGATCAAATGAAATACATGGAGTGAGGGTGAATGGTAAATGGTTGGAAGAGATTGGTGATGTGAAAGAAGGTATAAAAAGCTTTTTTGAGGAGCACTTTAAACAAAAGGATGTGGGAGGATTCCGAATAGTGATGCAAGAGGGACCGAGAAGTGATGGGAAGGAAAAAAGGAACTGGAAATGGAATTTGGAGAAGAAGAAATCAAGCAAGCAATATGGGACTGTGGCAAAGATAAAAGTCCGGGACCGGATGGGTTCGGGGGTGAATTCTTTAGAACTTGTTGGGAGGTGGTCAAGCAAGATGTGCTCAAAATGATTGCGGATTTTCACAATAATGGTAAGATTTGCAAAGGTATGAATACTACCTTTATAACTCTTATTCCGAAATGTAGAAACCCGGTAAATTTGCATGATTATAGACCAATCTCTCTTGTGAATAGCTTGTATAAAATTCTTTCAAAGGTTTTAGCTAATACATTTAGAAAGGTTCTTGATAAAGTGGTCTCAGAAAATCAATCGGCTTTCATATGTGATAGGAATATTTTGGATGGAGTGTTAGTTGCAAATGAAATTATTGATGAAGCCAAAAAGGAAAAAAAAAAGATCTTTATGCTTAAAATTGACTTTGAAAAGGAATATGATTCGGTAAATTGGGATTTCCTCTTTGACATGCTTAGAGCTTTGGGGTTTGGTGAAAAATGGGTCAAATGGATGAGGGAATGTGTTTCAAGTGTGACTAGTTCGGTCTTAGTAAATGGGAGTCCAACAAAAGATTTTAATGTTCATAGGGGTCTAAGGCAAGGGGATCCGTTGTCCCCGTTTTTATACTTGATTGTGGCGGAGGGACTTAGTAGAATGATGAGAAAAGCTTGTGACTTAAAGAAGTTTAAACCGGTAGAGGTAGGGAAAAAGAGAGTGTTGGTTTCACATTTACAATTTGCGGATGACTCTCTTCTTATAGGGGTAATGTGCAAAGAAAATTTTGAAGTCATAAAAATTGTGCTTAGATTCTATGAACTTTCTTTGGGGCTTAAAATCAATTTTGGGAAAAGTAGCTTAATGGGTTTTAATTGTGAAGAAGGTGAAATTGAAAGTTTTGTGACATTTCTCAATTGTGGAGTGGGAGCATGCCCTTTTGAGTACCTAGGATTACCGGTTTGGGGGAGGACGAAAGAAAAACAAACTTGTGTCAAAGTCATAGAGAAATTTGGTAAGAGACTTGGAGTGTGGGAGAACAAGTTTCTCTCAATTGGAGGAAGAATAGTACTAACTAAGGCGGTGTTGAATGCACTTCCTATGTATTACTTTTCTTTCTTCAAAGCACCAAAAGTGATTATTAATGAACTTGTTGGGATCCAAAGGAATTTTGTGGGGTGGGGGGGGGGGGGGGGGCGGGGGAGGGTGTTGAGAGAGATAAGCGGAAAATTGCTTGGGTTAAATGGGAACTAGTATGTGAGGAGAAGGAGGAGGGGGGTCTTGGAATTAAGAATTTGAAATGGTTTAATTTAGCTTTGCTTGGGAGATGGGTGTGGAAATTACTTAGTAGTGGAAATGAACTTTGGAGAAGAGTGATAGAGTCTAAGTATGGAGATTTTTGGGAAAATGTAAAATGGAGAGAAAGAGGTGGGCCGAATAGAAGTAGTTGGTCGGAGTGGTGGAGAGATCTAGTGAATGCAATTGGTTTGAGTGAGTGGTTCTCAAAGAATTGTAAGAAAGAAATTGGGAATGGGGAAAATACAAGTTTTTGGGAGGAAAAGTGGGGAGGTTTGGAAAAAAGTTTGAGTGAATTGTATCCAAGATTGTATAGATTAGAATCCAAAAAAGATTGTACATTAAAAGAAAGAGTGGTAAATATGGAGATATGAAATAATTATTTTTGGGATTGGAATAGAGCTTTACTTGAAAGAGAACTTGAAAAGGTGAAAGAAATAGAAGTGCTTGTGGGAGGCTTAGTGCTAAAAGAAGGGGAACTTGATAAATGGATTTGGTTGGGGAAAAAAGAGAGTCATTATACAATAAAAGATGGATATAGCAAGTTGAATAAAAAAGAAGATGAGAATGAAATGAAGAAGTGGTCGAAGATAGTGTGGAATAAATTGGCGCCATCCAAGGTTAACACTTTTGTATGGAAATTGATTCAAAATAAAATACCGTCGAAAGACAATTTGGAAAAAAGAGGAGTGTTCTTGGGAAACAATAGTCTTGGGTACAAAAGTTGTGGTGTTGAGGAAATTGAAAATGTGATGCATATTTTTGTAAATTGTAGTATGGCAAAAAAGGTCTAGGACTTAGTGTATGATTGGATGAATTGTAAAAGAGTGAGTGGTGATAATATTGTAAATTTTCTTGAAAATCATAAAAAAATTAGACTGAGAGGGGATAGGACTATTTGGCAATTGATTTGGCATGTAAGCATGTGGTCCATTTGGCTAATGAGAAGTAAGAGGTTGTTTCGGGATGTCGAAGTAACACCTTGGTAAGTGGTAGACACAATAAAAATTACAAGTTGGTCTTGGCTCAAAGGCAAAGGTTTGTTGAAAGATTATAATTGTTTGGATTCTTGGTTCTTGGAACCGGCTCTGTGTTTCTAGTGTGTGGCCTAGTGTGCAGGTTATAAAAGTGGAGAACAATAGCATGGAGGGCAGTCGAGAGTAGAGGACAGCAGCATTTTGAGTTGGCTGGATTGGAAATGGCACTTGGAGTGGAATTTCATGATGAAAGAGAAACGTGGTAATAGTGACAGTACTGTAAGAAAACTTGTGCATATTGTGGAAGCATTTGTTTTTTGTTTTCAATTTATAAATGTGGAGATTCTTGGTTCAGGAGTTTACTAACATTGAGGAGTAGTAGTGCTTGGTCTCTTTTTGTGGAACAGGTGTGCGGTTGGGATACTTTTTCATATATGGTTCATGCTAAGGGTAAGTGACTTTGTGGTTGATGCTCGATTGGGCATTGATTACCGAGTTTTAACTCAAGGCGCTAAACCATTGTGATTTAGTGTTAAATATCTTGAGGTGGAATTCCTTTCACAAAATTATCTCCAAGTTACTTAATGATAGACTGACTCCTCTTCTTCCTGATTGATTTGTAAGAACCAATCTGGTTTTTTAAAAGGAAGATATATAGGGGATAATGTCTTACTTACTCAGGAACTTGTGAATGATCTTGACAAAAAGTGTAGAGGTTCAAACTTGGTTTTAAAACTGGATTTTCTTAAAGCATATGATAGACTTAGTTGGCAGTTTTTGAAAACCATTTTAAAAGCTTTGGGCTTTTCTGATTGCTGGATTGATTTGATCATGAGGACTATCAGAGGTTGTCATTTCAGTGCGTTGGTGAATGGTAAGTCTTGTGGCTTTATTCCTTCTGAGCATGTGTTGGGGCAGGGAGATCCTTTATTTTCCTGCCCTGTTCATTTTGGCTAGTGAGTATTTTTCTAGAGGCTTAAACAAGTTGTTTTCTGATAATCCCTCTATGTATTATTCTTCTCACAGTACTGTTCCTATTAGTCATCTAGCTTATGCAGATGACTGTATAGTGTTTAGTAATGGTCAAAAACCTGGCTTACTTAAACTTTTGGATTTTTTCAATCATTTTGAGCAAATCTCTGGACAGAAGCTTAGTATTGAAAAAAGTCAATTGTTTCTAGGGAAAAGAGCAAGTTCTTCTGTTTTAAGACATTTAACTGGTTTCTCTGTGGCATCTCTGCCTTTGACTTATCTGGGTGCTCCTATTTGTAAAGGGAGAAAAAAAGCCTTTTTTTATGGTCCTTTAGTAGATAAGGTGAAGAAAAAGTTATCTGGTTGGAACCTTAACTCTTTTTCTCAAGGTGGCAGATTGATTCTCATCAAAAGTGTTTTGTGTTCTATGCCCATCTACCTCCTCCAAGTTCTAAGACCCCCGGAATCTATTTTTAGACTTTTGGAGTCTTTAATGGCTAGATTTCTGTGGGGCTCTAGCTCAGGTACTAAAAAAATCCATTGGTCTATATGGTCTTCTATTGCTAGAACTGTGGAGGAGGGGGGTTGAGGGATCAGGAGACTTAAAGACATGAGTGATGCTTTTGATATAAAATTGTGGTTTAATTTCAGAAAACTAGCTTCTCTTTGGTTTGTTTTCATGTTAGGAAAATTTTGTAAAAATTTGCATCCTCTCACTGTGTCTTCAAAGCCTTCTGATACCCCTACTTAGAAAAGAATGTTGTCTGTCAGATCTCTGGCTCAGGATAATATGTTTTAGAGTTTGGGTCCTGGTTTGGTTTCCTTTTGGTGGGATCAGTGGTCACCTTTGGGTGTTATTGGGAACTTAGTGGAATCCCTCCCTGTCTGTTCTGATCTGGTCATAGACTATAGATTACCTACAGGATGGTATTGGGATAAAATTGAAGCTTATTTGAATCCTGACTTAGCCTCTCAATTGATGGAAGTGACTTTCACTAATGAAATCAATGACTCACTCATTTGGAAATGCACTTCTAATGGTCAATTTACTATAAACACTGCTTGGAATTTGACAAGGAGTGCTTTCCCTACCAGAGAAGAGGCTAGTCTTTTTTGGTACAAGAAATTTCCCACCACTATTTCTGTTTTTTGGTGGAAGGCTTTAAGAGGATGGCTTCCTATGGAAGCAACCCTTCAAGCCAAAGGCATCACCCTGGCTTCTAAATGTCAGTGCTGTGAAGCTATTGAAACTCTAAACCATGTCTTAATTGACAACATTATTGCTCAGAAAGTTTGGAAGTGGTTCAGTGAGATCTTTCAAGTGCAATACATGCCTCAATCCTTGAATGAAAGATTTAGAACTTGGATCCATTCAGATCATTTGGTAAGAAAAGGACATGTGAGGGTATTAATCCCTATGTTGATCAGTTGGTTCCTTTGGTTAGCAAGGAATAGAGCTAAATATGATGGGACCAAGATGTTGGCAGAACAGGTCAAAAGAAAAGTGTTGAATCTGTTATTCCTAACTCATAGGGCTCACCCCTTTGACAAGGTGTGTTGGGCTGGTGATTTAAGAATAGCTCAGATGTGGAATTTAAACTTTGTGGCTCCTATTTTAAAGAAAACTATAGCAGTCTACTGGGAACCACCTCACAGTGGTGTGTTAAAGATTAACACAGATGGGGCATTTAAGCCTTCTACTTCCCAAGCTGCTTGTGGTGGTTTGGTCAGAGATTGTAATGGTCATATCATATGGGCCTTTCAAGAGTTTCTTGGTGTTTCTTCTATTTTGGAAGCAGAGTTAAAGGGCATCCTCATTAGCCTACAACTTTGTTTGGTGTATGAGTTCTCTTCTTTAATCCTGGAGTCTAACTCACAGTCTGCCATAGCCCTTGTCACTTCCCCTAACCCAATCTGTAACTGGTCTCTTTCCCATACCCTTTCTCAGATAAAAGCCCTTCTTCCATCCTTCCAAATCACCTTTTCCCACCTTTACAGAGAAGGTAACACAGCTGCAGACTGGTTAGCCAAAAATGCTTTGCAAAATCAAGAATCAGTCTCCTTTACCTCTACAGAATGTCCCATCCATTTGAGAAAAATAGCCTACCTTGATAAACTCCATACCCCTCATCTTAGACATGTTTCAAGCTGATTTCTGGAGGTGCTACTTTTTCAGTTTTACCTGGTTGTCTTTTACCTTGATTTGTCTAATTCAAAGAAATGGAGTGGGAAAAAAAGAAGGAAAAAAAAAGAAAAAAACAAAAAAAAAAGAAAATTTCCTGCTACAAAAAAAGAATATATAGCAGAAGGAGAGGGAAAAAAAAGAGAGAGAGGAAAAAAGGAAAAAAGAAAAATCAAGAAAAAAATAAAAAAGAGAGACAAAAGTTCCATCCAGTTAGATTAATTTCTTCATCCAGGTTATGTGGTACCTGGTTGGTGGAGGCCCATTGCTGTCTTGGTGAATCTGCTACTTAGAAGGGCCTTCTAAGTTTTTCTGGAATTCAGGTGACTAAAGGGTCCAAGCTCCCTTTGGTAGGTATGAAACATATGTCTCCGGTTGTTAATCTACTTCCTCAGAATCTTACTAACTTTTTGAGTTGTGGGACAATGATGAATAATGTATCAACCTGTCTGAGTCCTATTGTATTCTACTCTATCTTTTGCATGCTTAGGATGTCTTGGTTATTAAGTCATATTTGGGTGTCATCCAGTAGTTACAAGAATCCTCAGTCTTGGTGCTGTTTGCAATTCTTAAGCTTCTTTTTCAAGTTATCTTTTGTGAGAAAAAATAAAAAAATACAAAAAGTAAAGCATCCAGTGAAAAAAAAGCAGCTGGATTTCAAAAGGCAGATAGTATTAAAAGGGGTTTACTTTACTGCACTAAATCCCTTCCTCATTTTTTAAAAAAAGAAAGAGAGAAAAGCCAGTCAGGTGCATTACTTGTTCCATGTCTCTTTTGGTTGTTATTTCTATACTCCTGATCCTGTGGTATCCTGTATCCATATGTGAGAAGATTGTTTCCGATGGATGGTTCTATGGTGTGTTCTCCAAGTATGGTAGTTTAGATGATCTGTGGTATTGTAGCAAGTGTGACTGTGTGTTCCTTTTGAGAGCTGAACTTTATATAGTTGGCCAGGCTTTGTCATCCCTTTCCAGTTGCCTTGTAATGTTCTGTTTAGTTCTAGGAGGGTTTTACTGTACCCTAATAGACAAAGTGTAGTAGGTTTGAGTTGTAAGTTATTGGTCTTGTTTTGATGTTACTCAAGAGAAGAGAAGGCAGTCCTGCCCAAAAGGATAAACTCCAATTCATGATGGACCATTGGCTTCAAGTTGAGAAAGCTCATCCTATGCTAATTTGTTGGAAATATTCAGAATCTGACATAGACTCTCAAAGGAAGAAGATCTCTCAATTGAAGTTCAGCAACAATGTCATTTATTTACACTTATCTTAGTATTTTGGACTTTAATTTGGTTTGTAATATCTTGCTTAAACTATGGTACTTCCTTTCTAGCTATGTTGTACACGGGTTCTTATAAACCCCCCGTGAGTTGTGTTTTTTCAGTAATCAATAAAGTAGAAAATTGCTCCAAAAAAAAAAAAAAATCTTGAGGTGGAAATTGTTTTCGAGGTGCTTGGTTGACTTCTGACAAACACATCTTAAATTACTTGCCACTTGGTTTCTTGCGAGCATAGGGTGTAGGGGAATGGCGAATATAGTTAGCGCGCATGAGTTCTAACCACGTCTTAAATTTCTTGCCACTTGCCTCTTTGTAGGCATAGGGTGTAGGGTCGTGGCTAATTGAGCTTGTGTTTTCGTTTTCTATGTCCATTTCTTAAATTCCTTGCCACTTGTTTTCTTGCGACCTTAGGGTGGAGGGGTGTGTCGAGTCGGGGTTAACTTAGCGTATCTACGACCACGCTTTAAATTGCTTGCCACTTACATTTTCATGTGCATAGGGCGGAGGAGCGTGACTAGGGTAGAATTTTCTGGAATTGATGGGTTGTGTGGATTTTTTATGAGGTCTCGATGGATTTGAAATTGGAAATTGCAAAAAGAAAAGAAGGTTTGAGCAAAGGTTTCTGTTGTTGGGCGCCATGGATCAAAAATAATGAGCACGGCTTGGTTTCTTTCAGAAGATATAGACTAGTATGCTTATGGATAGTGCTAGTCTTGTTGGGTTGAGAGGGGCTTGTAATTGTATGTTCCAATTTAATATGTTATTTTGGAGAGGTTTAGACAAAGTTTTTTATGAGAGATGATGTGATTTACTGTTTGTAATATGAGAGCATTCCTTATGATCGTGTAACGTTTGATCGTGATTAATATATTTTTGCTGTTTAAAAAAAAATAATTTGTTAAGTTCAGTCATAATTAAAATGTAATACCCACATTCTATATCGGCTTACAGCGAATGGGAAGGGCATGTAAGTTTCAAAAAGTACAATATAATAGTGTGACGTGTTGTAAAAATCTTACAAAAAAAATTGGTCTTTTGGACGGACGCGCGTGAATTAGAATGCATGTTAAGGGATTATATATATGGCCGAAGGATATATATATCTCAATAAACAATAAATGACCGAAGGATATAATTTATAAATGTGGGCTAGGTTTGGGATTTTCAAGGTGCAGTGCTGCAGTGCATAAATTTATTTTGGCTCAGAACCGCCCAATAACTCAACCTCTTGCTCAGGTGCTTCGCTGCTACTCCTTCCTATGGTCTGTCTTGCTTGGTCCGTTCTTAGTTGCTTTCATTAATATATATAGTGATCAGCTAATCAAACTACAATGCTTGTTCAATTAGCTAACCCCAACCCAATATGTTGGGGGAATGTAAAACCTATCTCTAATCCATCTATCTATATATTATGTAAAACATAAGGTTATAAACCTCACTAGATTCATTCAGTCCTACGTGAAATTTTATGAAATTAATTGTATTTTAGTCATTATATATATCAATGTTATTTTTGGTATATTGACTACATATGTAATTTTTATTAAATCTCATATAACTTTATATACAAAAATTCAAAAATTAATTTGAACATATATTTGAATTTGGCGTGACAAGACGAATCCATGAACACCAATCTTGAATGCTATTATTAATTAGATAATTATTTTATTCATTAAATAAAATATAAATTTATTAAATAAGATACAATGAAATAATGAAAATTTAAAAATAGAGCATTTATTAAATTAATTCAATCCTACGTGGAATTTTGTAGTATTAGTTGCATTTCCAACCAGTATATATTTTACTGTTTATTTTTTATATGCTTGCTGCATATATAGTTTTTATTAAATCTCATATAAATTTATCTACAAAACTCCGAAAAATATTTTGAGCATATATTTGAATCACCGTGACAAGACGAATCCATAGCTACCAATCTATATTATTATTATTATTATTATTATTATTATTATTATTATTATTATTATTATTATTATTATTATTATTATTATTATTATTATTAATTAAATAAATTATTTTATTCACTAAATTAAAATATAAATTTATTAAATAAGATAAAATAAAATAATGAAATTTTAAAAATACATTTGTTCGAGATTTTTGAGTGGTAACATATAATAATAGAAATCGATTGTTCTTGGGTGATTAAATCTCTTAAATCGATAAATTTTAGCTTTGCACCTTTGTTTCACTTTTCAAAGAAATTCAAGTATTTGATGGAGAATTTTATTCCATGAAGTTTTGACAGTTAAACGTGAGACTAACGTTTTAGCACATAGATTATCAGTTGGGTGTTCTTATGATGTTGTTGGTTTGGTAGATTTGTATTATCCACCCTAGGGGGGTTTCGATTATTTTATTTTATCTTTCCATTCTATTTATTATTAAACGTAAATTATATCGTGGCATATTGCCATGGAAGTTTTATAAAATTAGTTGCATTTTCAGCCAGTATATCTTTCAATGTTTATTTTTTGTATATTGGCTGCATTATACAGTTTTTATTAATTCTCATATAAATTTATATACAAAACTCCGAAAAATATTTTGAACATATTTTTAAATTTGTCGTGCCAAGACGAATTCATCTAAAACTTTTCGAATTTATGACTCGCATGTTTTCATAAAGTCGGCTAACAACAATATTATCAACTATAAAGGTATACTTAAATGCAACTCTACCCATATTCTTCTTGAGTTGTTATTTTTTTTATTTGATATGGATTAAGATCAATTTGATGTCTCTATTTTTTGACAATAGGTTTAATCAGATGGGGTTGGAGTAGTTGTAAAATATTATTCGGGACATATTTGACTTGGATACGAAAGAAATACCCTTTATTATCATCCACTCTCTATTTATTATTAAAATTAAACTATATCGTGACATCGCCACGGATTATTACTATTTCACATATATAATTAACTTCTAGGTTGATGCGCACTTAATTGAAATTTAGAAGTAGAAATTAAACAGTTCATCATCTAATTATGCTTAGAAAAACATTGGTATGAATTCAATCAAATAATTTATACATGTGAAAATAAAGATGAGAATGGTCCCGTCTTTGGTCATATGGATCAGTTCTCAATATTAGTATTACCTACGGTATGGGTTTCATCTCTACTCTATTGACTGAAAAAGTGCTAAATCGAGCACTATTGTTATGTTTTTTTTAATTACATTTAAAGGATTAACCATAGTGGAGAGTAAAGACCATAAAATCCAATTATTTCAAATTGATGACATGTAATTTATTCTTAATGTCATAATTTAAATATAAATATCATATCAACAACCATGCTGTCACAGTTGAACTGTCATTATCATCTGGTCTTTTTAGTAGTGTGCATGATATGAAATCATAACTTTTATGGTAAGCATCACTTAATTCAATTCACTTAAAGTGAAATTTGAACTTTAATATTAACTCTGAAACTTGATTTGAATTTGGAAGTTAATTGAACTGTGCTTTAGCTTATATAGCCCCTTCTCTTCATCTGTACTAGCTCTGTACATGACATTTAACTTGCATGAACATTACTCCACTTAACACCCAAACACAATAGAACTTGAATAAGGTATACTACTAGTCACAGAATTGGTTAGTGATATTATGCACCGAGTAAGATTTGATGTGTAACTCCCAGGCTAATTGTTCATATGGCAACTAGCACATGCAGAGCTAGCAACAATGGATTGATTTGATTTCATGTTCATCACTTCCAAAAAGCTTTAAATACCGCAAGAACAAAACACCATTAATGCCACTCCCAACCCTCACCTCCCCTTATTTACTCAACCATGTATAAAATCAAGATAGCTAAACACACTCTCACAAGCAACTTCAACTAAGTGCATGTATTTTGGTACACTGGCTAGTAAACATGAGACTTGCTCCTTTAGTACTAGTTCTAGTATTTTCAACATTATTGTCATGTTTGATTAGCTCAGTTAGGTCTCAATTAGTCCCTGCAATCATCACGTTCGGTGACTCCGTCGTCGATGTGGGCAACAATGACTACATCCACACCATCTTTAAGGCCAATTACCCGCCTTACGGCAGGGATTTCGCCAACCAACAACCCACTGGCAGGTTTTGTAATGGCAAACTAGCCACTGACCTTACAGGTGCACTCCCTCGTCCCAATAACGACTTTCTAATGTTGCGAATTTTGACTACATATTACTTCTGTTCGAAGTTGGTGAAAAGATGTATTGTTGATTCTGTGGGTGCAGCCGAGACTCTTGGATTTGCGGCTCCACCTCCTGCTTACCTTAGCCCCCAGGCGTCTGGCCAAGCACTTCTTACCGGAACTAATTTCGCCTCAGCCGGTGCTGGTTACGACGATCATACCTCCCTTCTATCTGTAATTACATAAACTTTCTTTAGTTTATTTTAAGCTGTTTTATACATCAATTGGTTAAATGGAAGAGTAATATCCTGCTGATCACAAGGGGAACGGGGAGTGAATTTCTTTGATTTATACCTTCTGAGTCTGGTTTGCAGATTATTACGTGAATCCAATGGATATACACCTATATAACTAGTGGTGAGTTTTGCAGCATGTAATATCACTGTCACAGCAACTGGAGTATTACAAGGAGTACCAGGGTAAGCTTACAAGCGTCGCTGGCAGCACGCAGGCAGCGTCGATAATAAGGGACGCTCTCTACTTGGTAGCGGCCGGTAGCAGTGACTTCATCCAAAATTACTATGTCAATCCACTCCTTTACAAAGCCTACACTCCTGACCAGTACTCTTCCCAACTTGTTGATATTTTCTCCACTTTTGTGATGGTATAGTCATTGATACAAATTTCATAAGAATTGTCCTTATAAGATCTATACACCATACTGTAAAACTATTACCTACGTCAGGTTTATGACTTTTTAATAGACCATGTGGCTGGAAATCATCCATAACACATGATTTAAATGTGGTCCACACATTTTTAGTATTGTTAAGTATTCTTAGCCACGTGGTATACAAATTGTAGATCTGGTCTAGTTCATTATCTTACACATCATTCTGATTGATTGTTCTACAGAAGCTATATGGTTTGGGTGCAAGGAGAATTGGAGTAACTTCACTCCCACCACTAGGCTGTCTCCCTGCAGCTAGAACTTTGTTCGGGTTCCAGGAACATGGCTGCGTCGCAAGAATAAACACAGATGCTGAACAATTCAACAAGAAGATCAACTCAAGTGCATCAAATCTCAGAAACCAACTTCCTGGCCTCAAGATTGTCGTCTTCGACGTCTTCACGCCCCTATACGACCTTGTCGCAAATCCATCTACAAATGGTATACATTCTGCCTCTGCAATGTTAATTAGCTCATCCACTAGTTTATACTATGAGCTTATTTGATAGTTTGAGTACAAATAAGTTTGCTACGTGAATGAATGAATATAAAAATATATACGTACTAATGTACAAATCACTAGACATCTCCCTATTAAAATCAGTTATCTTACTGATTCAATTTCAATCTCAGATTTATTTTATTTGATCAACAATATTGTGCAGGCTTTACAGAAGCAACTAAAGGTTGCTGTGGTACTGGAAGGGTAGAGACCACGTCGTTGTTGTGCAACGAGAAGTCGATTGGCACGTGCACCAATGCGTCGCAGTACGTGTTCTGGGACAGTGTGCATCCGTCTGAGGCTGCTAATCAGATTCTCGCTAATAGCTTGATCCTCCAAGGCATTGATCTAATTTCATGATATGTTAGCCAGCTAGTGTTTGTTAGTTTCGGTTCACTCCCTAGTTGTTCAGTTTGTTTCTTTAATCAGGGTTGAGGACACCAGAATATTTAACTGTGAACGAAGAAAGACATGAGAGAAAAGCCTATTGGAAAACACAGTTCGAACTTGTCATGTATTGTAAAATTTGTTTCCGTTAATAAAAGGTACCACGTATAATTACATAGCTAAGCATTTTGTGTGTGTCTTGCTCGAATAGTTGTGGTGTCCAAGTTTATAGCATTTTGAGAAGAAAATACAAGACACAAAAATTAACACGAACACCCTCTGAGTATACATTCAATTACTCATGCACCCACGCAATCTTATATAGACCCCGCCATTAAAATAAAATTTACAACCATTATAATTTAACATATAGACCAATTTACACGTACGTAACTTTTGCGAGAGACTGTCTCTCGAAGAGACCAAATTAAACATCACATTTTTTGTCACAAACATCGCATGTTTAGCTACAAATATAATATGTTATAATGCAGATTTATTATACGCATGATGTTTGAAGTTAAACATATAATATTTATACGTAAAAAATAATCCTACATCAAAATCCAGTTTTATCAAGTAGTTTTGATATCAAAAATCTTTTCCATTTCTATCTTTAAAAAGATAAAAATTCCCAGTAAGAAAACTAGTTCAGATGTTTTCTCCAACGTACAACTTCCCACATATTCTTCAATTTACAAATTTCATGACTATTTTCAAAACGATTGATTTCATAAATTTACTTCAGTTTATAAACTTCAGTACTCTCTTGAAACGGTAGAGTTAAGAAACTTTCTTCATCTCATTTTAAATTTTCAATATAGTATGATTTTGTAATATAGTATGATTTTGGCATATTCTTGTTCTTCATGTGACTGATTGTGTGTTAAATATTCTGAATCATCATGTTTTTAATCCCAAGCTGAATTATACACACATTGTTCTTATTCCTAAAAGTCAAGCACCTAATTCAATCACCCAGTTTAGACCTATCAGTTTGAGCAATATCATTTTTAAAATAGCTTCGAAAGCTATTACTAATAGGCTTAAACCCCATATGAACCACATTATAGCCGAAACCCAGTCTGCTTTTGTGCCAAACCGGTTGATTACTGACAATGTTTTAATTTCTTATGAAATAAATCATTTTCTAAAACGTAAGACAAAAGGTAAAGATTCTTTTATGGCTTTAAAGCTGGACATGAGTAAGGCTTACGATCGAGTGGAGTGGGTATTCCTTGAAAGAGTGCTAGCTAAATTAGGTTTTGAGCAGAATTTTATAAATCTTATAATGCTATGTGTGAAGTCCATTACTTATTAAGTAAGAGTAAATGGTGAAACCTTTGGTCCCATTAAGCCAGAGAGGGTTGCGTCAAGGGGACCCCCTTTCCCCTTACTTGTTCCATTTTGTTACAGAAGCTCTTAGCTCTTTGATTGTGGAGGCAGAAAGTAAAGGGACTCTTAGGGGTGTAGCTGTTAATTCAGTCGCACCACGGATTTCTCATTTACTCTTTGCTGATGACACATTGATCTTTTGTGAGGCCACCCAGATTGCTGCTCGTGGTGTTGTTGAGATTTTACATACTTATAGTTTGGCTTCAGGTCAGATTACTAATTTGGATAAGTCTACAGTGGTTTTCAGTAAGAATGCAGGGGAGGGCCTAGTTGATGAGATTTGTCAAGAGCTGCCAGTTAGGGTTGTGGATAAGCATGAGAAGTACCTTGGTCTCCCTACCGAAATGGGTAAGTCTAAGCGAGAGGTGTTTAGTTGGCTACGTGAGAGATTGTGGGACAAAACTCAAGGATTCGGGGAGAAACACCTTTCTAAGGCAGGGAAGGAAGTCATGATCAAATCTGTTCTCCAATCTATACCGACCTATGTCATGGGGTGTTTTAAGATCCCTGAGTACCTTCTCCGTGAATTAGAATCTATTATTTCCCAATTTTGGTGGGGGGATGGGAGTAAGAAAAAGATCCATTGGGTTAAGTGGGACACTCTATGCGAGAGTAAGAGAGACGTAGGTTTAGGATTCCGAGACCTTAGCTCATTTAATCTAGCTATGTTGCAAAAACAAGTGTGGCGAATTATCCAAAGTCCAAATTCTCTCCTTAGTCGTATCCTAAAAGCAAAATATTTCCCCCATTGTGACATTCTTGATGCGGTGTCTTGTGCGAGTGCTTCCTTTACTTGGAAGAGTATCTTTAGCTCGATTCCTTTGGTGAAGCACGGGTTAGTTTGGCAAATCGGGACAGGTGAAAACATAGACATTTGGAGAGACGAGTGGATTCCTCGTGAGTCTTGTAGGCATCCTTTCACGCCTGACCTGTTTGTGCTGGGAGATATGTCTGTGGCCTCTTTTTTGTTGTCTAATGGGGTAGGATGGAATGTGGAAGCACTTAGGGATGTGTTTTGGGAGTGTGATGTGGTTGATATTTTGAAAATACCTGTTTTGGGTTATGGGGAGGATCGAAGGAGATGGCAACTGAGTGCGAATGGGCATTATTCGGTGAGTACAGCTTACCATGCTGCTAGGAAAATTAAAAAACAACAGAGTAGTCATGGTGAAGCTTGCTCTTCTTCAACTCCTCGTAACTGGAATTTCGTGTGGCAAATCAATCTCCCGAACAAACTTAGAGTTTTTCTTTGGCGCCTGATTAAAAATGGCCTTCCTGTGACTCATAACTTGATCAAGCGGAATATTAATGTGGTAGATTTGTGTCCTATGTGCTCTGATTTTGCTGAAACGGTGATTCACGTGTTCAAGCTTTGTCCATGTGCAAGATTGTTATGGGCATTATATGGCCTGCCTTTTGCTGCTTTACAATATCACTCTGACGATGTGTGGGATTGGATTTATCATGTGAAACAGGGACCTGATGGCGACCAATTCGATTTGTTTGTATGTATCTACTGGCAGCTTTGGTCTCATCAGAATAAATTATTGCATGGACAGCAAACGGTGCAGCAATCTCATGAATTGGTTACACTTGCGGCTGAATACATTGATCGCTACAAACAGGCCAAGGTTCATTTTGCAGTCACTAGGCCGCCTGAGTTCACACTACAATGGCTCCCGCCTGAAGGAAATGCAATAAAGATCAACGTTGATGCATCTATTATGAGTAATAGCAACGCTGCGGGCCTTGGAGTTTTGGCTCGCGATTCAGCGGGTCAGGCACTAGCTTGGAGAAGGCAAAGATTGGATCATATTGTCTGCCCCCAAACTGCAGAGGCTTTTGCGGCAATGTCTGGAATGGATTTAGCAATGCGATTCGGCTGGAGGGAGATCATTATTGAGAGTGATTGCTTAACTCTTATTAATGCCTTGAATTCGGATGCGCCTTGTCTGCTGGGCTGTGGTAATCTGGTAGAAACCATGAAACAGAATTCTGCTTGTTTTGATAGCATTTCTTTTAAACATGTTCTTAGAGGAGGAAATATTATGGCCCATTGTTTAGCTAAGAACGTAGTTAGCAGCTGTGAAGGAGGTCCTGGCCTACCTATTTGAGTTTTTCTTTTGTAAGATGTTGAACTTTTTTATCAATGAATGAAATCTACTCTTCTGCTCAAAAAAAAAAAAGAAAAAAATGGTACGTAAATAGTATCCGCGTCTCAAAATTGGTTGTATAATAAATGTAAAAAAGTTTTCATCATATAATGGGTGTGATATTTGCAAATACAATCAATGAACATTATTCAGCTGAACGCAATTACTATTTTGCCCAGCCTAAACAAAGAAGTGAACTGCGAAAAGAACCTCAAGAACCCTAACCCGCCATTTTCCATAAGAGCTAAGAAGGGAGGTTATCTAAAGCAGAATAGTGCCCTAACGGATTCTCCCTAAAAAGGTTTTTTGATTCATCTGAGAAAATCGGCAGTGTTTTTTATTTTAAATTTTGATGTTTTCTCACTGTATTTCTTACTCAATTTCAGCAATTATTTTTTTGATCGATCATTCCACCCAATTGTTTGTGTATCTGTTTGTTTAGAAGTATCTCCTTCCTTCAGATTGTTTATGCTATCCTTTCTGGTGTGTGTCTCTAATAGATTAATGAATTTGTCTGCCACTGTTGATATTGTTGAATTACAGGACGAGAATTAGATGCCCACGAATTGAACCTAGCTGATCAAGTTAGCTTGTAGTATTTCAAGAAATATGCCAATGCTAAGTTTTTTGTATGTGTATGCCCAATGTAATTCTGTTTGAGCTCTGTCCTCTTCTACTTCTCAAAAAAAACTGTCTTTCGATAATTCTGAACTCTTGGACGGTTGGAGTTTTTAATGCCTTTTGGATTATGCTGTTTAATTTATTTTACTGGTAGTGTACTGGTGATCTGACCTCAAATTCCAGTAACTTATTATCAGAATTAGCCAACACCTTTGGGGTTCGGTGAAGGCATAGGTGTTGTTTAAACTCTTGCAACTTTTCAGTGTACGAATCATTTTGTAGCACGCGAGGTCAGTAAAAGGTGCACGGATGATACTTATCTAACTTGCTTCGCTCACAATATATGCGAGGATTCTCTGGTATGTTGATGTGTCACAGCTGGTCATCCTTGTTTGCCATGTTATTTGAATTTATTATGGTGCATGTAACCTGATCAAGATCATCTATGGAAGTATAAAAGATTTAGACAAGTTCAGATATTGTTAGAGTAAGGCTGGTTTTACTGGGCACAAATTGAGATATTGCTAAGGTAATCTTCATACAGTGTATGAAAATATAAAGCTGTAGATAACTATAGATAATTTCACATAGCAAGACTAGTTCTGGTTAATTTAAATTCAGATTACTAAGTAAATTTCATATTTAGTCCATTGCGGTTTTCATATAAACCTGTAAATATGGAGGGAAATTTGGTGTTGAATATTGCAAGTGTGGTGCCATTTGACACCTTTTAGTTTGGCAAAATACAACTGAAATCGGAAAAGCTAAAACTCTACCAAGCTTTGCATTTCAGGAAATAGTGCACAGTCCAAGCATAACTTAGTAATTTGGTTTCAGTTATCATACTTGTAGATGTCTTTCAGAGGAGGAAGAGGAGGACGAGGTGGACGTGGTGGGTTTGGCCGTGGTGGTGGTAGCTTTCGTGTTGCCAAGCAATTGCCATTCGAATTGTTTCCGGTAAGGTACATTGTGTTTGGTTTGTATGGATGAATTATGTGAAATTTGGTGGTTTGTTAGCAATTTGAGATGATTTATTTGATGGATTTTTCATATAGGAAATCGAGGGATTAGGCCGCGCAGAATACACAAAATCCAGGTTGCAGTTAATAAAGTGGTCTTTCAGCCTGCAGAAGTATTGGAATTCATCTCCTTACTACTATGAAGATAAAGCTGAGCGTGCTGAAAGTTAGTTTATTTTCTTATGTTATTGTCTGATTTCAATTTGAAGTATGTTTCTTTCTTCATACATTCTGTTTTGTGATACGAATTTCTTGGCTGATACTGGAGTGATAGTCTATTTTGCAGTACAAATTGCTCATTCTTATTAGAGTGCATTGTGATGCACATTTATTTTTCATGTTAATGTTGAAGTAAGAAATGGTGAAGTAAATATAATGATTTTAATTGTGTTTTTGAACCTATACGTAAATGAATAAAATGCCCATGATACTTTATTATTTCTGAGACCAAAAGATCTTTAGTTGCATATTGTCTCATGTAAGTATCTTATTGATAACTTGTGGCTGCAGAAGTTCAAAAACCAGATATAGAAAGGTATTCAGATAGGAACCTGCAAGCAGCAAAGGCAAAGCCACCGCTCTGGCATTATATAAAATTGGACACAGATCATGTTCCTGCTGAACTAGCTAGAGGTCCGTGATTACACTGTTTATGCAACTACTGAGAAATTATATTGTCTTTGTATTTCTGCTGTTTTTTGTAGGCAGCATCATAGTTTACTACTAATTGTCTTCATATTCTGTTCATGAAAACGAAGCAGGTGACAAGAAGGAGCCATCTGCCAAAAGAGTGCGCTGGACCCCACAATCTGGTATGTTAAAAAATGATATTCTTGTTTCTTCTGCATGCTACTGCAACCTTGGCAAAGACAATTTCATAGTTCCTGTTTTATTGGACAGTAATATGGTGATATTTATATTACTTGATCTTATATTTTCTCTTAGAACTGAATACGGGCATGAGTAGAAAGTAAAAAATTATTTTATGGAACTATGAAAGTACACTTCCTGAACTTTGATAGTGTAATTTTTTTAAAATTGTTTTCCGATGTAGTTTCCTAGTAATTAGTGGTCAAAGTCGACCTTGAAAATAACTTAAAAGTCAAACAGGACATTTGTTCTATGAGAGAGGGAATATGCATGTGATATCTGTACCTTACTGCAATGAAATGATTGAATTTTTGTGTGGCAGACATGAAGAAGGTTGACATCTTTGAAAAGCTTGAGAAATTTGAGGTATTTCAGATTCTCAGATTCTAGTTTCCTGCAACCTAACTAGACTTGTTTTCTTGCCAGCCTTGAGCTGATTTTCTATATTGGTATTTCCTTTTCCTGTAAATTCTATCGTTAAGGGCAAAGATGGAGCAGAAAAGAAAGATAATGAAGAAGAGGAAGATAATGAGATAGAAAATGACGAGGATGAAGGAGAATTCAGTGATGAGGGAGACTATGAACAGGTGAATTTTAAAAAATTCCGAATAAAACTTCTTTTGTTTCCTATAAATTTGTTTGTCTTGAAACCTTTTGGCGCAAATGTTCATCTGCATTATCAATGAAGTTGTTCCAGTTCTCATTTATGGAACCTATGTTGACGAATCATCATCATGGTTTAAATATTATTCATCTGTAGCTAATAGTGGTACCATTATTACAGGCTGAATACTGTGATGATGATGAAGATGACTTCAACGATGCTGGTGATGGAGATGGTATGTTAGTGTGACCTGTAATCTTTACGCTATTTCAGTTCTAACAGTTCAATATTTTTGGCTGTTATCATCTTCTCATTTCATTGACTTGAAGTAATTGTGATCTTGCAGACGAACCGCTTTATTGAGTCTCAATGTTTGGAATATATATCAAGTATTAAACAGAGTCTGGCCTCTTTTTCCATCAAGGTTAAGCACCAGTTCAATTTCACGCTGGCATAGCTGTCCGAGTAGCTAAAAGAAGAAGAGTCTGATCCCTGGATGAGGTTGTGGTTTGGAGAACATAATGTTCAAGAGTTGCATCTGCAATTGCTATGGATTTTGAATACTAGGCTAGAACTTTTGAGGAATTGCTATTACCTAGTACTGTGTGTAAAATGTGTTTTCCCTGAACTTTGAAGTCAATAAATTGTCTTCGTGCTAATTTAAGTGTCAGTATGTAGACCGTTGTTAACAACCCAAGTGGCAAGGGGTAAGGTAGTGAAATTCTTAGAAGATTGGTTTTCCCAATAGGACGAAATACCAAAGTCCTACCCAGGTCGTAAAATGTTTATTTGTAGTGTTAAAAGTTGTAATTTGTATGTATATCTAATATTTTTCTTTAAATTTTGAATAGCCAATTTTGATATTAAGGTTCATCATTAAAGGAAATATATATATACAAAAACATCAAAGCTATACCACTCACCACATCTCCTTTCCAATAAAGATGACAATGAGCAGTTCACATAAGAATTAAATCAAATTCAAACAAAATTATTAACTTTGTTTTTCTTTAAATTTTGAATCTCCATGGAGCTCCCTCCATGGATGGAGCTCAATAGACATAGGTTTAAGAAATCGGAGTAGACAAGAAGAAGAAGAAACGCATAATTTATTGTTAGAGGATCCAAAAATCCAGCCTGTTTGTTGTTTCATCATTAAGACCACCTTTCTATTGTTTACCTAGAGATATCGCTTCCTTCTGATTGTCTGGGTTTAAAAACTATTTTTCCCTTTGATTTTGCTTGTCAACCCGACCCGGGTTTTTGAATAAGTTGGCCTATTTGAGATTTTAGTTGGACCATTTGGACTCGTTACAAGATTGTTTGTAATCTTTATAAATGAGGAAATTCATCAACTTTGAAATACAATAAGAACATCCTCAAATGTTAATCTATATTGTTTCAGTATATATATGTTTGGACCCAATATATTTCAGAAAAGTGCTGCCAGGAAAATAAAAGGAGACATTTCTGGAATTTCCACACTTCCATTCCTTGTGGACAGTACAGCACCAGAAAATCATCCCCCTGCGATATACAATATACTTTCTGCTTCTCGTCTTCAGCAAGCTTACAGGAACTATATGCCTCCATATTTGGCTTGAGAGGGCAACCATACAGATCAAAAGAAAATTCTGCATGGCAAGACACAAGTGAAGTAGATTCATGAGACCCTGATATATAGCTGGTCCTGGAAGCCAAGAATATTAGAACTAACCACACTTGTGGAAGAAACTTCCCGATCTAACACTTCGAATAATAAAGCTCAAGAGTCTGCAAGATTCAATATCTCCCAGTAAAGGATAAGTTCCAACAAGTTCATAATCTTTTCTCGGTTCAATAATGATTCTTAGTGTAGCCAATTGATAGCAAAATGAAATACAAAGTAGAAAAATCCTCTTTGAAAGGTCGATTTTGACACCAACAGTCATCCCAGACTTTTGGTCTTACTTACCCATTCCCAACATCAAAACTATGCATGTTGACCTCTGGTAATTGCTTTCCAAAGGCTCAAATCATAGGTCTCGGCCAAATGGTCAATCATGAGAAATTTGGATTATTTCGATTGTTGTTGTAAGTCTACACTTTCATTTCTCTGACTTCTTGGTATGCTTTTTAATCTTTTTTGATGTGCTCTGTTACGCTATGTCAAATGGATCATACCAGAAACTAAGACATGCACAAAGAAAGTTGGCACAGGCAAGGAATGCATTCAACTTTGGAAAATAATTGTGCTCACAACTGAGACACTTCAAGAGACAAGGAGTAGGCAGGCATAGGATAACTCACAAGTAAAGAAAGTGTGATAACTAACCTCACATACTTAAACACCACCTATTCATTTTCCGAAAGCAGCACAAAAAGCTCCCCGTCAGTTAGTGCCCCCATCTCCATAGCCCTTTCCAAAGCAGTGAAGCCCCAAGCATCTTTTATTGATGCACGTGCACCTCTGGATGTTGAGATAAACAGAGTCAATGGAGTAAAGTGCTTTATCTAATTAGGTAGGTCTTCATAATATTAACATGATATATCATTATCACCAGACAATCCACAAAACAAAAGATCATCAACTTATCTTTTGGCAAATAAGAGAACTTAATTGGTGTCTGAAGCTAATACAACCAAACGAGAATGGAATACCAATTTTCAATACACCTCAGAAGTGCGCAAATACCAAAACATAAAAATTAAATAAGAACAATATGCAAACTAAAAAATTAGTAAAAAGTGTTCTTAATTTCTTTATTTTCCCCTTAAAACTTTACAAGGAACAGAAAAGGAAAAAAAAAGAAACTATTACACATTTAAAAAAGATGCGCATATGTGATGGCCATTTAATTCCCTATATTTTTCCAGCTCATAAAGTATTTACCAGATAACTATCTAATATTATAGAAAATGGCCAAAGCCATTCAAAAAAGGAGTACGTAAAAAAAAAAAAAAAAAAATCCCTCCGTCTCAATTTAGATGGACACTTTGACTTTTCGTGGTCGAACGACCATGAAATGTACCTCCATAAAATAATAAGGTTAAGTCTTTTGTAATTTAGGAGTAATTCATGGTCAAAGACGACAACCACCAAAATTTAAAGTGTCCATTTAAAATGGGAGAGGAAGTACTGCACTTCTTTTTTACTTCTCAAAGAAACAGGACAGGAAACTGTTGAAATTTCCAGGGGCTCATATGTGATTGCCATTTATTGACCTATAATTTCTTTTAACTTATGAAGTATTCAAAACGACTGCACATATTAGAACCATTTCGAAGTCAAATCACAGCATAAAGTTATATAGAAAGAAAATAACAAAGCCATTCTAAAAGGGATTTCTTGTTATTGAAACCACGAAGTACACAAAGGAAGATACTGCAAGAAGTTTTACCTTCTAAGGAAAAACTTTGCCAGCTCAATGTTTCCTTTCAAGATGCAGTGTTGTAGCGGAGTTCTGCCATGAAAGTCACATTTATTTATATTGGCGCCAAACTGTAATAATAGCTCAAGCATCACCAAATTTCCACTGTGGCAAGCCAGATGTAACAAGGACCAGCCCTGGAGGCAATACTCAGGATCACTGGAGGAGTCGAATTTCTCACAGGCAATACCACGTAAGCTCTTGTCTGACTCTGGTTCAGTGTGATACGAATTGCAACCAGCTACTTCGTCATAAACTGAGTTGATTAGATTCATGTCTGATGTTATAGCCATACGATAGACCTCCCTCAGGTTATTGGCCTTGACTGCCTCCCAGATGGTTGAAGAAGAAAGATTCAAGTCTTTGTTTACAAGTTGTTTCTTAACGTACTGCAAATAACTCATGCATTAGATTTTCCAGATGATAACTCCAACAAAGAAAATGAAGCACAAGGAAAATTACTTAAGGAAAAGCAATCTCATCAGTTTATCTAGAGATTATCTTTACGCAAGTCTTGTCAAGAAATATAATTGTCAATAAAAAGAAATAAATTAGATTTGTTTGGCAATTTTCATATTATAGTTAAACTAGAGTTCCTATGTTTGGCAATTTATATTTTGGTAGGATTCTAGTTTAATTAGATATGTTTATTTAGGTTGAACTCTTACCTGTATAAATATAGGCTAAGAGCAAGAGTTATTCAAATGTTTTGATTGTTGAGTATTATTGAGAGTTTTATCCAATTCGTCTTTGAGAATTGTGAGGATTTATTCTAATCCATAGCTAAGCTATCACCCAGGTCTCCACACCAAACCAAGCACCCTTAGCAAACTTGAACAACACTTACTACCAAAGGGAACATAGCTACTACTGATGATATCTCAATTCTCAAAGGTATGCGAATCGTTCTAATTGGCCAGATGTTTAGGTTGGAGAATATTAAGGTGATTATGGGCTGAATGAGTAGAAACTAAAAGTAGGCTATGTGTAGTTGTGTATGAATGAGGTGGCAAGACTATAATCTGCAATTCCACGGAAGCATCGAAGTTGTTCCTTACTTTTTTGCATTATGAAATATGTCCCCTATAGTCACTTCTGCTTCTTTTCTCCCCTCCTTTTCTTTTTACCTCTTAAGTTTAAAACATTTTCGGCTAACCTCCAGCTCAGTTGACGCAGCCTCCACGTTACTATCATGTGCTTATTTCGGGCATAATGACACCAAAAAGTAGGTGTTTGACCAACACTTAGAAAAATGGTCACAAGAATCGTAGCTGAACACTAGAATATCATGTGGACTACATCGCCCCCGAAAAAAAATTCCTCTTGAACTAAGTCCCCAATTTGCAAAAAAATAAAGTAGCATACCTTTGCTTGAATATACTTTTCTTTCAAATGTACGGCATCCTTGGGTCCTGGTTTTGTAACCAATGGTAAGTCTTCCATCTCAGCCTTTCTGTATTTATTGATTAGAACTCTAGTCATGCACTTCTTTTGAGATACAAATAAGCACAAGGCATAAAGAGAACATAAAATTTGATAGGTAAGAACTTGAAACAACGGTTGACCTAAGAATTGCAAAATTGCAACTCTTTAAACTCAACTCTTCACTACTACTCAAAGTTCTAAATCCAATTACTTTATATCATTACTAAACATGTTAGCGAAGAATGTGATACATCCTTGTTTGCGATATTTAGGCTACTTGTATACAACCAGGGTATTCGAATATATAGAATTGCTTAGGCAAAGACCTTCATCGTATTCACGCAGCGGTAAAAATTATTAGCTTCTCATCAAGAACATAAATTCTTTAAGACTCGAAATATCTAAGAGCTTAAAATAAGCAATGAAACATATGCGAAAGGACTGCTAGTGATACTTGCAATTTCTGGCATCCATGGTTCAGAACAAACCTAAGGTAAATAGAAAAAATGGAACAGAACATATGAGCATGCATGTGCATGTTTAAGTTTTGCATTCGTGCAATGTAGTTATAGAAGATAGTGATGGAACTCTATAGTGAGGGGCGTGGGGGTGAGGGAGGATTGAGAGATGACGCTCCACTACCTCAGCTAAAGCACCTACAAACACAAATTTAGTCACATAGGGGATTACAACTTCAATATTTACCATCCCCATGTAATATTTACTCCTTTGGAGTTGGAAATATTACAGTTACTGTCCTCACATATTAAAGTACATTACATAAAGTTTGGACAAAAGTACTACTGCTTATCTATAGACGTATTGTAGTGGAGAATGTATTGGTTTTTTTTTTTTCGAGACATACATAGCAATGACTACATTTTGCATATCTTTCTCATATTCACAAAATGGACACGGATGATAATAGAATTGAGTATCAATGATTGAATATATCAGATTGGGGCACACACTAATTACAAGTAGTAGAAGAAAGGAAAACAAAGCTTATTATGTCATTTCTCTATTTTTAGCCACATGTTGGTCATACTCCCAGGAAGTGCATTCTAGTGTTCAGGAGACATTCATGTGATAGCATTGAGGTAGCAGTCAGTTTAAGCAAACTTACGAGTCGCACTGCAGTTGAAGAAAATCTTCCCAGATAGAATTACAGTAAGCATTGCCAAGAGCTCGAAATAAGTCTAAGACCGCCGGTTCCCATACTTTCACATCCAAGGTAATGGATCTTACCTATACATTTGAATTTTGAAGGCAAGATAAGTTAGTTCAAGTCACGAGAAAGTTACTTTATTTTAAGCATATATTTCAAGTGTCACTTACACGCATGCTTGCACTCATACATACCCATTTATATATTCAAAAATGAAGGAGGTTAATAGGCAATTAAACTCCAAATGAACCTTTCCGCTTAAGTTAAAAACAGACAGGTAGAAAATCTACAGATTCGATTATTGACATTTCAAAACAAGTGTTGAAGTCCAATTTACAAAGGAAAGAAATTGAAACAAGAATGAGAAATAATTAAATGGGGTTCCATATAAAGACTGAACTCCAACATTGAATCCATAAATACCCGTGTTTATAGGTATATATATTCTTAATGCTAAAGAAAGAGAAATAAGGAATAGAAAATAATAAGGGAAGAACAAAGAATAATGTTTATCATACTAGAGTATTTTATTTTTACAAGAGCTCCAGCAAAAGCAATTCATTCAATAAATCACAAAGATGTTACAAGAGAAAATTTGCTGTAGCCTCATTCTTCTATTTTCATGCCATATAAGAAATGTTAAAGACGTAGCATATGCATGTCAACTGGGGCCCAACTGCTCGCGCGCGCACATACAAACGACACACACAAAAGCATCAATTACTACTACTGATCCAATTTCACATACTCCAGCATGAGATACACTGATACTCATAATAGTGAACTGTTAAACTGCAATATCCATGTTATGTGTGGTCATCTCAGACCAATCACTTAGATAGCCGAAATTAACTAAGCCATATTATAGTCGAGTGTTAGAAACTCAGTTTGATAACACATGTTATGGGTCAAACAGTACATGACTACATAGTATTCAAATAAAAAGAAATAGGCATGCATAATCACAAAAAACTCTTGTGTATTTGAAATCAACTGGATAAAATATATGCCAACAAGTCCTATCAGTTAGCCAGAATGGTAAAAGGACACTCTGGAGTCTGGAAAGAGCATTAATAGTAATGAATATAGTGGAAGGGTCTGAAAACCAAATACCAGAATGCTATTTCTTAGCCAAGAGAAGTGAAAGTAATGGACCAGAAAGTAAAAGCCGGCAAAAACATGGAACGGTGAATTAGCAAATGTACAAAGCAATACATTAAACAACAATAATCCAGTTTTTCTTTTCTCCCAAACAAAGAGAGAACAGCAATTCCCAGCCAGCCATCTGTTCCAAAAAAAATGAAGTATACCTTTGATATGTGAACACCAAGATTCCTATGGATGCCAGAGCACTCAATACATATTAAGATGCCAAGATTTAGAGATGCCCAATCAGGTTCAGAAGCATTGCATTCAGCACACTGATCATTCCCAGGAACTTCTCGCAGAATTTTGGAAACAGAATCTGCTCGATTGACTCTCATGTCGTCTGGTGTACTTCCACTGGAATCAGGTTGTTGACTAAAAGATGCACCATAGGCATCATGAGTTTTTTCTTTACTAATTGATGCAGTATCCAGCTGCCATATTGAAAAAATTGGTTGTTAGAGAAGAGATTTCTTACTAGTAACTTTTTTTAGCAAAATGTCAAACCTATACCTGTAGATGAGAATTTAAAAGGGATGCAATAACTCCTGAGATTTTGTTCATCCAGTCAAGCCTATCAGCTTCATTTTCAGCCTGTCCACAGAATTGCACAAGTTAAATTGTACTTCCTACGTCCTATCAGCTTCTCATTTTGCCATTTTAATTGTTCCACACAAAGCCTCCCATTCCCATTTTAGGTAATTGTTACCTTCTACCCCCACTTCACGAATACACATAATACACTCATATTTCAAACTTTACCAACCCACTATCTCTTTTTTATTCAATCTTTATTCTTTCATCATTTAAACACTAATCAACTATCCAATTTAACAACCCACTATCAATTTTGTTTCATTCTTTATTATTTTTCCATTTAAATAATATCCAATCTTTCATCCTTCCTTATTTGTTGACCAATAAAGTAAAAGGGAGGCTATCCCAGGACGGAGGAAGTAGATAAAACTAAAAACCTAAAGAACAAGCTTTCAGCCCATCAAAACAATAATCAAGTTTCAGATATAAAAGTTATCAAGGTTGTTGGAGAATACTGGTTTCAAGTTTGTTGTACTTGTTATAATAAGTATTCCTTTCAGCGATATAATTTCCACATGAAAAGCAACATCTTTATCCTAAAAGATGTTATTACTGAATGGAGATCCTTATAATACAGACACCATAGCAGGCATTAAATGAGAGAAAGCCAAGATACTTTCTTTGTTATATACAACTACACAAGGAAGGAATGCAAAGATCCCTGATTCCCTGCAAACAAAAGAAACTGCGACACAGGAAATTCTTGTCAATAATTGGGAACCAACAGCCGATTTGGGGTAACATTAGTTAAGACTCTGATTCAATTTGAGTATGGCTGCTAGAGCCCTTCAATTATTTATTTTTTCCCTTTTTCTTATGCACATTTATAATTGAAAAGAGAGAAGTATTGACAACCAGAACAATTAAAATGGAAAGAGAGAAGTATTCACAAGCTGAGTACCAAAGAAAGGGAGGGTAGCCCTTTAATTCGATGTATGGCCAATCAGCCGATGTTTTTCTTTTATTTATTTTTATTGTTTTTTTCCCTATTTAAGAAATTAAATTAGAAATCCAAAAAGGATAAAGTTATACTTAACTAAAGATGCCAATATAAAATGGCATCAACGCATACTTATAATATCTCAAAACGTATGTCTCAAGTACAATAATCACAGCGTTACCTGCAAGGTAAAAGTTTTCACTGGTGATATTATTCTGAAGCAAAGACGTAGATCAGTATCCTCGGCATCAATCTTAATTGTTGAAGTTTGCAGTTCTACAGTACTACAACTTAAACTTTCATCACCAGTTGATGAGGAACGATGGTGCCTTGTGCGGAATCTACCAAATACACGATTATTATGTTCCAGGGAGTTGAAGGACTGAGATGGAGAAACCTGGAAAAAGAAAGTAACTAGGTTCATATTTCTCATCAAATGTTGACGAAACTTGACGACTGAGAAAAAAGGTGTACTGTATTCTAATTGGCCATTTAACATGTGATAGGGTGGAACAAGAAATAACAGCTATGTGTGCTGAATGGACAAGTTGAAAGACAATATCAACGGTCTCGCCCTAAAAATATCAGCGTGAACTTGTATCCGTAAAATGATCAGGACATTTCCTTTTTGAAAGATAATATGGCGTTTTATTAATAGAAAGAAAATGATACACATGGACTGTACTACAGCAAAACAGAAAAGGAGGAGTCTAGACTAGGCCTATCAAGCAGAGGGTTCAAGGATCTGCCAAATTGAACCAGAAACATCCTCGAAACGCCTATTGTTTCTTTCTATCCAAATGCACCAAGACACACAACTGGGAGTGAGAATAATATTCCAAAGAGTCAGTTTATCTTTATCTATAAATTTCCTCCTCCATGCCTAGAGCAGATCCGCCACTTTTCTTGGCAAAGTAAAACAAATTACATATCCCCAAAATGGATTGCCATAACCGAGACAATTTACAATGAAGGAACAGCCGAGCCATTTCAAATACTATTTCATACTCCCCAGTATTCAGTGGATTACTTTAGTTTGAACCATGAGCGGCAGAGCCACGAAATGAATCAAAACTAAAACCTTCAGCTTATGTACATGATAACTGATAAGTATGGCAAAAGTATATTTAAAGCAATGAGATAGGGAACCTAAACATCTGAACACACTGCATATTCATGATAATAAATTATGATGTACTTCATGAAAATGAGGTTTAACTGAAGATCAGTCTCATAGAAGAGAAGAATCACTTGCTAATGATCATGACTAATATAATGTAGCTTGAGGTTCTCAAAGATGTATTAGGTAATGATATTAGATTAGGCAGCAAAAAAATTTAAAAGTCAGAACAGAATATTCCACAAGACTCAAATGTTCAAGAAAATTATGATTGCATCCCGTGGGTTTCTCATTAAGTATGAAGTAGAAACAACAAACATGTGGTCAGGCAGGGAGCAAGGCTAACAAAAACTAATCCATGCAAGTTAGTTTGACCTAAGAAATCATAGCATACCCCTCGTCTGGCACCTTTGTTTCTGTAATAATATAAAGTCCCCTGACTGTCAAGCACAAAAAATCTCCTCTTCCAATCTGCCCTCAGGCTTGAAGATCTTTTCAGAAGATATCCCTGCTTGATAGTCTGCACCTATATAAAATAAGGAAGTTCCACACTCTATATTTTAGTCATTATTTAAAATCAGATAACAGCAAAAAACACTACTCCGTGTCCTAATATTCAAGGGACAAAATAATGGTCATTAGACAAATACTCAGGCTTTTATTACCCAAATGGGCTCCACGTAGGATTTGACTTCCAACAAACATTACCAATTGAATACCACTAACTAAATATTTGCCAAGATCACAAATAACACCACCATAATTCACAAAATACAATGAAGGATCATCAATCTCAGGCAACCATCTTTACTAAACCCAATTTCCCACCATCACTATGCTATCTAACACCCTAGAATGAACTACAAAGTACTTCAAGCACCGACACCTGTACCATGAAACCAACCATATACACATGTATATAATGGTTGGACAAGATCTTACTCAGTGTAAGCATTTATATTCATCTCCTATATGCTGGCTGAGATTATATATTTAATTTCATTTACGGGCATTAATTCTTTTTTTAACATGAGTGTCTGCATTCTTCTGCATTGATAGTAGCAGAAGCAAAGAGGCTCATTCCAGGAAAGAGAAATTCAAAATCTCTGCAAACTGGGGCCATTAATATCCTACGTTTCCAGGTAGAAAACAACACAGAGAATCTGTCACGAGAAGAAATTATATATGGTGAAAACATAGATTAAAACAGATGCATACAAAATGTGCAATCAGACCAGCGATTGCACGAGCAAGTAGCAAACTAGCAATGCAATGCATCACTATCTCCATCAGGAATGCTTTAGACCGAAGAGAAGGTTTACATTCACCGAAGTAATAAGTGAACCTCTTCGTCCAAATCGGCAAATATGGGTCCTTGTAATGCATCTGTTGAAACATAAGAGAACTCACCTCACCTTTAGCACAGGACTGCATGATTGCCTCCATGCTTTTGTAAGCATTTGTATCCAACCCATTCATGCCAATAGCCTTTGAAGAAGTTGATACATCATCGGATGCCTGCAATTGAGCCATCTCTGATTGTGTTCTAAATTCCTGGATCCTTTTAGCAAGTTTATCTTGTTCAACATTTGCCTGCTCCTTGGACTGTTGCGCATATGTCAACACCTGGAGTTGCGGTAGTGACAAGATATTAGAGGGGCATACTTCCAAGTATCAAAAAAACTGACTAGTACAGTAATCATCAGCTCATATTTCGATGACGGCCAGGCCTTCTTTTACAGATTATTGTCTTGCAAATACACATTAAGCAAGACATGCAGGTTTTCAAGGAACAGAAACTGGGGAGTGCATCATGAACAAGAACAGAATATCATTCCTAAGCGTAAAAAAGGGTATTATGATGCAGCAATGTCCATATATATAGCAAATTATCTATGTATTAGGTATGGTGCCTACTTTTGATTGCCTAATTCTCTATGTATTAGATATGGTGCTACTTTTGCTTGTGTAAGTGTGCGTACAACTCAATTTCCCTTGCGCTTAAGAAATAAATGCAGGGGAGGTGATAGTTTGATTACATTTCAGGAAGAATCCTCCACTAAACTGAGACAGAATATTTTTAAATAAACATTAACAACACTGACGGTTTAAAATGTTTGGGAAAGGCTCCAGAACAGTCACCTCAAAAGGCCTAATTATTAAGGTCAGAGGGGAAGCCCCTTTACATTGAGAGGTAACACATGGCACGTACCAGCCCATTAGTGGTCTAGGGTGGTCACTAGACTCTACTACCATGTTGAAAGGTATAAAAAGGCCCAGATTGGTCCCTTTATTAGGCCTTCTCAAGCAGCGATCCAGTGACTTACCCAAAGACCAGCCCAATGTGATCCTCTTAAATGTCCATGAGAAGGAAAATATAATGCATGGATACCATACTATGCAGTCCAGATAAGATTTATTGGTACGTCTGCTTAAATGCTAACTTAGAATCAATATTTCCACTAGGAGTTTCAAACAATTCAAGTACCTGGTTAATGAGCGGTTCCATCTCCTTAAGTAAGTCAAACCCCTAATATGATACAGCCACGTATTAGTCAGATAAAAGGCAGCTACTCCCAGTTACCAAATGTCAATTTAATAACTTGAAACTCACCAATTTGAAATATCGGAGATGAGCATCCATGATTGCACTAAAGGACTCCAAGAACTCAAATTTCTTTTTAGCTTCAATGTTGGTGAGAGCATTCACCTGGAATTCTTCAAAGTCATGGAAAAGCAGCAAAAATCTAACAGCAGAAAGAAAATGAAAAATAGGGGAACTGTAGTACCAAATTAAAGCGGCTTCTCTCAAATGCGGACTTTGAATTGTGAAGATCCTGTTTAAGAGTTGGCCAAGAAGCATGTAAGACATGTAAGGATTACACAAAGCTATACAGATTACATAACATTCTGGTAGGAAGGAGCATTAATTCATTTTGATCAAAGAGGAGATGTTGAAACTTTAACATCAAATAGAATGATATGACAAAAGAAAGACCATCAACCATGCCACCATTAGATTAAGATATTCATAGAGAATCTGTAACTGACAAAACGAACTCGACAATGAAGTAAATAGCATTTTGTCAAGCAAATGAAAATCATTTTTCTTTTAAGAATCACTACTGTACATAATAGGTCAGTTATTAGCTAAATAACACCACATAATTCTACAATTGGCATGACTAGTACGTTGATTAGTTGACCTTTGTAAGCCTACCATGCATATCGTAGGGATTATTCATTCTGATTATATAGTAAGTGGCATTCTAATTCCCAAAATTAGACATCCATTCCCCCATAATGCTTTCTCAAATTATTCAGTAAGGTAAGACCGTAGAAGGGTAAATTAGGTTGAAGCAAAGGTATGGTATTAACCTAGTAACCAACCAAATACCTGCCTAGTTTAATATGGTGGGGAAGCTCAAATGGATACGGAAAATTCTAACATAGACCGGGTCTATGAATAAGTTGGTAGACCCTGTGGTTGAAAACAATTCACATGACTTGGGAGAATAATTTTAAATTCATTCAATTCCATTTTCAAGGGATGTGGTTTATTTTCAACCACAAGGTCTACAACTTACTCATAGACCCGGTCCATGGAAGAATTTCCCGATGATATTATGCAGAATCAGACTAAAACTGAGCTAACTTTTGCAGTGGCAACTGGCAAGAGCATATACATCAACTGCAATTATGGTGGCACATTCCTCAGCTTTCTTATAACAATGTATGTTTTAGTGTAAATACAAGAAAGTCGGAGAATATACTTCTTCTAATTCAGCAACAATGTCATCCCGTGTAGTCTTTTTCAAGGAAGCAACTTTTTCTCGTGCCTGACAGGAAAAGCATATGTAAACGCCAGATGATGATGGTGTGTAAATAATTGAAGGGAAAGACAAAAGGTAATTTCCAGAACTTCAACTTATGAATAAGATCATTGAGTTGACTTTTCACATTCATTCACAAATAGATGGCAGCAGTTGCAAAGGATTGTCCTCTTGGGGGTCAGGGAAGCACGATCTAGTTGTATTTAAGGGGTCAAGGGGTATAATTTTATGTATGCATTAAATCTTCAAATTTTCAATGGGATGTCATAGCTGAGTTAATTGCCATGATTACTCATATGAATACTTTAAGTATGCAGCTCTTACAGTTTACTGAGGTTTCAGCTGTTTAATTAGTGATCAGCAGATAGAGAGGGGTTTTTAAACTTCAACGTGCCAGAATCAGCTTTCAGGAAAACACAACGAAATGTGACTCCGTTTTTAAACTTCAACGTGCCAGAATCAGCTTTCAGGAAAACACAACGAAATGTGACTCCTTTCCGATGGAAAATTATTGAAAAGGTAATCTCCTTGCCTTGTACTTGAACTTAGTGAATTGCTGGTTTCTAGAATAAGAAGGGACTCTAGATAGTTTAGAACAAGGAAAATTGATGCCTTCACCTAGTCTGTAATTATATTAAGCTACTTGTTTATTTAAAGTAACATCTATGTTTCGTTCCTATCTCTGACTGACGACTTGTGTATTCAACTGAGATGCTATTTGGAAGATATAAATATACTTGGTCATATGCGTGGATGGCCTTGTCAAAGCGACGGCGCGAGTCCTGCAAAAGGTCAAATGACAAGCATCAAGCAAAAAAAGATATCTACAAAGTGTGTATCTCAGAAGAATCTGCTGAAAATAAATCCAAAGCAAAATAAGAAAAAATCTTTCGCACGAAATACTGAACAGAGGAAATTTTAAGAGGATTTTAAAGGGAAAAAGTTACATTAAGCAAGAAATCATATCGCATTAACTTTTACATAACATAGCTTTTTGCTCATGATAAAGAAGGTGGTCAAGGACACAACAAAAGGAACAATTTGGTGTATGTAAAGTAAATTTCTGCTTTTCTAGACTTCAATTGAAGGCAGAAAAATACGCTCCGCCTCAGTAAGAGAAAAGGCCAATACAATCTCTGAAAGAGATAGGACTAATCCCCCAGGATTCGGAAGAGCTAACTTCTCTACTGAAAACTAGCTACACTGCATAGTGCTCAAAGGGCACAAGCTGGACTAGAACTCATGAACAGGAAAATAACACAACCAACTAAGACTTCAAAAGGAAGAAATCTAAGACTGAAATTCCAACACGATTCCATACCAAAATAAAATCCAACTGCTTTGCAAAGATCACCACTGGAAAATATAAGGTTATGCAACCATCATCATTTAAGAACAGTTTGGTACAGTAAAAGAAATAGGGACAAATATTGTAGACGACATATTTTGTGGAAGTTATATACAGTTAGGGATTCCTCACCTATGTTACCCAGACTTGGTTTAGGTACCTGACTCAGGTTTTGTATCCAGGCACCCGACTCGCTATTTCAAGAAAAAATAAGTTCATTTTTTTGGAAATGTCGAAGTGTCATACGCTCATACCCATGTCGAAGTGTCAAGTGTTCAACATGTGTATGTAAGCAGAATTATAGAATCGTTTTGACATAGTTCCTTACACACTACAGATAAGTCATAAGAGAATAGAAGAAACTTAGGCCTTTATGCCTATAAGCGTTTGGCGGTGCCTTCAACTGCCTAATCAGTAACATTGAGAATAAAACTTCCAGAAGTCATTACAAGTGGCATTACAGTTAAAATTTAACTCAAATCTCATTCTTTGCTGATAAACAGATTTTTCGTCAGACGGCATAAAATGGGCCTACCTTTGCCTCTTGCAGATCAACGGACAGGAACTGATACAGGCGGTCAACAAGAACATGCTCGACCTGCAGCACAAGATCTACCATAATTTGAGATAAAAAAAACTTTTACAGGAATGTATACAGTGGTAGTGGTAACACATTATTCTTGAAATGAAATTATGAATGTATGATGTGCATGTAAACCTAGCAATATTGATAAACTGGCCAGCTCAATTCTTATCAATGTGTATAACAGAATAATTAGGCTGTAAAACTATCAGTTACTTTGAAAGTGTTTTGACCAGTATTGATATAAACTGGATGAAACAAAGTTTGTGGTTCTGAATCAACTCATATCTCTTACTAGAAGTCTAAAGCAGTAAAAACCATTACATTCACCACGATTTGCACTTCGAGTTTTGATTAAATGCTCACATCTAATTTCAGTACACCCTAAGAATTGGGCCAGAGCAGATCAAAATTGTATCCATATTCCAAGTTTTGATGTCAAATAACCAAATATTTTTACTGTCCCCGCTTTATATACTCACTTGAGAACGAAGAAACTCCTTGTATGTTGCAAGCTCACGCAATGCACCGATAAATTTTGAAACGACTGGTCCTGTCAGGAGACAAATGGAAAGTATTAATTAAAGCCAAAGCCTGACAATCTTTAGCTGACAGAAAGATCATCCAAATTTCTGGTTCTACGACTATGATTTCACGAATGTAAAGAAAACATTCTTACTACTCCAAAGAAAAAGACTATATAGCTAACATAAGCTCTATATTCAATATAAAGTAGATGAATGATCTCATCAGTCTTCACCAAGGATAAGGGGCAAAAGTTTAAACTTTGTAATGCAAGTAACTGATACGGCATCAGCAAGAAAATTTGAAACTTTACAATGGATGAAAAATAAAAATAAAACATTACTGCAATCCGTTTAACTACTGAAGAGCATTTGCAAACGAAAAAAATAAATAAATCTTTACTTGCCTCCAATAGATACGCCAAGAAGATCATCAAGACCACCACCAAATGCTTCTAAAGTAGCCGCAAAGCCTATGTCACCATTGCATGTTTCTCCAAGAACTTCCCTGAATCATATAAACACAAAAATAGACACGCAGCTCTCGAAAATAAACACATTGACATTGAAAACTCGTCGAGCTCATTACAATTGAATGTAGTATCAATAAGAATAATATAAGCATTTGTCCAATAATTCACATTCTTATTTATCAAATTCGAATGAAGAACTAAGTAATTAGATTGAATGATTACGATAATGTACTCACGTGTATTTCTTACAGCCTTTGTACAGCTTCTGGCATCGATCTCTTAGCTCATCGGCTGTATGCTCCATAGATCGCACCTGGAAATCAATCACGGTACAGGATTGTGAACAATCCATCATACAGAATTCATAAAAATAAATGAATAAATAAATAAAAACAACATAATGAATGAATGAGTGTGAAAAGGAAAGACAGTGAGTGAAAATTACCTCTTTCTGGAACATGGGTGAGTCTTCGAGCTTCGTAAAGGCTGTCATTTTCGCCTTTTCTCGAATTTGGATCTTCAGGTGGATGAGAAGTGGATCTGCAGTAGAATGATGAAGAAGAAGAAGAAGAAGATAGATTTAGCTAGAGCTGTCAGATTGACATGTACAAGTGCGATGTCGTTTTGGATCGACAGGAAACGACGATTGTAAAATCTATAAATTTGGTAAGCATACTCTAGTTCCGAGTTTCAACTATGAATAAATCGTAAATGAAAATATTCATTTAATTTATAATAAATTTTATTTAAAGTTGAAAATTGTGACCAAGTCTCCTGAGATACGATTTATTTAGCAATGGACTATGTTATCAATAAAATCATCGATATTATTAATCAAAACATTTATATTTTCAATATTGGTATATTTTTCATATTACAAAGACGTTTTGTGTGATAGCATCGTTGATTTTCTTGATAACAGATGTCCGTCTCTTGAGAAATTATCTAAAAACCGTCTCACATGAAATTTTGTATGAAATTGTTGGTTGCAAAAAGTCAAACTGGGAAGGTTTCATCGTAATCGATACCTTACTTAATTTTGGGTGTAACATTTGGCCACCAATCTGGCGTTGTAGGTTTCAACCATACCATCCTTCCCCATCTTACGCTTGTAGACCCATTTATCCCCAATAGGCTTAAACCCTTCAGTAAGGTCCACAAGTTTACAGACATTATTTACGTCCATGGAATACATCTCTTGTCTCATTGCTTCCATCTACTTAGCCCGATCACAATCAACCATAGCTTCATCGAAGAATAATGGATCATCCAACTCACCATCGGTAACAAGAAGCATTGCTTTACCTACAAATGGTACATACTGCTTTCGTTGTCTCCCACTACGTATAGGCGCCTCATGCACTCGATCTAAGAGACTCGGATTGAGGGTTTACGATCCTGGGACCCACCGCTTCCACCTTTGTCTCGGTGCCATGAGGGTCCTCTTGAGCCACAATTGGCTTAGGGATATCAGATGTTTTAGATTGAATATTAGCTACTCTACTTGGTAAAACTTCGCTACTTTGTGGATTATCTTGACCTATGCCATATCGTAACAAAGCATGGCTTTGCTACGAGGCACATGCATGTTTTTAAACTATCAGTTAGTCAAAACTCCCACTCAAGAAACGTAGAGTTAGTCAAAACTATCAGTTTGTTCTCTTCTTGTGAGTAAAATATACCACCTTTGATTCCTTGCAGGTAGAGGTGGTAATCGGGCCGGGCCGGGCCAACCCGCCAAAGCCCACTCCATTTAGTGTCTGAATGGTCCGGGCGATTTTAAACGGGCTTTTTATAAATATTCGGCCCTAGCCCACTTATAAATGTTTGGTCAGGTAAATTTATATGCTTTTTTTTTTTTTTTTGCTTTTTCTATAAAAGTTGCATGTAAATATGCATATACATAAACTAGAAGATATAAAACGAGAGAAGGAAAGTTAAAAAGAAAAGGAAATGAAATGAAATAACAAGAGTTTAAAATCGTGCGTTAAGAATGAATGATGAGAGTTTAATTAGTATAAGTATGACAATAATATAACTATTGAATTGGTGGGATCAAGATATGTTTTTGTTACTCGCATTGGTATTTTGGAAAATATTATTATAAGAATCCTACATAATTAGTGGAACTAATATTAGATGAAATCCTAAGCATATATTCATTCATTCATCATCTCTATTAATTAAACAAAGTTAACGAAGAAAATTTTGCAATACACTTTTTCTTAATTAAATGTGTGATTATAAATTTATGACCCTGAGTTATTGTAATTGAACTTTTTTCAATTAAGATTGCAAAACATATAGATATAGAGTTATTTCCAAATAGATATAGTATACATTCAACTAAGTATAATAACGGGCCTCCCGGGCCGGTCCCCGGGCTGATCCGGTCCCGGGCCGGGCCGGACCAAGGAATACATGGCCCCTATGGCCCACATAACTTAAATGTACACGGGCCGGTCCGGGCCAAATATTAAACGGGCCGGTTTTTGTTTTTTGACCGTCTTGGGACTATTCTCATGACCGCCAGATAACACCTCTACTTGCAGGTACCCTATAAACACGCATATTTCAGTCTTTGGTTCCAACTTATCGTCTTAGACTTAAGAACATGTGCAGGACATCCCCATGTCCTCACGTGTTTCAAGCGCGGGCTTACGGTTATACCATAACTCGTAAGGCATCTTAGACGTTGCCTTGGTTTGTACTCGGTTTATAAGATATGTTGCAGTGTTTATTGCATAGCCCCAAAGTGCGTTGGGAAGGGACGAATAACTCATCATTGACCTAACCATGTCATGCAATGTTCGATTTCTTCTCTCAGCAACACCATTTTGTTGCGGTGTGGTATGTCGAGATAAAATCCCTTCGTTCTCTAAGTCAGTCTCGAACTCGTCGCTCAAGTACTCACCCCCTCGATCGCTGCAAAGGCACCTTATACTCTTACCTATTTCTTTTCAGCCTCAGCTCGAAACACCTTAAATTTATCCAAGGTGTCAGATTTCCTTGTTATTAGGTAATTGAAACCATACCTTAAATAGTCGTCAATAAAGATGACGAAGTAATCGTATCCTCCAAATGCTCGGGTATTAAATGGTCCACACACAACAGCGTGTACGAGCTCTAGTAGATCTTTGGCTCTTGTCCCCTTAACATTGAAGGACATTTTGGACATTTTACCTTCCATACAAGATTCACAAACTGTGAGATCACTTGGTGATAAATCAATTAGTGTTCCATCCTTAACTAGTCTATTTAGGAGCCGTTTTTCTGTGGCTTAATATGTCAAATTAGAGCAGATTTGCTCTACAAATCTCTCCTATAATGCCATTATGTGCAACTCTCTTTCTTCATGGTTGAGGAGATTATATTTGTTTGACCCAATATAATCAAGTGATTTTAATTCATCACAAATGTTGGAGATTAAAATCAAACTACTAGTCTAGCTAGACATCTAATCAACAATTATGTCACGCCCTAAAACCAAAATCTTTGGCGCGATCGGCCGTCTATCGTGAGATGGGCTCACACCAAGACGAAGCCTACCTTTAATCCTCAAATTAATTACAATATCTCAGGCTGGTACAAACAGAGCATCTGAAATCCTATATAGAACAATAATTACAAATCCTCAATACATAACAACAATTCCAGTATCACAAGTCATCTTATACAATACAAATCCAAGACTACGCAACAACTGCTAAACAATCTTCTCAAAATCCACCATCCGTCTACCGTCTCCACTCCGAAGTACCTTCGTCCAGTCACTTACTAAATATCTGAAAGGGGTGGGTAAGGGTGAGCCTCATTGACACTTATATCGGATCAAGCAGAGTATTTCAAACATACATACATACATACATATATACATACATAGATATATATATATATATATATATATATATATATATATATATATATATATATATATATATATATATATATATATATATATATATATATAAAACGTCAATCCCACGAGCCTCTTCCTCTTACTACGCTTACTGGTTGGGGCTTTCCAATAATTTAAAAAAGTTCGATTTCGAAATCCTATACGATGCTTTGATAGAATAAAAAACCCTTCGAAAAGGGCAGAATTTTTGTTTGATAACTTCTCGATCTCGCTTACGTGAATGGGGATTTTAAGGTATACACACACACACACACACACACAAACCATCAAATTACTAATGTTACTGTACTTACACAGATGGATCGCTAATCATCTTCTTTCTATTTAACGCCTTGGACAACTCGTCCTTTCAAGATTGCGGGCAATTAGAACATTGAGATAACTGCAGTTCTTCATATTCCTTGATCGTGTCTGTGTATATATATTAATCACAATAACCCCTAAAAATCATCCAAGCCCGGGCCCAATTATCGAATAACTCTTTCATACACCTCTTTGGGCTTTTATGCTGGTCCAAATCCAGTCCAATACAATTACCATAGTCCGTCTAAATTTATCGATCAATAAAACAGCGACTAATAAAATCCCGTAAATCAACTCAAGTCCAAATAAATTTCACTTACAACTTGACGGTCCAAAAATAAATTCCGGGATTTTACAATTTACCTTTTTTAACTAAGAAACTTTAAATAATGTTCTTTGACTTCTTCCAATTGATCCCATTTCCATAATTGATATCTTTTAATTGATGTTACCGAACAACTAGATAATTAAGGATTATATATGGTGTATAAATCACCGCTAATCTAATTCACCTTAATCACATCTGCATAGAGAATGGCTCATTATCCTATCGAGGTTAATGTGTCACAGTCTTAGATACCAAATGTATGTTTCGTTCGAAGAAGTCGAACCGTTTGAGTTTGTGTTATTCTTATTTGATTCACTATTCAGCAGTGTGGGAGAGTTCAATTTTATTATCCATAAACCATATTATTGTTGCCCACGATAAATAACATTACCATCATAACTAATAGTAACTTCTATTCCATCAAAACTGGCAGAAAATTAATCACTGACAAGTATGGATAAAGAAATCGAATTATGAGTGAAATCCTTAATAAAACATCTATTGTCCAAAGACAAAGTTTATTAATCGCTTACGTAAATCCTATTACTCTCACTGCTAAAACCGGCACTTGTGAACCACATTTCTAACTCTTTGAGCAAAATCCTTTTGTTCAAGGTACCGATGCTCTCCAAACATCCATTAATAACAACTCAATGACGTCTTGCAACATGAAATAAACATTCAATGCATAAGGTCAATAGTTGAGGAAAATATATTGAATACCAATGAACATTGTTCATCTATTCAAATTATATTTCTCTACCTGCTTTGACAATCGAATTCTCTTAATCATCTTCCTTGGTATATGGGTTATTATACCCAACAACTAGTTCTCTTGAACCTTTCTAAGATCTCTATCTCCAAATAGCAAGGATGACAAGTTACCAAATAGTCAACTAGACCATTCAGTGTGTTTTAGATATACATGTTGTATCTCTATTGATGTGCACTTAGGAATTTTATAATCGTTGTATTCATGTAATTCCCAAATATAATCAAAGATTTAAATTTATATTAAGTCGGAACCCTACAAATCCATAGAATATAAGAAAGTTAACTCGGACACTACAAGAATTCTGCTGTAACGGGACGGAAAGGGGCGACGGATTTTATCCGTCGCCCCTGTAGCGACGGATCGCCAAACGGGGCGACGGATAAAACTTATCCGTCGCTCTGTAGCGACGGATAAGTTTATCCGTCGCTACAGAGCGTTGACCAAGATTTTAAAAAAAAAAAAAAAAAATTTAGCGACGGATAGATCTAGATCTATCCGTCGCTAAAAGCCTAAAAAAAAAACCATATATCTCCTCCACCACCTCCTTTCCTCCACCACTTCTCCTCCATTTCTCCTCTCCTCCTCCTCCCACCACCACCTTTCTCCTTCCACCACCTTTCTCCTCCACCACCACCATCCTCCACCACCATCCTCCACCACCACCTCCTCCACCACCATCCTCCTCCACCACCACCACCTCTCTCCTCCCACCACCATCTCCACCACCACCACCACCACCTCTCTCCTCCCACCACCACCGCACCACCACCATCTCCACCACCGCACCACCACCTCTCTCCTCCCACCACCACCGCACCACCACCATCTCCACCACCTCTCTCCTCCCACCACCACCGCACCACCACCATCTCCACCACCGCACCACCACCAACTCCACCACCGCACCACCACCACCACCACCTCACACCACCCACCACCACCGCACCACCACCAACACCACCACCACCACCTCTCTCCTCCCACCACCACCACCACCTTTCCTCCTCCCACCACCACCGCGCCACCACCACCTTGCCACCACCACTGCCACCACCGCACCACCTTTCTCCTCCCACCACCACCGCACCGTACGAATACAAATTGGATACGAATATAAAAATTCGAATACAAATTAATACGTATACGAATACAAATCAATATCTCGTATACGAATACAAATTGGATACGAATTAATCCGTATACGAATATAAAAATTCGAATACGGATTTTATTTTTTTAAAAAAAAATAGAAATGGGGCGACGGATAGATCTCTCCGTGTAAGTGGGCGACGGATAGAATCTATCCGTCGCCCATTATCAATTTTAAAAAAAATGGTCAATCCGTCGTCAATCTGTCATGAATTGACGACGGATTGTTATCCGTCGCCATTACTCAGGGGCGACGGATTTTCTATCCGTCGCCCGATCCGTCGCCAGAGCTGGGGCGACGGATAGATGGCCTGTAGCGACGGATCTATCCGTCGCTACAGGCCAGATTTTTTGTAGTGGGAATGTCGTTCTCCATGGACACTTAGCATAGGAACAAGCAAATAACGAAAGTATTTTGGTGTGCAAACAACAGACGTATGATTTTAGATGCAGTTGAATTCTTAAAACGAATTTTGTAATCATAGGGTTGAAAGTGTAAAGGAACCCCAACCTAGCTCATACTGTGATACTCCCAACTACTTAGAATCAAACAACGTACTAGCTGTGTACAGGCAGCAAGGATACATGCCAGGAGGATCAAGTCGCAGTTAATCCAGACACCCTCAGCGTTACACCAACAATGTGTTGTGTCACTCAACACACTATCTCCTCACGTTTTCAGAACAAGTCACATGGGATATTGCAAAATCCATTACCAAGTTGCAGTTAGTAGGGGATCCCCACGTGGATAGTTTGGACGAATAAAGAGCAAGTACGAAATTACGTCTAAAACTAATTCATTAATATATCACGGTATATAAAGAAGTAACACAGCAGAGTATCGTCGGTTCACCTTTACAAAAGTGTTTAGCTACTCATAGTCATAGTAAACAGAACACAGGAAGTAATCGAAAAAAGAGATAAATAAAAGCTTAGTCTTGATGTCTTCGTTCTTGACGGCTAAGGTTTTCTTCTCCAGGTTGTTGACGGCCAGGGTTTTGTTGTTTCGGGGTTTCACTTCCCTGATGACTGGTTCTCTCGCAAGAGAGCTGCTTTTGATTGCGATGTGTGTTTATGATACACCAAGACACTTATTTATATTATAATTTTCGTGCTCTAGCCGCCCATGATGAATACGGAAGGTTAGAATGGCGGCTCTGGCCTGACGGACCTCAAAACGGACCTTCTAGAACTTTCTGCGACTGACTGCGGTCACCTGTCTGGCCCATTTTGTCTTGCACGTCGATTTCGGGCTTCAGAACTTTGTTTTCTCGGAAAGTGGTCTTCTGCAATGTTATGGCATTTTCAATTATTTTTGCATTGGTTGCAGGTCGCATGCCTTGATTGGACTCCTCGAACTCCGTGTACGGGCAAATCAACGTAATTCCTTCTTTTCCTCGATTTCGCATAAATATAACGTTTTGGCACCGAAAATCATGCAATTCCTCAAAAACGCGATCATTCCCTGCAAAATACACAAGAAAGTTGTAATTGGCTATAATATGATGTAAATATTGAATCTTCGGCTAAAAACGAGTGTCTAAAAGTAGGTGAAAACGCACATTTCATGGCCACATCATCTATCAATCTAGAATGCCACTTGATATCAACATCAATCAACTATGTGTATATATTAGTTATCTAAGTTTTACACCGCGAGGCTGAAACTCCACAAAAAGTAATAAATGATTAATTTACACTGAGCTGATTCACTTGCATTTGTAAGGATTCTCTCTTGCTATTAACTCAATGTTACCCTTCAATTAATAAGAAACATTTCTAGAGATAAGGCTATGGTCTTATCAATCCATGTATATCACATGATTTATACAAATGTGCTGTTACGTTTCCACATAGCATTTACAAAAGGTTAATTTGAAATCACAGTTTGTCGCAACAGAAAACATTGTAATAGTAGCTTAATAACAAACGAAAAAAGTATAAATTTCAAGCACATCATATCTTAAGCACACAGTAAGCAAATAGATCACATAAACACATAAAGATGATGCATATGCTCTACTGTGTAATTCGACTAACAGGTATTGTACGATTTGAAGTCGTGAATGAGTTGTCAAACTCCGAGAAAAAACACCTGGAAAGTTGTCTAAAGTTCTTTTGTCCCAACTTTAACTTCTCAATTATCGAATTTTGGTTTTGGGTTAGGAATCATACATCCTAGTTAGTGTAGTACCATTAATTCGAAATAGTAATGTTTTTATGCACAAAAGTGTTCATGAATGAACATCTCTTACACATCGAAACAAAACCACAACTATCCAAAACTGGAGTGTAAAACCTTGCGTTAAGAAATTGAACACTTCTCTTCATGAGGGTTGGATCATAGCCAACACAAGCGCCAATTCCTTAAACACCATGTAATACCCTTCAATGGAGACCCTTAGGAACAATGGCCCATTCCCGCCCACCTTTTGTAAAACAAGTATTTATTAGTTTTTTCGACTTTTCGAAAGAATTTTTACTACTAAGTCTTAAGCATTTGCCAATGAAAATCGAAAACTTCTTCTAGACTCATAACTAGAAGTCAAACCCAGTGTGTGTGTGTGTGTATTGTGGGTTGAGGTCATTAAGTGTGATTGTTAATTTTTAACCATCCATTCAATTATAATTAGTTACTCAAATCTAACCCACATAAATCCCACCAAATTCACGTCCACTTTTTCCAACTATTAAACAAAAAACTAAACGACCTCTACTTCTCTCGGCCTCTGTTCTTCCAGAAACCCTAGCCACCATTGTTTCAATCTTCACCATCCATTTTTATTTTCTTCATTTGCGATCTTTTCTTTTGGAAAAGAAGGTGGAAAGTTGGCATCTTCTCCGATCGTCTTATTTTCTCAAGAAGGTAATTCAGCTCTTTGATAGTTGATTTTCTTTAGGCAAGTGGGTTCGATTTGTAAGATCTGTATTATGTTAATTCAATTCTGCTCAACAAGCGGCTTCACTTCATCTTCTCCTTGCATTTTCTATTTCATCTGCTCACTGATTGTAGTTGATTTTGTTCTCTTATTCGTTTTTAGTTTGTTCTAGCAATCTGTTCTTCTAATTCTGCTAATTCTAGTCGATTTTGTATGTGCCTGCTGATTTTCGTTTGTTCTCATAGTCAATTATGCTACCAAAGTCTATTTGATATTTTTCAACTCATAGTGTATTTTGCTAATTCTCTGAAAAACAGCTTTCTTTAGGCTACCATAGCCAACTTTCTTTTGAAAGCGAAGAAATTGGAAAAATGTTGCTGTTGTGCGAATTTTTGTGTTGATGTTTATATTATTCTTTGTAAAACAGATTTATGTTGAGCTAATATTTGTGTTGATGTTTATTTCTTTTATGTAAAACTGATTGTTATTCTGCTAATTGTTGTTTTTACCGAAATCTGTAGCATTGATTTCTTCATGGTTATGTAGGTAAATCAATGGAATTTTCCAGGAAAGATGACTCTCTACTGGAGTATTTAACTATGATTTCATCATATGGAGTTGAGTTCGTCTCGGAGACTGAGGAGTCGGGGGTCCCGATGGCAGATTCACCTTGGCCAGAACCACCAGAACGTCCTCCTGTTTTACAACTTGGTTTCCATTGTCATCCAAACCCGGGGCTATGGACCCATAATTACGTTAGTCCCTCTATTGGTCTAGTGTCATTGATGAATAATGGGATTGATGAGCACATTACAACTGATCCAGTGCCTGATCTGGTGCTAGATGTTGCTATGACCGATCGAATGGCTGATCCAGTGCCGGATGTTATTACGACTGATCCGGTGTCGGATGTTATTACGACTGAGCCGGTGGCTAATCAAGTGTCGGATGATTTGCTTGATGAGTTTGACACATGAGTGTGTGTTAGGAATATCTGTTTAGATTTTGATCAGCAATTCCTAATGACTTATCTTAGCTCAGAAAGGTGATTAGTACTCTTAGTTCACTTGAACACTGTAAAAGAGGAAACTCACTAAGTATGATAGTCTAGCAAATCTTGTATAGGATGTTAGATCTCGAAATGTAATTTTTATTTTCTGAAGAAGACCAAGAAGAAAGCATCAAGCAGGAAAAGTTCAACAAATTTGAAGATTTGAAGACTGCACAAGATTGCTGAAGACAAGGGTTTTTCAGATACCTATGTCCAGATATCTTGAAGAAACAAGTGTTTCGAAACACGTGTTACAAAAGATATCTGAGAGTTAAAGGTTTCTGAGACGAGGAAAGTGCCCACAAATATCTACACTCAGATACCTTGGACATAAAATATGCTTCTGAAAAAGAAACATATTATAACAAGTTGTTTAAACAAATGGTATCTGGAGCTATGATGATCTCTGGAAAAGAACGTGCAAAGCCTCAGAAAGCTTGCATAGTTCCGTTGGCACTACAGGACAAAGTATAGTACAGTGCATTAAATGCGCAGACAGAAACGTCTGAACAAAAGCTGTAGCTTCTGAAGAAGAAGACAAACCTGCTACAGTACTATACTCAGATATCAATAGTTTGAATTTGATTTAAGCCTAACGGATACTATTCAAACAACACTCAAAATTCATCTATAAATATCAACACTTAGACTGCTTGAGAACACACACTGAACACTAAACTTATATTGAATACTCATACAAGCTCTCTCAAGCAAACTACTTACTTTCAAGCTTTTTGTTGCGACCAAAGCTCTTGATTCTAAGTAGCACAAAAGTTCTAAGTGTCCTGATCCTTAACGAGCATTGTTATCTCTGAAGGAGTTGAACTAAGATTTCATATCTGAGATTGATTCTCTGGAACACTTACAATAGACTTGGGTCAGTAGAGAACAAGATACCATACATTGAAAAGTGTATTAAGTATACTTGATTCATAGAGCTATCTGAATAACTGAATAAGTTATTTAAGAAGCTCACCTGACAGTTTACCTTAACCAACACCTTAATCGGCGTGGAGTACAGGAAGTACTTAGTTTGGGAAACTAAGGAATAACTCCAAGGTCATTGAGCATAGGAAGTACTTAGTTTGGGAAACTAAGGAACAACTCAAAAGGTTTCTGAGTACAGAAAGTATATGGCTGTGAAAGCCGGGGAATAACTCAGGGGGAACACTTGGTTGGGAACCTAGTGTATTTAGGAATCAAGAAAAGATATCTGTAAGGTTACCTCATTTATCTTAGTGGATTCTAGGTCTGAGAAAGACCGAAGTGGATTAGTTGAAGGATTACGCCACCTTCAGATACCACTATAAAAAGACTTGTGTTATTTACTTTCTGCAGCTTATTACTTGTTTTACTTATATTGCAAAGTACTTACACTTATCTTGCTGAACACGTGCACTTATCTTAGAAAAGTCTTCCGCTCTCTGAAATTAAGTATCAGATATCTTCACAGATATCTGAGAAACTGTGCTTATCGACAAAAGTTTTAAAAGACTATTCACCCCCCCCAGTCTTTTACTTTGCCGTTATCTGGACCAACAAGTGGTATCAGAGCAGGAGGTTCCCAAGCCTTCTGCATTGAACCTAGATCCCAGATAAGTGCCCACTAACTGCTTTTCACCTACACTTGATTTGTTTGTTTAGTGTGTTTGTTGCAGGATGTCTTTAAATGACGCCCCAATTCTCAAGCCAGAGAATTATGAGAAATGGAAGAACAACATGATGCTCCACCTAGAAGCCATCAGTGACGAAATGATCGCAGTAATAAAGAATGGCCCAATAGTCATTCAACAACTCAAGCAAGTCATAGAGGTTTCTAATGGTAGAGACAGAGAACAAAGTGATGGGTCTTCATGCAGACGATCGTCGACCAAAGAAGAGACCTACCAGTCAAGTCATTTACGAACCAAAGCCCAGAGAACTCTGGACATCGGAAGATGCCAAGAGAAATCGTTTGGATGGACAGGCTCGTAATATCATCATACGTTCTACTCCAGAGCACATACAGTGTAAACTGTAGGGTGCAAAAACGGCGAAAGTGGCCTGGCAACCGATTGAAGAAATCTGTGCTGGCACTGAAAAAACAAAGGAAAATAAGTTCGAAGTTTTGAAGCTAAAATTCCAAAACCTTAAACAAGGTCCCTCGGAGACTCTTGAAGAACTAGATTTCCGGTTTACAACACTTATGAGTGACATGGCTGCACTTGGTGAAAGTAATAGATATACCCAGTCATAAAAGATTAAAACCATTGTGAGAAGTCTTAATCATAACTGGGAACACACAAAGTTTTTCTACTTTAACCAAGGAATGCCATATATCACTCATGTGGAACTTTTCTCTCACCTTGCCACTGTTGACTATGAGACAACTCAAAGGGAACAAACAACTGAGAAGTCACATAAATAAAAAAAGAATTCTCTTGCAAAGGAAAATTCATAATTAATCAAGATATCTGAGAAAAAGGATGCTGAAAATGCATTTCTCAAGGCTCAGATATCTGAGACTGAAAAGTCACATAAAGAAGCAATGTCTAATCTTCAAAAGAAATATGAAGGTCTTCTTTCTGAGAATAAGGAACTCAAAAAGAAAGAGCTATCTTTTCAATCTTATGCCAAAGCTAGTGACACTCTTACTGAAGTACAATCTTATTTAAGAGATCCTTCAGAAAAGAGAGGACTTGGGCTGGACACACAAACAGATAGTCCCACCACTCTGAATAAGAGTAATAGAGGACTAACATTCGTCAGTGCTCAGCAAGGTGATTCCCAAACAATCTGACAAAGATCGTCGAAAAGCTAAGATTGCTGACAAAGGAAAGGTAGTTGCGACCAAACCTTTGTGGAAAAAACAAGTCCAAAAGAAAACTGTGGGAAATGTCTCTGAAAAGAAACATAACACTGAGAAGTGCAATCACCCACAGTGCTATGTCTCTCAAAAAGGAAAAATTGCAGGAGCTGGCAAATTTTCTTATGTCACAGAGACTAGCAAAGCTGCTAAAGAGAGATCTCAGACAGCATCAGGTGCTCGGAATGGTATTGGCTATAAAGCCATCGGGAAACAACTTGCTCACGAATACAAACAAGAGCAAGAACGATGGTTAAAGGCTAGAATTGCTCACAACAATTATCAGAAGTGGAAGAAAAATCAAGCCACTGAAAATCTGAATGCCAGGGCTAGAAGAAATCTGGCTAGAAAAGCTAAGTTTGCTGGAAAGCAGACTCAGAAATCTGACAGGTATCTGAAAGCACCAAATGGAGCACCTAGGAACACACCAAGGAAGAAAATAGTTTTAAACAACAATGATACCAATCATTTAACTAAGATTCATCCTTATGTTCCTGTTAGACAAAAGAATGTTCCCAAGAAATTCATTCAAAAATGGATTCCTACTGGAAGATTCTTTAGTCCAGATGGTTCCATTGTTGGTATGAGAACCTAATCTCCTGTTTCCTGTTTTGTGCAGAACACTCTAAAGACTAACTCAAAGTGGCATTTTGATAGTGGATGTGGGAAGCACATGACAGGAGACAAAACAAATCTGATTAACTACAAAAAGTTTAATGATGGACCAATTATCAGGTTTGCTGGAGGAGATAAAAATCCAACTATAGGTTTTGGAAATTTGAAATTCGGAGCCCTCACAATCTCTAAATTACTTCATGTAAAGGGATTGAAATATAGTCTCCTAAGCATGAGTCAACTAGTAGACAAAGGGTACTCTGTCAAGATCAAGTCAAAACTATGTAAAGTGATTGACAATGAGTCAAAGCAGACAGTCTTGGTTGCAAGGCGTAAAGGAAATCTTTATGTTGCCGATTGGGCATCCGCTACAACCGAAGAATGTCTCATGGTGAGTCAATATGGCCACACTGAAGAAAATTGGCTATGGCATAAAAGAATGAGTCACTTGAATTTCAAAACTCTGAATAAGCTAGCCAAGAAAGAATTGGTGGTTGGTTTACCCAAAATGGCATATAGAAAAGAAGGTGTATGCTCAGCTTGCCAAATGGGAAAACAATCCAAAACATCTTTCAAGTCTAAGACTAGACATTCCAGTGAGAGGCCACTGCAATTGTTACATATGGATCTGTTTGAATCCTCAGTAACTAGTTATGCAGGAAAGAAGTATGGTCTGGTTGTTGTTGATGATTACTCAAGATTCACTTGGGTTGTCTTTCTCAAACACAAATCTGATGCAAGGGTTGAGATACCTAACTTGCTAAATAAGCTCGAAGTCATGAAAAATGACAAGGTATCTCAGAATCGTAATCATGGTAATCGAAGTTTGTGAACCAAGACATCAAAGAGTTTTGTACCTGCAAAGGTATACAACATCAACTATCTTCTGTAAGGACACCACAACAAAATGGTGTTGCTGAAAGAAAGAATAGGACCCTAAAAGAAGCAGCAAGAACAATGCTTGCTGACACTGAAATAAGTGAAATCTAAGGGTTGAAGCTGTAAACACAGCATGCTACACTCAAAATTAATGTTTGATTAACAAACACCATGACAAAACTCCGTACGAGCTTTTCATTTGTAGACCACCTAGTATCAAACATCTAAGGGTGTTTGGTTGCAGATGTTTTGTTCTTAACAATGGAAAAGAATACTTGAGAACATTTCAACCAAAGGCAGATGAAGGAGTATTTCTTGGTTATTCTAAATAGTAAAGCCTACAGAATCTACAACAAAAGAACACAAAAGATCGAAGAATCTGTTCATGTAGTGTTCTATGAAGGAAACAAGAAGGTACTCTTGAATGATGATCTCTCAGATAGGTTCAAAGAACTAATTGATTAAAGATTCTGAAAAAGGATCCTCAGAAGGAAACAATTCAATCATTCAAATTGAGGATGAGTCTGACGATAAAAAGCAACCTATGCTTAGTAACAACCAGATGACTCTAAGACATGATGAAGAATTTCCTATGAGAATTCCAGAAATGGAACAGGTTACTGAGAACCTTCATCATGAAGAGGTATCTGAAAGAGAGATTGCTGAAATGCAAGCTCCAGATATCTCTAACACTGAAAGAGTGTCAGATATCCATGGCATTTCCCATATGTCAGATATCTCGACATCAAGACAGGTATCTCATCAAGATCATATTGATTCACATTCAAATCAAAATGATATTGATCCTACTAGTTCAAAACCCATTATGAAATGGATAAGAAATCATCCTGCAAAGGATGTGATTGGTCCCATAGACCAAGGAGTTAGAACTAGAAGAGCAATCGCTGAAAAAGCAAGTTGTCTCTACGGATGTTTCATCTCAAAAATTGAACCAAAGACAGTAGAAGAAGCATTAAAGGATCAAGATTGGATCTTTGCAATGCAAGAAGAGTTGGATCAATTTGAGAGAAACAAAGTCTGGAAACTGGTTCCATTTGCTGACGGAATATCTGTAATCGGAACCAAGTGGGATTTCAGAAACAAAATGAATCAGTCTGGTGAACTAACCAGAAACAAAGCTAGGTTGGTTGCCAAGGGATTCACCCAGACTGAAGGACTAGATTTTGATGAATCTTATGCACCAGTTGCAAGATTGGATGCAATAAGAGTCTTTCTAGCCTTTGCAGCTCATAATGACTTTACAGTTTATCAGATGGATGTCAAGAGTGCATTTCTAAATGGTGAGCTGGCTGAGGAAGTCTATGTTGAGCAACCACCAGGTTTTGAAGTTCCCTCAGAAAGTAGGATGGTCTATAAGCTTCAGAAAGCTCAGATGGATCAAACAAGCTCCAAGAGCATGGTATGATACATTGGCCAGATACCTACTAGTAAGTGGTTTCAAGAAAGGAGATGTTGATAAAACACTCTTCACATTGAACCATGATGGTAAACTACTTTTAGTTCAAGTATATGTTGACGACATTATATTTGGATCTAAAGACAAGCAACTTTGTGAAGACTTTGCTGAACTCATGAAATGTAAATTTGAGATGAGCATGATGGGAGAATTGAATTACTTCCTAGGGCTGCAAGTCAAGCAACTCAATGATGGAATATTCACTAGTCAAACAAAGTATGCAAAAGACATGCTCAACAAGTTCAATCTAAAGCCTTCTGAAAAGAATGCTAAGATACCAATGAGCATTGGAACCAAAATGACCTATACTGAATCTGACAAGAGTGTTGAAGAACACAAGTATAGGAAATTGATTGGGTCTCTACTATACCTCACTGCAAGTAGACCTGATATTCAATATGAAGTTAGAGTGTGTGCTAGATTTCAGACAAATCCAATGCAGTCACACTACAACATTGCTATGAAGATATTAAGGTATGTAAAAGGTACTGTAGAAGTTGGATTGTGGTATCCAAAAGATAGTGGATTGAGTTTGGTTGGCTATTCAGATGCCGACTATGCTGGATCGTTGCTTGATAGAAAAAGCACCTCATGAACTTGTCAATTTCTTGGTGCTAGATTAATATCATGGTTTAGCAAGAAACAAAATTCAATTGCCACATCTACCATGTTTAATATATTGTCTTTGGATGTTGTGCTTCACAGATATTGTGGATACAACAACAACTCAGAGACTATGGACTCAATGAAGAGAAAACTCCCATTTTCTGTGACAACACAAGTGCTATTGCCATAACTCAGAATCCTAAGTTTCATGCAAGAACAAAGCACATTGACGTTAGACACCACTTCATCAGAGACCATGTTGAAAAAGGCAATATAGAGATACTCAAGATTGGCACTGAAGACCAACTTGCAGATATCTTCACTAAGCCACTACAAGAAAGTAGATTCTTAGCCTTAAGACACAGTCTTGGACTAATGGAGCTACCAAAGAACTAAAAAGTTCGGAGAAGAGATATCCAAGAAGATATCAAAGAAGAGAGAAAAGTATCCGAACGGGTATCCGAGAAGAGGAATCGAACGGTATCCGGAGAAAAGGTATCCGAACGGTATTCAGAGAAGAGGAATGGAACAGTCCGTAAACTAAAGGCTAAAGGGTAAATGGCTATTCAAAGATTTACGAGACGTACTCGATATCCGGATCACTCGATGGGGAACACAAAAGAGAAAAGTACAACTGTCTGCAGTCAACTACTCTCTTGAAATTTGTATTATTTCTATCTTTGTGTAAAACTTGGACAAATACCAAGTGTGGGATAAATTCAGATGCAAACAGTGTTCTTGGTCATACAGAAACGTGATTCAGAAAGCTAATAGCCAAAATTCATTAAATGGGCACAATTACATTTGTTGATTGTGATCATTGCTGAAGAAGCAATGGTGACCCTTGATGAATTGGCCAATTGATCTTTACGGCAGAGATCAACTCTCAGTAAATAGTGTACCGTTAAAAATCCGACAGGGCCCACTATGCATTTAATGCCGAACAAACTTTTACTCACGCCTGCCTGCAATTCACAGATACTTACACACAAAATTAATTTGTATGTATATGTCTGTGGAGATTACGTTGCTATATATATGGGATTTTGGCAAAAGAAATTACTTTCGCCTAATCCATCATACAGTCTTGCACAAGAATAGCAAAAACTCTTCTTTAACCTCTGCAAATCTCTGTTAGTTTTTCTGCAAAGAATTACTAATCTCTCACCCAAATCTCTTTCTCGTTTTTCAAAAACTTCACTATTTAAAGAGATGGCTCCCAAACGTGCTTCTTCTCAGAAATCCCAAGCTACTACTGGTATTGCTGAAAAGCAAGCACCAATGCTAGTTATAACAAACAATCGGTTGATCGGAGAATTCAACCCTGATCATTGGACTTCAAATCACAGGATGATTTGGGGTGGCACCATGATTGAAGAATACCTGGTTGCTACAATAGAAAACCAGACTGACAGGAAGTTGGTACTTGATATGCTTGAAAAGGCAAAAATCAAGGGCTTTCTATCTGCTCTTCCCAGTGGAGTTTCTTCACTGGATGTTCTGGAGTTTTACAACAACTCCACAATTATCTCCAAGATCTCTGAAGGCACTGAGATAGTGTCTATCAAGACCAAAGTCCGAGGACAAGAAATCTTGTTGGACGAAACAGCTTTCTGTGATCTGTTTGAACTTCAAAATCTTGGAAAGGATTTTGAAATTGACACCAAGGATGAAGATCTCCTTGAAGGTGTGAAGCAACTATACAGTAATGTGTTTGATCTTGACAAACCAGACACACCCACCGACTTTAAGCTTGCTGACATAAGGACCAGACATCTTTTGGTCTACTGGGATGTGTTGGCATGTATCCTTCACAGAGGCTTCGATGGTCTACAAGGAGGTGCTGACCAGATAAGCCAAGAACAATGGATGATGTTGTTCTTGTTGAGTCAACAAGATAAAAGGCTAGAAAACCCTTTTAATTGGGGGAAGTACGCCTTCATGAAATTTGTGAAGAAGATACAAGGCTTTGAGCCTAAAATCGTTAAGGGCCTTGCTGAGCCAAAAGCCACAGTAAGCTATGGACTGAAAATTTGCTACTTACTGGAATGTCTTGGCATTAAGCTCAGAGAGACGGCAGATATTGCCAACAGTAACCTACTCTACAAATATGAGTATACAAACATGATGAAAAAGGTTACTGGATCTCAGAAAGGTTCCAAGAAGCGAAAGACTGAAGAGGTATTTGAGGAAACAGTTGCGACCAAGAAGCCCAGAACTTCACGGAAGAAGTCTGCTGGCAAATCAGAAGGCACACCCATTGAGGTTGTCGATTCCCAGATACATGACGTCGCTGTAGATGAACTCATCAATGCTGCAAAAGAGGCATCGGCTACTGAACAAGTAGATTCAGCAAGAGAAAGTGCTTTCAGAAATGTCAAGACTATTGCCGAAAAACTTCAAACTCTTTCTGCAGAAGCAGCAGGGATTGTTGATAACTCTGTTCCAGATTTCGATGACGAATCGGACGAGGAGAAGATCCCATCCCCCAAGGTTGCTGAAAAAGTAACCAATGCAAAGGGGAAGAACAAAAGGTCCAAGGTTGCTGAGAAAGCAACTAGCTCACAGGTTGCTGAACAAGCACCTATAGCAAAGGTTGTTGGTGCCAACACACCATCAGGGAAAGTCACGTTCAAACAACTTCAAGAAGCCCTGATGAGTGGTGACCTAGTGTTGGAAGACGCTGATGTCAACACCACACTTAAAAACCTGGAAGAGCTCTCAACCACTCAAACTTCTGCTTCCAGACAACTACAACAACCACAACCACAACAGCCACAAGTGGTTGATGAAATGGTAAATGAACTCCATTTCGACATATCAGGTTCCCCAACTCCTAGAGAGGGATCAAACTGAGACACCTGCTCAGAATGATCAAACAAGGGAGGCAACTGAGTCAGTCACTCAGGAAAGGTCTGAAGTACCAGAAACTTCAAACAAAGAAGCCATAATGGAACAGCAAGACCAAAGCATAGAAGGGTCACAAGTTCTAGAGACCAATCAGCCTGACAATGCTCAGGTAGCTAAATGGTTTAACTCTCTACTTGTGAAATTTTATGTTCATCAATCTTGTTACTTATAAAAAATTTCTTTGTTACAGGCTGAATTAGAAACAAAAGAACAAGAGGAAGCTGAAAAGCTTGCCTCAGAGACTGAGAAGGAGGCTACTGCCTCACCTCTTAAGGAATCTGAGCCTGTGCTACAGGTGATAGAGAATTCCCTAAGACATTACTTTTCAGATATTTGTTAATTCACTTAACTAATCAAGTGGATGTTTCTAATAGGCTCCAACTGAGAAGGAAAATGATAAGGCTGAGAAGCCTAACTCATCAGAGAAACAACCAGAGACTCGCAAAGTCTCTGAGGAACAAGTATCTGAGCCTTCTATTGAGAAGGTATTTATTTATTTCAGATATCTATATTCTCTACGATATTACTCTAATCATTTTTCTAAATACAACACTTTCTACTCATAGGCTCAAACAGAAGTAGAAGTTGTTGGGGAGTTGCCCACTCAATCCCCTCAACCAATGGAAATTGATGAGGCCACCAAACCTTCATCACCCGAGAAAATACCAGAAACTGTAAAAGTTTCTGAGAGACAAGTATATGAGCCTCCTACTGTGGAGGTAATTGATATCTCAAATATCAAATTGTCTAAGAATTTTTCTCCTGATAAATTTCTAAGTGTTTTGTTGTATCTTATTCTCAGGTTCAAAAAGAAAGAGAGGATGCTGAGGATCAGACTTCCAAGTCTCCTCCTCACTCCAAGATATCTGAGGCACTGAACCTCGAGAGTTCAACCTTCGAGCACTGTCATTGCTGCAGTAACAGATACTTGACTACTCTAAAATTCAGATATCTACACAAGTTTTGAAACTAATTCAAAACTCTCTCTTTCAGGCTCAAAATAGTGCCAAGAAGGAGTCAAATGATTACTATGCAAACCTTCTTCCCTTCTTCAAGACTCATACCTTGCCAAAGCATATTCAATGCTTCAAGAAATAGCAAAGGTTAAGGTGCTCTGATCTCTCTGAAATACTGAGAATCACAGATCAACCAACAAGACGAGCACAAGCTCTTGATCTGGAAAACTATATCCACGCAATGTTCTCTACTGAACAATATCAAGTTGCGACCTTAATGCGTAAGGATTTTTCCAAGGAAGTGGCACACAAATTGGTGCAAGCCTTCAAACAACCAGATGGTCAGACAAGATTGCAGATGACATTCAAGCCAGTCCTTCCCCAGACACTACAATTTATTCCTTCTGAATAAGAAGAGGTTAATGGGCAGAAGATCACTATTCCTGAAGTGATTAATCTTGTATCTGAAGATGATGAGGAGGAAGAAATAGATGAGAATAACTTTGATGAACCTCCCTCTAACCATCACAAAAAGGATGATGATGATATGACGGATGATGATGCCCCTGCACCAGGGACATGAGGAATTCCACAAGGAAACAATGCCTCGGCTGCTGAAAAGCACACTGAGAGGACATCACAGCAATCCCCTCCTCCATCTCCTCAGAAATCCACCCATCCTTCACAGCAATCCCAACAACAAAAATACACTACTGAACAAGTAGTTGAGCACTCTGAGGAAACAACTCAGAAGATATTAAATACTCAAACCAGAGCTGCTCAACTCAAACAACTATTGGAAGAAGAGCAACAGCTACATCTTCAACTTGAAGAAGAGCTAATTAAATCCATAGATAAGCTCAATCAACTACAGGATCAATACTTACAAGAGACAGTAGCTTACTCTGAGGTTAAAGAGCTCCAGGATGCTGTAAATGCTATTGCTAAGGAATTAGATACTGAAGAAGTATCTAAAGAAAAGCATGATGCTAAGGCTGCATCACCAGCAAAAGGCATACCATCCTCCTCTCAGAAAGGAAAGAAGCCCATCTCTGAGATGGTTGCCGGACTAGAAAATCTTGAAAATGCCCAAGAGGATGAAGATCACTGGGCTGAAGACGCAGATAATGAAGTAGACAAGACTTTGGCAGCACACCGCAATGAACACTTGACGGTTTCTCATCTTAAAAGGAAGCTAATTGCTCCAGAAGTTTTTAACAAACTGCCAAATGTCCACTCCCATGAATACATGAATAGATACCAAGTTTTGGCACAACTTAGAAAGGAGATGTCTTCACAAAACAAAGATGTAATTGCCTCCGTCCCCTCAGAAATGAAGAAGTTCACATAACTCATCACTCAGAGAACAACCAGTATGGTTATTGCTCAGAAGGATCTGGGAATGATAAGGGACGATGACATGTCATTGGCTGAAAAAGCTTTTCATGAGGCAAGTTACCGCCGAAAAGATGCCATAGGCCCATCAAGAGCTCACTGATAAGGAAAATGGACTTATCAAACAAAATCAGGAGCTCAAGGCTGAACTTCAGAAGTTGGTTACTGCCTACAACTACTTGCAAAAGAATTTTGAGTCTCTCTCAGATTCTTTTGTGGTACTTAGTCAACAAGAATGACTAAGGGGAAGAATTTGGATCTCAAGATCGGGGAAGGAAAGAAGAAATCTAGAGTTGGTGCCGCTCGAAAGGAAGAGGAAACAAGAAAACTTCCTACCACCACTCGTAATAAATGATCCTCATCAAATCAAGCTACTTTGCAAATAGTAGCTACTTCCCCAAACCAACCGAAGAAACTACAATGGTAACAAGGGCCATGGCAAAAGACCTCCAAGGAGTACCAAGGCTCCAAGGAGAAGACAAGTAAGAGGGATTGATGAATCTTCAAGAAGAAGAAGGCCAAATCAAATCCTGGCAATGAAGAAGGCCGCAAAAGTCTCACGAATTAATCTTGATGATGATGAAGAGTGATGAAGATGAAGCTCCTCTTCACGTAAAAAGGAAAATTGATAGCCTAATCGAGCCCATGGTCGCAAAGCCTTTAGCGACTAAAACACCCTCCGAAATACCAAGTCAATCCAGGTGGTTCTTCAAGCACCCCAAAGGAGAATTCTAGACAAAGAAGGAACAGTGAGTCAACAAAGACAAAGTCAACTTCCACTCGGTGCGGAAGAAGCCAAAATTGAGTATGTGAAGAATGACAACAATTCCTCCGTCTAAAGGTGCATTAATCGGAAGAATGGCTCGATTCGAACTCAAGCACTTCTTGGTAAATTCAAGGTTTCGAACCAATCCATAAACAACTCATGGCATGGAGAAAGACAAGCCAATCTTGATTAACACCAACCACATCAAAGCATGGTGGATTTTGAAGTAATCAAGAGAATGAAGCCATGAAGAAGGACCTCTCGATGAATGTCCTTATGGAAAGCCAGATGATGTGCACAGAATTCCCAACATTACTGAAACAGGCACAAGAGCAAGACTTGCGGTGGAACCCTATGAGTCCTTCTACTTAACTGAAGATCAATACAAGGGTGACATCAGATATCTGAAGATCATTTATGAATACTTCAAGCTACCAGATATCAGAATCGAGCATGCCTGGAAGTGGGAAAAGTATCTGTGGGTCAAGCATTTTGTCAAGAGAAATCCCACCAAAACCTACAAGGAAGTCTGTGGATTTGCCAGAGACACATAGATGATTGTCAGAACTCTTCTCTATGACTACTCTGATGATATCAAAAGGTTTGGTGATAGGAAATTTGCAGACTGATCCATGGATCTGTTTTGAAGACTTGAAGACTTGTCATTTAGAATGTTCACTTGGAGCTTGGTAACTCCTGTTGTTCTATTTGACTAAGTAGTTTCTGTGATTTTGCTGATTGATCTTTTCTGTTAAATCTTGAAAAAGTTATCAGTAAGCATTCTCTGTATTATATCTGATGAACTTACTCTCAGATATCATTTTATATAAGATAACTTGTTAGCAAAGATCACACCTTGTGATTTGGTTGATGTTACTTTCTGCACTTAATTATATGAATTGAAAGATCATAAGAAATGATTAAGTGGTGGATTGTTTCCTCATCCAGATTTGTAATAGGTCAGATAGTCATTGTTGACTGATCAAAATGGGGGAAATTTGTTAGGAATATCTGTTTAGATTTTGATCAGCAACCTAATGACTTATCTTAGCTCAGAGAGGTGATTAGTACTCTTAGTTCACTTGAACACTGTAAAAGAGGAAACTCACTAAGTATGATAGTCTAGCAAATCTTGTATAGGATGTTAGGTCTCGAAATGTAATTTTTGTTTTCTGAAGAAGACCAAGAAGAAGGCATCAAGCAGGAAAAGTTCAACAAATTTGAAGATTTGAAGACTGCACAAGATTGCTGAAGACAAGGGTTTTTCAGATACCTATGTCCAGATATCTTGAAGAAACAAGTGTTTCGAAACACGTGTTGCAAAAGATATCTGAGAGTTAAAGGTTTTTGAGACGAGGAAAGTGCCCACAGATATCTACACTCAGATACCTTGGACATAAAATATGCTTCTGAAAAAGAAACATATTATAACAAGTTGTTTAAACAAATGGTATCAAGAGCTATGATGATCTCTGGAAAAGAACGTGCAAAGCCTCAGAAAGCTTGCATAGTTCCGTTGGCACTACATGACAAAGTATAGTACAGTGCATTAAATGCGCAGACAGAAACGTCTGAACAAAAGCTGTAGCTTCTGAAGAAGAAGACAAACCTGCTACAATACTATACTCAGATATCAATAGTTTGAATTTGATTTAAGCCTAACGGATACTATTCAAACAACACTCAAAATTCATCTATAAATATCAACACTTAGACTGCTTGAGAACACACACTGAACACACTACTTATATTGAATACTCATACAAGCTCTCTCAAGCAAACTACTTACTTTCAAGCTTTCTGTTGCGACCAAAGCTCTTGATTCTAAGTAGCACAAAAGTTCTAAGTGTCCAGATCCTTAACGAGCATTGTTATCTGTGAAGGAGTTGAACTAAGATTTCATATCTGAGATTGATTCTCTGGAACACTTACAATAGACTTGGGTCAGTAGAGAACAAGATACCATACATTGAAAAGTGTATTAAGTATACTTGATTCATAGAGCTATCTGAATAACTGAATAAGTTATTTAAGAAGCTCACCTGACAATTTACCTTAACCAACACCTTAATCGGCGTGGAGTACAGGAAGTACTTAGTTTGGGAAACTAAGGAATAACTCCAAGGTCATTGAGCATAGGAAGTACTTAGTTTGGGAAACTAAGGAACAACTCAAAAGGTTTCTGAGTACATGAAGTACTTGGATGTGAAAGCCGGGGAATAACTCAGGGGGAACACTTGGTTGGGAACCTAGTGTATTTAGGAATCAAGAAAAGATAACTGTAAGGTTACCTCATTTATCTTAGTGGATTCTAGGTCTGAGAAAGACCGAAGTGGATTAGTTGAAGGATTACGCCACCTTCAGATACACTATAAAAAGACTTGTGTTATTTACTTTCTGCAGCTTATTACTTGTTTTACTTATATTGCAAAGTACTTACACTTATCTTGCTGAACACGTGCACTTATCTTAGAAAAGTCTTCCGCTCTCTGAAATTAAGTATCAGATATTTTCACAGATATCTGAGAAACTGTGCTTATCGACAAAAGTTTTAAAAGATTATTCAACCCCCCCCCCTCCCCCAGTCTTTTACTTTGCCGTTATCTGGACCAACAGTGTGTCATAGGGTTGAGTATATGGAAGAGTTTGATTTGTACGCACCAGAGCTAGAATCGGAGCCAACTGGAAATGTTAAACCTTTACCTTTCTACTGCGCGGAGAGTTGTACTCCCAAAGTTACACAATAAACTACCGCACACAGTATGGCGGGTATGTATTCTAACTCATTAGCCCTTCTGCAGGTTTTTAGTTGGTTGTATGAGTTTATAAATTATGAGGTTGTACTATTCGATATGATGGATTCTTGTTTCGACTAACTTGTTGGCAGCCTCGTTGATCTTGCCACGTGCATTAACAACCTCGTTAGAAGACATTGGAGTATGTGATATTTGTAGTGCACTTATTCAAGACGTTGGAGTATGTAATATTTGTAGTGAACTTATTCAAGATGTTTGACTATGAAATGAAGTTGAAATTGTAGTCTTTTGTAGTATGTAACCTGTGTAATGTTCTGAAATTATGTAATCTATTGGAGTACGAGAAATTCTAAAATTCTATTGGAGCATGTAACTTGTCAATTGATTCAAAAAAAATTAGCTTCTCAAAGTTTGTTTGAGGTTTTTATTGATAAAAGAAAAGTTCTTGATCATGTCTATTCCATCAATCTATTTTCAGAATGTAGGGCTATTGATACAACTTTTATGGTTACATCAATTTGAGCCCCTTACCTAAAGTAAGATTGTAAAAGATGTGTTAATTTACTATGAGCAAACCTCCAGTAAAATTCATCTTCTTGAAGAATTTATAGCCGTCAAGATACATGTTGATTCTTCTGATTATTCACAACAAAGTTCTTGTTCTTTCCCAACTTCGTACATTAAACTAAGTAATTTTAAGGGAGACAATTAGTAAATTAACTAACTTGCCGAAATAGGCTCCGTTCTATATAAAACTAGCTGATAAGTTCATTAGGTAACTACTACGAGCTAATCTTTTACGGAGGTAATTTACTACGATTACGATTATCACAACACCTGTTTCACAATTTTAAGATGACAACTACATGTATCACCTGTCCACAAGTAGATAATCTTACAACTGACATGACATGAGAAGCAAAATCTGGAATTTGAGATAAAATTCCCTCCAAAAATGAAAATTCCCTCTAAAAAGATGATGCACCTATTGGACATCAAACATCACAAAAATTCCCTCCAAAATGAAACTTTCTGGAGTTAAAATTCCCTGAAACAATTGACTACAAGTGTAATTTTTGGATTCCCTCTACAATTATCACTACTTGTTATAAATTCATTTTTTTTACATTTATTACACTTTCTACAATCCAACTAACAAACATTAAACTCTACCAAACTACTAAATGCACATTGAACTTGAGGCTGCTACTAGAAATAAAGTAGCACAATTCATTCTCGAGGGTTGCATCAATGGAAATCCAAAACATGGAAGACTCGCGAAAGCTACTGCTCGTTTTCAAATTCACCCCAGAACAGCGACCAGAATATCGAGACATATAAATGGCAGAAGGGCTGCCCATTCACCTCATTAGTAAGAAGTTTACAATGGTAAGACCAAATAGACTTGCTTTTGATATTGAAAAGATGAAAACAATTGATTGTGCAAAAAGGTGTACCATAAGAGGCTTAGCAAAGCACCTGGTTGTGAGTAAAAGTACATTGCATAGGTGGAATAAAGAGGGCTTGATCAGAGCGCATTGAAATGCTATTAAACCAGCACTTACACCAGCAAAGAAGTTGGCAAGGCTCAAGTATAGTCTCAGTCCACTTATGTATGATTACGTGCAATAGACAGTTATGTTCAAGCCATTGGACAACATTATTCATATTGATGAGAAGTGGTTCTACATGACAAGATCAACATAAAGGTACTATGTTTATCCTAGAGAGGAGCCACCATATAGATGCATTCAAAGTAAGAGTCACATTCCCAAAGTCATGTTCATGTGTGCAATTTCACGCCCCATTTAAGCAAGTGATGATGAACTATTGTTTGATGGGAATATAGGCATGTGGCCTTTCACTCACACAAAGGAACAATGAGAATGGAGCAAAAGGGACATTGGATTACAAAGCCATTATCTTCGATTACAAGACCCGTGGTAAAGAAAATGCTCATTGACAAGGTAAACCTTCTTAAGGCTCTCAGGTTTATAATCATCATATAAATTTTATAACAATTTACTCCAGCTATAATCGATTTAGAAATCATTACTTTAAAACATCATATATAACTCAGCCATAAAAAACCAGATTGTTCCTTTATGCATCCATCTTACTTCCAAATCAGACTATTCCTTGTAAACATATGAAACCAGCTTCAATTTTTAATTAAAGTACTTTAGCTATATTTTGAAATCAGAAGACAATAGAGTTCAACACTTTAGCTATAAAGCATTAGTATTTAAGCTATAATCAATTCATGTATCGAGGGTTCAATTTCATTTGGTTATATTTCTCACATAAACGCACATTATTCCAGCAATCAAAGGAAAATGGCCTTCAAACTCTAGCAAGCACATTATGATCAAACAAGACAATGCACCCCCACATATCAACAATGAAGACACTGATTTTCGAGGTGTAGCAACTGCTGATGGGTTCGACATTGAGCTACATTTTCAACCCCCAAACTCCCCATATACAAATATCAATGACTTAGGCTGGTTTGGAAGCATCCATTCAATAAAAAGCAGAAACATTAGCCTATACTTCGAAGAATTGATTGTAGGAGTTGACAAATCATTCAATGAACTAAAGGCAGAGACACTCAGCAAGGTTTTCTTGACTTGTCAATCATGCCTCATTGAGGTACTGAAGAGAAGAGGTATGAACAACTATGAAATCCCTCATTTGAAAAAAGATGCTTTGATTAAAACAGGATTGTTACCCAGGAGTTTGAAAGTCGATGCAAAATTGGTTAGTGACTGCATTAGCTACATGATTCAAGTCGGTCGACCATTGAATGAACTAGAAGGCCTTACGGAAAGGTTTGTGCATGGGACCAATGCAAATATAAAGTATCATGTAACATCTTTTGTCTATCTTTTGCAATGTTTATGGTTAGGAAACAATTGTGAGTTTTGTAATATGTTTAAGCCTTAAACATTAGAGATTTGTATGAACTCTCAGATTTTTCTCATTCAACAAATGTAATGTTTACTATCTCAGAATTGTTATAATAATTTATTACTTCAAAAATCGATTTGATCATAAGCAACAACTTATTAGCAAGAAACTTCAATCACCATATCATCATTTTCATAACAAATTAGCAAGGACAAATTAGCTACCAATATGTATTTTCACATATGCAACATAATTGAAATGCACAATGATCATATAAGAACTTTCCACCAAATCCACACATGCTGACATTCACAACCCAACTCAATCTCAAAAAAATAAATAGTCATATCGTCATCTTAGGTCTCAGCAACGCTGGGTCTAACCGGTTTTTGTGGTTAGTAGTGAACAGTATGATTCTCTCCTCCCCACAACTTGACCACAATTCATCAATGAAGTTGAGCAGTCCAGATAGTGTAATATGTTTTACATGAACAATAGAACCATTACTATATGTTAGGAGTATAAGTAGGCTGGATAACATAACCCTCAACTACACGTATAATGGTACAGAGTCATATACGACAAATGTTTGATTACCCTCTACCAGATCAAGCAAATTAAAAAATGACAGTCTCAAAATTGAGACACAATGGCCAAAAAGATCAAGAGTTTTTTAAGACAATAATTAGTACCCTAGTCGATAACATGATAATACAAATCACTGCAGAGGACATCAATTCTTGATTATCCTCCACTGGATCAAGCATATTGAAGACTTACACAAGAAATCTCGACATAACTCTATATTCTCCTCTAATGGACATTAAAACCTTACATAACAATTCTTGATTCTCCTCTACATTGATCAAGCATATCCAAAGCTTACATTACAAATGTAACCATTTAGATTCTAACAAATTGATGGGAGTTAGACAGTATGTACCCTAGTCGGTGAGTCCAGATCGCGTACTAAATGGCGAGATCGGAGATTGGATTTCAGCTACGAGATTCGAGATGGATGGTTGCCCTGTTAAAGCTTTGAAAGTAAACCCTTCATTGGCATCGTTGTCAGTTCGCAGGTGGGGAAGTTGCGGAGAAAAAAAATAGTCGATGAGTTGGCAGAACGGGTGGAGAAGACGGGGTTGTATCTATTGTGTTTTGTTACTTACCGGAGTTTCAGTGTCAGTCGGACAAGATCACCGGTGCCGGATGAAAGAAGGGGTGGAAGATGGACTATGTTTATAACTTTTATTCTTGCTTTTCTTATTGTTATAATAATTGAAGGGGTTTGTATTAGGTTAAGATTTTTTAGTAATAATAATTCATTAGTAGTTAATTAGGTGAATATAAAATTAATATAAAGTTTCCTAAAATTGCAAAAAATTGAAACCAAACAACTCTAATGGGACGCCCAAAATGGCAAACCAGACAACTGGCACGGGAGGGAGGGAGTATATATATATATATATATATATATACATACCACTTTCCACATATTTTAGCCATCTTGTTTTTCGTAAAACTAGTAAAACAAAAAACACAAGAAAAATCTAACTTTGAAAAATGTTCCAAAATCAATGGAACATGATTTACGTAAAAATGTACTTATCATAAAACGTTTGTAATTTTAAATTTGGTGCATTTCAAGATTCAAATTCGAAACGATCCGATCCTGAACGACCTTAAGTTTTATGAACAAGATTTGAATCGAACAACATATGATCCGATATGAACTCGACCCGAAATAAATTACAGACCAAACAATCCAATCCGAATTGATCTGGTCTGAATGACCCGTTTGTCACGTCTACTAAATACTTCTAACCTGAATCAGGTATATATAGTTGGCTCAATTTGCCTCTTATTTATGTCAATCTCAGAGTATTCAACATCTAGCATATCATGAGGATATTAAGAACACCTAGAGATTGCTAGAGGGGCTAACTTATTAAAATCTTGCTTAAACATACCAGAACATTGGTAACCATTCGTGACAGGATCCTGCCGATCAAATCCTGAACCTCCTAATCATTCATATACACAATTAAACAGTAAACGCCAGTTTGTATTGTGCTCTATAATCGAGTATTAATTTAAGACAATTAGATGTGGGTGTTCTCAATATCCTTCATGACATGCATATAAACAATTAAACAGTTTATATTGGACTCTAGATTCCAATAATCAATACAATTAAGATAGGATGTAGAATAATTATACTAACCAGAATCACTTTATTATCCTTTTCGATCACTATTCTTCTCTTCTTTAAATTGTGATCCGATAACAAGTAATAAGATTACAATAATCCAGAAGGGTGTTGAAGATCAAACGCCAATAACATTAATTTCTAGTACCAATTTTTACCTCTTTGATTCTAATAACCACAGAGTCTCCGACAATGATCTTGGATCTCAATTTGTGCAAAGTGGAGCATTAGACTTGTGCCTCTCTCTTGCTTGTTTTGTAGTTTAATGTAATTGAAGTTTCACAAAGGGGGCGGGAAAAAGTATGGGAAGGCACTAGAAGTCTCCGTTGCTCCATCAACGATGACCAAATGGTAGGGACTTGACGTGCAATGTACCAATATAATTATAAAGTCTAGTATAATTAGGGGTTACGTGACACGCCAACAAGACGGTGTTAGGGGTATTTCGGACTTGCAGCTTTCAAAATGGAGTGATTTGTAACAAAAACTATCTAGGTGTTTTAGATGAAATAAAATGAAGCATACTGGACTGTCTAGTAGCCCGCCCAAAGCAAAACATCCCATATTTCTTGTAGGGCTGCATGTGTACGTATGTCTTCAGTTGTCATCTGTCTGTTGTTAATTACTGACTACGGCTACGTACTTAAACTGACAAATTATGTTTAGTGCACAAATTGTTTTTCCTTTCTTTATTTATTGCCAATCGATTGGATTAGCTAGGTCAATTATATATGTGGGTTACTATTGTCAATTTGCCTACTTTTTTTCTAGTAAACAAAATTACCTTTCCAAGCCGATGTGACATCTTGTCTCTTAAAAATTACCAAAAATCGAATGGATCTTTTATTAAAATAAAAAATACACTAATTAATTAGGACTTGAAAATGCCTCATCAGGTTTTAATATTTCAGTAATTGTATTCGTACGACTATACGATCGAGTAGTCTTTTAAACCATATAAGTTTATGAATTCTCAAAATCTTACTAATAAACATTTGTCGTTAACATTCATGCATTTCATGATTCATTAATCCTCAATATTGACTCGATTATTGATAAATGATTAGCGTACTCCCAATCAACACAACTTGAACCACTTTTGAAAGCAAATGCCAGTCAACTATGCATATACATATATGTATGTATATATACATATATATATATATATATTATAAGTACTACTTACTCCGTCCCGTCCCGTCCATGTTTCCCATTTTAACTTTTATCGGTCAACCATTTTCAACTTTAATTATGAATCAATTTTCAACGAAAACTCTAAAATGTTCAATAAAATTATACTATGAAACTTTAGGGAGTGAAATTTTATAATATAATTTTATTAAAAAATTTACATTTGTGGATTAAGATTAATTTGTAGTCAAAGTTGAAGATGGTTGACTGCAAAAAGTCAAAATGGGAAACATGGGACGGGACGAAACGGGGAATCTATATAATATACTTATTAAGCAAAAAAGGATTTGACCCATTGTAGGCTATCCACCTCATTTAATTAGTTGGCAAAATCCTCTTCCCTGATTGGTCAATTCATTTGTTTAGTTGTTAAATACTTTTGTTTTCATTGGTCCAAATTATTAAATAATGATAATTGGGATGATATGGTCATGTTCAAACAATATATGGTGCAAATTAATTCATATTACTTACTAAAGCAAGTTAACAAACTATAAACTGACGTTAATTCAATGACTATTATAACTCAATTATACAATTTTTCACATACTAAGGAAAGTTAATAAATTTAGACCTAAAAGAATATCAATTAAAGTCTGTAAATCATTTTTAACCCATACATATCGATCAAGCATTTCCCAATAAAGAGTGAAAAACTAAGAAATTCTCATTTAGAAGAGATCCAGAAAGAGGATATAGTTGTTTGAAATTCGAATTTAATAGTCCCGACTTTAAGCCAACTTTACTAGATGAGTAGTAACTCAAATTTAATTGAGTTGTGAAAAATTATGTTTGTAATAGAGTTAAAATATTATAGGTTTTATACGGTTGTTATATATCGTGTGTAAAAGTAAATTGAGTGTAGTTTTTAATATTATTTGATTAGTTTTAAGTTTGTTTGATTGGTTTAAGGTTGTTATGATAATTAATTCCAACTCGATTAAAGTCGCATTGCAAATATGACATATTTGATTGTCCGACTCAACTAAATTTGAGTTTTAGTTGTGTAAAAGAAATCCGATATTTTCTAATAGAGAGATAGAGAAGAGGAGGAGGAAATAGATATGAGTTGAATCCAAGCATTAAAAAGGGGGTTGTTGGAACTTTGAAGCAATCTTTAATGCTCTTATATATAGACACAGATTTTATTAAGTTGTTTCTTTTGTAATATTAACATTGTGCTATTGTTAATACTACAATCTAAATCTAAAACATGAGATTATTTATGAATTTAATTTCAATCATTCAATTTTTTATAAATGTGATAAGACATTGCATAGTCGCATAATGTATCACATATTATAAAGTTGAATTAATAGCACACCTTTCATGTTTTAAAATTAACAAAATGTACAAAAAACAATTTAGTATAAACCCTCCATTAATCAAATACTCAATAAACACCCCAATTTAATTATGAAGAAAATAGAAATAATTTTGAGTAAGTCTCCTGAGAGACAGTCTCTATATAATTTATCTAGAGACGGACCTATGTTATCAAGAAAATCATCGATGTTATTAATAAAAACACATATGTTCGCAATAGTAGTGTTTTTTCATATTGCAACAAGACTCATTTCGTTGACAATATAAGCTTTTTGTTTAGTAACATGAATGATTTTCTTGATAAAATAGGTTTGTCTCTAAATAAATTATCTACAGACCCCCGTCTCTCATGAGACTTTGTGAATAATTTTATAAAAAATGACCCGAAAAATGGGCCAGGGCACCAATTAGAGCTTCAATGGATAGAAGCTCAAAATCCTCCGAGCATCTAGCTTCCTGGCAAAAGATTTATCTACTAATACACCCACAAATCTTACTATAAGTTACAATTGAAATCTTTGGAAAAGAAACAAGCATGTGCAGGTTCCATCAATTTCAATATCTATCACTTATTTACATCAAACTACCTCTTAAAATGGCCAGTTTTCGTTTGGATCCCTAATGTTTCATACTCTCCCCGTTCCGCTAAATTAGGGCACGTTCTTTTCGACGTTGGTTTTAAGAAAGTCAATGTATGGTTTATTATTTGCAGCTGGAGAGATATGATAAACATTGCAGAAAGTATGAGAAAGATATATAATAAAATAAGAATGATAGTGGTCAGTGGATCTTAGGCTCTGTTCTCTTCATCTGAAAACTCATTAATTTCAGTTCAGTTCTGCTTAATTATTTTTTATACTACAATTCAGTTCAGTTCTGTTTAGACGAAGAGATACTTTTTTTTGCTATTCAAGAAAGTGTGCATATATTGATGAGGAGTCAATGACACGTCGATACTTTTTTTTGAAGAATTTAAAAATTTTATTCCAAACGAGAACAATGGAACATCAGAAATGTTCCCAAGTACAGCCATCACAAAGTGACGATACAAACTACAGTAGAAAACTCAGCAACCACAACCTACCACAACTCCGGAACACCCGGAAACATGAACCAAATTTAGGCATAAACAGAAATGAAAAGCCTTTAGGACCAGGCTGGCAAAAAACTCACGCCTCACAACAATCACCTCTAAGACCCCGGACGAAATTCTAGCTCCCCCGTCGTCTAGCATGTCTCAAAATTGAAATTTCGAGCCAAGAGTTAGGAGTACACCAAAACCAAAATGGAGAACATACCAACCAAGCGAGGAAAGAAAGAAAAGGTTGGTGATTTCCCATAGAGGCGTCCGAAATTAAGAGAAAAAAAAAAAGTAAATGAGACATTGATTTCTCGACGGACGGAGTTTAAATTAGACGAGTGTACCAAATACTTAAACATGATAAAAATGGTTTCTCATATTTAAGAAAATCGTGATATTTAAAGAATTTCACTTTGGTGAAATAGTCTACTAATTAATAAGAAATTCTGCATCCACACATCAATTTTACTCATGTTATAAACTTATAATCACTATATAATATCCAACTTTTCCTAATTCCCGTATAATCGCATTTGGTGGTTATTTTATGCGATAATTTTGAACAATGATTTTGTTCGACAAAATTAATTCGCATAAATTCTTGAAAACTAATGAAAGTAAGAAAGAACATCACATGAATGTATCTATCTATCTATCTATATATATATATATATATATATATATATATATATTAAGCAAAAAAGGATTGGAGCCATTTTAGGGTGTCCAAGTCATTCAATTATTTGGCAAATCTTTGTGCTCTGATTGGTCAGTATTAATGCTTGGTTGGATGAATCTTTCATTCTGATTGGTCAAAATAACATTGTCTTGCTAATATGGTGATGTGGAAAATCTTATGCCGTGTGAAAGCAATTAGTGCATGAAATTCAAAATATTGTCTGAATTTTGGAAATATTACTTCATCATGAAAGTTTGATATTTATAAATATGTAAAAAAAGAAGAAAACAGCCTAAAATCCAATTAACGTCTTTAGATCTCATCCATATAGTTGGTCAGTTCAAAAGTTCAAATGGAAAATGTAGTACTATGTCCCTCACCTATTTATTTCGTCAAATAAGGAATTAAAATAATTTAAAATTTTCATGGAAACTTCAAATAAAAATGTGTAATTCTCTTCAAAGACCGTCTATAGTAATGATAAAAAAAGACGAACAATCATTAATATTATTAATCAAAATGTAAGATGGTTAGTTAAGAATGTAGGTGCTTTTGTACAAATATAAGATGTATTATAGTAACGATATATGTCCGTATATAACTAAATTAAGTATGAAATTCAATTTGTTATTGGTCGATTATCCAATCGTATATTTTCTTTAACTGTGGAAGTATTTTGATTTCAATCAAATTTTACTATACATTCCCATCTAATTGCACCTACCGATGCAATCATTATCTCTTAAATTAGGACTAATTATTATCACTAAGATGCGTGCTGATTAAGTAGTAAATTATGGCAGCACGATGCGTATTTGAGCATAAATTTAAATATAATGGCAAATGTTCATTTCATGGATTTTAAATATTGTCCCGTGGAGATTGATTGCTTTCTCGACCGATTTATGTTCTTTTCATCTAAAAACTCATTAATTTCAGTTGAGTTCAGTTGAGTTCATTCAGTTCAATTCAGTTTTGTTCAATTTTGTTTAGTTCATTTTTATACTACAATTCCATTCAGTTCTGTTCAGTTCAGACGAAAAGAACAGAGCCTAATTTGTTTAGTCATTAACATTACCAATTATGCTAAAATCATACTCTCGACCGATATGTGTGCGTTTATTCTAAAATATTGTCATTTTAAATTCATATTCATTTGGCAAAAACTCAACTTGAGTCGATAACCAAACACGTGAATAGATACACATAAGACATCCAAGTTTTAACTTTATTTATGTAGAACGTTAAAAAAAATCCTTGAAATAAAACAAAAAAAAAGAAGTTTGTATATAGTAGTTAATATTTTACGGAAAACAAAGTGTAAGGTTTTATTAAAAATGTTTATGGTTTTAGTGAAAATGTTAAGGTTAAGTAAAGTTGGAAAGTGTGCATGTATCGTTGTAATTCTTAAGGATTTGATATGTTTAAAGGATTTTGTTACAAATTTTAGTAAACCAACAATTTACATTTTTGTAAAACCACAGTAGTTGTAATTAAGAAATGTAAGTTATATGCTATTACAATGGTATGTGATTACATTGCAATTGTATGGGTTATAAGTCAACAAAATATGTTAGAGAGAAGTATTGTGGTAATACTATCTCAATTTGATTAATTATACATGAGTTGAAATTGTACATATTACAAACTTTTGTGAAAGACCGCCTCTTGAATATACAAATTCAATTCAACATTACATATTTAGTTATTTACGTACAAACATCATATATATGGTTAGCTTCAAACATTATGTGTATAGTAAGCATGTATTATACTTGAAATACATGCATTTTTAACATGTGATGTTTATAGCTAAACATGTGAGCTTTGAACAAAATATGTGATGTTTGATTTGATCACTCTGAAAGACGTCTATCGCAAAAATCACTCTTATCATATTTAAAATGTTCACTCTAACAATATCGATGTCTTTTTTAGTCATCCAGTGGAGTAACCAATTTGGAGACAAAATCATTGCATTAATTATGGGGGGGGGGGGGGGGGGACTTGACAATAAGCTTTGAATTTGACAAGTATGAAAGATAGTGAATAAAGTATGAGATATAGTGAAGAAAGTAGGAGATATATTTTTCATTTAAGGGATGTGAAGTTGAAATCGGGGACGGGGGGAGTATATATTTTCTTCATCCTAAAATTTTAGGAAAATATTTATTACATTCAAACAAATTATGATTGTCGGCAATCTCCATGGAAGTCGAGGTTGTATTCTTCTCGGACTTACACCCTACTCTAAATGTTAATCATATGGTTCTGTGTCTTAAATAGGTGATGAACGGGTTCAATATAGGGCCTAGATCCTCGATACTTTTCATTTTTTCTTTTCATTTTGCCAGTCTTTTCACGGACGATTCCTATCCGAAAGATCCATAAAAAGTTAAAAGGCCCAAATGAGTCCGGGTAGCGTCCCAAACGGGTTAGAAAAGTATAATCCAAGAAGCATATTATAACTAAGGTGAATTTGATATCTAGAATCAATATTGGGAAAAAGGTTATCATCATACAAATGATAATGAGCTCATCCATGAGAAAAAGTTCCGGTTTGGTTTCAATAGGAGACGGTTGCCTAGACTTTCAATAAACGAAGAGCCAGGGACATTTATCTCTCACGTGGTCCTCTACATCCCTTCACTCTTATCTAGACTTTCAAACGGGTCCATCCAACCAAAAGTGAACTGGCCAATACCCGTTCAAAATAATTGTTTTTTTGGGTCGAGCATCGACTCGAACCCAAACAATTCGACCTCTATAGTGAAATAATAATTGGGGGGTAGACCCATGTGATACAAATGATGCATGCAAAATACTCCCTCCATTTAAGAGAAAGTGTTACAATTTGGATTTGCACCAATTTTAAGAAAAAGTAGAAAGTACAAGTGGTCCCCCTGATTATTAGAGATTAACTGAGTGGCATATTGTAATAAAAGTGAAAGGTAGGGAGTTTTATTATTTAACTAATTTCCATAAATGGAAATTGTAACACTTTTAGTGAAACGCCGGAAACGAAAAGTTGTAACACTTTCTCTGAAATGGAGGGAGTATTAAATTTGAGGAGCGGCGCTCACACTACCTGTTTACGTTAAAGAATTGGAAAATCATTGAAAAATGTTATTATGTTTGTGAATTGGTATTTTTTCGGGGTGTATGTGAGTTGACCCACAAAAAAATCATCGATACATGCGAAAAACTATGTTTGTGAAATGATAATATCTTTTTTTTGGGGAGGGGGGGGGGGGGGGTGGTTGGTGAATCTTTTTTACGGGGTGGGTTGTTGTCACCCGATCCAATTAATTGTGTCATGCAATTTTTGTTTCAATTTGGATCAGGTTAAACGAATTCATTTTTCTAAACAAATTAACGGGTGCGGGTCATGACCTGCTAAATATTTATCTGTTTTCAACACCCGTTAGGGGGGACTTTAAACTGTTCAGTATGTATTACGACAACCATCGAAAGTGCCCATCAAATTATGAAATAATATTATGTATTATAAGTGTTATTAAAAAAAATTATAAGTTCATCTCATTTTGCTGAAACTATGTTTACTAATATATATATATATATATATATATATATATATATATATATATATATATATACCTCTTTCATTTTTTTCCAGTTATGTATGAAATGTTGAAGCATGAATCCCTCCACATTATAAACTTAATTTATAATTTTGTAAAATTATTAAAAAAATTATAGATAACATATACGACATTTTATTTTCATTCCCCGTCGAGTATCGACGGGTCATTTACTAGTTAGTTTATAACCAAAAACTGGGCGCGTGTAGGATGTTACTTTGCACGCGCAACAGAGAAAATCTCGCTTCCTTATCCTTTTGTCTTGCTAGGTTTCCTGCCGATACAGAGTCTTTCTCTTCTAAATAGCTTGGTGTTTTGTCTATGGCATTTCAATCTCTTGACTTCTCAAATCTGCAACCTAAGATTTTCGAATTCTAACCCTAGGTTCTGGTACTTCTCAGTTCTCTCATCTCTGAACTCGAAATAATGGCCTCTTCAATCTAATGCCTTCAGGTACTTTGTTTTAAATTTACTGCAAAAATTTCACTTTTTGGTCAGATTATATACAATTCGAGACTAATACTACTTGACTAATATGCTATCTTGTATGATTTTGGTAAGATAGGAGTGCCTGTGTTATTGTTTGGCTCATTTCAGACAACGGAATTGATAGACTTATGAATTACCCACTTATGAATTACCCCATTTATGATCAAATCAAGATCTAATCAAGTTTTTTGAAGTTTCGCAACCTGAGTGATATGCTGCTACATAGCAAGCATATGCGAGAAGTAATCAATAGATTGGACTTTGTAGACTCCCAAGCTTCCCCTTTTTCATTCCCTGCTCGTCTATTTGTTTGAGTTAAGATTATTACCAATTGAACTTTTGATGAATTAGTTGGCTCTGAAGATGCTCAGTATCGGGAAAAAATAGTGCTTTTTTTTTTTACTATGTCTTGTCTGACAATCTGATCTGTATAAAAGGGGAAAGGATTTTGCAAATGATATGTTTAGGACTATTGTCATGGAAAAGTTGCAGTTGTGTTGTTATGGAGCATCTCGATCGATCACCATGTCCATGGCGAGGACACGAGGTAGTCATTTTTCGCTAGTTCGCTGTTGCAAGACAACTGTGATATTCTATATGTTTCACTTCCACCAGGTAGCCTTCAGGGACGGAATTAGGATTTCAACCTAGAGGGGCGAAATTACATATACGAGGAAAGAGGAATAGAGGGGGCGAAATCCAAAATTTTCGAAAATATTACCTATAATTTTTTTTTTCAAATTTTAGGGGGGCGAACGCCCCCCTCCCCTAGGTCCGCCCCCGGTAGCCTTGTACATTCAACTACTGGAACAAGAACATGTCGGCCTCTGTTGTCTGATATATGAATAGGTTGATGCTTCTGGTGGAACGATAATCCAGTTAATTGTGTATATATATAGGAATAATTACAAATTAGTGTAACTAAAAAAAACTTCGTACACTTTAGTTACACATAAAAAAAAATAAAATTTCCTACAAATTGGTGATAAACTTCCTACAAATTAGTGGTTTTATTATTTTTAGTAAATTGGAAATTAAATGCACTATTATTGATAAAAAAATCTCTTATTTATGGTAAACTAAATAAAAACACTAATTCAAAACACACAATTATCAATACGTTCACACGCCAGTTGAAACGAACAAGCATCTGCTAATTGATACAAGCATCATCATCACAATAATCAACTTTCTAGCTTCCTACATCCTCCATTATCATGGTTTTTTATTTTGTTCATGTTTTCTCATTGACATCGTACCTCCTTAACTTAATTCTATTGGCATATGTTCAATTAGTGGGTTGTATTGAGTTATTTTTGTTTTTCCCCATTTAAATATGGATGCTTTCTTAATATGATGTTTGATGCTTGTTGTAACTATTGAAGAATGATGCTTGATACTTTAATGTGTAACTAATATGATATTTGTTTTATTTTAGATGCTTGTATTATATGATGCTTGTAATTTAATGTTAAATGATGCTTGCAGTAATAATATTATGCTTGTAATGTAATGTTAATGATGCTTGCACTAATAATGTGATGCTTGTTTGTAATGTAATGCTAAATGATGTTAGTTTCGTATTGGATGCTTGTAATGTAATGCTAAATGATGCTTGCAATTTTTTATTTTTTTTATTTTTAATAAGCTAATTATATTACAAGGGTTCAATTACCACTACTTCTTGTCTTCCGCCTCAACCACCTTATAACTCCTTTCAATAATTGACGCTGCCAGGGTTCGAACTCTGCACCTCCTACATAAAACCTCAACTCTTTACCACCAGACCACCTTATGATGCTTACTTCGTATTGTATGCTTGTATTATATGATACTTGACATGTAATGCTAAATGATGTTTGCAGTAATAATATCATGCTTGTTTCGTATTGTATGCTTGTATTATATGATTCTTGTAATGTAATGCTAAATGATGCTTGCAGTACTAATATGATGTGCGTTTTGTATTGGATGATGCTTGTAATATAATGCTAAATGATGCTTGCAATTAAATGTTGGTAAATGAGGGCGATCGTTTATTTTGATGGTGCTTGACTAATCTTACGAAACCAATTCTAAACAGATTTTAATAGTTGATTGAAGATTAATTTTGATTATTAAATATACTATATTTAGTATTTAGTTAGAGGGCATATGTGGAGTTAGATATATAGACACTAAATCGTAGTAAAGATATTATGTATCACTAATTAGTAGGAAAGATTTGGGGATGACACCAATTTGTAATTGTCCCATATATATTCAAAGTAGTATAATAATTCACAAACTTTGTAATTCAATTTAAATCTCATCTGTTGACCATGCTAATTCAATTTGAATATGGTACGTACATGTGTTATTGTTTAAGTAGAAGGTGCAGGGTTCGAATCCCATTGCCGTAAATTCTCCCTTTTATTTATTCATTTTTAAAATTTTTCTCTTTTTTCAATCACATATTCATTGGTTTATATATAAAAAAAACCATTAACATACGTAGTGTGTTACGTAAATGCTAGTATATATATACATTATACTGTATATATATAAGTGGACAACTTTTGAAGTTGTGCAATTGAGTACTTAATTTAAGTTAAAATTGAACTGATTTGCAATATATATGTAAATTAAACTTTAATTATAAAAAATAATATGTCTTATTCATTCTAATTCTAAGTCCTCACGCAATTCCAACAAAATCAATTCATCATGGAAAAAAAATTCAATTTGTCTTCTCCAATTAAATTTCAAGCCCTAAATCAACACCAACAGAATTAGTTCATCATTAAAAAAAAACTCAATATGTATTCACCAATTAAATTCAAACCCACAATTCAACCTAACAAAATCAATTCATCATAAAAAAAAAAGATAATCAATAGTTCTTCTCAATCTTTAATTAAATTGAAACAGATCAATTCGCACTAACCCAAACCCTAATTCAACTCCAAAAAAAGGCAAATCATTATCAGAACAACAATAATATATATTTACCTTCATATACTTTTATATTATTTGTAACTAGATGCCACAATAACACGCGTAGCGTGTTCACACACACACACACAGGGCAGTTTTCGTTTGGCACACTTTTAAGATGGTCACTAAACGTTTAGGTCCCTAATGTTTGAAAAATTACACTGAAGGACAAAATGTAACTGATGAAATAAAAATAATTACAATGAAGGACAAAAGTCAACCCTCATTATTGATAATATAATTTTACCCTTTAATTTCTCATTTTATTTTCTATATGTTAATTCATCTTATTACAATCAACTCCAAAACTTTTAAATTTTGATATATGAACCACCAAAATTTTCTTTTTTCATATTTTTAGCTTTTTTTTTTTTTTTTGCTTAACTAAATCCTGAAATAAAAGATTTAAATTCATCGTTATACTAAAAACTAGATATTATATGGAAGCTTCGGTTTTTTACCGGAGCTCTAATGTTGTCTATGGAAGCTCCTTATTATTTAAAATAAATATTAGTTTACTAAAGAAAGAAAAATATACGTGTTAGGCAGGATAAAAGTTTTGGGGATAATTAATAGATTTTGAAAGGTCTGAGTCAAATATGTAATTAAATGAAATCAACATTTCAAAATACATGTTTTAATTAAGAAAAAATGGGGTAAATAAAACTTTTTTAACAAAAGTCTACCAAAAATCAAAAGTTGTCCTTTAATGTAATATTTACTTTGCATTATACTCTGATAGCACAAAACACGTTCGATCACGAGTAATAATTTGGTTAAAGACATACTTTATACGTTATAACATTAGGGACCTAAACGTTCACTGACTATCTTAAAAGGGTGATATGTGAAAATTTTCCTATATATATACATATTTTTTTATATGATACATAGTGTAACGACCTGACCAATGATCGATCGAGCCCCATCGTGGTTACTCATAACAGCTTTCCGAGTGCTGGCTCCATTGTATGAACACATGTCCTTTCCCGCGTACTTTGTCATCACTTGTGCACGAACCAGGAGACTTTTCAGTTGGTCACTCATCTTAAGCTTTATCCAAAGTAAATATTCTAGAGTTATTATGGATGGATTCTTGAAAAGAAAGAAAGATATACCTTGTTGGTATAAATAACGTTGTTAATCACTTTAAACTCTGTGAAATTATCTTAAAGTTTTGGGTGTTACATAGTATATCCTTTCCTTACTAATTTTGAATGTATTTATTAGTTTGAGTAATTGGTCTTCGATTGATATATAAAAGTGTTGCATTATTATTTGTGATGGTTTGGTTAGTATCGTAGAAGTTTAGAAAAAAGAAAGGAGAAGGAATATATATAGGTACTATGAGTCAAAATAAGACTTAGTTTCTTTCTTTTGGTCATTAGCAGTTTGTCTCGTTTGAGCTTGATTTTTTATTTTTGGACTCTAGTCACTCAAAAATCACTTTAGGTTCAACTATTTGTTACAATCCCAAGATGCATCCACTTTTTTCCATCCTAGCTTTATTCCTTCTTAACTTGACCAAGTTTCATTTGTTTCTAACATCAAACTAAGTTTACAACTGCAATTTTTCCTCCATTTAAAAACACAAAAGGACGAAGAAAACCGGATTAAAATAGATGTTTTTAATGATTGCCAATCAGTTTAAAAGTTTCTGGAGTTAGATGCTTTATCTAGAGACTAATTTAATTATCAAGAAAATAAGCCATGTTATTATTCAAAATGTCTATCTTATTATCAAAATGTATTTTCTTTTTTGTAATATGAAAAGAGCAACAATATCGAGACGATCGATGGTTTTCCTGACAACATAGGTTCATCTCTAATTAAGTTATATTGATGCCGTCTCTCAGAACAATTTCTAATTGACATCATATAATTATATTATGGAAGAGATGCATGATATTGTTGTACTTAATGATTTTAATTAAGATGGTGAGATCGTGTCTTATGGTGTAGCATCTATTATACTACTCTATCCGTCCTATGAATCTAGTACAATATTTCTTTTATTAATGTCACACGAATTTAATTCGATTACAAAAATAGCAAAAAAATACACCCACTAACTAATTTAATATTCATATTATACTCATTTATTTACCAAAGTGCCACTCATCTCCAACATAAAGCAATTCAAATATCATGTGAGGTCCACAATAACAATAAACAAATGACTTTCTTAAAAACAGTGCCGAAAAGAAACTGGATCAGATTCATCAGAAACATAGTTTATGTCCAAGGTATCTGAGTGTAGATATCTGTGGGCACTTTCCTCGTCTCAGAAACCGACGGAGGGAGTATATATTTGTAATATTTGATTGTTTATTAATAAAAGAAATTAACATTTACTGCGAAGAGATTCTCACACGATGCGGATTACGAATAGAGGAAATTGTAAGTTCCTTCCCAACAATCCTATTCCATCATTAGATCAATGGAGAATAATGGAATAATTCGTTACTAATTTGCAAGTTCGCAATCTGTTTTTTTTATTTTATTTATGTGAATGTCCATACCACTTTTTGACCAAGCAAAATTTATGCACCAATATACATACTTATAGGACAGGTTGACCAAATATAATTTTCACTGTCTTGTGGTCACGTCTAGCTAGTTCTAAAAAATCATCTCATGTGGTCAAAACAATTTCAACTGCCTCATATTATATCTTTAGGCTACCGTGTGCAATTCATTCAAAATTAAAGAAAAATTCCGTTAAGGAAGAAACATAGCTATCTATCTGTGTACAAACAAACAAATATACTGCAAATTAACAATGCTAAATGAATTGAATATATATGGAAAGAAAAAAGTTTGAGCAAATATTGACCTTTGAGGCAGCAAGAAAGGTGAGATGTATTAAATAATAATATTAAAATTCTGGTACTGAGAAAAGTGACGAAAGGAGACTTTGTCATGTGGTGAAGAAGAAGATCCGAAATGAATGAAGGACCTTGTGGGCCCATTACTTCGCCGCATACGGACACCATAATAGTATGGGTCGTCGTCGTCCGTCGGCTCAACTCAACCTGCTGCTGGACTTGGACAAACCACATCATGCTCGCACCACTCCCCCTTGTGGCCTACTCTCCCTTTCTCTATGTGTTGTTTTCTCCGATCCAACATGTTTTTACACTTTCCGATGAGATATTTCATGGTCACCAGGGATTTGAGATATATGTATGTACGAACATGCTTAAAAAGTTAAAACTGACGGGCAAAATCACGTATCCGCACATGGACACAGACACGTTACATTGAACATGTGTCAAATGTACATCGATATGGCGTGTCGAAAAAATTAGATACATATATGTCGGACAATCAAAGAAGATATCCGTCACGAATCCTACACGGGTGCGCTTTTGATTCCTCTGATGATGTGGGATATACTCGAGATTGTTAATTCTACATTTGACGAGACATGGTCGGAATGTGCACTATAAGTTGCAGATGAAACTATTGAATGTGTCTTATGTTTTTGACAATATTCTCTATGTTCTTCCAAATATGTTCTATATTATTGACAACGCCCTATTTTCTCGACAATCATTCTTTGTACTGAATATATCCGTTGTTTTGCCTTGTCTTATGTAAATGTTGTTTCCAATTTGTATTATATTCTTTACAATATTTTGTATGTTCGTTCGAGTATGTGTTAAGTTTACGAAGTCCATGAGGATAAGAAATCAGTCAAAATATTAAAACGATCAAGTTTTTGCGATTTCAAAAACATTCATACAAATATAGTTAACAATTTCTGACGAAAATGATATCTTAAGATTGTAGTCTATGTTGATACTAAAATCATAGATCCTACTTAAATCATCCATGTCCCTAAAAAACAGAAATTTTTTGATACGGTATCGTGCGTTCAAAAAGCTCGAATGAAAATGCAGCGGAATGTATTGCTTGGAGGAAAAAATGATTAAAAACTATTATGAGCTAGCCGTGAAGTCAGAAAAAGCAACATGAATGATAGGCCTTTTCTATATTTAATTTAAATATAGTCGGTATCCCACTAAACTTTATTGAAAGAACAATTGTATATACCTCTTTAAACATTTATATTATGTAAGATAACTAGCTAGCTAGCTATATTTTTCGATACATGGATTCGTGATGGAGCATTACTTGTGATCTTTGTAACTTTTCAGTGAGCTAGCATCAATAAATTTTGCGATTTCAAAAAAAAAAAAAAAAAAAACTATCTTGATTTGTAAATGCTTATTTTTCTTACACATGTGGTGACTCAATTGCAAAAAGCCCTAATTAACTTCTTTGTTAGCATGCATATACAGAAGGTAGCTAGGATGGGCTTGTTGCATTTGTAGTTGATGTTTGTTAGTGTAACTAAAACCTTGTACATACATATATAAACAATTAAGTCTTGTTTTTATGTATACTTCCTCGCTAGTTCATTCAAAACTCCCGACTATATATTATAAACCAGCAGATCAGAAGTGTGTCATAAGGCGACACATGCTACAGACACTTGTTGGCACAAATTTGACACACAGGCAACCCTGATGTCACATATAATTACTATTAATTATAAAACAAAAATACAAACCTAATTTAATTTTTGAAAAAAAAAAGTATATATATATATATATATATATATATATATATACCAAACAAGCTAGTGTATGTATACTGATTGTTGATTCTTTGTTATATATCTCACACGACACTGCTTTCTAGTATTTTAAATTGTACCGTCGCATCTACAAATGGTTTATATATCGCACCGTATAACATATTATAATGTAATTAATTAGTGTGGTACATAAAAGAATAAATTAAACCATATATATGTCTACCAGTAATAAATGATATATAGGCAAGAAGATTGTTGTAGTAAATGATAAACTCTGCACTGTTAATGTCTGAGTGGTACTAGTAAGTTAAAGCAAGTAGCATCTTTTTCGAAAATTTCATTCTCTTTTCACTGAAAGCAAGGAATGATTATATACTTACATGTACACTACTTGAATGTTGAAACTGAAATTAAAAAGAAAGAATACAGGCAAGTAGTATGTAGTAGTATAAAATATATACTAGAAATTAAAAATAAATTGTATTTTACATCAAATATGAAAAAGTAGTGTATAGCTTTCTATCTGACCTTGCTAGCTGATTCTTACTCACTCCTTTCTTCTCTTCTTCTCTCCCCTCTCTCTCTCATACCCCCCTTTCTCTCTCTAAATTTAGCTGCACCGATACTGTATCAAATTGCAACATTTTCCTGAACTCTATGTGACAAAATTGGTGATTCTATGAGGAAATTAAGCTGATTTCTTCATATCTATGGTTAATTTGCAGTACTAGAATTTAATTGGTTTGATATATCTGTGGTGGTAAATATTCATCAAGATTGAAGCAAACAAGCTAGGCCATGGCAGCTCCTTCTTCATCACCGGCTTTTTTCGCGGCTGCGATGCGAGATGAAGAAATTAATGGAAATCAGATTAGTCACAATCAACAGCAGCAGCAGCTTTCTTCATCAGGACCATCATCAGTTTCAGCTTCAGCTTCAGCTTCTGCTCAATCTCAACCCTCCAAGAAAAGAAGAAACCAACCTGGAAATCCAAGCAAGTTTCATCCTTTCATACTTAATTAATACTTCTAGTTAGCATTAAATAAATTAATAAATATTTACACTGCATGATGATGATATGATGAATTTTCAACAATTCTTGAATTGATTATTATTATTTTCCTTGACATAGATTTTTCTTGCATAGCCAGCCAAACAAAACCCTAATCTCAATTTCCTGAGAAATAATCAAATGAAATGGAATTTATCACTGTAAACCAACTTTTTCTAGATTTGTGCTTGTTATCCTTTTCGAGTTAATCTTCTCCGTATCGTTCCAATTTTACCAGATGTCCCTTTCTCCGCCCTAACAAGCTGCATATTTTGTCACCAAGCATATGTCATTACATACTAGCTATTCACAATAATGAGAATTTAAAGATTGATTTTTATTTAAATTTTTTGACATTTTTTTACAGATCCAGATGCCGAGGTAATAGCGTTATCTCCAAAGACATTAATGGCAACGAACCGATTTGTTTGCGAAGTATGCAACAAAGGCTTCCAGAGAGAACAAAACCTTCAGCTCCATAGAAGGGGACACAATTTACCATGGAAGCTCAAACAAAAGACCAACAAAGAAGTACGGCGCAAGGTCTACCTCTGTCCCGAACCCTCATGTGTTCACCACGAGCCCTCTCGAGCCCTCGGTGACCTCACCGGGATCAAGAAACACTACTCAAGAAAACATGGAGAGAAAAAGTACAAGTGTGACAAATGTTCCAAGAAATACGCCGTCCAATCCGACTGGAAAGCGCATAGCAAGACCTGTGGTACACGGGACTACAGGTGCGATTGTGGCACCGTGTTTTCCAGGTAAAATTAATTAATTAAGTTAAATTGAATTTATTTTTTGATTGCGAAATTGTGTGCATGGTTTTTTTTGTGTTGAAGGGAATGTAAGGTGCTGGTTAGGTGGGGAAAAGGTAATTAATTTGGATGCGATGTTTTGGTTTTAGGGCTTTATAGATTCTTTCTTTCTTGATTCACATTTGACATGATAGTATAGTGTAGTGAAAAAGCTGTCACATTTTTCTACGGCGGTTATATGTTTGGGGAATTTCAATTTGATATATAATCCCTCGTGCATCATATTCATGCTACAAATGGTGGCATATTGGTGAAAAGAATATGGGGAGTAAACTATAAGAGGACAAAAATAGATTTCAAAAAATAAGGGTGAAAAATAAAGTTTTGTAACGCCCGTGTCATTTATACTATTTTTTTAACTTTACCTTGTAGACTCTGGCTACTAGCAATAGGCCATCAAATCGTTGTATGAGATAAGAAGTGACATAAAATAAAATGTTGATTAACTTCGCTAGCTAGCTACTAATTTACATGTCTAAAATAACGCAACATTTCACTTGAAATTATTAACCCTAGCTAGAGAAGTAGAGGTAATTAATTTTATATTATTTAAGAGTTTAGAATTTTCCTGATAAGTTGAGCTTAATTTCTTCACTAATTTACTTAAGACTATCATATCTTTGTAATTTTTGACCCGGTTCATTAGCCACTTATCTTAAAAATATAAATTGCCACTATACATGTAAGTTAATTTGGGACAAAACGTGACCTTACACAATACATGGGTCATTTTCATAGAAGCAATCATGGGGCCAGAACCCCAAAATAAAGAATAATTAATTCACCAAATGTGAATGTATGGTCCTAGAGAAATAGTTTTTGTACAGTATACCACCACGGATACAAATTAGGAGAATTGAATGTGCTAACACTTAGGTATGGGGTCGTGTGTGATACTTAGACTTAGAACCAAATTTCTTTGCAATGGATAGTTTCCATTCCAGAAAGCAGATTTATTCTATACTCGATAAGCACCAATATGCAATGGGGGTTATTCTGGGGTATATCAAGGTTCAACCTTCGGTTCATATTTCGTCGACCACCACATTGAGCCCGTTCCTGGAGAAGCAGATCAATATCAAAATAGGGATAAGTGTCCATAGTATCCCATGCAAAAAGTGATACTAGATCTCGTCGTTAATCTTATCTTAAACAAAATATGGAAAGAACGAGGTGAATCAAATAGTTAGTGATTCTTATATATATATATATATATATATATATATATATATATATATATATATATATGAAAAATAGAAGAATACATCTAACATTGGTGGGTAATTGTAACATAATATCAATGAGGCCAACTATTATATTTACACCCAAGTGATACAAGTTTTGCGATAGTCAAGATGTCAAACACGAAAATCTAATAAAGTAAATTAAAGAAATTCATTCATCTTAGGGTTGAAAAATTTCCAGTTTCATCCAAAAAACTCGCAGATAATAAGAGTCTCTCCCTCTAAATTTTCACATTCACATATTTTACTCATAACATTTTCAAAAATTTAACATTGTGAGTCCTTTTGCACCGTGAATTTCATTCTTGCCTCTGTCCCTCCACAAAAGAAATTAACATATCCGCTGTTGGTTTATTCCTCCACTTTGTTCTTGGCTGATACAGAATCAATTTAATTAACAAGAATAGTTGAGTTCCAGTCTAGTATAATTAAGTTGGAAACTAATTTGTAATAGTTCGACCTTTGTCGGGTTTGAATTGTAATGTCCTTTGATTCCTTATGTCTATGTGCATTATACTTTCATTATGTATTATTAATAAAAGTGTTTTTTGCCGTTTTCAAAAAAATAAAGGTACTGTTAAATATATAATGGTCACCGATCGCAAAATATATATACATAGAGAGTTGATATATCATATATAGTATTAATTAATATATGGTTTGAAGTTTGAAATATATAATGGTAGATGATCTCTTCGTTTTGTTGGTTGGAAGTATGCCTGTCAACACGTGAAATATCTGCAGAAAACGCCATAGCTCATATGAATAAGATAAGAAAGATGACAGAATATATATATATATTTATATATTTATATCAATAATTATATAAATATTTCTTTGTTTGTGTTTGTTTTATTTCTCATGTATGTATATAGATATATATACTATATCATCGGGGCATCCGTCCTTTTGTTTTGTCTGTACCAATTAATTCATTGATTCATATAAACTCCTTTTGTTGTTTAATTCATTCCTTTTTTACCTCTTCCATTGTTTCACCTCTTATTCACGTGCTGCTAGTTTCTGTATTGCCATGTTAATCGATAGATGTTTCTACTATCACTATTCATCACACCACTTTTATACATTATTATGTCTTCTTCTTTTTAATTGTATCATATGGCTTAGATATCTAGCTAGGTTCTGTCTCTTTATCATTCCATTCTCATGCTAAATAATGCTTCATTTGAATGCATACTATATCTCTATATCATTTCACTTTCAAATTATTAGCTGGCTTGCTGCCTACTTTCTTTCTCTCGAATCATCACCAATTTAGCTCTTTTTTAAATGATAATTGTTTCTACACCTCTGGTCTGGTGTAAGGGTGGTCATTTTTTCTTGAATTGATGATTTTTTCCATACCCGATCCATCGTTTTAAATGGATATCAAATTTATCCTAATCGCACAGAAATAGGTAAAAACGTGTCGGTACTCATTTGAAACGTGTAACAAAGTGGGTTTAAACTTATTTAAAACCCTAAATTTCGCCACAAGCTGGACTACTTGTTTAAAAGTTAAAACCCTAAAGGTCTACTTTTGATGAACATTGTGTTGCAATCTTGCATTTCAGATTAGTTTAATAGTAGTAGGTGTTTGATCGAGTTTATTTCTTTTGAATTTTAGGTGCAAACAACTATCTGGAACATAACATACAAATAATTACTAAAAATTTACCAAATTAATTTTTTCCAGTAATTGTAAATATACTTGAATTGGTGGATTTGTTGAAATTGTTATTTATGTGTAGTTGATAAAAAAGTATTGTTGGCTCGAATTATAGAAATTCTTCACCTAACGTACATCTCTATCACATTCTTCTTGTCTTTTTCCCTTCATCTTTTCTGCATTCTATCATGTCTATAAAACTATCCTACCAACTAGATTCTCTCCTAAGCTTCACATGACTACTTCTTTTAGTTTCACAGTATATCCAATCACTTATGCAAAATCATTTATAGTACTTGTAACATCTAATTAAAACCAGTTCAAATATTTACAGTATAGTAGTCTTCAATTGAATCTGATTGAATTAAGATATTTCTTGCACAAAGCTGGAATAGTAGTCCATATTTAATGGATAGACCTGGTCTAGATAAAAACTCACGGCGAAATCAACTTGTGTGCCCTCTCATTTGTAATAACGACTAAAGAGGATACGTGTGTCATTCACGTATCCGCTTACTTCAGTATTGAGGCTCATTTTGTAACTAATGAAACATTGATTATGTTTTTGCAACTCCAGTGAGATCTTGATATTGTTTTTGCAATTTCTTCTAAATGCAACGCGTATATGTAACAACTTCGTACACCATGAGAGTTAAAACGTACTAAGTGTTTCTTTTCCACAGGCGCGACAGTTTTATCACGCACAGGGCCTTCTGCGACGCGCTTGCCCAAGAGAGTGCAAGAAACCTCAACCCACCTTCCCTAAACAGCATCGGTTCACATCTATTAGGCCTTTCCCAAATGTCCACACAAGACCACCACCATCATCAGATGAACCACCAGCCTATGGCAAGCACTCACCATGACATGCTCCGTCTCGGCAATAGCAGTCGGCCAGGGCCGCAACTCGACAATCTCATGAGCCCGCAGTTCCATCCAAGCCCGTCATCCAGCCGTAATATGCAGCCTTCACAATCCATGTTCATGCAATCACAAGTGCCAAACAATGAAGAGAACCAACCTCCACTTGGACTGATGCAAACTAATAAGTCCTCAACACTTCATGGGCTAATGCAACTTCCTCAAATCAACAACAATGCTTCGATTGGTAGCTCTTCGACCACGCCGCCAAGCCTTTTTAACCTAAGCTTCTACCCTAGCAACAACAATAATACTAGTGCAATGAACGGCGGTCACCATTCTGGTGGTGGGGAAGACTCCAACCTCTTCTCATCAGGTATATTTCCAATTCAAATTTTAGCATTGGTAATGAGCTCTCAGCGCATTCTTTTCGCAAATGTCCAAACAATAACTTCAAATGTCTCTGATAAGAGAAGATTGAAAACAACCGTCTTTGCACTTATTGTCTCAACGATTTATGAGATGCTTACATCTCTCTAGTGTATTCACCACTCACATTAGCCCTACCAAATTGGGTCGCTTTGACTGCACTTTGTATGTCCAAGATTCCTTGTGACATTATTTAGAAATAGTCAAATCATACTACACATATGATAGAATGTTTCCAATTACAATGTGAATGATACATATTAGATATGATTGAATGCATACTTCTCCTTGACCTAAAAACATGCATGAATGTTGTTAGTTATCTAAATGAATTAGATTGCCACCTAAAATCCAGCTATCATGTGAAATTCTTTGGAAACAAAATTTCCAAAACATCTGGAAAACACACATCATTATCTACAAAAAATAGTGGTTGCAGCATTCCCTTAATTTGTGAAGTGATTTTCCCTGTACTTATTTAACTATTATATATGATCACATGATCTTCTCAGGCAATATAATGAGTGCAGCGATGCCATCACTCTACAGCAATTCACCGCAGGCCGCTCAAAACCAGAATGCTGCACACATGTCTGCGACCGCATTGCTCCAAAAGGCCGCACAGTTGGGCTCAACCACTTCAAACAATGCTGGTGCTTCAAATTCACTGATGAAATGCTTTGGGAAGCAGCCTGAAGTCTACCAACCAAGTAGTCTCAATTCTGACAACTTTGGAGGGGCATCAGTCTTTGGGGATAATCGAGGGGGACATCTGCACGACTTGATGACATCCATTGCTGCTGGTGGAGGAGGCCCCACATCAATGTTTGGGGGGGTGTATGGTGCAGATGTCCAAGAGCTCAACGATGATCACTACAACGAAAGGTCCGGATTTAATGTTAATGGAAGTAGCAAGCTGCCTGTTTTCGATGGCGGTGCACCTTCTGGGTTCGGTAGCTTGGAGCAAGACGGTAGATTGACGAGGGACTTCCTCGGGGTGGGACAGATGGATGTGGCGGCTTCGTTGGATTCACAGGGCGGTAACACTAGCAATTCCTCACAGAGCCAAGCGTTTGGAGGGCCGAATAATAATAATAATAATTACAAGTGATGGATTGTGTTGGGATCAAGATTTTGGATGGTGAAGAGTTAGAAAGAACCATCATCAAACTGGAGGTATATTATCATTAGGGATATGCATTGTCCTTATATTACAATCTTGGTTTTGAGCTAGTAATAAGTATAACATTACCTAGTTGTGGTTACAAATGCAGGAGATGTGCAAATTATGTTGATGAAGGTGCATATGGTGTTACTGTTAGCATCCAGAGCAGATGAACAAACTACAAACTAAGAAAAGTTCATGTTTACTTATGATTCTGTGATGTGACTATTTAGTTTTGGTTCTTTTCTTTCTTTGAACAATTAGATGCTTTTTTTTTTTCTTTTCCTTTTTGGGACAAAAACAAAGCATCAAAGCACAAGTGAGAATTGAAAGCAAGCACTTGTCTTTGGTGAGTGAAGATTACATAGACTACAGGTCAGAAGTTGTGGATATTTATGTTTAGCGAATTGACATTTTCGTTTGAACAGGACTTTCCTTCACCCTAAATACATGCATGAATTAATGAACCTATTAGCCATATTCATGTGCTTTTAAATTTTTTGTTGATGTTGAGAAATCACTGTGGTTCTGTAATTCATCATATTTGTTAGTTATTTAATTGATCAATAATTGCAAACTACAAGGCATGATCTTTCCAATATCACATAAACTGGTGGGCTCTATTTAGCAAAAAAAAACCGGTAGTAGCAAGCTAATTTATGGCTATGTTTAGCAAAAGTTGTTAGCTGGTAGCTAATTAAGTAGCTGATAAGGTAGCTGATCATACAGCTGATTAACTATTTGAAAAGCTAGCTGATTTTAATGTAGGTGTTAATTAGCTAATTAGCTGATAAGCTAGCTGATATTTTGTAAAATGACACAAAATGACATTAGTCTTATTTTTATTTTCTTTAACAATTCTCATCGTATTATTAGTCTATATTTTTTAAATAATAGTACATCACATTTTTGTCTAATTATTCTAATATTATTCAATGTACTTTTCACCGCCACTTTAATAACATCATTAAAAATTATCAGAAGTTGAAATAAATATTCGTTGAGCATTCTAACTTAGGCTCTGTTCTCTTCAATTGAAAATTCATTCGATTCGATTCGATTCGGTTTCATTCGATTCGATTCGATTCGCTTAGTAATATTTTATACTACAATTCGATTCGATTCGATTCGATTCAATAAATTTCAGTTGAAGTGAACAGAGCCTTAGTAAGAAAAAAATCGGTAATTGTTGTGTACTACATGTATGCATTTTAAAGAGATGCGGATGCATTAATCCTTATGCTCGTTGTAAGCAAGTACACAAAATGTATAACTTCATGAGAACGACACAAATCGTGTGCTTATAGTGTCCATTTAATAAGACTGGTTTGACCCCGCTTGCTTAAGTAGTTCCTTCACCTTATTACGACCCATATGACGTTTTGAATCAGCATTACTATATGTGCTTGAATGGAATCTCATGCTTTTATTGGATCTCCATCTACACCTTCTGCTTCATCTTGCACTTCAAAGTTCGGAGCTTCATTTTCCGAAGGCCCCTTCTTATTCATTTTTGTTTGATCCATGTAAATACATGTAAATATTAGTTTATTTCGGGATTTCTTAACTGCCTGGGAGATAAAACTATTCTTAGTAAAAATGTGCCATGACTGGCAGTTTGCCAAATGGCCATTTCACTCGTTATGGTGTGGAGGTTTATACATTAATATTTGATATTGTTTTAGCTAATTTTTTTTTTTTAAAAAGTATTATGATGTATAAAATTTAACCGGACACTTAAAAATGGAAAATGAACATATATGTTAAGTTCTAGCCACTTATACGGGCAATTTTGATTGAATGTGTATTTCACTCATTGCGTCTAACATATCTAGAGAATTCTAGATCAAGGTTAACAATTTAATTTAGCTCATTCATCTCGATCGCCAAAACTTCGATTCCATGCCAATAGTTTGATTTCTAGTTCATATTTTGCCTGCCAAATTATTGAAGTTACTCAAATGGGGGCGTCATGAAAATTGACCTTTTCCTCCACGAGTAATTTGTACAGGTAAAAGTTGAGCTATACCTCCAATCCTTTACAAATTACAAAATGGCACACACAAATAAGAAGCCATACATGTTTGATGGATTTGTAATCTTGGGAGAATGTTAACTAGCTTAACACGTACGAACGATCTAGGTTTGAAACCCTAATACGATTAATCCTACATCGCTACGGCATTCACTACGCAATTAGCTACTCATAACGGAAGCAATAACATACGATTTCATTGTCACGATCGAATTAAGCATACAAGAGATAGAAAGATTCAAGTACCAAATCAATCACAAAGATATAAATTGCAATAGAAAAGATAGCTAGATTGATGATTCTAACCTTCGAATCCGAATTCAATGTCAAAGTACGAGATTACAAATCAATATGATGATAATCAAAGTCAAGAAGCCAAAACTAGGGTTAGTTCTTGCTATGAAAGTGAAAGTGAAAGATAAAAGATAGAATAAAAAGATATCCCAAAAATCGACTAAAATCGCCAAAATACTGACTTTTCACACCGGGACGCGTCCTGGAATTATCTGGACGCATCCCAGTTAAAAAAAATGATCCAATGTCTTCTTTTCCGAGCTGGGACGCATTTTGGAATAATCTGGGACGTGTCCCAGATTGCACTGAACTAGGACGCGTCCTGCCCAAAATATGGGACGCGTCCCAGATTCCAGTGTCACTAAAACTTCTTTAGACGCCTGTAAAGATAGAATTTGGGCATGCTTCCTCACGAAAGTTGTAACTCTTTGAATTATGTACGTGTGGCCATCGATATCAGGTCAATCGGACTTCGTATGAGAGTGTTATGGCTAAAAAGGCTAGACTGCTCCGTAAGTTTCACTTTTTCGCACGTCTCGCTTAACTCTAAAATCTTCGTCCGAACTCCGAATCCACTTCCGTTTTCACCATTTTGCTCTATTTTGAAAGCTCTAGATACATCTCTAAATTTCCAAAATCATTATTTTTACTCCGATTTTCACCTAAAAAAACAACAATCTGCAAAACACAACTAAAACACGAAAAACATCAAAAAGCACTAGAAACACTATAAAATACAAACAAAGACTTACCAAAAGATGGTTAAAAAGATGGAATGAGACTCTAAATTATCGTCTCATCAGTTTTGTAACATTAAAGTGAAATGTTAATCCAATCCACATGGAAAATCATCAGATAAATAGCTGTAGCCACATGGAGCAAAACAAAACAAAAAGTCCTATATGAACAAATGTGTTTTGGTCTAGAATGTTCCAGTTCGTAGCATTCCCAGGATTCCCAAGCCCAATCCAATTGCATCTTCTGAAATCGAAAATCAAGTTTCCCCAACCAATAGTAGAAATCAATGCTCCGATTAAATGTACAGCTACAAGAGTCCATTCTCTAATAGTGCATGTGGTTTTTACATTAGCCACCAATGTGCTAACAAAAACCAATGCTGTTGCTAGCACGTTAATAAAAACGATTAATGATACATTGACGTAATTCATCGTTTTTCGCGCTTTTTGCTTCTTCGTCTTTGCGATCATCACGTGTTTTCTTCATTTTCTAACTTTCATTCCAGTAGTGCTTTTGTCTTTCAATATCATCATTCCTCTCTTGTATGTGTTTTTCAATATCATCATTCCTCTCGTGTATGTGCTTTTCCATATCACCATTCCTCTCTTGTATATGCCTTTGAATATCATTTTCCCTCTCTTCTTTGTGCCTTTGAATATCAACTTCTCTCTCATCTTTGTGCCTTTGAATATAAGACTAAGATAATATGAATTCAAACAACACAGTATGAGGATTCAATCAGAGATATTCAATAATGCCAGGAAAAAGGTTATTTGAAACCAACCGATATGTTCATACATATCCATATCCATACAATTTTCCATAACCCAATACTAAGCAGTAGGTCACTTGAATCCACATGCATAAACCATCAGAGAAAGAAATGCGGCCACATGGAGCAAAATAGAAAGTATGATAAAAGGAACTGTGCGTCGGTCAAAAGTGTACTCGTCCACATCATTCACGGCATGCCCAAGCCCATTAAGGTTGACTATGGGGTAACGGAACACCAAACGGGACCAACCAAAAGTGAGGAGTATTACTCCGATCAATTGTAGAGCTACGATCGGCCATTCCCTTAGTGTGCAGTTTGTTTTTGCGTTAGACACCAGTGTGCTAATAAAAACCAACGCAGCGACTAACAGACCGATCAAATGGGTAGTGATATAGTCACGCTGGTCTTCCTTTTTTGCCATTCTTGCTTATCGGTATCTACGAGCATCATGAGTGTTCTTCATTGCAAGACGGTCTGCCCTGTATTTTTTTCATTGTTAATATCTTGTTCACGTTCCATTCTGTGGCGTTCAAGATTCACCTTTCTCTCCTGCCTACGCCTTGCAATGTCAGCAGCTCTCTCTTCTTTACGCATTTGAATGTTGGCTTCTATGTCTAATCTTTCTCTCCATCTCTTCTAGTTTGCATTTAAGATATTCCTACAACAATGAATATGTCACGCCGCAAAACCAAAACAACGATTTTTGACATTTTTTTAAAGACGGGACCGGCCGTGTATCGTAAGATGATCTTACGCCAACACGAAACCTCATAAACAATAACATGAGCAAAACAATTGCGGAAACAAAGACTTTAAAACTGTGTCCAAAAGTACAATATCAGAGCGACTAAAAACTGAAAATAACATAGGTCTGCAAAACAACTACAAGTCTTAAAACTCAAAGAACACTAAACAGCCAGGTCTGAACAGAAGGAAAATCCTAAAAATTAACAAATCCTACAGAGCTAAACTCGAAACTCCAAGCAAAAGACTAACTCTGCTCGTCCTGCTGATTGTCTGGAAAAAAAGGTGTAAGGGTGAGTTCCCGACACTTCCACTCGGATCAAATAGTGTCATTCAAAAGTACATATATATATACATTCAATAATATCACACGTATACAAAAGTTGCATGGCATAACAAACGTAACATTTCGGCTCAATCAGACATGATCCTATGGCCACTAGTATAGGTCCGGTGGCACAGAGGTCGGCTCACATAACATAAACATAATCCCATCAAAGGGGTAACATAGCATAAGGGAGTACTCTAGCCAGATAAATTCCCCGAAGGGTACATAACAATTCACAGGCATATCTAAGAGCTCAAACATAACATTTAGCCATGCACTTTACAAAACATTTACATTCGTCACACACATAAAAAAAAAAAAAAAAATTTGTGTACACACTTGATCCTTATAAAAGTCTATTTATATCAAACCCCATAACTTGATATAATAGTAGTTCACAATCATAAAACAATAATACATATAGTAGTAATACGAAAATAAAAGCTTCGGTGCCAAGAAATCCCCTTACCTCAGACGACCTATCTCGATTACTCGAATTCACCAATCAAGATGGACGGTTCAAGTCAATACCTAAATAAAAGAGAAACTATTACTAACACAATACAAATAATAGAACAGTACTACTACAGTACTACTCTACTATAGTAAACAAACTAAAACTAATTAAGTAGACTGAGAAGGAATCACTCCACTACTACAGTAAATGAATACTATCGCACGGTTTTTGAAGAAGTGAAGGGAAGACAACAAACTTAGGAGGATGAAGGGGTAGTCGTTTTCCAGAGCAAACCGTGGAAATGAATCTGTCCCAGCACACATTTTTTTTCCATATCAATGTCAGGTACAACAACTAGTAAACTAGCTTCCATAGCCTACGAAAAAGAAATAATAGCATGCAGCATCAAGCAACAATGATCGCAGAAATCCTTTGGCCCATGTGGGCATGCAATTGCATTTAATGCTCTGTTCATCAAGCATCGTAAATCCCTCTCATTGTAAGCATTGAAATCATAATGTTTTCAGTTGAGATCATGGTGTTATGAGTTGAGATCATAGTGTCCTTAGTTGAGATCATTGTGTTTGTTTTGATATTGTAATGTTTATTTGAGATGCTGTTTGTCGGTGAACAGTGTAGTCATTGTGTTTTTAGTTAGAATCATAGCGTTTTTAGTTGATATCATATAGTTTTTGGATGAGATCATATTGTTTTCAGTTGAGATCATAATGTTCTTATTTGAGATCATAGTGTCCTTAGTTGAGATCATTGGGTTTGTTTTGATGTCGTAGTGTATTTGAGATGTGAACAGTGTTCGTAATCATTGTGTTTTTAGTTAGAATCATTGAGTTTTTGGATGAGATCATAATGTTTTTAGTTCAGATCATAGAGTTTAACACAATATATTCTCACAATTTTTGAATTTTGAAAGATCATCATTGTGTACAATCTGCATTAAATGAGCCTTTGCAGCCAAACAGTTCAAAACAGAGCTTACTATTGTAGCAATTGTAGCTATGAACTTACAATTTTGAACAAATTGTCACCCCAGGCCAATATTGTTGTATTGGGCTTACGGGATCTCAAATAGTGATCGGCTGGAACAGTTTTCAGCCCATATAGTGTAGGATGAAAAGACCAAAACACGTGGTCAACCAAAAAGGGTAATGATGATGGTGATGTCATATGACACTTGGAATTGAGAAATTGGACAAAGAACATGAAATTGGCGTGAGTATGGTGACAAAACAATACTGCATTACTAATGCAACCTGACAGGACAAGGATCAAAGATGAACGAAATACAGTCCCGGGTAAAGCAGAGACGAATTTTAATATAATGATCTCCCTGAACAAATGGCTTTCAGAACGAAGAACACCAGAATTGACAAAAATAGTAATCAAAGGTAAGTTTACGGGAGAGATGGAAAAGAATGATAGTTTACCTAAAGAAAATCTCTGCAGGCTGCTCTCAGCATCAAAAAGAGGAATTTAGGTTTCTTATGGATTTATTAAAACTGAGAGAACACTTATAAAGGTTAGGAAAAAACCCAAATAAGGTAACTACCACTTCCCACTACTAACATAAAAAGGTTTTGAAATACTTTTAGAAAAATACATAAATTAAATTATTAAATTAATTACAATAATAATAAAATAAAATAAATAAATTCATGGGTTTTATAAAATAAGACCAGTGTTACTAAAATCGCATAAGAGGTTAACGAAAACATAAACTAAAATACAACGCAAAGGGCTTTTCTATGATCAGGCAGGCTTTCGCCTTGCCTGAACAGGCGTCAAATTAGGAATTGACATGTTTATTTTGATTAAATATAAAAATATAAAAATAAAAAATATTTGTAATGATAAAAAAAATATGATTATTTTTTTTGGAAAATTTTAGAGGATATATTGGGTATTTTGATTAATATTTGTATTTTTTTAAATTTAAATAGTCATAAGGCGAAAGGGCGATCACATGCGATAGAGCGATTGCCTAGTCGCCTTTGACTATTTGATATGGACCGTTAGATCAAAAATCTAATGGTGCATAATCAATTGACTGTTGTCAGGCATGGCGAAGCCTACCTGACCATAGAAGAGCCCAACAAACATACACTAAAATACAAAGCTATGGGCATTACAAATCAGAATTGGGTGTCAAGTTTTGATTTTGCGAGAGTTTACACGTGTTAGGTAAAAAATAAACCAAGATTAATTAGTACCAGCCAGTATGCAGTAGAAAAATACTAAAAAATCTGCCTAGTAATTTATTATTCTACATTCATCTTTTACAGCTACAGTCGACTTTAAAAAAATTGGACGTTAAGAAGAGTTTCTAGTTTCTCAGGGCTGTCGGGATCCTCCTCATCCTCTTGCTCAACAGGTAAGTTATTCCCAGCCGGAGGAGTAGTTGGGCTGTCGGGATCCTCCTCATCCACATGCCCAACAGGTGAGTTATTCCCAGCCGGAGGAGTAGCTGCCATTTATTGAAAGAAAAAACAGAGGAGGAAGTATAAAAATGGCTAAGGTAGAGGAAATCAATCACAACCTTACTCTGGTGCCATGTTAAAATTTAGGTGTTAACAAGAAACACTCAAATTCCAGGTGAATTTCTTTCTCCACTGAACCCATACAATTTAGTGGGTTGACGAACTATGGCGGATTCTTCTATACCCATCTGTGTCAAGGCATCTAGAAAAATACATTAGCAGAGCTCCCATTGTCTATGAGAACTCTTTTCGTAAGAAAATTTGCAATAAGAATGGAAATAACAAGTGCGTCATCATGAGGACTTATTAGCTCTTTGTACTCAAAGTCCATAAAGCTAATTGTTAGGAATATCTGTTTAGATTTTGATCAGCAACCTAATGACTTATCTTAGCTCAGAAAGGTGGTTAGTACTCTTGGTTCACTTGAACACTGTAAAAGAGGAAAATCACTAAGTATGATAGTCTAGCAAATCTTGTATAGGATGTTAGGTCTCTGAATGTAATTCTTATATCTTTGAAGAAGACCAAGAAGAAGGCATCCGATAGAAGAGTTCAACAAATTTGAAGATTTGAATACTGCACAAGATTGCCGAAGATGAAGGTCATCAAATACCTATGTCCAGATATCTTGAAGAAATAAGTTGTTAGGAATATCTGTTTAGATTTTGATCAGCAACCTAATGACTTATCTTAGCTCAGAAAGGTGATTAGTACTCTTGGTTCACTTGAACACTGTAAAAGAGGAAACTCACTAAGTATGATAGTCTAGCAAACCTTGTATAGGATGTTAGGTCTCTGAATGTAATTTTTATTTTTTGAAGAAGACCAAGAAGAAGGCATCCAGCAGGAAAAGTTCAAACGGATTTGAAGATTTGAAGACTGCACAAGATTGCTGAAGACAAAGGTTTTCAGATACCTATGACCAGATATCTTGAAGACACAAGCATTTTTTAATAAACAGTGTTGCAAAAGATATATGAGAAATTAAAGGTTTCTGAGACTAGGAGAGTGCCCACAGATATCTACACTCAGATACCTTGGACATAATATATGTTTCTGGAAAGAAATATATTCTTATTAAGTGGTATCTGGAGTTGTGATAATCTCTGGAAAAGGACGTGCAAAGCTTCAGAAAGCGTGCATAGTTCCGTTGGCACTACAGGACAAAGTATAATACAATGCATTAAATGCGCGGACATAAATGTCTGAACAAAAGCGGTAGCTTCTGAAGAAGAAGACAAACGTACTATACTCAGATATCAATAGTTTGCATTTGATTTAAGCCTAACGGATACTATTCAAATGGCACTCAAATTCATCTATAAATATCAAAACTTAGACTGCTTGAGAACACACCTTAGAATACACAAGAACACTAAACTTTCTCACAATCTCTCTTAAGCAAACTACTTGTTGGTCCAGATAACGGCAAAGTAAAAGACTAGAGGGGGGCGGGGGTGAATAGTCTTTTAAAAGTTTTGTCGATAAAAACTATTTCTCAGATATCTGAATAGATATCTGATACTTAGAATCAGAGCGCGGAAGACTTAACAAAGATAAGTGCAGAAACAGTTAAAGTGTGTGTGAGTGTTCTTTGAAATGTAAATCTGAAAGGTAAATAACACGTTAAGTATAGTGGTATCCGAGGTATAATCCTCCAACTAATCCACTTCGGTCTACCAGAGACCTAGAATTCACTAGAACAGATAATTGAGTTAACCTTACAATAATCCTATTCTAAGATTCTTAAACAATTGGTTCCTAACCAAATGTTCCCCCTGAGTTGTTCCCCGGCTTTCACAGCCAAGTACTTCCTGTACTCAGAAACCTTTGAGTTATTCCCTAGCTTCCCAAGCTAAGTACTTCCATACTCAATAACCTTGGAGTTATTCCTTAGTTTCCCAAATCAAGTACTTCCTATACTTCGGTAACCTTGGAGTTATTCCCTGATTTTTCAAACTAAGTACTTCCTATACTCCACGGCAGTTATGGTGTTGGTTTTGGTTTGAGTTGTCAGATGAGCTTCTTTAATAACTTATTCAGTTATTCAGATAGCTCTGTGAATCAAGTATACTTAATACACTTTTCAATGTATGGTATCTTGTTCTTTTATCGACCAAGTCTTAGATAAATGTTCAAGAGAATGAATCTCGATACTTGATCTTTCGTTTCAACTCTTTCACGTATAGTCATGCTTGTTTAGGATCAGGACACTTAGAACTTCAGTGTTACTCAAGATCAAAAGCTTTGGTCGCAACAGAAAGCTCTGAGGATAAGTAAGTTGCTTTGAGAGAGTAAGATGTTCAGCGTTTTTATGCAGTTCAAGGTGTGTCTCTTCAAGCAGTCTAAGTGTTGATATTTATAGATGAATTTGAGTGCCGTTTGAATAGTATCCGTTAGGCTCAAATTCAAACTATTGATATCTCGTATAGTATCAGTAGCATGTTTTGTCTTCTTCTTCGGTCGCCGCTTTTATTCGCACATCTCTCGTTCATTAAATGCATTGTACTATACTTTTGTCTCAGAGTGTCAATCGGAACTATGCTTTGTATCGTAGACTAGTGTTATCTCGATTCTTTGCACGCCCTTATCTTCAATCTTCGATACCACTATTTATTGAAACAACTTTGTTTGCAATATATATATTTCTTTCGTAAATGTGGTTAATGCTCAAGGTATCGAGAATAGATATCTGGACACTTTCCTTGTTTTCAGATAGGCCTCTTATTTCTCGGATATCTCTTGTGACACGGTTTGTCTAAAACTATTCGTGTCTCAAGATATCTCGCTAAGGTATCTGAAAGTTTGATAATCTTGTGCAGTTTCTTCAAGTCTTCAATGTCGTTGAGCTTGTTCTGCTTGGATGTCTTCTTCTTGGTCTTCTCTTCATAAAATAAAAATTATATTTTGAGACCTAACATCCTATACAAGATTAGCTAGACTATCATACTTAGTGGATTTCCTCTTTTACAATGTTCAAGTGAACCAAGAGTACTAATCACCTTTCTGAGACTAAGATAAGTCATCATGTTGCTGATCAAAATCTAAACAGATATTGCTAACAAAATATCTAACAAATTTCCTAACAAATTTCCCAAGAAATTTCCCAACAAATTTCCAAAATTTCCCTTTTGATCATCACGATGACTATCTTACCTATTACAAATCTGGATGAGTGAACAATCCAACACTTAATCTTTTCTTAAGATCTTCAATTTAATTAATTAAGTGCAGAAAGTAAACATCAACCAAATCACAAGGTGTGATCTTTGCTGACAAGTTATCTTTTATAGAGTAATATCTGAGAGTAAGTTCATCAGATAAGTTACAAAGAGAGATTACAGATAACTTCAATACATAGAACAAGTTTGGCTCAGTCAGCAAAAATACAAAAACTACATAGTAAATTAGGACAACAGGAGTAACCAAGCTCCAAGTAAACATCCTAATAAACTAGTCTTCAAGTCTTCAATTTCTTCAAGTCTTCAACAGTATTTCTGTGGATCAATCTGCAAATTTCCTATCTCCAGACCTTTTGATGTCATCAGAATAATCATAGAGAAGTGTTCTGACGAGCATCTCAGTGTCTCTGGCAAATCCACAGACCTCTTTATAGGTTTTGGTAGGATTTTTCTTGACAAAATGTTTGACCCATAGGTACTTTCCCCACTTCCAGGCATGCTCTATTCTGATATCTGAAAGCTTGAAGTATTCGTAGATAATCCTCAGATACCTGATGTCACCCTTGTATTGATCTTCAGTTAGATAGAACGATTCATAGGGTTCTACAGCGAGTCTTGCTCTTGTGCCTGTTCCTGTGATATTCAGAATTCTGTGCACATCATCTGGCTTTCCATATGGACGACATTCATCAGAGAGGTCCTTTCTCATGGCTTCAGTTCTCTTGACAACTTCAAAATCCAACCAGGCTTTAATGTGATTGGTGTTGATCAAGGTTGGCTTATCTTTTCTCCATGCCATAAGTTGTTTATGGATTGGTTCTGGAAATCTTGAATTTACCAATAGATGCTTAAGTTCCAGAATCCAATAGCCATTTTTCTGATTGATGCACCTGTAGACAGAGGAATCATTGTCATACTTCACATACTCTATTTTGGCTTCTTCTGGCCTGAGTGGAAGTTGACTTTGTCTTTGCTCAGCTCTCAGTCTGTTCCTTCTTTGTCTTGAATTCTCTTTGGGGTTGTTGCTTGAAGAACCACCCTGGATAGACTTGGTATTTCCAGAGGGTGTTTTAGCTGCTAGGGGCTTTGCAGCTATGGGCTCAGTTAGGCTTTCAATTTTCCTTTTTCTGTGAAGAGGAGCTTCATCTTCATCAGTTTCCTCATCATCATCAAGATTAGATGTTGTGAGAGTTTTACAGCCTTCTTCATTGTCCAGGGACTTGATTTGACCTTCTTCTTCTTCTTCAGAAGATTCATCAATCCCTTTAACTTGTCTTCTCCTTGGAGCCTTGGTACTCTTTGGAGGTTTCTGTGCCATGGCCCTTGTTATCATTTTAGTTCCTTCAGTAGGTTTCTGGGGAGCAGCTACTATTTGCAAAGCAGCTTGGCTTGAGGAGGGTTCATTGATTCTGAGTGGTGGCTGGGAAGTTTTCATGTTTCTTCTTCCTTTCTAAGCTTTTCCTCCAGATTTCTTCTTGTTTTCTTCTCCTTCTTCCCATTCCCCCTGACTTTGAGGTCCAGATTTGTACATTCTTTCCCCCTTAGTCATTGTTGGCTGACTCAGTCTCATAAAGGAATCTGAGAGAGAGTTAAAGTGCCCTTGTAAATAATTATAGACAGTGACCAACTTCTGAAGTTCGGCTTTGAGCTCCTGATTTTGCTTGATAAGTCCATTGTCCTTATCAGTGAGCTCTGCCAATGGGCCTAGGATGGCATCTGCTTTTCCAGCAGTGTAACTTGCCTCTTGGAAAGCTTTTTCAGCTAAAGACGCATCATCGTCCCTTATCATTCCCAGATCTTTCTGAGCAATGACTATGCTAGTTGTTCTCTGAGTGATGAGCTCTCGGTGAACTTTTTCATTCGAGACGGAGGCAATTACTTCCTTGTTCTGTGAAGACATCTCCTTGTTTAGAGTAGCCAGTACTTGGCACCTGTTCATGTATTCATTGGAGTGGACATTTGGCAGTTTGCTGAATATTGTAGGAGCAATCAGCTTCAAGTGAGAAATCGCTAAATATTCATTGCGGTGCTCTGCCAAAGTCTTGTCTTCTTCATCATCTGAGTAATCAGCCCAGTGATCTTCATCATCTTGGACATTTTCATCGATTGTATCGAGTCCAAAGAACCATCTCGTAGATTGGTTTCTTCCTTTCGGGAGGAGGATGGTACTTCTTTTGAAGATGATGCACCTTAGCATCATGCTTGACTTGAGATACTTCTTCGATGTCGAGTTCTTTGGTAATATCATGCACAACATCCCGTAGCTCTTTAACCTCAGAGTAAGCAATCATTTCTTGTAAGTATTGATCTTGTAGTTGATCAAGCTTGTCTCTGGATTTAGCTATTTGATCTTCCAGTTGAAGATGGAGCTGTTGTTCTTCTTCCAACAGTTGTCTGAGTTGAGCAGATCTGGTTTGAGTGTTTAATATTTTCGATTGGTTTCTTCGTAAAGCTCAACTACTTGTTCAAGAGTAATGGCGGGTGTTGGTTAGAAGATGGATGAGTAGATTTACGAGGAGATGGAGACGGAGATTTCGTGAAGTCTTCTCGGTGTGCTTTTCAAAGAGTGAGGCATCATTTCTTAGCGAAATTCCTCCGGTCCACAGTGCGGGGCATCATCATCGTCCTTTTATTCGTGTCATCCTTTTGGTGATGGTCGATAGGAGGTTCATCAAGTCATTTTCGTTTATTTCTTCCTCCTCATCATCTTCGATACAAGATTGATCACTTCAGAATAGTGATCTTACGCCCATTAACCTCTTCTTGTTGAAGGTATAAATTGCGAGTTTGGGCGGGGCGGCTTAAATGCCATTTGTAATCTTGTCGACCATCTGCTCAAAGGCTTGTATCGGTATCGCCACTTCTCTGGAGAAATCCTTATGCAATAGAATCAGATATCTTTGTTCGGTAGGGAACATTGCATGGATGTATGTCTCCAAGTCAAGAGCTCGTGCTCGTCTGTTTGGTTGATCTGTGATTCTCAATATTTCAGAGAGATCAGAGTACCTTAACCTTTGCCATTTCTTGAAGCATTTAATGTGCTTTGGCAGGGTGTGAGCTTTGAAGAAGGGAAGTAGGTCCCTTGTCTCAACATTGGGAGCCTGCTCGACACTTGTTTGAGCTCGAAGAAAGAGTTTTGAGTGAGCTTCAAAACTTTTACAGATATCTGAGGAGAGGTGTAGTTTAGTTTCTGAGTTACCTGAGTAAATACTTCAGGCTCAGAGACTTGTTCTACTGAGACAATTGGTGTCTCAGATATCTTGTTGTGAGGCGGAGACTTGGAAGTCTGGTCCTCATCAACCTTTCTTTCTTGAACCTGAGAATTAACATTATCACAATACTTAGGAAATTTTATCAAGAAAACTTTAAGTGACAAGTCAGATATCTGAGAGGTCAATTACCTCCATGGGAGGCTCAGATACTTGTCTCTCAGAGAATTGTGCAGTCTCTGGAATCTTTTCTTGTGATGAAGGCCTTGATGCCTCATCAATTTCCATAGGTGCAGGGGATGTCGCAACTCTGTCCCCTTGCACTTCTACTTCTGAGTGAGCCTGTGAGTAGAAAGCATTGAATAATTTAGAGAAGATTTTAGTTAACCCAAGGTGAAGAATATTTATCATTGATTTTCATATACCTTCATACTGGAAGGCTCAATGATCTGTTCTTCAGAAACCTTGTCGGTTTCTGGGTTTTCTTCTGGCATTTCTGCCTTATCTTCCTCTTTCTCAGTTGGAGCCTGTTAGAAACATTCATTTTAATGATTAAGCACATAAACTTATAACTGAAGAAGTGTTATCTTAAGAATCAATTATTACATGGCACAGCTCGAGATATCTTAAGAGGTTGAGGAAACCTCCTTCTCAGTTTCTGAGGTAAGCTTTTCAGCTTCCTCTTGTTTTTGTGTTTCTAACTCAGCCTGTAACAAAGAAATTTTATGAGTAACAAGATGTATAAGCATAAAAATTTTCACAAGATAAGAGTTAAACCGGTCAGCTACCTGAGCAATTTCAGGCTGATTGGTCTCTGGAACTTGTGACCTTTCTATACTTTGGTCTTCTTGTCCCAGTGTAGTTTCTTTGCTTGAAGTTTCTGGTACTTCACACCTTTCCTGAGTATGCAACTCAGTTGCCTCCCCTGGTTGATCATTCTGAGGAAATGTCTCAGTTTGATCCCTCTCATTGAGTTGGGGAACCTGCTCTTTTGCAGGATTTTCTTCAGCATACTGTATTGCTGGTAATTCGAAATGGAGTTCATTTACCATTTCATCAACCACTTGTGGCTGTTGTGTTTGTGGTTGTTGTGGTTGTCTGGAAGCAGAGGATTGGTCAGTAGAATGTTCTTCCAGATTTTTAGATGTGGCATTTCCATCAGCATCTGCCAGCACTAAAATACCACTCATCAGGGCTTTTTGAAGTTGTGCGTAAGAAACGTTCCCTGATGATGTGTTTGCACCAACAACCTTTGCTATAGGTTCAGCAACCTGTGGTGTAGGTTCTTCTTCAGATACCTTATCACCAGTTACTGTTACAGTAACCTTAGCCCTCTTTGTTCTTTCTAGGACTTGAGAGATGACTAGTTCATCATCTTCATCGTCAGAGCTCTCATCAGCATTGGGAACTGATTGGTCCATTATTCCTGCGGTTTCTGCAGATAGGGCTTGGTGTTTTTCACCACTTTTGGCAGCATTTATGAGTTCATCAGCAAGGCTTTCTGCATTAGTCGCAACATTTCTTAAAGCACTTTCCCTTGCTGAGTCTACTTGTTCAGTAGTTGATAACTCTTTTGCAGCATTGATGATTTCATCTGCCTTTATCAGTTCATCGGTAATGCCTGCAGATATCTGAGAATTGACAACCTCTTTGGGTGTGTCTTCTGATCTGCCAGCAGACTTCTTTCTTGAAGTTCTGGGCTTCTTGGTCGCAACCTTTTCTTCAGATACCTTTTCAGACTTTCGCTTCTTAAACCTTTCTGAGACCCAGTAACCTTTTTCATCAAGTTTGTATACTCATATTTGTAGAGTAGGTTACTGTTGGCTATTTCAGCCGTCTCTCTGAGCTCAATGCCAAGCTTCTCCAGCAAGTAGCATATCTTCAGACCATATCCTACTGTGGCCTTTGGCTCAGCTAGTCCTTTGGTAATTTTAGGCTCGAAGCCTTGAATTTTCTTCACAAACTTCATGAAGGCGTACTTTCCCCAGTTAAAAGGGTTTTCCAGCCTTTTGTCTTGTTGATTCAGTAAGAACATCATGATCCATCGTTCTTGGCTTATTTGGCCAGCACCTCCTTGTAGACCATCAAAGCATCTGTGAAGAATGCAAGCTAGTACATCCCAGTGAACCATCAGATGTCTGGTTCGGATGTCAGCAAGCTTGAACTCAGTGGGTGTATTTGATTTTTCAAGATCACACACGCGTCAGCATGCTTCTTTAACACCTTCAAGGAGTTCATCATCCTTGGTGTTTATTTCAAAATCCTTTCCAAGATTTTGAAACTCAAACAACTTACTGAAAGTTGTTAAGTCCGTAGGATTTCCTTTCCTTGGGTGAGGTTTTGATGAACACTATTTCAAGTTGCCTTGAAACACAGAAATAATCCACAGGTTGTTGTAGAATTCCAACACATCGAGTGATGAAATTCCACTAGGCAGCGGATAGAAAGCCCTTGATTTGTGCCTTTTCAAGCATGTCAAGAATTAGCTTTACGTCGGCTTGTTCTCTATTCCACCGTGAGGTATTCCTCAACCATGGCACCACCCCAAATCATTACGTGATTTGAAGTCCAATGGTCGATTAAAATCTCTTACCGATCGGTTGTTCACAATAACCAACTCGTGCTTACTTTTCAGTGATACCGTGGAGGATTGAGATTTCGATGTGGTTGAACTTTTAGGGGCCATCTCTTTATATAGTGTAGGGATTTGAAATTGGTGTTTGAAAGAGATTTGATTCAGTAATTCTTTGCAGAAAAACTTAATCTTGATTTGCAGAGATTGTAGAAGTTTTGCAGAGAATCAAGAGAAGGATTTGCTATTTTTGTGCAAGATGAGTTTTCGGATTAGGCAAAAGTGATTTCTTATGCCAAAATCCTATATATATAGCAGTTGAATCCCAACAGACAAATACATACAAATTGATTTTGTGTGTAAGTATCTGTGTTTTGCGAGTAGGCGTGATCAAAAGCTAGTTCGGCATTAAATGCTTAGTGGGCCATGTCTGAATTTCAACAGTCCACTATTTACTCTGAATTAATTTCCACCGTACAGATCAATCGCTTAATTTCATCAAGGGTCACCATTGCTTCTTCAGCAATGATCACAATCAACAAGTGTAATTGTGCCCATTTAATGAATTCTGGCGACTTGCTATCTGAATCACAATTCTGTATGACCAAGAACACTGTTTGCATCTGAATCTGTCTTATACTTAGGATTTTTTTTTAAAGTTTTTCATCAAGATAGAAATAATGTGAATTTCAAGATAGTAGTTGACTACAGATAGTTGTACTATTCTCTTTTGTGTTCCCTGTTTTTAGAATGATTCAGATATCTGAGTTCCCGTCTCAGAGATCTTAAGCTATCTTTTTGCTTTTTAGCCTTTTTGACTTCTGGATACCCGTTCCAGATTTCTCTTTTCTCTTCTCTGGATACCCGTTCCAGATACTTCTTCTCTGGATGCCCGTTCCAGATACCTCTTCTCTGGATGCCCGTTCCAGATACCTGAACTCTTTCAGTTCATTGGTAGTTCCATTAGTCCAAGACTATGTCTTAAGGCTAAGAATCTACTTTCTTGTAGTGGCTTAGTGAAGATATCTGCAAGTTGGTCTTCAGTTCCAATCTTGAGTATCTCTATATTGCCCTTTTCAACATGGTCTCTGATGAAGTGATGTCTAACATCAATGTGCTTTGTTCTGGCATGAAATTTAGGATTCTGTGTAATCGCAATAGCACTTGTGTTGTCACAAAAAATGGGAGTTTTCTTCTCATCGAGTCCATAGTCTTTAAGTTGTTGTTGTATCCACAGAATTTGTGTTGCACAACAACCAAAGACAATATATTCAGCCTCTGTGGTAGAAGTTGCAATTGAGTTTTGCTTCTTGCTAAACCATGAGATAAGTCTAGTACCCAGAAACTGACAAGTTCCTGAGGTACTTTTCCTATCAAGCAGTGATCCAGCATAATCAGCGTCTGAGTACCCAACTAAACTCAATCCACTTTCTTTAGGATACCACAATCCTACATCTACTGTACCCTTTACATACCTTAATATTTTCATAGCAATGTTGTAGTGTGTTTGCATTGGATTTGTCTGAAATGTAGCACATACTCCAACAGCGTATTGAATATCAGGTCTACTTGCAGTGAGGTAAAGTAGTGAACCTATCAATTTCCTATACTTATGTTCTTCAACACTCTTATCTGATTCAGTATAGGTCATTTTGGTTCCAATGCTCATAGGTATCTTAGCATTCTTTTCAGAAGGCTTAAGATTGAATTTTATGAGCATATCTTTTGCATACTTTGTTTGACTAATGAATATTCCATCATTGAGTTGCTTGACTTGCAATCCTAGAAAATAATTCATTTGTTCCATCATGCTCATCTCAAACTTGCTTTTAATGAGATTTGCAAAGTCATTACAAAGTTGCTTGTCCTTAGATCCAAATATGATGTCATCAACATATACTTGAACTAAGAGTAGTTTCCCATCATGATTTAAGGTAAATAAAGTTTTATCAACTTCACCTTTCTTGAAATCACTTTCCAGAAGGTACTTGGCCAAAATGTCATACCATGCTCTTGGAGCCTGTTTCAGTCCATACAGAGCTTTCTGTAATTTATAGACCATTCTACTTTCTGAGGAAAATTCAAAGCCAGGTGGTTGCTCAACATAAACTTCTTCTGCAAGTTCACCGTTCAAGAATGCACTTTTGACATCCATCTGATAAAATTTGAAATCTTTATGAGCTGCAAAAGCTAGAAAGAGTCTTATTGCATCCAATCTGGCAACTGGTGCATATGACTCATCAAAATCTAAGCCTTCAGTCTGGGTAAATCCCTTGGCAACCAATCTTGCTTTGTTTCTGGTTATTTCACCAGATTCATTCATCTTGTTTCTGAAAACCCATTTAGTTCCAATCACAAATATTCCTTCTCTAAATGGAACTAGTTTCCAGACTTTGTTTCTCTCAAATTGATCCAACTCTTCTTGCATTGCAGAGATCCAGTCTTGGTCTCCTAATACTTCTTCTATATTTTTAGGTTCAATATTCGAGATGAAACATCCAAAGAGAGAATTAGCATTTTCAGCTATTGCTCTCCTAGTCCAAACACCTTGATTAATTGGTCCAATTACATCCTTTGCAGGATGATCTTTGATCCATCTCATCATAGGTTTAGTGCTAGTAGGATCAATATCCAAGTGATTTGAATGTGAATCACTAAGATTATGATTTGATACTTTTTCAGTATCTGAGATATCTGACATATGGGAAATGTCATGGATATCTGACACTTTTTCAGTGTTAGAGATATCTGGAACTTGCATTTCAGCAGTCTCAATTTCAGATACCTCTTCATGATGAAGGTTCTCAGTAACCTGTTCCATTTCTGGAAAACTCATAGGAAATTCCTCATCATGTCTTTGAGTCATCTTGTTGTTACTAGGCATTTCAAGCTTTTCTACTTCAGAGTCATCCTCACTTTCCATAATGATGTTTCTCCTTTCTGAGGATTCTTCTTTAGAATCCCTCAGTATTAGTTCTTTGAACCTTTCTGAGAGTTCATCATTAGGAGGTGTTTTCTTATTTCCTTCATAGAATACAACATGAATTGATTCTTCAATTTTCTTTGTTCTTTTGTTGTAAACTCTGTAGGCTTTGCTATTTGTAGAATAACCAAGAAATACACCTTCATCTGCCTTTGGTTGAAATGTTCCAAGATAATCTTTCCCATTGTTTAGAACAAAACATTTACAACCAAATACTCTCAGATGTTTGATATTTGGGGGTCTACCAACCAAGATTTCATAGGGGGTCTTGTCATGGTGTTTGTTTATCAAACACCTGTTCTGAGTGTAGCAAGCTGTGTTTACAGCTTCAACCCAATAAATTTCACTTATTTCAGTGTCATCTAGCATTATCCTTGCAGCTTCTTTAAGGGTTCTGTTTTTTCTTTCTGCAACACCATTTTGTTGAGGTGTTCTTACAGAGGAAAGTTGGTGTTGTATACCTTTGCAGGTACAAAACTCCTTTATGTACTGGTTGACAAACTCAGTACCATGGTCTGTTCTGATTGCAGATACCTTGTCATTTTTCATGATTTCAAGCTTTTTCAGCAAGTTTGGTATCTCCACCCTGGCATCAGATTTGTGTTTCAGAAAGACAACCCAAGTGAATCTTGAGAAGTCATCTACAACAACCAGACCATACTTCTTTCCTGCATAACTAGTTACAGATGATTCAAAAAGATCCATGTGCAATAGTTGCAGTGGTCTAACACTAGAGTGTCTGATTTTGGACTTGAAAGAGATCTTAGATTGTTTCCCCATCTGACAGGCAGAATAGATACCATCCCTTCTGAAAGATGTTCTGGGAAGGCCAACCACTAACTCTTTCTTGGCAAGTCTGTTCAGAGTTTTGAAGTTCAAGTGACTCATTCTTTTGTGCCATAACCAGTGCTCTTCTGTGTGACCAGATTGACTCACCATGAGACATTCTTGATTGTGGCGGATGCCCAATCGGCAACATAAAGACCTTTCCGCCCGACCAACTAAGATGCCTTTGACTCATTGTCAATTAGTTTGCGATTTAGCTTTGAATTTTATAGTAAAACCCTTGTCGCAAACCGGCTCATGCTAAATAGATTATATTTCAAATCCTTAACATGTAATACGCCGTGATTGTTAAAGTCCCCAATTTGACGTTGCAAATCCCGAGAGGATTTAATTCTCCTCCAAGAAATCGATATCTGGTCCTGTGTTGCAAGCTTTGTAATCGACCAGATTTGCTTTGTCTCCTGTCATGTGCTTTCCGCATCCACTATCAAATAGCCATTGTGCTTTAGTCCAGGAAGCATCCTGCACACAACAGGAAACATGAGATTAGGTTCTCATATTTTTGATGGAACCGTCAGAATTAAAAGATCTTCCAGTAGGAATCCAGTTTTGAATGAATTTCTTTGAAATATTCTTTTGTCTGATAGGAACGTAAGGAGGAATTCTATTTGAATGAATGTTATCATTAGTAAGAATTATTTTCTTCCTTGGTGTGTTCCTAGGTGCTCCATATGATGCTTTCAGATACCTGTCAGGTTTCTGAGTTTGCTTTTCAGCAAACTTAGCTTTCCTTGATTTCTTCTAGCTCAGCATTCAGATTTTCGTGGCTTGATTTAACTTCCACTTCGATAATTGCTTTGAGCAATTCTAGCTTTCGACCATCGCTCCCGCTTGTACTCATGAGCAAGTTGTTTTCCGATGCCTTTGTAGCAATACCTTTTCGAGCACTTGAAGCTATCTCGAGATCTTTCCTCGCAGCTTTGCTAGTCTCTGGTCGTCCAATTTTTCCGTAAAAGTGACATGGGAGAATTTGCCAGCTCCTGCAATTCTACCTTTTTGAGAGACATAGCACTGTGGGTGTTTACACTTTTCAGTGTTGTGTTTCTTTTCAGAGACGTGCCCAACAGTTTTGTTTTTGACTTGTTTTTCCCACAAAGGTTTAGTCGAATCGCCTTTCCTTTGTCAACAATCTTTGTCTTCACCGATACTATAGATTGTATGGGAACGTTTCTTGAGTACTTACAAATGTTCTTCTCTCCTTACTCTTATTCGAGTGATAGAACTATCTGCGTGTATTCACCAAGTCCTTTCTTTTCTGAAGGATCTCTTAAGTAAGATTGTACTTCAGTAAGAGTGTCACTAGCTTTGGCATAAGATTGAAAAGATAATTCTTTCTTCTTGAGTTCCTTGTTCTCAGAAAGAAGATCTTCATATTTCTTTTGTAATTCAGCCATTGCTTCTTTATGTGACTTTTCGGATATCCGAGCTTTGAGAGATGTATTTTCAGCATCCTTTCTCTCGGATACTTTAACTAATTGAGAATTTTCCTTGCAAGAGAATTCTTTTCTTCAAGGTTTTCGGCTCTAGCTCGATCATTAGAAATTCTCTTTCATAGATGTCAAGTTCTTTCCGAGATTTTCTAGATTTTTATTTCCTCTTCATCACTTTCATAAGTATAACAAGAAGTATGTTACCTCATCACCATAAGATGATTTCTATGTTGGAGATGTCCGGACCGAATTTCAAAGAACTCCACACATTTCATTCTTCTTGAGGTCAAGTCGATTATATCATGAGTAACTCCACATAATTCGGTGATGGTAAGGTTGAGTCATCTGAATTGTCATCTTCGAACTGCTTCAACGCCTAGAGCATCCAGTTGAATTTGGATTTTCTTTCTTTCTTGATTAACAAAGCTCTCGCTTCTTTTGAAGATTCTCCTATCTTTCTTGTCACCGTCCTTAGTTTGTTGAGGCGGACAATCCTTCTTGAAGTGGCTGGTTTCGACAATAGAAACATATATCGCTTCCAATTTCGCTTCCTCAAGACATGATGCTTTCTCGAATGCTTGTTCAATGAAGCTTTGCATATTTTTATATTGGTGATAGTTTGAGCAGATGCTTTTTCACTTCTCTTCGCTTTTCTTCTTTCAATTTCGATCGATATATTTGCTCATTTGCTTTGGCAAGAGCATCCTCGCTTCTTCCTTGCTTTTCTTCTTTTGAAGTTCCTTGAGTGACTAGAGCAACGTTTTGCAACTTTTCGCTTGTTTGTTCTCTTTGAGTTGTCTCATAATCAACAGAGTAAGATGAGAGAAAAGTTCCAATCGAGTGATATTTGGCATTCCTTGGTTAAAATAAAAGAATTTGGTATGCTCCAGTTGTGGTTAAGACTTGACAATAGTCTTAATCTTTTCTCGACCGGAGTATCTGCTTTCCCAAGAGCGCCATGTCACTCATGAGAGTGGTAAATCAAATCAAGTTCTTCCGAGTTTCATGGGTCCTTGTTTGAAATTTTGAAATTTCAACTTGAGAACTTCGAACTTGTTTTCTTTGGTTTTCTGGCCCGCAGATTTCTTCAATCAGTTGCCAGCAACTTCGCCGTTTAGCACCCCTACGCTTTAATCGTATGTGCTCAGTGTCGATCCGATGATGATATTACGAGCTTGACCATCCAGACGATTTCTCTTGGCATCTTCCGATGTCCGAGTTCTCTGAGCTTTGGTTCAGAATGACTTGTAGATCTCCCACTTGTTGACGCATCGATTTGTGAAGATCCTTCGCTTTGATCTCTGTCTCTACCATTAGAAACCTCCATGACTTGTTTGAGTTGTTGAATGACTATTGGGCCATTCTTTATCACTTCGATCATTTCGTCACTTATGGCTTCAAGGTGGAACATCATGTTATTTTTCCATTTCTCGTAATTCTCTAGTTTGAGAATGGGTGCATCACTCAGAGACATACCTGCACACTTAACACACAAATTAAATTGTCCTCGAAAATGGACAAAGTTCCTTCACCTATCTGGGGATCTAGGTTCGGTCAAGGTATGCTTGTGAACCTCCTGCTCTGATACCACTTGTTGGTCCAGATAACGGCAAAGTAAAAGACTAGAGGGGGGGGGGGTGAATAGTCTTTTAAAAGTTTTGTCGATAAAAACTATTTCTCAGATATCTGAATAGATATCTGATACTTAGAATCAGAGCGCGGAAGACTTAACAAAGATAAGTGCAGAAACAGTTAAAGTGTGTGTGAGTGTTGCTGAAATGTAAATACAGAAAGGTAAATAACATAACAAGTATAGTGGTATCTGGAGGTGGCGTAATCCTCCAACTAATCCACTTCGGTCTACCAGGGACCTAGAATTCACTAGAACAAATAATTGAGTTAACCTTACAATAATCCTACTCTAAGATTCTTAAACAATTGGTTCCCAACCAAATGTTCCCCGAAGTTGTTCTGCTTTCACGCCAAGTACTTCTGACTCGTAAACCTTTGAGTTATTCCCTAGCTTCCCAAGCTAAGTACTTCCTATACTCAATAACCTTGGAGTTATTCCTTAGTTTCCCAAATCAAGTACTTCCTATACTCCGGTAACCTTGGAGTTATTCCCCGATTTTTCAAACTAAGTACTTCCTATACTCCACGCCAGTTATGGTGTTGGTTTTGGTTTGAGTTGTCAGATGAGCTTCTTTAATAACTTATTCAGTTATTCAGATAGCTCTGTGAATCAAGTATACTTAATACACTTTTCAATGTATGGTATCTTGTTCTTTTTATCGACAAGTCTTAGATAAATGTTCAAGAGAATGAATCTCGGATACTTGATCTTTCGTTTTAACTCTTTCACGTATAGTGCTTGTTTAGGATCGTGACACTTAGAACTTCGGTGTTACTCAAGATCAAAAGCTTTGGTCGCAATGTAAAGCTTTGAGGATAAGTAAGTTGCTTTGAGAGAGTAAGATGTTCAGCTTTTTATGCGCTTCAAGGTGTCTCTTCAAGCGCCTAAGTGTTGATATTTATAGATGAATTTGAGTGCCGTTTGAATAGTATCCGTTAGGCTCAAATTCAAACTATTGATATCTCGTATAGTAATCTTGTAGCATGTTTTGTCTTCTTCTTCGAAGTCGCCGTTGCTTTTATTCGACATCTCCGTCTGCTCATTAAATGCATTGTACTATACTTTTGTCTGTAGTGTCAATCGGAACTATGCTTGTATCGTAGACTAGTGTTATCTGATTCTTTGCACGTCCTTATCTTCAATCTTCAGATACCACTATTTATTGAAACAACTTTGTTTGCAATATATATATTTCTTTTTCAGAAATGTGGTTAATGCTCAAGGTATCTGAGAATAGATATCTGTGGAAACTTTCCTTGTTTTCAGATAGGCCTCTTATTTCTCAGATATCTCTTGTGACACAGTTTGTCTAAAACTATTCGTGTCTCCAAGATATCTGGCTAAGGTATCTGAAAAACAGTTTCAGTAATCTTGTGCAGTTTCTTCAAGTCTTCAATGTCGTTGAGCTTGTTCTGCTTGGATGTCTTCTTCTTGGTCTTCTCTTCATAAAATAAAAATTACATTTTGAGACCTAACATCCTATACAAGATTAGCTAGACTATCATACTTAGTGGATTTCCTCTTTTACAATGTTCAAGTGAACCAAGAGTACTAATCACCTTTCTGAGACTAAGATAAGTCATCATGTTGCTGATCAAAATCTAAACAGATATTTGTAACAAAATATCTAACAAATTTCCTAACAAATTTCCCAAGAAATTTCATATCTGAGTTTCATTCTCTTGAACACTTATCATAGACTTGGGTCAGTAGAGAACAAGATACCATATATTGGAAAGTGTATTAAGTATACTTGATTCATAGAGCTATCTGAATAACTGAACACGTTATTAAAAAAGCTCACCTGACAATTTACCTTAACCAACACCTTAATTGGCATGGAGTACATGAAGTACTTAGTTTGGGAAACTAAGGAATAACTCCTAGGTTATTGAGCACATGAAGTACTTAGTTTGGAAAACTATAGAATAGCTCAAAAGGTTTCTGAGTACAGGAAGTAATTGGCTGTGAAAGCCAGGGAATAATTCAGGGGGAACACTTGGTTGGGAACCTAGTGTATTTAGGAATCTATAGAAGATACTTGTAAGGTTACCTCACTTATCTGTCTTAGTGGATTCTAGGTCTGAGAAAGGCCGAAGTGGATTAGTTGAAGTATTACGCCACCTTCAGATACCACTATAAAAAGACTTGTGTTATTTACTTTCTGCAAATCATTACTTATCTTGAAAAGTACTTTCACTCATCTTGCTGAGAACGTGCACTTATCACAGAAAAGTCTTCCGCTCTCTGAAATTAAGTATCAGATATTTTCACAGATATCTGAGAAACTGTGTTTATCGACAAAAGTTTTAAAAGACTATTCACCCCCCCTCTAGTCTTTTACTCTGCCGTTATCTGGACCAACAAGTGATATCAGAGCAGGAGGTTCCCAAGCCTTCTGCACTGAACCTAGATCCCAGATAAGTGCCCACTAACTGTTTTTCACCTACACTTGATTTGTTTGTTTAGTGTGTTTGCTGCAGGATGTCTTTAAGTGACGCCCCAATTCTCAAGCCAGAGAATTATGAAAAATGGAAGAACAACATGATGCTCCAGCTAGAAGCCATCAGTGACGAAATGATCGAAGTAATAAAGAATGGCCCAATAGTCATTCAACAACTCAAGCAAGTCATGGAGGTTTCTAATGGTAGAGACAGAGAACACAGCGATGGGTCTTCACAGACAGATGCGTCTACCAGTGGGAGACCTACCATTCAAGTTATTTACGAACCAAAGCCCAGAGAGCTCTGGACATCGGAAGATGCCAAGAGAAATCGACTGGATGGTCAGGCTCGTAATATCATCATACGTTCTACTCCAGAGCACATACAGTGTAAACTGTGGAGTGCAAAAACGGAGAAAGTAGCCTGGAAATTGATTGAAGAAATCTGTGCCGGCACTGAGAAAACAAAGGAAAATAAGTTCGAAGTTTTGAAGCTCAAATTCCAAAACTTTAAACAAGGTCCCATAGAGACTCTTGAAGAACTAGATTTCTGGTTTACAACACTTATGAGTGACATGGCTGCACTTGGTGAGAATAACAGATATACCCAGTCAGAAAAGATTAAGACTATTGTGAGAAGTCTAAATCATAATTGGGAACACACAAAGTTTTTCTACTTTAACCAAGGAATGCCAGATATCACTCATGTGGAACTTTTCTCTCACTTTGCCACTGTTGACTATGAGACAACTCAAAGAGAACTAACAACTGAGAAGTTGCAGAATGATTCTCTAGTTGCTCAAGGAAATTCTGAAAAGAAGAAAGGCAAGGAGGTGACTGAGGATGCTCTTGCTGTAAAGCAAATGGGAAAATATGTGAGTCGAGAAATTGAGAGAAGAAAAGCCAAAGAGAAGCTGAAAAAGCATCTAGGCTCAAACTACCACCAGTACAAAAATATGCAAAGCTCGCTGAACAAGTCGGCTCAGAAAGCATCAAGCATCGAGGAAGCGTAAATTGAAACGATATCTGCTTTCTATTGTCGTAAACCCGTCATTTCAAGAAGGTTTGCCCTGCCTTCAACAAACTAAAGACAGGTGACAAGAAAGACAGAAGAATCTTCAAAAGAAGTCAGAGAGCTATGCTCACTGAAGAAAGGAAAAAGATTCAAATCCAACTGGATGCTCTAGATATTGAATATGATTCTGAGGATGAGGATTCAGACGATTCCACACTGCCTTGCCCAGAAATGTGCGGTGTCTCTCATGAAGTAATTGACTTTGGTCAAAAGAAGAAAGAAGTGTGTGGAATGGCTGAAGAAATCTTTCCAGATATCTCCAACATTGAACCTTGTCTAATGGCTGATGAGGTAACACATACTTCCTGTTATACTTATGAAAGTGATGAAGAGGGAATCAAAGATCTGGAAAATCTCAAAAGAGAACTTGATCTCTACAAAAGAGAATTTCTAATGGTCCGAGCTAGAGCCGAAAACCTTGAAGAAGAAAAGAATTCTCTTGTAAAAGAAAATTCTCAAATAATCAAGATATATGAGAAAAAGGATGCTGAAAATGCATTTCTCAAGGCTCAGATACCTGAGACCAAAAAGTCACATAAAGAAGCGATGGCCAATCTTCAAAAGAAATGTGAAGATTTTCTTTCTGAGAATAAGGAATTCAAAAAGAAAGAACTATCTTTTCAATCTGATGCCAAAGCTAGTGACACTCTTATTGAAGTACAATCTTATTTAAGAGATCCTTCAGAAAAGAGAGGACTCAATGGACACACACACGCATGCCCACCACTCTGAATAAGAGTAATGAAAGACTAACATTTGTCAGTGCTCAGCAAGGTGATTCCCAAACAATCTACAGTATCGGTCAGAAAGCTAAGATTGTTGACAAAGGAAAGATAGTTGCGACCAAGCCTTTGTGGGAAAAACAAGTCCAAAGGAAAACTGTTGGGAATGTCTCTGGAAAGAAACATAACACTGAGAAGTGTAATCACCCACAGTGCTATGTCTCTCAAAAAGGAAAAATTGCAGGAGCTGACAAATTCTCCTATGTCACATTCTCTGGAAAGAAAATTGATTATCCAGAGACTAGCAAAGCTGCTGAGAAGAGATCTCGCATGACACTGTGCTCGGAATGGTATCGCTATAAAGTCATCGGAAACAACTTGCTCGTGAGTACAAACAAGAGCAAGAACGATGGTTAAAGGCTAGAATTGCTCACAACAATTATCGGTGGAAGATAAATCAAGCCACGAAAATCAATGCCAGGCGTAAAAATCGCTAGGAAAGCTAAGTTTTGGAAGGCACTCGAAACCTGACAGGTATCTGAAAGCACCAAATGGAGCACCAAGGAACACACCAAGAAAGAAAATAGTTCTTAACAACAATGATACTAATCATTTAACTAGAATTCCTCCTTATGTTCCTGTTAGACAAAAGAAAGTTCCTAAGAAATTCATTCAAAAATGGATTCCTACTGGAAGATTCTTTAGTCCAGATGGTTCCATTGTTGGTATAAGAACTTAATCTCCTGTTTCCTGTTTTGTGCAGAACACTCTAAAGACTAATTCAAAGTGGCATTTTGATAGTGGATGTGGGAAGCATATATATGACAGGAGACAAAGCAAATCTGATTGACTACAAAAAATGCAATGATGGACCAATTATCAGGTTTGCTGGAGGAGATGAAAATCCAACCATAGGTTTTGGCAATTTGAAGTTTAGAGCCCTGACAATCTCTGAAGTACTTCATGTAAAGGGATTGAAATATAATCTCCTAAGCATGAGTCAAGTAGTAGACAAAGGGTACACTGTCAAGATCAAGTCAAGACTATGTAAAGTGATTGACAATGAGTCAAAGCAGACAGTCTTGGTTGCAAGGTGTAAAGGAAATCTTTATGTTGCTGATTGGGCATCCGCCACAATCAAAGAATGTCTCATGGTGAGTCAATCTGGCCACACTGAAGAAAATTGGCAATGGCATAAAAGAATGAGTCACTTGAATTTCAAAACTCTGAATAAGCTAGCCAAGAAAGAGTTGGTGGTTGGTTTACCCAAAATGGCATATAGAAAAGAAGGTGTATGCTTAGCTTGCCAAATGGGAAAACAATCCAAAACATCTTTCAAGTCTAAAACTAGACATTCCAGTGAAAGGCCACTGCAAATGTTACATATGGATCTGTTTGAACCCTCAGTAACTAGTTATGTAGGAAAGAAGTATGGTCTGGTTGTTTTTTATGATTACTCAAGATTCACTTGGGTGGTCTTTCTCAAACACAAATCTGATGCAAGGGTTGAGATACCTAACTTGCTGAATAAGCTCGAAGTCATGAAAAATGACAAAGTATCTCAGAATCGTAATGCACCATGGTACGAAGTTTGAACCAAAGACATCAAAGAGTTTTGTACCTGCAAAGGTATACAACATCAACTATCTTCTGTAAGAACACCACAACAAAATGGTGTTGCTGAAAGAAAGAATAGGACTGAAAGAAGCAAAGAAGAACAATGCTTTCGACATCAAATAAGTGAAATCTATTGGTTGAAGTCAGAAACACAAAGATGCTACACTCAAAATAGATGTCTGATTAACGAACACCATGACTAAACTCCCTACGAGCTTTTCATTGGTAGACCCCCTAGTATCAAACATCTAAGGGTGTTTGGTTGCAGATGTTTCGTTCTTAACAATGGAAAGAACTTGAGAACATTTCAACCAAAGGCAGATGAAGGAGTATTTCTTGGTTATTCTCTGAATAGCAAAGCCTACAGAATCTACAACAAAAGAATGGAAAAGATCAAAGAATCTGTTCATGTAGTGTTCTACGAAGGAAACAAGAAAGTACTCTTGAATGATGATCTCTCAGATAGGTTCAAAGAACTAATGATTAAAGATTTTGAAAAAGGATCCTCAGAAGGAAACAATTCTATCATTCAAAAAGAGTATGAGTCTGACGATGAAAAGCAACCTATGCTTAGTAACAACCAGATGACTCTAAGACATGATGAAGAATTTCCTATGAGAATTCCAGAAATGGAACAGGTTACTGAGAACCTTCATCATGAAAAGGTATCTGAAAATGAGATTGCTGAAATGCAAGATTCAGATATCTCTAACACTAAAAAAGTGTCAGATATCCATGGCATTTCCCATGTGTCAGATATCTCAGATACTGCACAAGTATCTCATCAAGATCATATTGATTCGCATTCAAATCAAAATGATATTGATCCTACTAGTTCAAAACCCATTATGAAATGGATAAGAAATCATCCTGCAAAGGATGTGATTGGTCCCATAGACCAAGGAGTTAGAACTAGAAGAGCAATCGCTGAAAATGCAAGTTGTCCCTATGGATGTTTCATCTCAAACATTGAACCAAAGACTATAGAAGAAGCATTAAAAGATCAAGATTGGATCTCTGCAATGCAAGAAGAGCTGGATCAATTTAAGAGAAACAAAGTCTGGAAACTGGTTCCATTTGTTAACGGAATATCTGTAATCGGAACCAAGTGGGTTTTCAGAAACAAAATGAATGAATCTGAAAACCGTAAACAAAGCTAGTTGGTTGCCAAGGATTCACCTGCATCAAGGACTAGATTTTGATGAATCTTATGGACCAGTTGCAAGATTGGATGCAATAACACTCTTTCTAGCCTTTGCAGCTCATAATGACTTTACAGTTTATCAAATGGATGTCAAGAGTGCATTCCTAAATGGTGAACTTGCTGAGGAAGTCTATGTTTTTGAAGTTTCCTCGGAAAGTAGGATGATCTATAAGCTTCAGAAAGCTCTGAAGCTCTGTATGGACTTAAACAAGCTCCAAGAGCATAGTATGATACATTGGCCAAACGCCTACTAAAAAGTGGTTTCAATAAAGGAGATGTTGATAAAACTCTCTTCACATTGAACCATGATGGGAAACTACTTTTAGTTCAAGTATATGTTGATGACATTATATTCGAGATGAGCATGATGGGAGAATTGAATTACTTCCTAGGGCTGCAAGTCAAGCAACTCAATGATGGAATATTCATTAGTCAAACAAAGTATGCAAAAGACATGCTCAACAAGTTCAATCTAAAGCCTTCTGAAAAGAATGCTAAGATACCTATGAGCATTGGAACCAAAATGACCTATACTGAATCTGAAAAGAGTGTTGAAGAACACAAGTATAGGAAATTGATTGGGTCTCTACTGTACCTCACTGCAAGTAGACCTGATATTCAATATGTAGTTGGAGTGTGTGCTAGATTTTAGACAAATCCAATGCAATCACACTACAACATTGCTATGAAAATATTGAGGTATGTAAAAGGTACTGTAGAAGTTGGATTGTGGTATCCAAAAGATAGTGTGTTGGTCCAGATAACGACAAAGTAAAAGACTGGGGGGGGGGGGGGGAGTGAATAGTCTTTTAAAACTTTTGTCGATAAACACAGTTTCTCAGAAACCTGGGGGTTTCTGATACTTAAATTCAGAGCGCGGAAGACTTTAAGATAGGTAAGTGCAGAAACAATAAGTAAGTGTGTGTGTGCTTTGCTGAAATGTAAATACAGAAAGGTAAATAACACAACAAGTATAGTGGTATCTGGAGGTGGCGTAATCCTCCAACTAATCCACTTCGGTCTTTCTAAGACCTAGAATTCACTAGAACAGATAATTGAGTTCACCTTACAATAATCCTATTCTAAGATTCCTAAACAAATGGTTCCCAACCAAATGTCCCCCTTGAGTTATTCCCCAGCTCCTAGAGCTAAGTACTTCCTCTACTCAGATAACCTTGGAGTTATTCCCTGATTTCCCAAATCAAGTACTTCCTCTACTCCACGCCTTGATGGTGTTGGTTATAAGGTTTGTCAGAGAGGCTTCTGGTATAACTTTTCAGTTATGTTTTCAGAGAGCCTAATAGAACAAGACTACTTAATACACTTGTTCAAAGGATGACGACCGCTTTTACGACCCAAGTAATTGGTGTCCGCTCGAGAATGAGCTTCGTAAAGGGTATCTGATAGTTCAACTCTTTCACGAATAACAATCTCTTGTTAAGGTTCAGGACAACTTAGAACTACTAGTGATTCTTCAAGCAACAGAAAGCTTTCAGAAAGGGTAGTAGAGTGCTTGAGAGAATACTTTACTTGATGGTAAGTTTGCAAGATAGAACGTTCTAAGGTGTGTTCTTCAAGCATCTAAGTGTGTGATATATATATATATAAATTTGAGAGGCGTTTGAATTGTATCCGTTGTGGTCTCTATCAAATTATATCCGTTTATATCTTGAACTATGTACTCAGAAGTCACTATCTCTTGTTTCAGAGAGGACTTGCTTTTTGCAGCATTTCTGCCGATGCATTTAATGCATAGTACTGTTCATTGTCCTTTAGTCTCAACGGATACATGAGCCTTTCTGATGGCTTGCATGCTCCATACTCATGATGTCATATGTCCAGAATCATATTTCCAAAGTAAGTTAATGTACTTAAGAAAGGATTAAGGACATAGTCTTTCTGAGTTAGACTAAACCTTTGTGTCTTCATAAACCTTGTGCAATCTTCAGTCTTCTAATCTTCAGAAAAGCTCCATTGCTAGGATTGATCTTCATGGTCTTCTTGAAATACAAAATTAGACTCAGAGACCTATAATCCTAATACAAGATTTACTAGAGTAATCATACTCAGTGATTCCCTCTTTTACAATGTTCAAGTGAACCAAGAGCACTTAATCACCTTTCTGGCTAAGATAAGAACATGTGATGAGTGATCAAAATACTAACAGATATTCCTAACAAATTTCCCCCTTTTTGATCAGTCATCCATGACTATCTTTCAAGTCCTATTACAAAGTTGTAATCCTGGAAGAGAAAACAATCCACCACTTAATCATTTCAAATGATATTCAATTTTAGTTGAATTAAGTGCAGAAAGTAAACATCAACCAAATCACAAGAAGTGATCTTTGCTGATAAGTTGTCATCTATTAAAATGTATCTGAGAGTATGATCTTCAGATAGTACAGCTCTGAGTAAGATGCAACTTTACGATAGAGAATTTCGTAAACAATCAAGAAGATTACAAAAGTAATAAAACAAACTAAGTAAATTAGAACATAGGAGAGTCAAGCTCCAAGAGAGTATTCTAATGTTACTAGTCTTCAAGTCTTCGTAAACACAACTGGGTTCAGATACCTCAAGTTCTTCAAAGACCCTTTCTCGGATCATTGACATGATCATCCACTTTTCTGCATTCTTGGACATAGTCATAAAGAGTCCTTCTGACAGAGAGCTCTGTCTTTCTGGATAAGTCACATATTTCATGGTAACTCTTACCAAGCTTGTGATTCTTCCGCAGAAAATGTTTGACCCAAAAGTACTTTCCTGCACCTGCATGGTCTACTTGCAGCTGAGATGGGTTGAAATACTTGTATATTTCTTCCAGATAGTGTATATCATCTAGTATTCATCCAATGTCATATAGAATGACTCATAGGTTGAAACACCTAGTTTGCTCTTCCTGCTGTAGCTACCATCCAGTTTTCTTACCTTGTGTACATCATCAGGTTTTGGGTAAGGACAGGCAAAAGAAAGATCCATCTTTCTGGCTTCATTCCTCTTTTCTACTTCAAAGTTTAACTGCATGAAGGTGCTCGTGTTTTAGCAATTTCGCTTGCCTTCTCTCCATTTCGTGGTCCGTTGAGGATGGAGTTGGAAACTTGTCATTGACAAGTAGATGTTGTAGTTCCAGAATCCAATACCCTCTCTTGTTCAGAATGCACCTATATGAAGATTCTTCATTACTGGTCTTCATATACTCAATGTGGGCATCAATTGGCCTTTCTTGATGTGTTTCATTGTTTATTCTGCCAAACTGGAAATCCCTTCTTGCTTTTCTGTTTGGTGGCCTTCTGTCAGGAGATCCTCTAACCCTTTCTTCCTGCCTTGGGGCTGTGCTGGTGGATGTTCCTTGTATTGACTTGGTATTTCCAGAAGGAGTTCTGGCTGCTAAGGGCTTTGCTGCCAGAGGAGGTTGTGAAGTAGTTGCTTGTCTCCTTTTCTTGTGAAGTGGATGTTCATCAGAATCATCCTCATCATCATTGTAGTCCAAAATTGGAGACTTGCAGCTTTCTTGGCCTCTTACTTCTCCTTCTTCCTTTTCTTCTTCTTCTTCAGAAGTCTTCTTCTCTTCTGAGATTCTAAGGGACTTGGTTCCCCTAGTGACCATACTTCTCAGCCTTCTGGCTGGTTGATCTGGAACAACTTCTTCAGCAAGGGTGTCTCCAGTGGTGTCCTTAATGATAAGTTGACTTGAGGAGGGAGGATTTGATTGTTTTCTTTTTCTTCCTCTGCCTTTCTGAGGCATCTCTTCCTCCCCCTTAGTCATGAATGACTGACTCATGATAGCATAAGCTTCAGAGAGAGTTTCAAAGTTTTTCCGAGATTGTTGTGCACCCTGACTAATTCTTGAAGTTCTTTCTTCGATTCGTTGTTCCGCTAACCAGCCCGCCTTCTCGTGAGCTCTTCAAGCGCCTTAGGATGGCGTTGGCTTGCGTGATGACATGGCTGGCTTCATTCAATGCTGATTAGCATTGTTACAATCCTCATCCCTGACCAACCCTAGGTCTTTCTGAGAGAGAGCGATGCTGGTTGCTCTGTTGAGTAAAGCAGCAGCCAAAGGCTTCATCTCTTCTGGGATGGTTTTTAGCACTTCTGTGTCTTGGGCAACTAGTGTCTTTCTGAGTTCTAAAAAGACACTGTTCCTTGCACGGTGCTCTTCACTTCTTGAACTACTTGGTGCAGAGAATATATGAGGAGCAAGTAGGGCTCTTTTGTGCTGAGTAACAAGTCTCTCATCTTCTGCTTCAGTGATCAAGTTGTGGGTTTCAGCATCACTGTCATAATCTTTTTCTTGGATTGTTTGCAGATTGACAATCTTCTTCTGCTTTCCATCAAGTGTGCTGGCCTTCTGAGAAGATGTAGAAGGTCTTTCTGATGCAGTCGCAGCATCATGCTCTTCATCATCATTGTCATCCATTGCATCTATTTCAGCAGCTGTGACAACAATGGCATTCTTCAAATTTCTTTGCTCATCTAGGAGTGCCAATTCTTTGGCATTAGCTTCTTCGAGCTTTTTGATTTTGGCTTCCTTTTCATCAACAAGAGCTTGAGTCTCAATGTTGATTCTCTTTTCTTCTTCCAATACCTTTCTGAGTTGTTCAATCCTAAACTCAGCAGCTGAAATTTCTTCTATGGCATCATTGAGTTCAGCTTGTTGGGTATCTTGATGAGACTTGGGATGTGATGATGATGGAGCTTTCTGAGCAATTGAGGGAGTAGCCTTTTCTCCACTCTCTTTGCTAGCTTTCTGAATCCCGCCTTGTCCAGGTTGGGGATCATCATTCTGATCATCATCATCATCACTCTTGTTCTTTGTTTCTTGGTTTGGATGCTCAGAGGGAGGTTCTTGATAATTATTTTCGTCCATCTCCTCGCTATCTTCAAACCAAAGTTGATCACATTTGGGAATGTCATCATCCTCCCATTAACTTCTTCTTGTTCAGCAGGATAAGTAGTGAGCTTTGTCGGGCAAGGCAGATGGATAACCATCCGCTTGGTTTGAGCATCCGCACTTGAAATCGCTATAAGTCTTTGTGCTACTTCATGAATGAAGTCTTCATGCATTAGAGTGGCAAATGAGTAGGACTCAGAGGGAACAATGCATGGATATAATCCTCCGATTTAGGGCAATTGCTCTCTTTCCGGGACATCGACATTTCGCTACTTTAAAGGTCACCTTTCGAAGTTTACGCCATTGTTCAAGCACTTGAGATGTTTCTTTAAAGTGTGCTTCGAAAGCCTCGAGTAAATCAACTGCACTAGACTTTGAGCACGAAGAAAGTGTTCAAGTTAGTTTTGTTCAAACTACTTGTGTTAGTATCTGTGCGTATGAGCTTTCGAGCATACCGTAGAAACACTAGCTCATCTCGCTGATTTTTACTTGCTTGGGCACAGAGGCCTCAGATACTTTAATGTGAGGAGAAGTTTTATCCTCATCAACCTTTCTTTCGCTTGAACACGAGAATTACAATCAAATATGTTTAGAACCGCTAATGTAAAAGATAGATGGAAAAGTGCTTCGAGACTTCACTTACTTCCAAGTGAGGAAGCTCAAGAGAAGTTCCTCGTAAACCTTGGGGTTTCGCACCTTTCTCGCTGATACCGCTTGTTCGCAGCTTTAGTTTCTTTGGAGGAAATGACACAACTGCTTTCTCCATCCAATTGTTCTTCCGACCGAGCCGTAAGAACAAACATAAGAGATTTTAGTAGTGGGTTCTCCGAGCATTCTTGAAGAAGATTATTATCGATTACTTACCTTCTCAGAAGGCTCAAGAATACTTCCTCGTAAAGCTTTTCACGGAATCTCTAGTTTTGGGGTGTTGGTTCCACCACCACTACTTCCTCACTTGGAGCCTAAGAAGAGACATTAATAATATTAGAACATAAGAGCAATTTTAGTTAGTTATTCCTTGTTCGTAGATGACTTTACTACCATGGGATAGCTCTTCTTGATGTTCGAGGTTGAGGAACCTCTTCTTGATTCAAGGTGGACAAGTTTTCTTCCCCGAAAGTGTGTCTCCAAGTTGGCTCAGAATAAATACACTTATGAGTAACAAGTTAACATACAATTATGTTGACATGTTAGATACAAACTATCTTTGTTACCTGAATGAGTCGACCGATCATTGATCTCTTGAACTTGTGGTGAATCCACGCCTCTGTGCTCATTATTGATCTCCTCTGCAGATCATTCGAGTTTCCATCTCGTTTGATCCCTTTCTCGAGAGTTGAGCTCTCGGAAGGTTGAGGAACCTCAAGAATGTGGTTTTCTTCAAAGAATATTAACATCGGCATTGTGAATGTGGAAGCAATGGCAACATCTTCCATCATTCTATCTTCCTCACCTGTGCCTTCTTCTTCCTCGCCAGTAGGGGCTCTTGTCTTCAAGAGCCGAGCTTGAAGCTCCTCCATGGGTCTCATACTTGAACCTTTTGAGTACTTTTGCAAGTACTTCATCATCCTCAGAATCACTATTCTGTGTTGGTGCAGACCCATCTATGATATTTCTATCATCTCTGGAGAGTTCTGGAGCATTCTAGTTCAGGACTCTTGGGGGATTCTGGATTTGCCTTTCGAAGGCCCAACATCTTCTCGAGACCTTGTCTCCGTAAGGTTGTGCCTCTTGTATGATTAGGGCTTGGAGGCTCTTTGCTATGAGTCCTCTTTCTCTTGCAACCTGAGTTTTAGATTTGGCTTGCTCAGAGACCTCCTCACCTTGTGCGCTTTCTTCTTCTTCGCTTTTCGAAAAGCGTTCTCAGCAGCAAGTTTCTCCTTTTCTTCAAAAGCATGTCTGAGAAGGGAGTTGGTGACTGGGATTTCCTGCCTCTCTCTGAGAGTGATTCCCATTGTTTCCAGAATGTAATGATCCCGAGACCAAAGTGCATATTGGCCTTTGGCTCAAGAAGGCCATTGATGATTTTGGGCTCAAATTCCTCAATATGTCCAAGGAATTTGTTGAAGGCGTATTTCCAATTGAAGTGGGTTTCGCCTTCATGCTTATGTACGTAAGATGCATCATCATCCATCTCTCCATGCGATTCGTCTACTCCACCTTTGTTGCCATCAAAGCAACGGACTGTAATAAGAGCTAAAGTACTCCAGAGTTTCGAGATGACTAGTTCGATGGCCTTCGTAACAAAGTCTCCGGCAACCTTTGCATTTCCTAACTGGATTGCTTCAAATAGCTCTTTGACGCCTTGAATCATGGAAGCGTCCTTGATGTTGATATCTTCAAATGTTCCTCGATTTTTCAATCGGAATATCTTGCAGAAAGTCTTGCAGTCTAGAACAATTTCTTGTCCTTGGACTTCAGTCTGCATGTATTGTTCTTCTTCATCATTCACAACTTTTGTGAAGATTTTGGAGTTGTTATAGAACTCCAGTACATCCAGTGTGGATAGTCCACTGGGTGCAGCAGATAGAAGCTTGTAGATATGGGAATTCTTCAGCATTCCCAATATCAGTTTTCTTTCTGGTTTTGAAGATATAACTGCTGGTACATATCTCTTTACTAGAAAGGCTCCCCAATTCATTTTGTGTTTAGGGTTCCAGTCCGATGGGGTAAACTTTCCTGTATATGCTTATTCAACACCTTAAGTTCCTTTCCTCCTTGCTTTTCAGCAGGAGCAGATGCTACAGCCTTAGGGTTCTTGGTGGTCATCTTCTTGGGTGCCATCTCTTATATAGAGTTTAGAGTGAGTGTTTTTTAGATGAATATTGCACAATTAATCAAGATTAGTCTATCTTTTCAGAAGACTAAGCACAAGAAGTTGAGTTTTGCAGAGGGGTTTTGCAGAAATCTTGAGAGATTTTGCTATTTTGATGCAAGTTTGAAAATTTCGGAATTGGTAAAAGTGTTTGTCTTTTGCCCAAATCCTATATATATAGCAGACAAAATGTACATAGATACAACATACATATAGCTGAATATGAATGCGTGTCTTTGCATCTGCATAGGCGTGGTACGTCCTTTGTACTTCATTAAATGCGTAGTGGGCCATGTCTGCATTTCTCAACAGACATTACTTGCTTTGTTTTGATCTCACCCGTTGAGATCAAACGTCTATTCATCAAGGGCTTATATTGAATATCTTGTAATGATATCAATCAACAAATGGTAATGTGCCGACTTGATGGATTTTTAATATGCTACATTCATTGTGTCACTTAGTAAAGAGTAGGAACACTTAATCGTTTGAGCTTATCATTCTGAGTGTCAAGTCCTTATCTATATATTGTTTATCATGAAAATGGTAAAAATACAAGGCATTGCACATGTTTGACTTTCAGAACTTATACTTTTTGGGCTTTGTGTGTCCATTTCTCTTTATGACTAAATAGCTTTCTGAATTCAAGTGTCAGAAGCTTCAGTTGTTTGAATGTATTTTACCCACTCTTAGTAAGTAAGTTCTAGTCTTATTTACTTATTAAGTGTGTACCGACCTTTGCCTTTTTGGATACCCGTTCCAGAAATGTTTTGTCTTTCTGAGTATTGCTACTCAGAAACCTTTGCATCAGTTCTTATCAACTTGGCTTTCTGAGAACCTGTTCTCAGAAGCCTACTCACTTATTCAGCCTTTAGAGATTCAGGACAATTTTTCAGTCCTTAGGCAACTCCATTAATCCAAGATTATGTCTTAAGGTCAAGAACCGGCTTTCTTGTAAGGGCTTAGTGAAGATATCTGCAAGTTGGTCTTCTGTGCCAATCTTGAGTATCTCTATATTGCCTTTCTCAACATGGTCTCTGATGAAGTGCTGTCTAACATCAATGTGCTTTGTTCTGGCATGGAACTTAGGGTTCTGTGTGATTGCAATAGCACTTGTGTTATCACAGAAAATGGGAGTTTTCTCTTCATTGAGTCCATAATCTCTGAGTTGTTGAATCCATAATTTGTGCACAACAACCAAAGACAATATATTCAAATTTCCGTGGTAGAAGTTGCAATTGAGTTTTGTTTCTTGCTAAACCATGAGATAAGTCTAGCTCTTAAACCGACAAGTTCGAGGTACTTTTCCTACCAAGCATTGATCCAAAGATAATCAAAGATCCGAGTAACCACCAAACTCAATCCACTTTCTTTAGGATACCACAAACCTATCATCGTACCTTTCACATACCTTAATATTTTCATAGCAATGTTGTAGTGTGATTGCATTGGATTTGTTTGAAATCTAGCACACACTCCAACTGCATATTGAATATCAGGTCTGCTTGCAGTAAGGTAGAGTAGTGAACCTATCAATTTCCTATACTTGTGTTCATCAACACTCTTATCTGATTCAGTATAGGTTATCTTGGTTCCTATGCTCATAGGTGTCTTAGTATTCTTTTCAGAAGGCTTAAGATTGAACTTTGTGAGCATGTCTCTTGCATACTTTGTCTGACTAATGAATATTCCATCATTGAGTTGCTTGACTTGCAATCCTAGGAAATAGTTCAATTCTCCCATCATGCTCATCTCGAACTTACTTTTCATGAGATTTGCAAAGTCATCACAAAGTTGCTTGTCCTTAGATCTCAATATGATGTCATCAACATATACTTGAACTAAGAGTAGTTTCCCATCATGGTTCAAAGTAAATAAAGTTTTATCAACTTCACCTTTCTTGAAACCACTTTCCAGAAGGTATTTAGCCAAAGTGTCATACCATGCTCTTAGAGCCTGTTTCAGTCCATAAAGAGCTTTCTGTAGCTTATAGACCATTCTACTTTCTGAGGAAACTTCAAAGCCAGGTGGTTGTTCAACATAGACTTCCTCAGCAAGTTCACCATTCAAGAATGCACTCTTGACATCCATCTGATAAACTTTAAAGTCTTTGTGAGCTGCAAAAGCCAGAAAGAGTCTTATTGCATCCAATCTGGCAACTGGTGCATATGACTCATTAAAATCTAAACCTTCAGTCTGGGTGAATCCCTTGGCAACCAACCTTGCTTTGTTTCTGGTTATTTCACCAGATTCATTCATCTTGTTTCTGAAAATCCACTTAGTTCCAATCACAGATATTCCTTCTACAAATGGAACTAGTTTCCAGACTTTGTTTATCTCAAACTGATCCAACTCTTCTTGCATTGCTGAGATCCAGTCTTGGTCTCTTAATGCTTCTTCTATAGTTTTTGGTTCGATGTTTGAGATAAAACATCCAAAGCGAGAGTTAGCATTTTCAACTATTGCTCTCCTAGTCCTAACACCTTGATTGATTGGTCCAATCACGTCTTTTGTAGGATGATCCTTGATCCATCTCATCATGGGTTTAGGGCTAGTAAGGTCAACATCTATGTGATCTGAATGTGAATCACTATGACTTGATACTTCTGCAGTATCTGTGACATTTTGCACCTCAGAAGGGCGGTGAATGTCTGACACTTGCTCAGTGTGAGAGCTTTCTGGGACATGCTCGCTGAGAGGTCATTTCCAGAGTTATCTCTCTGATGAACATCTTCAGTTTCCATTTCTGGAATTCTCATAGGAAATTCTTCATCATGTCTGAGAATCATCTGGTTGTTACTAGGCATTTCATGCTTTTCTTCGTCAGATTCATCCTCTCTTTCCACAATGATATTTTTCCTTTCTGAGAGTTTCTCTTCAGAATCCTTTATCATTAGTTCCTTGAACTTTTCTGAGAGTTCATCAGCAAGGGGTGTTTTTTTGCTTCCTTCATAGAATACAACATGAACTGATTCTTCAATCTTCTTTGTTCTTTTGTTGTAAACTCTGTAAGCTTTTCTATTCATAGAATAACCAAGAAACACACCTTCATCTGCCTTCCGTTGAAATGTTCTTAGATACTCTTTTCCATTGTTAAGGACAAAACATCTACAATCAAACACTTTCAGATGTTTGATATTAGGGGGTCTACCAACCAAGAGTTCATATGGGGTCTTGTCATGGTGTTTGTTTATCAAGCATCTGTTCTGAGTGTAGCATGCTGTGTTTACAGCTTCAACCCAATAAACTTCACTTATTTCTGTGTCAGCTAGCATTGTCCTTGCTGCTTCTTTAAGGGTTCTATTTTTCCTTTCTGCAACACCATTTTGTTGTGGTGTTCTTACAGAGGAAAGTTGGTGTTGTATACCTTTGCTGTTACAAAACTCCTTTATGTACTGGTTGACAAACTCAGTACCATGGTCTGTTCTGATTGCAGATACCTTGCCATTTTTCATGACTTCAAGCTTATTCAGCAAGTTTGGTATCTCCACCCTAGCATCAGATTTGTGCTTTAGAAAGATAACCCAAGTGAATCTTGAGAAGTCATCTACAACAACAAGACCATACTTCTTTCCTGCATAACTAGTTACAGATGATTCAAAAAGATCCATGTGTAATAGTTGCAGTGGTCTAACATTAGAGTGTCTGATTTTGGACTTGAAAGAGATCTTAGATTGTTTCCCCATCTGACAAAGTGTAATGTATACCATCCTCTCGAAGATGTTTTGGGAAGGCCAACCACTAACTCTTTCTTGGCAAGTTTGTTCGTAGTTTTGAAATTCAAGTGACTCATTCTTTTGTGCCATAACCAAGTGCTTTTCTCAGGTGACTGATTGACTCACCATGAGACATTCTTCATTAGGCGTATGCCTAGTCGGCAACATAAAGACTGCCTTTTCGCCGAGCAACCAAGACCGCGCTTGACTCATTGTCAATAAGTTTGCAATACTTTGCTTTGAATTTCACAGTAAATCCCTTGTCTGCAAACTGGCTCATGCTAAATAGATTATATTTCAAACCCTTAACATGCAATACCTCAGTGATAGTTAATGATCCTAATTTGACGTTGCAAAATCCCAGAGAGGGATTTTATTCTCCTCCAGCAAATCTGATGTCTGGTCCATTGTTGCAAGCTTTGTAATTGACCAGATTTGCTTTGTCTCCTGTCATGTGCTTTCCGCATCCACTATCAAATAGCCATTGAGCCTTAGTCCAAGAGGCGTTGCTCGCACAAACAGAAATGAGTTAGGTTCTTGCTTCAGAGATAGAACCATTTAGACTAAACATTCTTCCAGTAGGAATCCACATTTTAGTGAATTTCTTGGGAGTTTGTTTTTGTCTAACTTGATCAGAAGGAGATGCAATAAAATTAGTAATTTTGATCTCAATTTTCCTTCTTGTGGTGTTTCTAGGTGTTCCTTTTGGTGCTTTCTGGACCCTGGGTTTCTGGGATTGCTTTTTAGCAAACTTAGCCTTTCTGGCCAGGTTCCTTCTAGCTCTGGCATTCAGTTTTTTAGTGGCTTGAGATTTCTTCCACTTCTGTCTATTACTACGTGCAATATCAGACTTGCACCATTGTTCTTGTCCTTCCTTATATTGTTGCAGAAGAACTTCTCCAATAGCACGATAGCCAATGCCATTTCAAACACCTTCGCTTTCTCGAATCGTTCTTCGAAGCCTTACTAGTTTCTGACCGCCTTTATTTTCATAAAATGGTACAGTAGAGAATTTGCCTATTCCAGCAATTCTTCCTTTCCTAGTAATATAGCAATGTGGATGGTTACATGTCTGAGGGTTGTATTTCTTTTCAGAAACCTCATCCACAAGTTTCTTGTGAACTTGTTGTTCTTTCAAAGGTTGGGTTGCTACACCTTTTCCTTTGTCAACTACCCTAGCTTTCTGACCAATGCTATAGGTGGTTGAAGAACCATTCTGTTGACTTTTTACAAAGGTCAACCTTTCATCATTCTTCTTCAGAGGAGATGAATTACTCGATTGTTCCTCGAGTCCAAGTCCACTTTTCTCAGAGGGATCTCTCAGATAGGATTGAACCTCAGTGAGAGTGTCACTAGCATTTGCATAAGATTGGAAGGATAGCTCTTTCTTTCTGAGTTCTTCATTCTCAGAAAGCAGCTTCATCATTTTCTTAGTAAGTTCATCCAAGGCTAGTTTGTGAGAATTTTTATTCTCAGATATCTGAGATTTCAGAAGGGCTATTTCAGCGTTCTTGTTCTCAGATACTCTGGTTAGCTTAGAAACCTCTTTTTCAAAAGTTTCTTTGCTTTCCTCTAGAATTCTGGTTTTGGATTGTGCTTCCAGAAATTCTTTCTCATAACGATCCAATTCACTCTTGACCACTCCAGATCCTCAATTCCATCATCACTCTCATAGTACAGAAATTGTGAATTGTTAGTTACCTCATCAGCCATAAGACACATTTCAATGTTGGAGATGTCTCGACCAGCAATCTCAGCAACTCCACACATTTCTTTCTTCTTTAGGCCGAAGTCAATTACATCGTGGGTGATTCCACACAATTCTGGTGATGGTAGGTTTGAGTCATCTGAATCTCCATCTTCAGAATCTGTCTCAAAGTCTAGAGCATCAAGTTGAATTTGAATCTTCTTCCTTTCTTCAGTCAGTAAGGCCCTTTGATTTCTCTTGAAATTTCTTCTGTCCTTCTTGTCACCTGTCTTGAGCTTGTTTAAGCAGACAATCTCTCTTGAAGTGACCAGGCTTTTGACAGAAGCGTATATCATTTCCTATTTCAGCCTCAAGATTAACACGCTTCGAATGGGGTGTTCAGAGAGTTGTTCACTTGTATGTTCTTGTACTGATGATAGTTTGGGCCAAGATGCTTTTTCAGCTTTTCTTTTGCTTTTCTTCTCTCAATCTCTTGACTCACAAATTTCTTCATGTGTCTTACTGCAAGAGCATTTTCTTCAGATGCTTCTTTGGTATCCTTCTTTTCAGAAATGCCTTGAGAAACTAGAGCAACACTTTGCAATTTTTCAGCTGTTTGTTCTCTCTGAGTTGTCTCATAGTCTACAGTAGCAAGATGAGAGAAGAGCTCTACTGGAGTAATATTTGGCATCCCTTGATTGCAATAAAAGAACTTAGTGTGTTCCTAGTTGTGATTGAAACTTCTGACAATAGTCTTAATCTTTTCTGACTGGGAGTATCTATTGCTTTCACCAAGTGCAGCCATATCACTCATAAGTGTAGTAAATCTGAAATCAAGTTCTTCCAGAGTTTCAGTGGGACCTTGTTTGAAGTTTTGGAACTTCAATTTAAGAACTTCGAACTTGTTTTCTTTGGTTTTCTCTGTTCCGGCACAGATTTCTTCAATCAATTGCCAGGCAACTTTTGCCGTTTTAGCACCCCACGCTTTAATCGTATGTGCTCAGTGTCGATCCGATGATTATATTACGAGCTTGACCATCCAATCAGGTCTCTCGCATCTTCAGATGTCCAGAGCTCTCTTGGCTTGTCTTCATATATAATGCTTCCACGAGCAACATGACCACTATCACTAGCAGCCATGTCCTTGCTTCCATCTTCCTTGTCTGAGGCTTTTCTTCGATCAGACACCTCAGTAACTTGTTTGAGTTGTCTGATTTTGATAGGCCCTTCATTGATGACATAGATCATCTCATCACTAATGGCCTCCAGATGGAGCATCAAGTTGTTCTTCCATTTCTCGTAGTTTTCTGGCTTTAGAACGAGAGCATCACTCAGAGACATACCTGCACGCTTAACACATAAATTATATAGTCCTCAGAAAGGGACAAAGTTCCTTCACCTATCTGGGGATCTAGGTTCAGTGCAGAAGGCTTGTAAACCTCCTGCTCTGATACCACTTGTTGGTCCAGATAACGGCAAAGTAAAAGACTAGGGGGGGGGGTGAATAGTCTTTTAAAACTTTTGTCGATAAACACTTTCGAAACCTGGGGGTTTCTGATACTTAAATTCAGAGCGCGGAAGACTTTAAGATAGGTAAGTGCAGAAACAATAAGTAAGTGTGTGTGCTTTGCTGAAATGTAAATACAGAAAGGTAAATAACACAGCAAGTATAGTGGTATCTGGAGGTGGCGTAATCCTCCAAATAATCCACTTCGGTCTTTCTGAGACCTAGAATTCACTAGAACAGATAATTGAGTTCACCTTACAATAATCCTATTCTAAGATTCCTAAACAAATGGTTCCCAACCAAATGTTCCCCCTGAGTTATTCCCCAGCTCCTAGAGCTAAGTACTTCCTCTACTCAGATAACCTTGAGTTATTCCCTGATTTCCCAAATCAAGTACTTCCTCTACTCCACGCCTTGATGGTGTTGGTTATAAGGTTTGTCAGAGAGGCTTCTCGGATAACTTTTCAGTTATGTTTTCAGAGAGCCTAATAGAACAAGACTACTTAATACACTTGTTCAAAGGATGATACCGCTTTCTTGACCCAAGTAATTGGTGTCCGTTCTGGAGAATGACTTCAGAAAGGGTATCTGATAGTTCAACTCTTTCATGAATAACAATCTCTTGTTAAGGTTCAGGACAACTTAGAACTACTAGTGATTCTTCAAGCAATGTAAAGCTTTTAAAGGGTAGTAGAGTGCTTGAGAGAATACTTTGCTTGATGGTAAGTTTGCAAGATAGAGCGTTCTTAGGTGTGTTCTTCAAGCATCTAAGTGTGTGATATATATAGATAAATTTGAGAGGCGTTTGAATTGTATCCGTTGTGCTCTCTATCAAATTATGTCCGTTTATATCTTGAACTATGTACTGTAAGTCACTATCTCTGTTTTGAGAGGACTTGCTTTTTGCAGCATTTCTGCCGATGCGTTTAATGCATAGTACTGTTCATTGTCCTTTAGTCTCAACGGATACATGAGCCTTTTTGATGGCTTGCATGCTCCATACTCATGATGTCATATGTCCAGAATCATATTTCCAAAGTAAGTTAATGTACTTAAGAAAGGATTAAGGACATAGTCTTTCTGAGTTAGACTAAACCTTTGTGTCTTCATAAACCTTGTGCAATCTTCAGTCTTCTAATCTTCAGAAAAGCTCCATTGCTAGGATTGATCTTCATGGTCTTCTTGAAATACAAAATTAGACTCAGAGACCTATAATCCTAATACAAGATTTACTAGACTAATCATACTCACTGATTTCCTCTTTTACAATGTTCAAGTGAACCAAGAGCACTTAATCACCTTTCTGGCTAAGATAAGAACATGTGATGAGTGATCAAAATACTAACAGATATTCCTAACATAGTGGATTGAGTTTGGTTGGCTATTCAGATGTCGACTATGCTGGATTACTGCTTGATAGAAAAATCACCTTAGGAACATGTCAATTTCTTGGTGCTAGATTGATATCATGGTTCAGCAAGAAACAAAATTCAATTGCCACATCTACCACAGAGGCTGAATATATTGCTGCAGGGTGTTGCGCTTCACAGATATTGTGGATACAACAACAACTCAGAGACTATGGACTCAATGAAGAGAAAACTCCCATTTTCTGTGACAACACAAGTGCTATTGCCATAACTCAGAATCCTAAGTTTCATGCTAGAACAAAGCACATTGATGTTAGACACCACTTCATCAAAGACCACGTTGAAAAAGGCAATATAGAGATACTCAAGATTGCCACTGAAGACCAACTTGCAGATATCTTCACTAAGCCACTACAAGAAAGTAGATTCTTAGCCTTAAGACACGCTCGATCTTGGGTCCGTATAACGGCAAAGTAAAAGACTGGGGGTAAATAGTCTTTTAAAACTTTTGCCGATAAACACAGTTTCTCAGATTTCTGTGAAGATATCTGATACTTAATTTCAAAGAGTGGAAGACTTTTCTGTGATAAGTGCACGTGTTCAGCAAGATAAGTGTAAGTACTTTGCAAGATAAGTAAAGCAAGTAATAAATTGCAGAAAGTAAATAACACAAGTCTTTTTATAGTGGTATCCAAGGTATGTAATCCTTCAACTAATCCACTTCGGCCTTTCTCAGACCTAGAATCCACTAAGATAGATAAATGAGGTAACCTTACAGATATCTTCTCTTGATTCCTAAATACACTAGGTTCCCAACCAAGTGTTCCCCCTGAGTTATTCCCCGGCTTTCACAGCCAAGTACTTCATGTACTCAGAAACTTTTGAGCTGTTCCTTAGTTTCCCAAACTAAGTACTTCCTGTGCTCAATAACCTTGGAGTTATTCCTTAGTTTCCCAAACTAAGTACTTCCTGTACTCCACGCCGTTTAAGGTGTGGGTTAAGGTAAATTTTCAGGTGAGCTTCTTTAATAACTTGTTCAGTTATTCAGATAGCTCTATGAATCAAGTATACTTAATACACTTTGCAATGTATGGTATCTTGTTCTCTACTGACCCAAGTCTATGAAAAGTGTTCAAGAGAATCAAGCTCATATATGAAATCTTAGTTCAACTCTTTCACAAATAACAATGCTCGTTAAGTATCAGGACACTTAGAACAGAAAGCTTGAAGGTAAGTAGTTTGCTTGAGAGAGCTTGTGAGAATATTCAGTATGTAGTTCTGTGTTGTCTAAGGTGTGTTCTCAAGCAGTCTAAGTGTTGATATTTATAGATGAATTTGAGTGCCGTTTGAATAGTATCCGTTAGGCTTAAATCAAATTCAAACTATTGATATCTGAGTATAGTAATCAGAGCAGTTTGTCTTCTTCTTCGGTTACGCCTTTTATTCGCATTCGTCTTCACGCATTTAATGCACTGTACTATACTTTGTCCTGTAGTGCCAACGGAACTATGCAAGCTTTCTGAGACTTTGCACGTTCTCTTCTGGAGATCATCATAGCTCCAGATAATCCTAACAAATTTCCCCCATTTTGATCAGTGATGATTATCTGACCTATTACAAATCTGGATGAGGAAACAATCCATCACTTAATCATTTCTTATGATCTTTAAGTTCCTATAATTAAGTGCAGAAAGTAAACATCAACCAAATCACAAGGTGTGATCTTTGTTGACAAGTTATCTTTTATAAAGAATGATATCTAAGAGTAAGTTCATCAGATATGATATAGAGAAAGCTTACAAATAACTTTAGTACATAATACAATTTAGCTCAGTCAGCAAGATACAAAAATACATAGTAAACAACAGGAGTAGCCAAGCTCCAAGTAGACATCCTAATAAACTAGTCTTCAAGTCTTCAACACTTCAAGTCTTCAAAAACAGTTCCATAGGTCAATCTGTAAATTTCCTATCACCAAACCTTTTGATATCATCAGAGTAGTCATAGAGAAGTTTTCTGACAATCATCTCTGTGTCTCTGGCAAATACACAGACTTCCTTGTAGGTTTTGGTAGGATTTTTCTTGACAAGGTGCTTGACCCACAAATACTTTCCCCATTTCTAGGCATGCTCGATTCTGATATCTGACAGCTTGAAGTATTCATGAATGATCTTCAGATATCTGATGTCACCCTTGTATTGATCTTCAGTTAAGTAGAAAGACTCATAGGGTTCCACATCAAGTCTTGCTCTTGTGCCTGTTCCAGTAATGTTGGGAATTCTGTGCACATCATCTGGCTTTCCATAAGGACATTCATCAGAGAGGTCTTTCTTCATGGCTTCTATTCTCTTGATCACTTCAAAATCCAACCAGGCTTTGATGTGGTTGGTGTTAATCAAGATTAGCTTGTCTTTTCTCCATGCCAAGAGCTTTTTATGGATTGGTTCTGGAAATTTTGAGTTTACCAGTAGATGCTTAAGTTCCAGAATCCAGTAGCCATTCTTCTGATTTATGCACCTGTAGACAGAGGAGTCATTGTTGGTCTTCACATACTCAATCTTGGCTTCTTCAGGCCTGAGTGGTAGTTGAAGTTGTCTTTGTTCAGCTCTCAGTCTGTTCCTCCTTTGTCTTGAATTCTCCTTTGGGGTAATGCTTGAAGAACCACCCTGGATAGACTTGGTATTTCCAGAGGGTGTTTTAGCTGCCAAAGGCTTTGCAGCCATGGGCTCAGTTAGGCTATCAATTTTCCTTTTTCTATGAAGAGGAGCTTCATCTTCATCAGTCTCTTCATCATCATCATCAAGATCAATTCTTGTGAGACTTTTGCAGCCTTCTTCATTGCACAGGGATTTGATTTGGCCTTCTTCTTCTTCTTCAGAAGATTCATCAATCCCTTTTACTTGTCTTCTCCTTGGAGCCTTGGGACTCCTTGGAGGTTTCTGTGCTCTGGCCCTTGTTGTCATTCCTTTTTCAGGAAATTGCTGAGTGGTGGCCACTATCTGTAGAGCAGTCTGACTAGAGGAGGGCTCATTTATTTTGAGAGGTGGTTGTTCAGATTTTCTTTTGTTTCCTCTTCCTCTTCCTCTCTGAGCCTCTTGATATTCTTCCCCCTTAGTCATTGTTGACTGACTAAGAATCACAAAGGATTCTGAAAGGGAGTTGAAGTTGCCTTGCTGATAGTTGTAAGCAGCAACCAACTTTTTCAGATCGGCCTTGAGCTCCTGATTTTGTTTGACAAGACCAGTATCCTTATCAGTAAGCCCTGCCAGTGGGCCTTGAACAGCATCTGCTTTTCCAGCAGCATAGCAAGCCTCTTCAAAGGCTTTTGCAGCTAAGAGTTGGTCATCATCCCTAACCATGCCTAGATCTTTCTGAGAAATGACCAGACTGGTTGTTCTTTGAGTGATGAGCTCAGTGAATGTTTTCAATTCTGCAGGGACTGATGCAGTGGCGGCTTTATCTTGAGAAAACAACTCCTTTTTCAATTTGGCCAGTACTTGATATCTGTTCAAGTATTCATTGGAGTTGACATTTGGCAGCTTGCTGAATATTTCAGGAGCAATCAGCTTCCTTTTCAAATGAGAAACCGCTAAATGTTCATTGCGGTGCTCTGCCAATGTCTTGTCTTCTTCATCATCCGAAATATCACCAAGGATCTTCATCCTCTTGGACATTTTCATCAATGTTTTCTAGTCCAGCAACCATCTCAGAGATGGGCTTCTTTCCTTTCAGTGAGGAGGATGGTACATCTTTTGGAAATGCAGCCTTAGAATCATGCTTGTCACTAGATACTTGCTCAGTCTCTAATTCCTCAAGAATTGCACAAAGAAGTCGAGTTCTTTCATTTCAGCATAAGCTTCCATTTCCTTGATTGTTTGATCTTCAATCTTTTGGAGCTTTGCTCTGGATTCAGCTATCTTTTCTTCCAGTTGAAGATGTAGCTGTTGTTCTTCCTCCAACAGTTGTTTGAGTTGAGCAACTTTGGCTTGTGCATCTGATATTTTCTGAGTTGTTCCGTCAGAGTGCTCAACTACTTGTTCAGTAGTATCTTTGTGTTGGGGAGTTGGATGAGTAGATTTCTGAGGAGATGGAGGAGAGGATTACTGTGATGTCCTCTCAGTGTGCTTTTCAGCAGCTGAGGCAATGTGTCCTTGTGAAATCCCTCTCGTCCCTGGTGCAGGGGCATCATCATCATCCTTTTTGTGATGGTCAGATGGAGGTTCATCAAAGTTATTCTCATCTATTTCTTCCTCTTCATCGTCTTCAGATACAAGATTAATCACTTCAGGAATAGTGATCTTCTGCCTATTAACCTCCACTTCTTCAGAAGGAATAAATTGCAGAGTCTGGGGCAGGACTGTCTTGAATGCCATTTGTAATCTTGTCTGACCATCAGCCTGATTGAAGGCTTGAATCAACTTCTGTGCCACTTCTCTGGAGAAATCCTTATGCAATAAGGTCGCAACTTGATACTGTTCTGTGGGAAACATTGCATGGATGTAGTTCTCCAAGTCAAGAGCTTATGCTCGTCTCTTAGGTTGATATGTGATTCTCAATATTCCAGAGAGATCTGAGCACCTTAACCTCTGCCATTTCTTGAAGCATTGAATGTGCTTTGCCAGGGTATGAGCTTTGAAGAAGGGAAGTAGGTCCTTTTTCTCATCATCATGGACCTTCGTGGCACTTGGTTGAGCCTGCAAGAAAGAGTTTTGAGTTAGATTCAAAACTTGTGTAGATATCTGAGTACAAGTGTAGTTAGGTTTCTGAGGTACCTGAATGAGTACATCAGGCTCAGAGACTTGTACTACTGAGATAGGGGTTGCCTCAGATATCTTGTTGTGAGGTGGAGACTTGGAAGTCTGGTCCTCATCAACCTTTCTTTCTGCTTGAACCTGAGAATTAAAACATAACACTTAGGAAATTTTATCAAGAAAAGTTTTATTGAAAAATCAGATATCTGAGATGTCAATTACCTCTATTGGAGGCTCAGATGTTTGTCTCACAGAAACTTGTGCAGTTTCTGGAATCTTTTCTTGTGATGAAGGCCTTGATGCCTCATCAATTTCCATATGTTGTGAGGATTGAGTGGGCAATTCCTCAACAACTTCTACTTATTTTTGAACCTGTTAAGTAGAAAGTGTTAGTCTAAGAAAAATGATCAGAGATTGCTCTTTGAGGAGTATAAATATCTGAAAGAAATACCTTCTCTACAGAAGGTTCAGATACTTGTTCCTCAAAGGCCTTGGAAGCCTCTGGATTCCTCTCTGAAGAGATAGACTTTTCAGTCTCTTCATTTTCCTTCTCAGTTGGAGCCTATTAGAAACAAACACTTATTAGTGAAGTGTATTAACGAATATCTTTATCATCAGCATGTGCCTGCATTCTCGCTGTGAGGCAGTTGGCTTCCTTGTTCTCGTGTTTTAAATCATCTTGTAACAAAGAAATTCTATTAAATAACAAGATTATGTAGAGCAGTTAAACCATTTCGATACTAGCAATATCAGTCGATTGGTCTCGAACTTGTGACCTTCATCTTGTTTGATTTCATCTTCTTGCAACTCATCTTCACATCATTTCAGCAGATCTCAGTTTCACAATCTTTCAAGATTTCACTTTTTCCTGAGTTCATTCAGAATGTGATAGAGTCAGTTCAAATCTCTCACAAACTCATCAAGGCTTTCACTGAAGCTTCTTTCACATTTCAAGAAGATTTTGAAATCAGCATTGATTTCATCACTGGCTGGTCTCTCAGATTGAACCACAAATCATTCCAATGATTTCAAAAAAGTTGAACACTGCTTCAGAGACTATCTGATTTTATCTTATACTTGTTGTCTTTTCAAAGTTTTTCACAAATATAGAAATAATTCAAATTTCAAGATAGTAGTTAACTGTAGACAGTTGTACTATTCTCTTTTCAAAGTGAGGGGGAACACAAAAGAGAATAGTACAACTGTCTACAGTTAACTACTATCTTGAAATTTGAATTATTTCTATCTTTGTGAAAAACTTTGAAAAGACAACAAGTATAAGATAGAATCAGATACAACAGTGTTCTCATTCACACAGATACGTGATTCAGATAGCTAATAGCCAAAGTTCATTAAATGGGCACAATTACAATTGTTGATTGTGATCATTGCTGAAGAAGCAATGGTGACCCTTGATGAAATGGGCGATTGATCTTTACGGCAGAGATTAATCACAAGAATAGTGGATCTGAAATTCAAACAGGGCCCACTATGCATTTAATGCCGAACAAGTTTTTACCCACGCCTGTCTGCAATACACAGATACTTACACACAAATTGATTTGTATGTATATGTCTGTTGAGATTACTTTTCTATATATATAGGATTTTGGCAAAAAGAATTCACTTTCGCCTAATCCAAAATTCAAACTTGCACAAGAATAGCAAAATTTCTTTCTTAAACTTCTCTGCAAATCTCTGCTCCAAAATTAGTTTTTCTGCAAAGAATCACTAATATTTCACCCTAATCTCTTACAGACCTTCGAAAAACATTCGCTATATAAAGAGATAGCTCCAAAACGTGCCTCTACCCAGAAATCCCAAAATACTACCACTGGTACTACTGAAAAGCAAGCACCAGAGTTGGGAGTTATTAATAATCGATTGGTAGGAGACTTTAATTCCGATCATTGGACTTTAAGAATGATTTGGGGTGGTTCCATGATTGAGGAATACCTCACGGTTGCTGTTGAAAATCAAGCCGACAGAAAGCTAATACTTGACATGCTTGAAAAGGCAAAAATCAAGGGTTTTCTATCAGCTCTACCCAGTAGAATCTCTTCACTAGATGTGTTAGAATTCTATAACCTGTGATTGTATCCTGTGTTTCTGAAGGCACTGCAATAGTGTCTATAAAAATAAAGGTCCAAGGAAAGGAAATCCTTCTGGACTTAACAACTTTCTGCAAGTTGTTTGACCTTCAAAATCTTGGAAAGGTTTTGAAATAGACACCAAGGATGATGATCTCCTTGAAGGTGTAAAACAACTGTACAGTGATGTATGTGATCTTGAAAAATCAGATACACCCACTGATTTCAAGCTTGCTGACATTAGAACCGTATATCCGCCGTTCACTGGGATGTGTTGGCATGCATTCTTCACAGATGCTTTGATGGTCTACAAGGAGGTGCTGACCAGATAAGCTAAGAATGCTGGATGATGATGTTCTTGTTGCAATAACAAGATAAAAGGATGGAAAACCCTTTCAATTCTTTATGAACTTGGTGAAGAAGATTCAAGGCTTTGAGCCTAAGATCACTAAGGGACTTGCTGAGCCAAAGACCACAGTAAGCTATGGTCTAAAGATATGCTACTTGCTGGAAAAGCTTGGCATTGAGCTCAGAGAGAAGGCTGACATAGCCAATAGTAACCTACTCTACAAATATGAGTATACAAACATGATGAAAAAGGTTATTGGATCTCAGAAAGGTTCCAAGAAGCGAAAGACTGAAGAGGTATCTGAGGGAAAGGTTACGACCAAAAATCCCAGAACTTCACGAAAGAAGTCTGCTGGCAAATCAGAAGGCACACCCATTGAGGTTGTCGATTCCCAGATACCTGCCGTCGCTACAGATGAACTCATCAATGCTGCAAAACAGGTATCGACTACTGAACAAGTAGACTCAGCAAGAGAAAGTGCTTTCAGAAATGTTAAGACTATTGCTGAAAGCCTTGCTGATGAACTCATCCATGCTGCAGAAGAAAGTAGTGACAGATACCAAGCCCTACTTGCAAAAACCGCAGGAATTATGGACCAATCAGTTCCTAATGCTGATGAGAGTTCTGACAATGAAGATGATGAATTAGTCATCTCTCAAGTCCTAGAGAAATCAAAAAGGGCTAAGGTTACTGAAAAGGTAACTGGTGTAGAGGTATCTGAAGAAGAACCTACACCACAGGTTGCTGAACAAGCACCTGTTTCAAAGGTTGCTGAACAAGCAACAGTGTCCAAGGTAACTGGACAAATTACACCATCAGAGCAAGAAAGACTGAAGCATATTGAAGATGCTCTGATGAGTGATAGCTTAGTGTTGGAGGATACTACCATTGCCTCAACACTCAATAGTCTGTCTCAAGCACAACAACCACTACATCCAGATGAAGATACTGCCAAAATGGTACTTGAGCTGCAGATACCAGCATCTTTCATTGCTGAAGAAAATCCTGTAAAAGAGCAGGGTCCCCAACTCAATGAGAGGGATCAAACTGAGACATCTACTTAGAATGATCAACTCAGGAGGCAAATCGACAGATACTGTGAAAGTTCTAAAGTACCTGAAACTTGAAACAAAGAAGCTGAAATGGAACAACAAGACCAAAACATTGAAGGATCACAAGTTCCAGAGACCAACCACATCGCTTCGTAGTCAATGGTTTAACTCTCTACTTGTGATAATTTGTGTTTATTAATCTTGTGAGTTAATAAAATTTCTGTGTTACAGGCTGAATTAGAAACACAAGAACAAGAGGAAGCTGGAAAGCTTGCATCAGAGACTGAGAAAGAGGCCACCACAACCTCACCTCTTGAGGAATCTGAGCCTGTGCCACAGGTGATAAAAAGTTCCTTAAGATGTTACTCTTCAATTATATGTTAATACACTTGATTAATTAAGTGGTTGTTTCTAATAGGCTCCAACTGAGAAAGAAGAAGATAAGGCAGAATTGCCAGAAAAGGACCCAGAAACCGTCAAGGTTTCTGAAGAAAATATCATTGAGCCTTCTAGTGAGAAGGTATATAAAACTCAGTGATAAACATTCTTCTTCATGGGTTGATATAAATTCTTCTCTAATTACTCAATACTTTATACTTACAGGCTCATTCAGAAGTAGAAGTGCAAAGGGAAAAAGTTGCGACATCCCCTACACCCATGAAAATTGATGAAGCCCCCAAGGCAACATCACTAAAAAGAACACCAGAAACTGAGAAAGTTTCTGCGAAAAATGATTCTGAGCCTCCTGTTGAGGAAGTAAGTGGAAAACTCAGAAATCATTGAAGCTTAATTGCATAAATTCTTTCATGACAATTTCCTAAGTATTGTGATAATTTTAATTCTCAGGATCAAGCAGAAAGAAAGGTTGATGAGGACCAGACTTCCAAGTCTCCAACTCACAACAAGATATCTGAGGCACCCCCTGCCTCAGTAGTACAAGTCTCTGAGCCTGATGTACTCATTCAGGCTCAAACAAGTGCCACTAAGGTCCCTGATGATGAGAAAAAGGACCTGCTTCCTTTCTTCAAGGAACACACTTTGCCAAAGCATCTAAAATGCTTTAAGAAATGGCAAAAGCTCCGATGCTCCGATCTATCTGAGATCTTAAAGATGTCTGATCACCACATAAGGAGAGCACGAGCCCTTGACTTGGAAAACTACGTCCATGCAATGTTCGCCACTGAACAATATTCTTTCGGAACATTGATGGATAAGGAGTTTGTCAAGGAAGTGGCCAGAAAGCTGATCCAAGCTTTCAATCAAGCTGATGGTCGCACTGCATCAGATGGCATTCAGGCCCTCTTTGCCCCAGACTCTACAGTACATACCCTCTGAACAAGAGGAAGTTAATGGGCAAATGGTCACTATTCCAGAAGTGATCAACCTGGTCTCTAAAGATGAGGAAGAGAAGGAAACTGATGAAAAGAATTATGAAGATCCTCCTTCTCACCATCACAAGGATGAAGATAAGAAGGATGATGATGATGCCCCTGCACCAGGGACGGGAGGGATTCTACAAGGGAACATTACCTCAGCTGCTGAAAAGCACACTGAGAGGATATCACAGTAATCCTCTCCTCCATCTCCTCGGAAATCTACTCATCCAACTCCCCAACACAAAGATACTACTGAACAAGTAGTTGAGCACTCTGATGGAACAACTCAGAAAATATCAGATGCACAAGCCAGAGTTGCTCAACTCAAACAACTGTTGGAGGAAGAACAACAGCTACATCTTCAACTGGAAGAAAAGATAGCTGAATCCAGAGCAAAGCTCCAAAAGATTGAAGATCAAACAATCAAGGAAATGGAAGCTTATGCTGAAATGAAAGAACTCCAGCTTGCTGTTCAGGCAATTGCTGAGGAATTAGAGACTGAGCAAGTATCTAGTGACAAGCATGATTCTAAGGCCGCATTCCCAAAAGATGTACCATCCTCCTCACTGAAAGGAAAGAAGCCCATCTCTGAGATGGTTGTTGGACTAGAAAACATTGATGAAAATGTCCAAGAGGATGAAGATCACTGGGCTGATGACTCAGATGATGAAGAAGACAAGACATTGGCAAAGCACCACAATGAACATTTAGCGGTTTCTCATTTGAAAAGGAAGCTGATTGCTCCTGAAATATTCAGCAAGCTGCCAAATGTCAACTCCAATGAATACCGAATGTATATCAAGCATCGCCAAATTGAAAAAGGAGTTTTTTTCTCAAGATAAAGCCGCCACTGCATCAGTCCCTGCAGAATTGAAAACATTCACTGAGCTCATCACTCAGAGAACAACCAGTCTGGTCATTTCTCAGAAAGATCTAGGCATGGTTAGGGATGATGACCAAAACTTGGCTGCAAAAGCCTTTGAAGAGGCTTGCTATGCTGCTGGAAAAGCAAATGCTGTTCAAGGCCCACTGACAGAGCTTACTGATAAGGATACTGGTCTTATCGAACAAAATCAGGAGCTCAAGGCCGATCTGGAAAAGTTGGTTGCTGCTTACAACTATCTGCAAGGCAACTTTAATTCTCTTTCAGAATCATTTGTGATTCTTAGTCAGTTAACAATGACTAAGGGGGAAGAATATCAAGATGCTCAGAGAGGAAGAGGAAGAGGAAGAGGAAAAGGAAATAAAAGAAAATCTGAACAACCACCTCTCAGAATAAATGAGCCCTCCTCCAGTCAGACTGCTCTGCAGATAGTGGCCACCACTTAACTTCCTGAACAAGGAATGACAACAATGGCCAGAGCATAGCAATTTCCAAGGAGTACTAAGGCTCCAAGGAGAAGACAAGTAAGAGGGATTGATGAATCTTCTGAAGAAGAAGAAGAAGAAGGCCAAATCAAATACTTGGGGAATGAAGAAGGCTGCAAAAGTCTCACAAGAATTGATATTGATGATGATGATGAAGAGACTGATGAAGATGAAGCTCCTCTTCATAGAAAAAGGAAAATTGATAGCCTAACTGAGCCCATAGCTGCAAAGCCTTTGGCAGCTAAAACACCCTCTGGAAGTACCAAGTCTATCCAGAGTGGTTCTTCAAGCAATACCCCAAGGGAGAATTCAAGACAAAGGAGGAACAGACTGAGAGCTGAACAAAGACAACTTCAACTACCAGTCAGGCCTGAAGAAGCCAAGATTGAGTATGAGAAGACCAACAGTGACTCCTCCGCTCACAGTGCATTAATCGGAAGAATGGCTACCGGATTCGAACTTAAGCATCTACCGTAAACTCAAAATTTCCGTAACCAATCCATAAATTTCATGGCATGGAGAAAAGACAAGCCAATCTTGATTAACACCAACCACATCAAATCCTGGTTGGATTTTGAAGTAATTAAGAGAATAGAAGCCATGAAGAAGGACCTCTCTGATGTATGTCCTTATGGAAAGCCAGATGATGTGCACATAATTCCCAACATTACTGGAACAGGCACAAGAGCAAGACTTGATGTGGAACCCTATGAGTCCTTCTACTTAACTGAAGATCAATACAAGGGTCACATCAGATATCTGAAGATCATTTATGAATACTTCAAGCTATTAGATATTAGAATCGAGCTTGCCTGGAAACGGGGAAAGCATCTGTGGGTCAAGCACTTTGTCAAGAAAAATCCTACCAAAAACTACAAGGAAGTCTGTGGATTTGCCAAAGACACAGAGATGATTGTCAGAACACTTCTGTATGACTACTCTGATGATATCAAAAGGTTTGGTGATAGGAAATTTGCAGATTGATCCATGGAGCTGTTTTTGAAGACTTGATGTGTTGAAGACTTGAAGACTAGTTTATTAGGATGTCTACTTGGAGCTTGGCTACTCCTGTTGTCCTAATTTACTATGTATTTTTGTATCTTGTTGACTGAGATAAATTGTATTTTGTACTAAAGTTATCTGTAAACTTTCTCTGTAACATATCTGATGAACCTACTCTCAGATATCATCTTCTATAAAAGATAACTTGTCAGCAAAGATCAACCTTGTGATTTGGTTGATGCTTACTTTCTGCACTTAATTATATGAATTGAAAAATCATTAGAAATGATTAAGTAGTGGATTGTTTCCTCATCCAGAATTGTAATAGGTCAGATAGTCATCGTTGACTGATCAAAATGGGGGAAAGTTGTTAGGAATATCTGTTTAGATTTTGATCAGAAACATAATGACTTATCTTAGCTCAGAAAGGTGATTAGTACTCTTGGTTCACTTGAACACTATAAAAGAGGAAACTCACTAAGTATGATAGTCTAGCAAACCTTGTATAGGATGTTAGGTCTCTGAATGTAATTTTTATTTTTTGAAGAAGACCAAGAAGCAGGCATCCAGCAGGAAAAGTTTAAACGGATTTGAAGATTTGAAGACTGCACAAGATTGCTGAAGACAAAGGTTTTCAGATACCTATGACCAGATATCTTAAAGACACAAGCGTTTTTAAATAAACAGTGTTGAAAAAGATATCTGAGAAATTAAAGGTTTCTGAGACGAGGAGAGTGCCCACAGATATCTACACTCAGTTACCTTGGACATAAAATATGTTTCTGGAAAGAAATATATTCTTAACAAGTGGTATCTGGAGTTGTGATAATCTCTGGAAAAGGACGTGCAAAGCTTCAGAAAGCGTGCATAGTTCCGTTGGCACTACAGGACAAAGTATAGTACAATGCATTAAATGCGCGGACAGAAATGTCTGAACAAAAGCGGTAGCTTCTGAAGAAGAAGACAAACGTACTATACTCAGATATCAATAGTTTGAATTTGATTTAAGCCTAACGGATACTATTCAAACGGCACTCAAATTCATCTATAAATATCAACACTTAGACTGCTTGAGAACACACCTTAGAATACACTGAACACCAAGAACACTGAACTTTCTCACAAGCTCTCTCAAGCAAACTACTTACCTTCAAGCTTTCTGTTGTGACCAAAGCTCTTGATTCTAAGTAGCACAAAAGTTCTAAGTGTCCTGATCCTTAACAAGCATTGTTATTTGTGAAAGAGTTGAACTAAGATTTCATATCTGAGTTTCATTCTCTTGAACACTTATCATAGACTTCGGTCAGTAGAGAACAAGATACCATACATTGGAAAGTGTATTAAGTATACTTGATTCATAGAGCTATCTGAATAACTGAACAAGTTATTAAAGAAGCTCACCTGACAATTTACCTTAACCAACACCTTAATCGGCGTGGAGTACATGAAGTACTTAGTTTGGGAAACTAAGGAATAACTCCAAGGTTATTGAGGACAGGAAGTACTTAGTTTGGGAAACTAAGGAATAGCTCAAAAGGTTTCTGAGTACAGGAAGTACTTGGCTGTGAAAGCCAGGGAATAACTCAGGGGGAACACTTGGTTGGGAACTTAGTGTATTTAGGAATCTAGAGAAGATACTTGTAAGGTTACCTCACTTATCTGTCTTAGTGGATTCTAGGACTGAGAAAGGCCGAAGTGGATTAGTTGAAGGATTATGCCACCTTCAGATACCACTATAAAAAGACTTGTGTTATTTACTTTCTGCAAATCATTACTTGCTTTACTTATCTTGAAAAGTACTTACACTCATCTTGCTGAGCACGTGCACTTATCACATAAAAGTCTTCCGCTCTCTGAAATTAAGTATCAGATATTTTCACAGATATCTGAGAAACTGTGTTTATCGACAAAAGTTTTAAAAGACTATTCACCCCCCTCCCTCTAGTCTTTTACTTTGCCGTTATCTGGACCAACATAAGTGTTTTTCAATAAACAGGTTTCACAAAAGATATCTGAGAACACAAGGTTTCTGAACGAGGAAAAGTGCCCACAGATACGTACACTCAGATACCTTGGATAAAACTATGTTTTTGGGAAACAATGTTTCAACAGGTATCTGGAGATGAGAAGGTCTCTGGAAAGGGGCATGCAATGCTTCAGAAAGTGTGCATAGTTCTGTTGGCACTACAGGACAGAAATAGTACAATGTAATAAATGCGCAGACAGAGACATCTGAACAAAAGAGGAAATCTCTGAAAAGAGACAACGTCTTCTGCAGTACTATTTTCAGATATCAATAGTTTGAATTTGAATTGAGCCTAACGGATACTATTCAAAGGGCTTCAAATTCAACTATAAATATCACCACGTAGAATGCTTGAAACACACACTGAACTCACTGTAAATACCAAGCTTCTCTGATAATACAACTAGTGGTATCTTTCTCTCAAGCATACAAGCCTTCAGCCTACTTACTCTTTAGCTTACAGTTCCGACTAAGCTCTTGATTTCTAAGTAGCACGAAAGTTCTAAGTGTCCTGATCCTCAACAAGCATTGCTATCTGTGAAGGAGCCTTCAGCCTACTTACTCTTTAGCTTACAGTTGCGACTAAGCTCTTGATTTCTAAGTAGCACGAAAGTTCTAAGTGTCCTGATCCTCAACAAGCATTGCTATCTGTGAAGGAGTTGAATCAAAAGATCAAGTATCTGAGTTTCATTCTCCAGAACATTTAACATTGACTTGGATCAGTAAAGAACATATCATCACACATTGTGAAGTGTGTTAAGTGATTCTTGTTCTATAGAGTATTCCTAAATAACTGAAAAATTAGTAAGACTACTCACCTGTCAACCATCATAACCAGCACTTTAGACGGCGTGGAGTACATGAAGTACTTAGTTTGGGAAACTAAGGAATAACTTCAAGGTTACTGAGCATAGGAAGTACTTAGTTTGGGAAACTAAGGAACAGCTCAAAGGTTTCTGAGTATAGGAAATACTTGGCTGGGAGCCGGGGAATAACTCAGGGGGGACACTTGGTTGGGAACCTAGTGTATTTAGGAATCGAGAGAAGATATTTGTAAGGTGAACTCATTTATCTGTCTTAGTGGATTCCAGGTCTGAGAAAGGCCGAAGTGGATTAGTTGAAGGATTATGCCACCTTCAGATACCATTATAAAAGACGTGTTATTTACTTTCAGTAATTTATTTATCGTTCTGTTTATCTTGCTAAGTATTTAAACACAATATATCTTGCTGAGCACGTGCACTTTTCACAGAAAAGTCTTCCGCTCTCTGAAATTAAGTATCAGATATCTTCACAGATATCTGAGAAATTTTGTTTATCGACAAAAGTTGTAAAAGACTATTCACCCCCCCTAGTCTTTTCCCTTGCCGATATCTAGACCAACAAGTGGTATCAGAGCGGGAGGTTCCTAAGCCTTCTGCACTGAACCTAGATCCCAGATAAGTGCCCACTAACTGCTTTGCACCTACACTTGATTTGTTTCTAAGTGTGTTTGTTGCAGGATGTCTTTAAGTGACGCTCCAATTCTCAAGCCAGAGAACTATGAGAAATGGAAGAACAACATGATGCTCCACCTAGAAGCCATCAGTGACGAAATGATCGAAGTAATAAAGAATGGCCCCATAGTCATTCAACAACTCAAGCAGGTCATGGAGGTTTCTAATGGTAGAGACAGATCTCCCACTGATGAAGAACCAAGTGGTGATTCCTCACAACAAAAAGGCCAATCAAAGGAAGACCCATCGTCAAGTTGTTTATGAGCTAAAGCCCAGAGAGCTCTGGACATCGGAAGATGCCAAGAGAAATCGATTGGATGGTCAGACTCGCAATATCATCATACGTTCCACTCCAGAGCACATACAGTGTAAACTGTGGGGTGCAAAAACGGCGAAAGCGGCCTGGCAACTGATTGAAGAAATGCGCTGCACCGAAAAACAAAGGAAAATAAGTTCGAAGTTTTGAAGCTCCAATTCCAAAACTTTAAACAAGGTCCCACAGAGGCTCTTGAAGAACTAGATTTCCAGTTCACAACATTGATGAGTGAAATGGCTGCACTTGGTGAAAGTGAGAGATACTCTAACTCTAAAAAGGTTAAGACTATTGTGAGAAGCTTGAATCAAAACTGGGAACATACTCAGTATTTTTATTTCAACCAAGGAATGCCAAATATCACTCCAGTAGAACTCTTTTCCCACTTAGCTACTGTCAACTATGAAACTACTCAGAGAGAACAAATAATTGCTGAGAAAGTTCACAATGTTGCTTTAGTAACACAAGGTACTTCTGAAAAGAAGGATACCAAAGAAATGACTGAGGAAGATGCTCTTGCTGTAAATCAAATGAGAAAATATGTCAGGCGGGAGATTGAGAGAAGAAAAGCCAAAGAGAAGTTGAAAAAGCATCTAGGCTCAAACTATCACCAGTACAAAAATATGCAGCTGTCAAGCTCGCTGAACAAGCCGGCTCAGCAAGCATCTAGTACTGAGGAAGCAGAAATCGGAAACGATATATGTTTCTATTGTCAGAAACCTGGTCATTTTAAAAGAGACTGCCCTGTTTTCAATAAGCTAAAGACAGGTGACAAGAAAGATAGAAGAAACTTCAAGAGAGGTGAGAGAGCTATGCTCACTGAAGAAAGGAAAAAGTATCAAATCCAACTGGATGCTCTTGATATTGAGTCAGAATCTGAGGAAGAAGACTCAGATGACTCCAAACTACCTTCTCCAGAATTATGTGGCATCACTCATGAATTGGTTGACTTTGGTCAAAAGAAAAGGGAATTATGTGGGGTTGCTGAGGAAATATATCCAGATTGCTCCAATATTGAGCCTTGCCTAATGGCTGACGAGGTAACCAACATTACTCAATTCATAAATTATGAGAGTGATGAGGAAGAAATCAGAAATTTAGAATATCTCAGAAGAGAACTTGATCTCTACAAAAGAGAATTTCATATATGAGAAAAAAGGATGCTGAAAATGCATTTCTCAAAGCACAGATATCTGAGACGGAGAAGTTACACAGAAAGGCAATGGATATACTCCAAAAGGAAAATAAAGATCTTCTTTCTGAAAATGAGGAACTCAAGAAGAAAGAACTATCTTTTCAATCCTATGCCAAAGCTAGTGACACTCTTACTGAAGTACACACTTATTAAAGAGATCCTTCAGAAAAGGGAGGACTTGGGTTGGACACACAAATAAATAGCTCTACTACTCTGAATAAGAGTGACGAAAGAATAACGTTTGTTAGTGCTCAGCAAAATGGTTCTCAAATAACCTACAACATTGGTCAGAAAGCTAAGGTTGTTAACAAAGGAAAGGCAGTCGCGACCAAACCTTTGTGGGAAAAACAAGTCCAAAAGAAAACTGTTGGGAATGTTTCTGTAAAGAAACATAACACTGAAGAGTGTAATCACCCACAGTGATATGTCTCTCAAAAAGGAAAAATTGCAGGAGCAGGCAAATTTTCCAACATCACGTTTTCTGGAAAGAAAGACGTTCCAGAGACTAGCAAAGCTGCTGAGAAAAGAACTCAGATAGCACCAAGTGCTCGAAATGGCATTGGCTATAAAGCCATCGGGAAACAATTCGCTCATGAGTATAAACAAGAGCAAGAACGAAGGATGAAAGCCAGGATTGCGCATAACAATCATCAGAAGTGGAAGAAAGAACAGGTTACGACCACTCTGAATGCCAGGGTAGAAGAAATCTTGCAAGGAAAGCTAAGTTTGCTGAAAAGCAGACTCAGCAATCTGACAGGTATCTAAAATCACCACAAGGAGCACCAAGGAACACACCAAGAAGGAAAATAGCTTTAAATGATGATGACACTAATCCAGAAGGTTCTTACAAGACAACAAAATACCCCAAGGAAATTCATTCAGAAATGGATTCCTACAGAGAGATTCTTTAGTCCAGAAGGTTCAATTGTTGCAATGAGAGCCTAACTCCATCTTTCCTGTTTTGTGCAGAACACTCTGAGGAAGAACCCAAAGTGGCATTTTGATAGTGGATGTGGGAAGTACTTGACAGGAGACAAAGAAAATCTGATTAACTGCATAAAATGCGATAAAGGACCATTTATTAGATTTGCTGGAGGGGATGAAAGTCCAACCATAGGTTTTGGCAATCTGAAGCTTGGAGCTCTTACAATCTCTGAAGTACTACATGTAAAGGGATTAAAATATAATCTCCTAAGCATGAGTCAATTGGTAGACAAAGGGTGTTGCTGAACGGAAGAATAGGACCCTAAAAGAAGCAGCAAGAACAATTAATGCTTGCTGACACTGAACTTTTGATTGGTAGACCCTCTAGTATCAAACATCTAAGGGTGTTTGGTTGCAGATGTTTTGTTCTTAACAATGGAAAAGAATACTTGAGAACATTTCAACCAAAAGCAGATGAAGGAGTATTTCTTGGTTATTCTCTGAATAGCAAAGCCTACAGAATCTACAACAAAAAAACGCAAAAGATTGAAGAATCTATTCATGTAGTCTTCTACGAAGGAAACAAGAAAGTACCCTTGAATGAAGAACTCTCTGATAGGTTCAAAGAACTACTGATTAAAGATTCTGAAGAAGAATCCTCAAAAGGAAACAACTCTGTCATTCACTTTGAGGATGACTCTGACGATGAAAAGCAACCATTACTTAGTAACAACCAGATGACTCTAACACATGATGAAGAATTTCCTATGAGAATTCCAGAAATGGAACAGGTTACTGAGAACCTTCATCATGAAGAGATTTCTGAGAATGAGATTGCTGAAAATTCAATCCCAGATATCTCTCACACTAAAAAAGTGTCAGATATCAATGGCATTTCCCGTGTGCCAGATATCTCAGATACTGAACAAGTATCCTGTCAAGATCATATTGATTCACATTCAGATCAAAATGATATTGATCCTACTAGTTCAAAACCCATTATGAAATGGATAAGAAATCATCCTGCCAAGGATGTGATCGCCCTTGTTAGAACTGAGAGCAATTCTTTATGGATGTTTCATCTCAAACACTGAACCTAAAACTATAGAAGAAGCATTGAAGGATCAAGATTGGATCTCTGCAATGCAAGAAGAGTTGGATCAATTTGAGAGACACAAAGTCTGGAAACTGGTTCCATTTGTTGATGAAATATTTGTAATTGGAACCAAGTGGGTTTTCAGAAACAAAATGAATGATTCCGGTGAAATAACCAGAAACAAAGCAAGGTTGGTTGCCAAGGGATTCATCCAGACTGAAGGAATAGATTTTGATGAGTCATATGCTCTAGTTGCAAGATTGGATGCAATTAGACTATTTCTAGCCTTTGCAGCTCATAATGACTTTAAAGTTTATCAAATGGATGTCAAAAGTGCATTCCTAAACGGTGAACTTGCTGAGTAAGTCTATGTTGAACAACCACCAGGCTTTGAGGTTTCCACAGAAAGTAGAATGGTTTATAAGCTTCAGAAAGCTTTGTATGGACTGAAACAAGCTCCAAGAGCATGGTATGATACTTTAGCCAAATACTTGCTGGAAAGTGGCTTCAAGAAAAGAGATGTTGATAAAACACTCTTTACTTTGAACCATGAAGGGAAACTACTTTTAGTTCAAGTATATGTTGATGACATTATATTTGGATCTAAAGACAAGCAACTTTGTGAAGACTTTGCTGAGCTCATGAAAAGTAAATTTGAGATGAGCATGATGGGAGAATTAAACTACTTCCTAGGATTGCAAATCAAGCAACTTAATGATGGAATATTCATTAGTCAAACAAAGTATGCAAAAGATATGCTCAACAAGTTTAATATAAAGCCTTCTGAAAGGAATGCTAAGATACCTATGAGCATTGGAACCAAAATGACCTATACTGAATCTGACAAGAGTGTTGAAGAACACAAGTATAGGAAATTGATTGGGTCTCTACTGTACCTCACTGCAAGTAGACCTGATATTCAATATGCAGTTGGAGTGTGTGCTAGATTTCAGACAAATCAAATGCAATCACACTACAACATTGCTATGAAAATATTAAGGTATGTAAAGGGTACTGTAGAAGTTAGATTGTGGTATCCAAAAGACAGTGGATTGAGTTTAGTTGGCTATTCTGATGCTGACTATGTTGGATCACTGCTTGATCGAAAAAGCACCTCAGGAACTTGTCAATTTCTTGATGCCTGATTAATATCATGGTTAAGCAAGAAACAAAACTCAATTGCCACATCTACCACAGAGGCTGAATATATTGATGCTGGGTGATGTGCTTCACAGATATTGTGGATACAACAACAATTCAAAGACTATGAGATCAATGAAGAGAAAACTCCTATTTTCTGTGACAACACAAGTGCTATTGCCATAACTCAGAATCCTAAGTTTCATGCAAAAACAAAGCACATTGATGTTAGACACCACTTCATTAGAGATCATGTTGAAAAAGGCAAAATAGAAATACTCAAAATTGGTACTGAAGACCAACTTGCAGACATCTTTACAAAGCCTTTGCAAGAAAGCAGGTTCTTAACCTTAAGACATAGTCTTGGGTTAATGGAGCTACCAAAGGAACTGAAAAGTTCTAATCTCTGAGACGGAAACTCAGAAAGGAGAAAGCTATCTGAACATGCATCTAGATATCTAAGGGAAAAAGGTATCTGAGACAGGAACTCATATACCAAAAAGGAGCTAAAAGTGTGAGTGAAACAGGAACTTAGTATGATTAGGAAGGGAAAAGAAGAGATAAGATATCTGGAACGGGAATCCAGAATATCAAAGGCAAAAGGTGAAACACATAACAAAAGGATATCTGAGACGGGTACTCAGATATCAAAGGTTATTAGGAAAAAATGTCTTTCAAAGATTTCTGAGACGGGTACTCAGATATCTGTGAGATCACAAAGTGAGGGGGAACACAAGAGAAATGTGGTACAACTGTATTCAGTCAACTACACCTCTGGTGTTTTGTATCTTTCCATTTATATGTTAAGTTACACACAATCTCTGAACTGACTACATAAGTCCAAAGACTGTCCCCTAGCCACAGAAAAGAGATGTGATACAGAAAGCTATTCTCCAAATTTTATTAAATGGGCACAATTACAATTACTGATTGTGATCATTGCTGAAGAAGCAATCGTGACCCTTGATGAAATGGGCATTTGATCTTAACGGACGAGATTAATTCTCGGTAAATGAGTGGATTGTAAAAACACAAACGTGGCCCACTAAGCATTTAATGCAAAATGAATTTTACCCACGCCTATCTGCATTTATACAGATACATATGTACAAAATCAATTTGTATGTATATATCTGTTGAGAGTAAGATGCTATATATATAGGATTTTGACAAAAGAAATCACTTTCGCCTAATCCAACATTCACACTTACACAGAAATAGCAAAAACCTTTCAAAGTTTTCTGCAAAGAATCACTAAACTCACACCTTAATCTCTTTCCGACTTACAAAAACTTTCACTATTTAAAGAGATGGCTCCAAAACGTGCTTCTACCCCAGAAATTCCAAGCTACTACCTCTGGTACTGCTGAAAAGCAAGCACCAGTGTTGGTTATAACAAACAATCGGTTGATTGGAGAGTTCAATCCTGATCATTGGACTTCAAATCACAGGATGATTTGGGGTGGTGCCATGATTGAGGAATACCTTGTTGCTGCAACAGAAAACTAGGCTGACAGGATGTTGGTACTTGATATGCTTGAAAAGGCACAAATCAAGGGCTTTCTATATGCTTTTCCCAGTGGACTTTCTTCACTGGATGTCCTGGAGTTTTACAACAACTCCACGATTATTTCCAAAGTCTCTGAAGGCACTGAGACAGTGTCTATCAAGACTAAAGTCCAAGGACAGGAAATCCTGTTGGACGAAACAACTTTCTGTGAGCTGTTTGAGCTTCAAAATCTTGGAAAGGATTTTGAAATTGACACCAAGGATGAAGATCTACTTGAGGGTGTAAAAAAGCTCTACAGTGATGTGTGTGATCTTGACAAGGCAGACACACCCATAGACTTTAAGCTTGCTGACATAAGGACCAGACATCTGTTGGTCCACTGGGATATGTTGGCATGTATCCTTCACAGATGCTTTGATGGTCTACAAGGAGGAGCTGACCAGATAAGCCAAGAACGCTGGATGATGATGTTCTTGTTGAATCAACAAAACAAAAGGCTGGAAAACCCTTTTAATTGGGGGAAGTACGCCTTCATGAAATTTGTGAAGAAGATACAAGGCTTTGAGCCTAAAATCTTTAAGGGCCTTGCTGAGCCAAAAGCCACAGTATGCTATGGATTGAAGATATGCTACTTACTGGAGTGTCTTGGCATTGAGCTCAGAGAGACGGCAGACATTGCCAATAGTAACCTACTCTACAAATACGAGTATACAAACATGATGAAAAAGGTTACTGCATCTTAGAAAGGTTCCAAGAAATGAAAGACTGATGAGGTATCTGAGGGATCCGTTGCGGCCAAAAAGCCCAGAACTTCACGAAAGAAGTCTGCTGGCAAATCAGAAGGCATACCCATTGTGGATGTCGACTCTCAGATATCTGCCGCCACTGCTGATGAACTTATCAATGAAGATGAACTCATCAATGCTGCTAAGCTCACAGCAGATGAACTCATCAATGCTGCAAAAGATACAACTGCTGATGAACTCATCAATGCTACCAAGGAAAGCCTTGCTGATGAACTCATTGGTAAAAATGAGAGTAGTGGCAGGCATCAAGCCCTATCTGCAGAAATCGCAGGGATTATGGATCAACCAGTTCCTAATGCTGATGGGAGCTCTAATGATGATGAATTGGTCATCTCTCAAGTCCTACAGAAATAAAAAAGGGCTAAGGTTGCTGAAGAAGCAACAAGTTCTAGGGATGCTGAAAGAATAGAGGTATCTGAAGAAGAACCCACACCTCAGGTTGCTGAACAAGCACCCATTTCAAAGGTTGCTGAGAAAGCACCCATTACTAAGGTTGCTGGAGAAGCACTTAGTACAGAGGTTGCTGAGATAGAACCTAAGTCCAAGGAATCTGGACAAGACACACTCAAGCTGGTAGAGGAAGGTTTGAGAAGTGGTGATATAGTAATGGAGGATTTTGACATTGCCTCCACACTATACAAACTGTCGCAAAAGGATCAGGATGAGCCGCACTTTAATTCATCCAATTCACAAGATTCACCAGATGATAATGAAGCCATGGTGAATGAATTGCATTTTGACATACCAGCACTTCTGATTGCTGAAGAAAATCCTGCAAATGAGCAGGTTCCCCAACTCAATGAGAGGGATCAAACAGAGGCATCTGCTCAGAATGATCAACCAGGGGAGGCAACTGAGTTGCATACTCAGGAAAGGTCCGAAGTACCTCAAACTTCCAACAAAGAAGTGGTCCAAGAACAACAAGACCAACGCATGAAAACTTCACAAGTTCCAGAGACCAGGCAGCCTGACAAAGCTCAGGTAGCTGAATGGTTTAACTCTTTGCTTGTGATAACTTATGCTTAAATCTTGTTACTTATTAAAATTTCTTTGTTACAGGCTGAATTAGAAACAAAAGAACAAGAGGAAGCTGTAAAGCTTACCTCAGAGACTGAGAAGGAGGCCACCACAGCCTCATCTCTTAAGGAATCTGAGCCTGTGCTACAGGTGATAGAGAGTTCCTAAAGATATTACTTTTGAGATATATGTTAATACACTTAACTAATTAAGTGACTGTTTCTAATAGGCCCCAACTGAGAAGAAAAATGATGAGGCTGAGTAGCCTAACTCATCAGAGAATCAACCAGAGACTCACAAAGTCTCTGAGGAACAAGTATCTGAGCCTTCTATTGAGAAGGTATATATCTCAGATATCTATATTCTTCACAATGTTACTCTGATCTTTTTTTTTTCTAAATACTTAACACTTTCTACTCATAGGCTCAAACAGAAGTAGAAGTTGCTAGGAATTGCCCATTCAGTCCCCTCAACCAATGGAAATTGATGAGGCCACCAAGCCTTCATCACCAGAGAGAGTACAAGAAACTGCACAAGTTTCTGAGAGACAAGTGTTTGAGCTTCCTACTTTGGAGGTAATTGACATCTCAGATATCAAATTGTCTAAGTATTTCTCTCCTGATAAATTTCTAAGTGTTATATTTTATTCTCAGCTTCAAAAAGAAAGAGAGGATGCTGAGGATTAGACTTCCAAGTCTCCTCCTCACACCAAGATATCTGAGGCACCTGGAACCTCAGTAGTCCAACCTTCTGAACCTGTTGTTGTTGCACAGGTAACACAGATAATTGACTACTCTAACACCCAGATATCTACTAAAGTTTTGAAACCAACTTAAAACTCTCTTTCAGGCTCAAGCCAGTGCCTTAGTGGTCCCTGAAGATTTGAACAAGGACCTACTTCCATTCTTCAAGGCTCATACTCTGCCAAAGCATCTAAAGTGTTTCAAGAAATGGCAGAGACTCAGATGCTCTGATCTGTTTGAGATCACAAGGGTCACTGATCACCCTACCAGAAGAGTAAGAGCATTTGACTTGGAGAATTATGTGCATGCAATGTTTCCAACTGAGCAATACGCATTTGCCACGTTGATCAATAAGAACTTCATGAAGGAAGTGGCACACAAGCTTATTGAAGCCTTTGAAAAGGTAGATGGTCAGACCAGAATGGAGATGGCATTCAAGCCAATCTTGCCCAAGTCCCTACAGTGCATACCCTCTGAACAAGAGGAAGTAAATGGGCAATTGGTCACACTTCCTGAAGTGATCAATCTGGTTTCTGAAGATGAGGAGGAAACAAATGAGAATAATTTTGAAGAACCTCCTTCAGACCATCACAAGGATGATAATGACAAAAAGGATGATGATGATGTCCCTGCAACAGGGACAGGAGGGATTGCACAAGGTAATAATACCTTAGTTGCTGCAAAGCACACTGAAAGGACTTCACAAAATACCCCTCCTCCATCTCCTCAGAAGTCTACACATCCATCTCCCCAACAAAAAGACTCTACTGAACAAGTCGTTGAGCACTCTGAGGGCAACACTCAGAAAATATTGGATGCACAAGCCAGAGTTGCTCAACTCAAACAATTGTTGGAGGAAGAACAATAGCTAAATCTTCAACTAGAAGAAAATATAGTTGAATCTAAAGCAAAGCTCCAAAAGATTGAAGATCAAACAATCAAGGAAATGGAAGCTTATGCTAAAATAAAAGAACTCCAGCTTGTTGTTCAGGCAATTGCTGAAGAATTAAATACTGAGCAAGTATCTGAAGACAAGCATGATGCTAAGGCTGCATTACCAAAAGATGTACCATCCTCCTCAATGAAAGGAAAGAAGCCTTTCTCTGAGATGGTTGCTAGGCTAGAAAATATTGATGAAAATGCCCAAGAGGATGAAGATCACTGGGATGAAGACTCAGATGATAAAGAAGACAGAACCTTGGCAGAACATGCAAATGTTCACTTGGGAGTTTCTCACTTAAAGAGAAAACTGATAGCTCCTCAAAGCTTTAGTAAAACACCAAATCTCAACTCCCATGATTACATGGCCAGATACCAGGTTCTGGCAACTCTAAGAAAGGAGTTGTCTCATCAAAATGAAGAAGTAATTGCATCAGTCCCTGCTGAAATGAAGAAGTTCACTGAGTTAATCACTTAGAGAACGACAAGCTTGGTCATTGCTCAGAGAGACCTAGGCATGGTGAGCGATGATGACAATAATCTTGCTGAAAAAGCCCTTAATGAGGCTAGCTATGCTGCTGGAAAAGCAGATGCTACTCAAGGTCCACTGGCAGAGCTCACTGATAAGGACACTGGACTTCTCAAATGGAATCAGGAGCTCAAGGCTGAAATTCAGAAGTTGGTTGCTGCTTACAATTATCTATAAGGAAACTTTGAGTCTCTCTCAGAATCCTTTGGGAGTACTTAGTCAGTCAACAATGACTAAGGGGGAAAGGTATCCAAGACAAGGGGAAGGTTCTGGTGCTCAGAAAGGAAGAGGAAACAAGAAGAAATCTTCCAAACCACCACTCAGAATAAATGAGCCCTCCTCAAGACAAGCTGCTTTACAAATAGTAGCTACTTCCCAGCAACCTTCTGAACAAACAATAACAACAAGGGCCAGATCAAGGAGAAGACGAGTAAGAGGGATTGAAGAGTCTTCTGAAGAAGAAGAAGAAGAAGAAGAAGAAGAAGAAGAAGAAGAAGAAGAAGAAGAAGAAGAAGAAGAAGAAGAAGAAGAAGAAGGCCAAATCAAATCCCAGGGCAATGAAGAAGGCTACAAAATCCCCACAAGAATTGATCTTGATGATGATGATGAAGAAACTGATGAAGATGAAGCTCCTCTTCACAGAAAAAGGAAAAGGGTTGATAGCCTATCTGAGCCCACAGTTGCAAAGACTTTAGCAGCTAAAACACCCTCTGGAAATACCAAGTCAATCCAGGGTGGTTCTTCAAGCAATCCCCCAAAGGAGAATTCAAGACAAAGGTGGAACAGGTTGAGAGCTAAACAAAGAAAACTTCAACTACCACTCAGGCCTGAAGAAGCCAAGATTGAGTATGTGAAGACCAACAATGACTCCTCTGTCTACAAGTGCATTAATCAGAAGAATAGTTACTGGATTCTGGAACTCAAGCACTTACTAGTGAACAAAAAATTTTCAGAACCAATCCATAAACAACTCATGGCATGGTGAAAAGACAAGCCAGTACTGATAAATCCAAAGCATGGGTGGATTTTGAAATCTCCAAAAGAACTGAAGCCATGGAAAAGGACCTCTCCTTTGAATTTCCTTATGGAAAACCAGATGATGTGCACAGAATTCCCAAGATGACTGGAACAGGCACAAGGCCAAGGCTTGTTGTGGAACCTTTGAGTCATTCTACATGACTGAAGATCAATACAAGGGTGACATCAGATATCTGAGGATCATATATGAATACTTCAAGCTATCAGATATCAGAATTGAGCATGCCTGGAAATGGGGAAAGTATCTGTGGGTCAAACACTTTGCCAAGAAGAATCCCACCAAATCACACAAAGAAGTCTGTGGTTATGCCAGAGAAACTGAGATGTTAGTCAGAACTTTGCTCTATGACTACTCAGATGATATCAAAAGGTTTGGGGATAGGGAATTTGCAAATTGATCCATAGATCTGCTGATTGAAGACTTGAAGATTTTAAAGACTTGAAGACTAGTTTATTAGGATGTCTACTTAGAGCTTGGTTACTCCTGTTGTCCTAGTTTACTATGTAATTTTGTATCTTGCTGACTGAGCTGTAATGTGTTTTATTTATTAAGTTATCTGTGAACTCTCTGTGTAACATATCTGATGAACCTACTCTCAGATATCAATCTGTATAAAGATAACTTGTCATCAAAGATCACACCTTGTGATTTAGTTGATGTTTACTTGCTGCACTTAATTAAAATGAATTGAAAAGATCATAAGAAATGATTAAGTGTTGGATTGTTCCCTCTTCCAAGTTGTAATAGGTTTTAAAGATAGTCATCGTTGACTGATCAAAAAGGGGGAAATTTGTTAGGAATATATGTTTAGATTTTGATCAGCAACCTAATGACTTATCTTAGCTCAGAAAGGTGGTTAGTACTCTTGGTTCACTTGAACACTGTAAAAGAGGAAAATCACTAAGTATGATAGTCTAGCAAATCTTGTATAGGATGTTAGGTCTCTGAATGTAATTCTTATATCTTTGAAGAAGACCAAGAAGAAGGCATCCGGCAGAAGAGTTCAACAAATTTGAAGATTTGAAAACTGCACAAGATTGCTGAAGACGAAGGTCATCAGATACCTATATCCAGATATCTTAAAGAAACAAGTGTTTTTCAATAAACAGGTTTCACAAAAGATATCTGAGAACACAAGGTTTTTGAACGAGGAAAAGTGCCCACATATACCTACACTCAGATACCTTGGATAAAACTATGTTTCTAGGAAACAATGTTTCAACAGGTATCTGGAGATGAGAAGGTCTCTGGAAAGGGACATGCAATGCTTCAGAAAGCGTGCATAGTTCCGTTGGCACTACAGGACAGAAATAGTACAATGTAATAAATGCGCAGACAGAGACATCTGAACAAAAGAGGAAATCTCTGAAAAGAGACAACGTCTTCTGCAGTACTATTTTCAGATATCAATAGTTTGAATTTGAATTAAGCCTAACGGATACTATTCAAACGGCTTCAAATTCAACTATAAATATCACCACTTAGAATGCTTGAAACACACACTGAACTCACTGAAAATACCAAGCTTCTCTGATAATACAACTAGTGGTATCTTTCTCTCAAGCATACAAGCTTTCAGCCTACTTACTCTTTAGCTTACAGTTGCAACTAAGCTCTTGATTTCTAAGTAGCACGAAAGTTCTAAGTGTCCTGATCCTTAACAAGCATTGCTATCTGTGAAGGAGTTGAATCAAAAGATCAAGTATCTGACTTTCATTCTCCAGAATATTTAACATAGACTTGGGTCAGTAAAGAACATATCACCACACATTGTGAAGTGTGTTAAGTGATTCTTGTTCTATAGAGTATTCCTAAATAACTGAAAAATTAGTAAGACTACTCACCTGACAAACCATCATAACCAACACCTTAAACGGCGTGGAGTACATGAAGTAGTTAGTTTGGGAAACTAAGGAATAACTCCAAGGTTACTGAGCATAGGAAGTACTTAGTTTGGGAAACTAAGGAACAACTCAAAGGTTTCTGAGTATAGGAAGTACTTGGCTGGGAGCCGTGGAATAACTCAGGGGGAACACTTGGTTGGGAACCTAGTGTATTTAGGAATCGAGAGAAGATATTTGTAAGGTGAACTCATTTATCTATCTTAGTGGATTCCAGGTCTGAGAAAGGCCGAAGTGGATTAGTTGAAGGATTACGCCACCTTCAGATACCACTATAAAAGACGTGTTATTTACTTTCAGTAATTTATTTATCGTTCTGTTTATCCTGCTAAGTATTTAAACACATTATATCTTGCTGAGCATGTGCACTTATCACAGAAAAGTCTTCCGCTCTCTGAAATTAAGTATCAGATATCTTCACAGATATCTGAGAAATTGTGTTTATCGACAAAAGTTGTAAAAGACTATTCACCCCCCCCCCCCCTCTAGTCTTTTCCTTTGTCGTTATCTGGACCAACACTAATAGTCATACTAGATGACGAGGCATCTAATGTTCCGCGAGCACTTGGTTCAGGTTTTACCGTTTGTCTGCTATGCCGTTTGGCTGAGGAATAAGAGATGACACTGATCTCCGAACCCCCAGAGATTACGTTAATTACCTTCTTGGTCTGAGGAGGTTCGGGAGGATCAACGCCCTGCCTGTTGGCTAGGATCTTTTTACCTTTGTCAGAGAGGAACTCCTTCAGGTGTCCTCTCTTTAGGAGCTCGGCTACTTCAAGTCTCAATGAGATGCATGCAGCTGTTATATGACCATGATCCCCATGAAACTCACACCATTTGTTCGATTTTCGTTGTCCGGGGGATTCTCAATTTTCCAGGCCACCAGACTTTGCCCCCTATATTTTTCAGGACCGCTACACATTTGGATGGATCGATGTTCAGTGAATATTCCGGAGTTGTCGTTCGGATTTCGGTCCTTCTTGGTTGGATTGAGGGGCAACTTTGATCCCCTAATGGTCCACGCCTCCTTTCGATGGGATATGGTCTGGCTCTATAGTCGGGAACTCTCTGTCCGACTCGTCTGTCGGTTCTAGGTTCTCTGGGATTGTTCTGACTTGGCGTATAGGGTCTATTTGCGTCATCTTCTTCCCACTTGCTTTGTGCCCAATCTTTGGCAAGCACGTCCTCCATCGTTCGACAAGGGTACATGGTGAGTTCCTTGTAAAGCCTAGAGTTTGGCGGCAACCTTTTTCGGAAGGCGTTCACGGCGGTATCTTTGTTGCAATCTGGGATTGAAACTTTCTCCTTGTTGAATCGCCTGACGTATTCCCTAAGAGATTCGTTAGGTCTTTGCCAGATGCGATATAAGTCGTCCGACATTTTTAAAAGTTTGCGGCTACTTGCGAATTGCTCCACAAAGCAGTCGACTAATTGAGCAAACGATGAAATAAAATTGTTAGAAAGATTTGTATACCATTGTAGCGCTGGACGTGTAAGGCTCGATCCGAACCCCTTACACATGCAGGCTTCGCGGAGGTCTCTTAGAATAGCGATTGTGAACATATGTTGTTTGTACTGTGAGACGTGATCATCGGGGTCCGTCATAGAGCTTCATGCTCGGGAAGTTGAACTTAGCGGGCATTTCGACTAGAGCTATGCCATCCACGAACGATGAGTCGGCAAAGCTGTTTGGTAGGCTCTTTTTTATAGGAGCTGGCACTCCAGGGATCCTCTGGATCATCTCATCCAAGCTTCTAATGACTTTTCATGTGGTCTACAAAAAGAAAAAGTAACTAAGCTAGATCATCACTTCCCCATATCAAAGTTGCAATGTTGCCACGAATTATATTCATCTTAGTAGATGTTTCTCTTGAATTTTCACGGTTGGTGGCACTAGCAGTGTCAGGGAGTTCTTCAAAGGGTATATAATCGGGATGACTCTCAAGTACATTAAACATTGGATCATCTTCTAAGTGTATAATAACATCAATCTGAGTCTCCACGCTATATTGTGGCATTTCAACCAATATCTTCCATCTTTTCTTCAACACGCCAAATGATCTTTCAATGCAACTTCTAAGTTTTTTTTTTTTTTTTTTTGAATCGGCAAAATTTGTTAAAAATATAAATCGTCTACACGAGCATAAGAAATGCTCAACAAAACTTAAACATTACACCAAAACCTACCAAGACGAGAATTCCACAAGAACATTCTACCAATTAGTTTCATCACTTTGCTAAATACTCATCAAACCATCATGTCATTTTCCTGTAATTAGGCATACACTTCAACAATTGCCTTTTCCTTCACCCTTAAATGCATCCCAAAATAGACAGTCTTCAAGTTGCTTTGCATGGTCCATGGTGCCTTAAAATCTTCCTTTCCTTGATCTACCAAACCCAGTCGTTCCAAATACAAACTCCAATAGCTCCAGTACTAATATCCATTAAATCCATAAAACCAAGCATCAATCTATGTTAGTCTACACCCCTACACCCTATGTTCTTTAACAAAGTAAGTGGTAAGCAATTTAAGGTGAGGTCATTAATTGTGCTCAAACAGTCCGTCAATCCGCAGTATTACAACCTATATTTGCCGACAACCCACTACCATATGCTCTTCATCAAAGCAAGTGGCAAGCAATTTAAGGTGAGGTCATTAATTGTGCTCAAATAGTCCGTCAATTCACAGTATTACAACCTATATTTGCCGACACCCCTCCACCCTATGCTCTTCATCAAAGCAAGTGGCAAGCAATTTAAGATGTGGTCATAGATTGCTATACAAAACCGTCAAAGCCATAAACAACAACCCTCCATTGCCAACATCCCTCCACCATATGCTCTTCATCAAAGCAAGTGGAAAGCAATTTAAGATGTGGTCAAGGTTGTCAAAGAAACCGTCAAATCAAAATAAAACAACCCATATTTGTTAACGCCCCTCCACCCTATGCTCTTAACAAAGCAAGTGGCAAGTAATTTAAGGCGCGATCATAGATTGTAGTACAAAGAAAAGACCAATACTCTAAGTCACATACTAATCACATCCTACACCCTATGCTCCCGAAGAACAAGTGACAAGAAATTTAAGATGCAATCATATGACACGAGTACGGTTGGCAAAGTGTCATCCTCTATACTAACTACGCCCCTACACCCTATGCTCTTTATCAAAGTAAGTGGCAAGCAATTTAACACGTAGCTATAGATCAAAACACTATCACAACCATCAAAACCACAAAAAATCGTAGCTCACCCAACTCCAACATCTTTAAATCCATCAACAAACCTGTACCAGAATATCACAAAAAGAAACTTGGACCTGGTCCAATTATAACCTTAATCTTCCAACAAAAATTATACAAAAATATACTAAAATAACAAAAACTCCCTATACCCACTTTAATCAATCTTCACACTAACACAGACTAAGAACACAACATGTTACCTTCTCCTCGTCCCAACTGTACAGAAATCAACTTGCAAATGCACCACTCTGTCTCTACCAAAATCGAACACCTGTAAACATGTACCTGACTATACACGAAACACAAAACACAAAACACAAACAAACCAAACCGAAAACCAAACAAAAATTATACATTTAAACACATCAGTGGTTCCGCATGCCAAGACTCAATTTGTTTATATACATCCAAAAAACCCTTCCCCTTAAGCCAAAACCAACAATTAATCTTAATTTTCTCGAAAATATGCCAAGGAGATGACACTTCATTTTTATACACCAAATCATTCCTAGCTAACCAAATATTCCAAACCGTACAATGCCAAAACAATTGTCAAATTCTTCTATCACCCGGAAAATCCGTCTCACCATATTTCTCAAACGCTTCTTCCACATTTTCACAAAGCACAACATTTCTTCCTAACCAATTATACAACAAATTTCAAATTTTCTTCGCAAACACACACTCGCCAAAAATGTGACGAGAATTTTCAACTTCGCCATCACACTCTTACAACACAAATCCTTATTACTCACAAAAATTCCTCTCTTTTTTCAAATTCACTTTCGACAGGATTCTATGTTGAATTAATTTCCAAACAAACGCATTCACTTTAGACGGCACAAACTTATTCCAAATTTTCTTCGACCACTTTTTCATTGGATTTTCCTCTTCCTTCTCATTAAGTTTCCCATACCCATCCTTAGTAGAATAATAATTTATCTTCTTACCTCTCCAAACCCAAATAACATGTGATGCAACTTCTAAGTGATGAATGTAATTTGTTAAATGCTTCTTGCCCATTAGATGGTCGTTCATGCTCAAATTGAGATTATTGGTACCTCGTATTTGGGTAAGGAACCAGATACCCGTCTCTTTCTGGATATTCTTTGTCAACCAAATAATACCTTCCATGTGGTGGGTTTGGAAAGTTCATTGTTGGCGTATTGATTGCATGAAGAAAAACATGAGTATCATGAGTTGATCTCGGCCACCCTACTGAAATGAATGTGAAACACATATTAAAGTCACAACTTGCCATGACATTAGAGGTAGGTATCCCCTTTCGTCCTCTATAGGGCAATTGGTCTGTCTCAGGAATACATGCATGTATGTGCGTACCATCAATACATCCAATGCAACCTTACACAATTTATTTAAAAATATTATATGAAAACTTGTAAAAGTAGTATACAAATTAAATAGTGTATAATTAATGTTATAACAATAAGATATGATAACAATGAAATCCGTATCTTAAAGTAGGGCATGTATCTATCGTCATTCGAAATTTGTGGGGGTATAAGTTGAAAAGTTGGATATAACGATTTTATAATGTCACGTGCCAGACCCATATAACCTTGACTTCTACCACTAATTGCTTCAAGAATTTCATGCTCGGCCGATAGTCGCACCGGAACGTTGAAAGCGCTCAGCAACATCTCGATTAGAAATTCCTAGGGCAAGGGTATAAACAAATATACCAACTTTCTCAACAACAGACATGTTATAACTTGCTTTTAGACCGTATTTATTTTGGATTTCTTCACACAATTTCCCAAACACACTTGACTCCATACGAAAAGCATTAACAAATCGAATGGGATGTCCATTCAAGACCTCTCGCATCCAATATTCTCCCCTTTGAAGTGAAGTCATGCATGATTCTTTGTAAATATACTTATAAAAATATGTCGCAATAGCACCTGTGGTACATGTCGCCATAATCCAAAACAATTTACGCCTTTTCTTTATTCTCTTTCTTGTCCATAATGCACCTATTGGCCACATAGTAAAAATATATCAATCAATAAAACATAGATTTAATCCAAAAAGATCATCATAACATGTTCGTACGAGCAGTTCAACCAACAATAGAAATGAGTATTATATCTTAATAGGTACATCAAGCCAAGAAATGTAAAGAAATCCAAACACACTAGTTAGATAGAACTCAAGGATAAGCAATTTATTTCTCTCGGGCATGCATGTAGTTCAACCAAGCCATTCTGGAGACGTCATCATCCATGTTTATGAATATCTCCCATCTAACACTATCTTCAAGTAGATGAGATAATTACAAAATCCACCCCTCTTAGATGCCCACTTTGCAAATTAGTACCCGTTGTTTGAACAATTACAAATGGCTCCAGATTTTGAACTGAGATTAAAATCTAATTACATATACACCCAAAAGTCAACGCCGGAGCTGATGTCAGCCCATCATTTGGCCGGAGACACGCGCCTATTGCTGACATGGACTGCCATGTCACTAGTTTCGCCAAATCAGATGGGTTTGTATGTAATTGATTTTAATATCAATTTGCAAATTTGATCTCTATATTTATATACTTTACTAAATTGACCCACTCTTTTTTTTGAAAGATTCAAATGTAAAATTTACTTTGCTAAATCAACCCAACCATTATCGCAACACACTCCTCCACAAATCTAATTCTTGAAACTCAAACTCAAAACTTTTCAAAAAAGAAAAAAAAAACCATAAAAATCGATTCACCATTGGAGGCCAACAAAGCTCCGATTGGGACTGAAAACAACCCCAATCGGAGCTTTATTGGGTTTCCATTGGAGACCCATTTCAAGCTTTAAGCTTTTGAAATCGCAGTAAGAACCGTTGGATCATCACGTATTCCATGAATTAGATTCGAAAAATGACAAAAAAAAAAAAAAGAAAGAAATATTTTTCTTTTTTTCATACTGAATTTAACATTTTTTTGGACTTCCGGGTACGGGGTTAATATAGTAAGTATGAATCATAGTTTAAATATTTCTTAATCTAGTTCATATATTTCGTGGTCCAGATACTTGAATAAATATCAGACGGCATAGAACCATCTCAATCAAGGTGACAGGTCTATTTTCTGTACTATCCATAAAATCAATTATAACAAGTCACACACTCATATTCCGGAAATACAGAAAGAAAAAAATTCTACGATCGAACTACCAAAATAGAATAGGCTAGAAATTCAAGTTCTAACTGGTTGATTTTTTATTAAAAAACTAAAAGTGGGCGATGGTATTGCTCGTATTCATGGTCTTGATGAAGTAATGGCTGGTGAATTAGTTGAATTTGAAGAAGGTACAATAGGTATTGCTCTGAATTTGGAATCAACTAATGTCGGTGTTGTATTAATGGGTGATGGGTTGATGATACAAGAAGGAAGTTCTGTAAAAGCAACAGGAAGAATTGCGCAGATATAGGTGAGTGAGGCTTATTTGGGTCGTGTTATAAATGCCTTGGCTAAACCTATTGATGGTAGGGGTGAAATTTCGGCTTCTGAATCTCGATTAATTGAATCTCCGGCTCCAGGTATTATTTCACGACGTTCCGTGTATGAGCCTCTTCAAACGGGCTTACTGCGATCGATTCGATGATCCCTATAGGACACGGTCAGCGAGACTTAATTATTGGGGACAGACAGACCGATAAGACAGCAGTAGCTACAGATGCGATTCTCAACCAACAAGGTGGAGACCCATTTCAAAAGTTTAAAGCTTGAAATAAAACTCCGATTGGGGCTGTTTTCCAGCCCCAATTGGAGCATCAAACAACTCCGTTTGGAGCTGTTTTACATCTCCAAACGGAACTCTAGCCTAGCTGTTTGGTGCTCCGATTGGGGCTGTTTTCAGTCCCAATCGGAGCTTTGTTGGCCTCCAATGGTGAATCGATTTTTATGCTTTTTTTTTTTTTTTTTGAAAAGTTTTGAGTTTGAGTTCCAAGAATTAGATTTTTGGAGGAGTGTGTTGCAATAATGGTTGGGTTGATTTAGCAAAGTAAATTTTACATTTGAATCTTTCAAAAAAAGAGTGGGTCAATTTAGTAAAGTATATAAATATAGGGGATAATTACATAGGGATACCCACTTAGAACGACGTTTCTCATATTCGTACTACTTAGTCGAACAATTACAATCTAGTCCAAATCCGTTGACCAGCTTAATCTGGTTGTTTCATTTGAAACAACCAAACATGGCCTTATGGAATTTTAAATTAAAAAAAAAAAAATCATCTTCTTCTTCCTTCATCTTCTCCAACAATCCAACCTACTTCTTCCATCTTCTTCTTCCTCCATCTTCTCCAACATACTTCTTCCTCCATCTTCTCTTCTTCTTCTCCAGTAAATTTCTTCCTCTTTCTTATTCTTTCTCCTTCTTCCAATTTGCGCCCAAATCGAAGTCAGATAGCAACTCAATTCAGAGTCACATTAATCAGCTCGAATCGAGTCGTAATGTCCAAATCGGAGTTGTTACATCTCCGATTTCGATCTCCGATTTCGATTAACTTTTACGAACTTTCGATTGTGTTTTCGGATTGAAGTTGGGGATAATTTACAAATTGAAATAGAAGTTTGAGGGCTTATTTGAGCTTCTTCGAAATCTTATGGTGACAAATATAAAAAATTAGATATTCAGGACTTAAATTACAATTTGCCAAAATGGGTTATCGTTTGGTAACTTGCAAAATTCAATAATCTGAGAGGGGCAAAATTGACTTTTCCAGGTTTTAGTTCGCCAAAAGTCAAATTCGTGGGCTAAAGTGTAATTGTTTTACATCTAATTGTACCAAATCATAATAGTTCGACTAAGTGATACTAATTTGTAATTACGACATCTAAATGGGGGTCTGGATGTAATTTCCCCTAAATATAGGGGATTAAATTTGTAAATTGATATTAAAATCAATTACATACAAACCTATCTGATTTGGCGAAAATTACATACAAACCTATCTGATTTGGCGAAACTAGTGACATGGCAGTCCAAATCATATCCACATCATCCATAATTGCCACATTGGAGCCGGAGTCAACGCCGGAATCCGAAATTGGGTTTATTTGTAATTGTTCAAACAACAGGGGTGAATCTGTAATTGGGCAATAATGGAGGGGGTCTATATGAAATTCTCCCTCAAGTAGATGCATCAGAAAGCACAAAGATTCATTATTCTTTTCCAGGTAACATTCAGCTACGATGCTTTTAACATTATCCATGGCTACACCTATACTAGTACCTCCAGGACAAGCTCCATTGTTGTCAGAACCACCGTTTTTATTAGGGGAATTGGAATCCGACTCCTTCAATTCCAATGCACGATTACATGTGTTTGTCATGTCGAAGATCTGACTAGATAATATAGCCGATCCAACAGACTGTCTTCTTTTTCGCTTCACTTGTGTAGATTTGGTAGTGGTGCTTTTAGTGTTTTGGAATGAAGCTTGTGCATCCCCACGGCTTTGACTATGAACTTGGGTTCCATCAGTGGTATGGTTAGGTAATTTAGAATTGATGGCATCTCTTAGAAAATCACTAAAAAAAAATTCTCTTAATTTCTCAGTTCATCAACTCGAGAAGAATAAGCAACATATTGTAAATAATCATCAAACTAATTACCACTACATAATAATAGCTCACCATACACTAGTCTCATTCACTAACAGAAATATTCACTAGCAGAAACATGAACGCCACCAACATAACTTCACTTTTCTTTGTGTACAATTAATTATTATAAAACTTTTTGGTCAACAACAAATCATCTTCAATTCCTAGTACTCATCTATCAACTTTATTATTGGCAATCTCATATCAACTTTATTATTGGCAATCTCATCGCATCCTCTCCAGATAGATTGTTTAACTGTTAATTAATACAATTAGGCAACTAGCAAGATGGAACATGTAAATCATGTAATTAAAGTAGAGCAGCAGTAGATTACGGTGAGTTGGAGCGCTGCGGAAGGAGATACATCAATGGCGATGGAACATAGAATAGCGGCAGAGCAAATAATAATAAATGGGTGGTTTTTCATTTTTTTTCGAATTTAGGTCAGGAATATTTCTGAAATAAAAAAGATAGTAATGAGCTTTTTTTTTTTTTTTTTTTTTAAAAAAAAGCTCACTTGGGTAACTTCTTTCAGCTAACTGATTTAAGAAGTTGCGCGTTCACGTAACGAGTTTTTTATTAGTCAATTGTCAAGAAAAGCTCATGGAGCTGAAAAGCTAGCGGTGAACTTATGATAAGTTAGTTGTTAGATGTTAATATATATTGTTATTTTTATAGAGTTGTTTTGCTAAATATATAATATAAAAACAAATCAGGTTGCTTTTGATTTTTAATAAGCGAAATGATATACTTATCAAATCAGTTAGCTTATAAGCTACCAACTATATGTTCAAGTGACATAATTAATTTGAAATAAACTCATCAAACTTATAATCTAGCGGATAAACTATGTTTGCAAATGATTTTATTGATGACTTTTTACTTGTTTTTGCAAGTCGACTAAAGTAGATTATAGGAAAAAGTGAGTAGTGTTTGATATATTGCTTAAAAGTCAATTTAAAGTTATAAAATCAGAAGTTTTAGTGCTTGAAAAATTAATACTAGCTGATTATAGTTAAAATAAAACTGACTACTAGCTTAAAGTAGTTAGAAGCAACTGTTGAGTTGTTTCTCTGCGTATGTTAGTTATCTGTTTTTCTTAGAAAAAATTAAAACAATTATATATAATAAGCAACTGTTGAGTTGTTTCTCTGCGTATGTTAGTTATCTCTTTTTCTTAGAAAAAATTAAAACAATTATATATAATAAAACACTAAAAAACTACATTTCCCACCTGAAATCACATCATCACAATTTTTAATCAAGTGTATGTTTATTTTTTGAGTAAGTATCTTAAGATACAGTCTCTAGATGACTTATTTAGAGACGGACTTATGTTATCAATAAAATCTCCGATGTTATTAATCAAAACATCCATGTTGTCAAAATTGGTGTTTTTTAGTATTTACAAAGAATCCATTTAATTAATAACATAGACATTTTAATTAATAACATGGATGATTTTATTGATAACACATTGTAAATAAGTTATCTAGAGACCGTCTCTCAAGAGATTTTGTGTTGTTTTTAATCAAGTGCAAACATACACTTAAAAAAACAAAGTGGAATTTTTTAATACTATTAACTTTTACACGTTTTTTAACTTGCCCCACAACCGTTTTTATCACTCGACACTAACACCTTTTGAAAAATTTCGCTGTAACACAAAGGTGGTGTTAACAATTTTGTCAGTGAGGACAAAAAAAACTCCATTTACATAACCTAATTCCCTCCAATTCCTCTCTCTTCCCTCCAATTAATTCTTCTATCCATTTTCTCTATATAATTCCCAATTCGCAAACCCTGATTAACTTCAACAATTCTCAAATTAACTCCCACAATTCCTTCATCAAATCAAAGTAAATCGAATCTCAATTCCGAGTGAATCGAACATGGACAATGATCAAGAACCAACAATTTGTCGTTGTTAAATCCTTGTACCAGGACTTCGGTTCTTCAAAGACATTGCAATTTCGGTTTTGGAGTTATTGATTATTTGATGAATTAGAAGAGGAATGAGTAAAATTAGGGTTAATTTGTGTTGTATAAGTGTTTTGCAGTCTTATTTCAACATTTTACCCTTATTCAGTGCATGTAATACACGCTCACTAACGGAATTATTAACAGCATCAAATTTTTTTGAAAGGTTTTTCTGTGAAGTTGAAAAACATAGAGAAATTATTAGTGCAAAAAAATAAGTTACTAAAAAACACATAAATAAGCTCCTATAGAATTCTACAAGACTACACAAAACATGAGCATGCTCATTGGAAAGCTGATCAACTCAGTTAGAGTCAAAAGGCGTGATGATGAGCTAGCCTGAACTTAGTCCCCTGTTTGGATAGTATAACATTGTGTGGTTTGGATTATTCTGCGATAGATTTGATGAATGTTGTGATAGATGGTTAAGCTAGCTCACGAGAGCTTGAATTTGGACTATTGTGCAAGAGCATCGCTCCTTGTAATGTTTCGACATTCTTATAATAAATTTTAGCCGATTCCAGAAAAAAACTCAGTTAGAGTCGACCATTCTTTGCTAAAATGATCAATTGGAGAGAAAACATTTGTACCTAAGCTAAAATGATCAGTCTTTTGAAATATCTTAAAGGCTCCGTACAACCACATAGGCCAAGATTCAATGCTAATGCCTACTACTACGCTAGCAACTTGGAGATTCTTTTACTGCACTTGAAGGTTATTTGCTCCTTTTAAATTTTACTCCTGAAACATGATCTGTTCAGCACAATAATCCCATCACTCTACAGTTTGTAACACATGAGGATGAGCAGTTTCTGATTGGAAAGCTGATCAGTTAACATTCTTTGCTAAAATGATCAATTTATTAGAAAGAAGAAAATGAGTACCAGTAGTAGCTAAAATGATTGGTCTTTTGAGATGTTCTCTTGAGGCCAGCAATAATCTGTTTACACCCATAAAGCTCAAGATCCTTGCTAACGCTATTGATAAGCTATCAACTAGCTGAAAAATTATTACATGGACCAGGTCTATCATTAATTCATAGATCATGTGGTGGAGAATGTCCCACAATTGCACATTCTTTTAGTACACTGAAGGCAGTTTACTTCCCTCCCATCACCATTCTGCAGCGCATTTCTTATAAATTTTTGCAACGCCTTACTCAATTTTCTGGGTTTGTCCTGAGGAGAACTCATATATTTTGAAAGTTGTGGAGACAAATCGCTCATACATTAACAAAAGTTTAGAGGGTGAAATGCTAAATAGGATTATTTTCTTGGTACCAAAACTAAAGTAGAACCTTTCAAAGATAGTTTTTCTCAAACTATATGTATAATATAACAACAAAAATGAAAGATTTGGTGCCCAAAGGCCTCGAACCAAGTCGGCTATGTATTGATGCTAATTAACTTTACAACTTGGATTTCTTTTTGTCATCTCATATTGTTCTCTTTCTTTCTCTCAAAGACAACAATTTCCAAGAAAAGAAACGCAAAAATGGTATATTGGCGTGTGTTTTCAAACAAATCGGTGGATCTCCTCTTAAAGTAAATCAAAGTTAAAACAAAAGGGTCCCATATAAAGACTAAAGTTAATAAAAGGTTAAAAACAAAGTTAGGAGCAAATTTATCGGAATCTATCTTTTTTCACAGGAGAGTCTAGAGCTGATCTGCATATCATGCCTACTAAATCTTTGTCTTTCACTACTACACAGTACACACACACTCATTCCCTTTTCTCGACCAATCTCTATCTACATATATTGGCTACGGCTAGGCCTTCTGTTTATCACTTCTCCATATGGATTTCCCAAGAAAGTATGAATTTGTAAGTTCTCTCTTCCCCCAATAGTCTTCTCTGTACATATATACATGCCATTGTCTAGAAATTACAGTTCCCATGCTCTTGACTTCACTGTTTTCGTTTTTAAGATTCATTCGTTTAACACAAACTCAAAACCTTTTTCATGATGTATGAAAGATATGAGAAGTGAAATAGGAATAGTTTGAGCACAACTCAAGATGGGATATTGTTTTAGCCTGATACTTGAAACATGTGTTGTTAGGTTGACAGAGAAGGCACGAAAGCGTGGCAGGGCAACAGCATGAATACGAACATGGATGTTTCGGAGAGCTACATTGAGTTTTGGCCAATCGATCACCCGGCCGAGCCACCAGAGGAAGACAGGCCAGTGGACTGCCCTTCGGCAAGTACATTGGTTGGGATTGTAAGTTTCTCTTTCAGCCCTGCCCATGGTTCCATATATATCCCTCACAGTCCCTCACTTGAGTGTACTAGTGTTCAGAGTTCAATGTTTTCAAGCGTAATTATAGTTTTTGCTGTATATTAGCAGGATAAAAGATTTTGTCGAAGCATTGGGAGGAATGCCGTAGATATTCCTCCTGGAACAGCAGGAAGCTTTGGGAGGAATTCTGTAGATCTTTCAACTGGAACAGCACGAAGCTTTGGGAGGAATTCTGTAGATCTTTCAACTGGAACAGCACGAAGCTTCGGGAGGAAATCGGTAGATATTCCATCCGGAACAGCACGAAGCTTTTGGAGGAAGTCTGTAGATCTTCCAACTGGAACAGCACGGAGCTTTTGGAGGAAGTCTGTAGATCTTCCTACCGGAACACCACGCAAGAGGCCTCACATTGTTCGAGGAGATAATACAAAGTAACCGTTTGCAAGAAGCTATCTCTCAGCCCTTAAGCATCACTATAGACGTTAAGGAGTTTCGGGGTTTTGATTTAAACAGATTAAGATTAGATGATGTTACCAAATTCCTCCTATCGAACAATTACTTCTATGCATGTCTTGGTGTGTTGTACTAACCTATTTCCAGCAAAAGATATAGAAAAACATTGCTCTTAGGAGCATCCAAGTAGGTGGGTAGGTACTCATCCTGACGCTTTGGGACATCTTAATTGAACAAGATTACAAGTTTATAACTCATTACATGCTTTCAGATTGGGGGTGTTAAAATAAGGTGGTACAGGCCATGTTAAAATCAGAAAGGACAATAACAATTAGAAGCTGAGAGAAATTACTTGCTAAAAAATAAAAGAGAACGACATAGGAAAGGGTGGAGATGAGCCAATGTGCTATTTAAGCAAGCCAATCATTTCACTTGGCCGAGATTTTGTCCTGATCGGCTCTTATAGCCGAAGCATGCTAAAAGATTCAAATAGAGATACTAGATTCACCAAGCTAGCAAATGAAAATGTAGGATGCTTGATTGGTAAATCTTATATAAAAAGAGCCAAAGATGTGGCAGTCGTATTAAACCAAATGCAGCAAACCAAACACAAATTTGCAATAAAGAAACCACTCAGGACTGGATCAGGTATAGCTAGGGTAATGCAGAAGAAGAAGAGTTCTTGGAAAGTTAGAACTTCTCATATTCAAGAAAATATTTTAATTTTCTTCTTTCATTCGGTTGATGGTAAATGGCTCCTTGTAAATACTGTTCTATACAGATCCATTTTGTGAATATCCTTTCAGACTATATGGGTTAAAGAACAAATATTACATAAAATTGTACAAGCACAGATTTCCTCCACATGTCCAGCTTTAAACCTCAAGAGTAATTTAACAGGAACACCAAAATGGTATTAGTACAATTATTCTACAAGTGATATACAAAGGGCAACAGACATACCCAGCATCAACGAGATTAATTGGATTGCTGTACTTTTTACAGCGGAGGTGCCACTGTTCATCTCGGCCAACACTCCAAGGGCAATGTATATAAAACCCCCAGCTGTGAGTCCCTACAGCATTCAGAATCACAATTAGGATAATTAGCCTTGCCACCTGAATTAACACCACAGGTCCACAGCATACAAAGACCCAGAACTTCTGTAAATATATACTGTACGTCTGTACATAGTGATTTGTGATGGTTTTGAGAGAGAGTAAAATAATTATTAATGGGTGCAGCCGTGCAGGTGACTGAACACAGAAATTGAAGGGAGGTAAGTACATGTATTTTTTGTCAACGTACTGGGTGAATCAGTAATCTCATATATGATGGACCTAAAGGTATATCAATCTAACAATCACTGCGACATAGTAATATATTTAAGCTCACCTCGATCAATGAAGACTGCCCAGGATCTGTTCCCCACATCAAAGCCTGTGTACCAGTATTACTCAAAGTTATCATTTGCATATAAAGTTGAAGCTGAATGAATCATTTTAGCTTAAATGAGACTACCCACCAGAGCCGTTCCTGCTAATGCCACCAGTGCAGAGAGAAAGTTGAAGAAGAGTGCATTTGATACGCTAAATCCAGATCTCACCAGTATTCCAAAATCACCTATCTGCACAAGATACATATAAACGAATTATGAAACCAAGCAAATATATTAATCTAGTTAGGGCTGGGCGTACGGGTCGGTAATTGGGTACCCGACCCGATCCCAGCCCTATTTCTAATAAAAGCCTTCAAAATGACCATAGGATGAAAGAAAATAATAAAACAACAATCATATAGGAAGCAGCAATACGATGTATACGTCATAATCCCAGAAGGTAGGATACAAATACATATACGATGATAATTTTAGATATGCATCGATGGATATGCCTAAGCTCCCTCAAGTGGTGCCTCTTAGACCATCAATGCACAACTTTGATTATAAAATATAGTATGTAAACTAGTCCAAGATCATGACAATTACAGAACATCAAGAACTTTTCTCTCTCAAACAAAAGAAACACAGTACATAAATAAGGAAGAGAAAAGGAGAAGAAACAAAGAATTCAAGAACGTATAATGGTGGCCAACTTGACAAATAATAGCTAGATGCGCTTTCAGGACATGGATATAATTAATTTGGCCACAAATGTTACTGTTGAAAAGATGGAGGGGAATCTGTGACAAGGCTATCTGGATGGGTATATATTGTATTTTACCTATGCGTGCAAGTAATTTGTATAGAAACACTTCCCACTTTTAAAAAATATTCCCTCCTACTTTTCAGCAGCTTCCATCTATGTGAAACAAATGCAAAATAAGAGAGCATACAGACACTTCCCACCTTTTTGCAAATAAAATGTGCGTGTAACATATCCAAGTAATCAGCAACAATAGTGTTATGTTTTAAAAAACAAAGTGCACCAAAAAACACATCATCTGTGAGAAAGTGAAGAATAGAACCTCTTGAGGAAGCTCATGAGCAAGAAGAAACAGAGTTCTTGACCACCCGCCAACTGATCCATACAGAAGGAAAGCACTCCCCAGAGCCATCCCGTCAGTGAAATTATGCTGAGCCAGTTAACAGAATGCATGCAGAAACATCATTGTTTCCTAGTCAAATAAGTCTCAGAAAGTTCATGGATAGAAATCAAGACAAAGTTTAGACTGGTGGATTCAGTGTCAACTCAGAAGACATACCACTCCATCTGAGAACAGGTTCAGATAACCAAACACCAAATTTGACTGTGACTTGACAGGTCCCTTTTGGCTAACAGGCTCAATGTTAACACTGGGGATGGTTTCAGGACCCGAACCATTTCCCTTAACAGCATCAGCAGATTTATTTCTCTGCAAGTACCAAAGACCAAGGCTAAATTTCAGTCAAGAAGTGGGCCACATGAGTAAGAAGCCATACAGTAGAGCCAAATGCGGGACATCTTCATATATGAAATCCAAATTACACTGACCAATCTATCTCACGGGAGATATAGTGATATGAAAATGCCAGGCAGAACTGAAATCACAGAAGTAGCAATCTTTGCGATACTGACCGGTAAACAAGACATCATAACACAATTTTTTCCCGTACCTTCCGCAAAACATCATGTTCGCTTGATTTATCGCTGGAGTCTATGTCAGCAGATGAACTGTCTGATTCTTTTCTTTTGGATTCATCTTCTGATAACTCTCTCTTTTCCTCACTGTTAGACGATCCTTGATGACTTTCATGAATATCACTATCATCCTTCAATTTGATTGAGTGCTTATGATGATGGTGGTGGTGGTGACCAGGACTTGCACCTCCAGAGAATTCCTCAACGTACCTCACAATTTTCTCGACGACAAGAAATAGCACAATTCCAGCTGTGACAGCAAGTATACCGAGTAGCATATTATATTTTCAAACTCAAAATAACTGTTGCAAAATAAGTACTGTGGCACATTAAACTGAATTCGAGCGGATCACTATTATGGAGAAATAAGGGAAAACAATAGAACAAGGAACCTTAAATAAATAGAGTAATTTATTAGTCAAGCATGTTAATGCATATAAGTGGTGCATGCAATATAATTTCAAACTTCTACTGACACAATATTGACAGCCCCACTGAGAGATCTTCCAAGGAATGTGAATGAGAAGCGCCAACATGATCATGCTCATGAGCATCCCCATGATCATGCGAGTGTGAGTGCCCACCACCTGCACAATAAGAAAGACCTTAAGGACCAGGAACGCTTGACATGAATGGCATTCTCCAGTAAAGCTGGTGAAGTATGCATAACTAGTAAACAAACCTAGAACACCTACCAAACAAAAAAAGGAAATGACTCTGAGAAGGCACTACATGAAGCATTATGTAATGATTGACCAGTTACAATATTAAATCAAACATGTACTTTCTCCAAGGGCCGTATTGCATAACTGTTTGATGGACATTCCACAATGAAAATACTAGTTCAAAGATTTGGTAAATCTCAAATCTGCAGATCTATTGAACTTTCAACAGCACATAAGTAATCTAATTTTTTACAAAGAAAAATACAACCTTCCCCTAGCACCTACATCTTTTTCTGATTATACAAGAAAAATTAATCACCAAGGTTGTTTGAGATTAGAAGTGCAAACAACTCGAGCTGTTTGTGAGCAGCTCGTGAACAAGCTCGGTAAGCTTAATTTGAGCACGAGTTGAGCGAGCTTGCTAGCATACAAGTTCGAGCTTCGAACCTTTATAAGGGAGATTTGAGTGTTCACAAACATTTCTATATTAATATTAATATATATCACATATGAATACATTTCATCTATTAAAATTAATACAAACGTGAAGCTCGCTCGACTCGTTTGCACCCTATTTAACATGCACCAAAGCTAACACTTTGTTTAGTTACGCATTAGCAAAAACCTTAGTTAAGCCTAAACCAGCCCGGTTACATCTAAATTTAAACACAATACATAAAGTAAAAATATTTATGCTAATTCGTTCAGCTTAACTTAAGTCACTAAATCCCTAAGCTTCTGAGCTAAGCAGTAAATCAACATACCCTATATATCATGTATGTTTTAGGACCCTACATCTCATGACTATATCGATATGTAATTTTCACCACATATCTTATTTTCAGACTCAACTCATATCAATTCTTAAACGTTTTAAAACGGTCTGAATCATATATGTCCTTGTAGTCTTTGTTAAGCTCTAGCCAACTATAACAAAATGGTAAGCGTATGTTAACAAGTAGATGTAACACAATAAAAACATCTCAAAGCTTACTCCACAGCCCATTAGGGACTTGAAGCCTCATAGTTCAAAACCATCCCAGGACGAATCATACCTGTCGGATTCTAAAGTGACACATTCAGGGTCAAAATAGGGCTCTCAACGTCCACTTTATCTCAGACAGTTAGCAATAATACCATGCCTAACAACTGAGCTACACACTTCGTCCTGGACATTGCTAATCTCTACCAACTAGCAATATAACTTGAGTCCATGTTGACAAGTGACTGTAAACTATAAATCAAAAGGTGATTCACATTTGGCACTAACATATTCCAGCTAAAACATGTTATCCATTCCAGGGTACCGGATTGAAGTTGATTAGGAATCCAGGTTCATTAAGAACAATTCAACAATTTTCAGAAATGGGTGACATACAGACATCGGACAACTTAATTCAAGATACATATAATTTATGTGCATACCAAAAGCATGTGGCAATTGGTGAAGAAAAGCATCCCCCAACATCGCTCCAGCCTGCAAAAAATGCATGCCAAATTTGAGATGAAGTTAAGGAAATCTTTGTATACATACTGTTATATAGAGTCATCAGCGCCCCCATATCTACCAAAGCCCCGATATGATAGTCAAAATGCAGATATGCTACTTTTCTATGCTCAGGCACTTCTGTACCAAAATATGTCAACTATTCAAGAAATCAATGTTCACATAATTTATCTGCAATCCCTGAAGTTCTAACTTCTAACTGTTTATTTTTTAGAACAACTGATAAATTGTTATTTTACTTTCTCATAGGATCTTTAATTACCAAGAAAAGTGTAAACATCCCATACAGATCTTCTGAAAGTGAATTATACCCAAAATCGAGATCGGACAAACTTCGAATTGCAAATCCTTTATATTAGTCTATTCTTTCAAGGGCAGTAATCTTCACAGCCCCTGGTTTCTATTAGTGCATAAAAAATCAAGAGAGCAGCAACAGATGTAGGTTTGAAGTGATTTTGGTAGCCGTCAGGAATAATCAATGTCCCCCTTCTCGAAGTGAGTTGTAGCCTTTAAACCATTTATTGCATCAGTAAGCTATTGTTTTTCTTTAAGCATTTAATAGCAAGAATCATCAAATTACATCGTTTTTCGGTTTTTGTTTACAAAGCATGCCTTAATTTGTCAAACACCCCCAACTGGGCTCAAACCCCAATGGAACCACTCCTTCGGATTGTGCACGCGTTTTTTATTTAAAAAAAAAAAAAAAAAAAAAAAAAAAAAAAAAAAAAAAAAAAAGTAAGGAGTTAAGGACAGATGCATTTTATCCCCAAACATTCAATTAATTTAATGCAAAATCATATATTATTAAACTTACACAAAGTAAACCTCCTCCATCCAAAAGCAACAGCGCCATATACGTTGTTTCAGGAATACTATTGTATAAGATGGCACTAATTCAACTTAATTCCACTTTGATGAAAAACTAAATTATATGTGCAAACAAAAAGAGGAAAGATGGAATGATTTGAGTAAATCTAACCCCAAATAAAGCTAAAGAGTCCACCACGGCCTTTGACGGCTTTCCTTGTACTGCACAAATCCAAAGTAAAAAAAAGTCTTTTAAGCTATACGAAAGAGTTAACGTCTTGCTATCAGTAGATGTTTAGGCTACTTACTAAAGAGTACAGGTAACAAGATCAGGCAAATCAGGGAAGCCAAGCTAACCAATAGTGAGCAACCCATGGCATTGATCCAGAGTCCTGACAAACAACAATACGAAGACTAAATTAGATATTTAAACGGGGTAACATATTATATTTGTGCTCTAGAAGTTCTAACTGAAAATCTCCTGAACATGGTTTTGGTGCAATAAAAATAGGTGTGGTTGAAACACATTCACTTTCATGCCAAATCAACTACTGGAAACCCAACGAGAAAGTCATAGCTAGATTGTCTGTCTACTGCTTACAACTAACAATCATTCTGCAACCAAATTAATCAGGCTATATCTACCAAACAATTAAAACAAAATTTTGGTATCTGCGAACGAATGTGAGCCATACTAACTGAAATGACTATAAGAGTTGGCCATTAAATACCAAAGTCAAACGAAGTGGCAACAGTCTGCCTACTAAAGATAGCAGCTCGAGATGATAGTATAAACTTGCAAATCCAATTATGGTGTTGGTAGGTTGTAAAGAAAGAACAATTACAATACAGAATGGCTCTATTTACATAAGTATCAGTATTAACGGAACATATATTCTATGAAAAAGGAAGAAAAGACGAGAGATAATATTACTAGAAAAATCATACACACAACAAAAATTTGTATTCAATGCCAATTGAGATAATCAACAATCATGCATATCACTTTTGGAAATTTCCATAATAAGAGTAGGTGCAAATTAAACTTCCAGTTACAATATGATTTTTTTAGAGTAGTTACAATATGAAAATATGTTCAAATATATAGTTAAACATTTGGGAAAGATGGAACAATATCCACAATCAGCTTGACAATTACTTAGGTTTGTCCATAAATGAACTTCAGCTCGAAAAGCAGCTACTCATTACAAGTACACGTACAAATGGTTCAGCTCAAAAATCAGGAGACGACCAATTATCGAGTAATCAAACATTTGTAGCATCCAAATGATATAAAATTGGAAAACATCCATACAACAAATCATATACTAACCACATTACTTCGCATTATTAAGACCATGACTACTCAACCAACAAACCAAAACCTTCCAGGTTTAATCAAATAGAAAACAGTTGCATACCAATTCCAGAAAGCTTCACACTATCATAGTGTGTCTCATGATCATGATGCTCATTCCGCATAATCCTCAGATCTTCCTCTTCCGCAATCTCCTCAGGAAGAAGACGTCGCTGCTGCTGCTCCTTCTCCACCGCCACCTCATCATGATCGTGATGATGGTGGTGGTGCCCATGGCTACACTGATGTGCCGCCGCCAAATTCACCATCAGTAACACGGCAAACAAACAGGAACAGCAGATCTGGCGCCAATTAGTAAAATGAACGGCCATTTTTGTAGCTCGAAGAGAATAATTAGGGCTTTGATGTGAACAGAGGTTTAGGAGTGGACTGAGTCTCTGTTGTTTCTCTTGCAGGTGCCTTCGATGGAGATGATGCAAACGGCACAGAGAAATAGGATAATTATTCCCACAATGATGCCGAACGTTATTGCATCCATTTTAATTAAATGGTAATCAAACTATATTAGTACCGCTTCGCATAAATAAATTAGTGAGTGAAATTGATACGATAGGCTAATTATTAAAAGTGGTTACTTAAATTGAATTTTTCAGATTTCCTGATTTGGTTTCCTTATCTGGGGAAGATGAGGTTTGATATTCGGGAATCTGGAGACACGACTCTGTAATGAAGAACCAGACTGGACTGGAGTAGACTGGAAATGTGTAAGAAAATGTAACCAATATTAGTATTTTTGGGAAAATTGCAGCTAGATGGCACTTTTACATTCCTTTAAAAAAAGGGATGATGGCAAAGTTGTAAATTAAAGGTGCACCCGAGATTAACGAACAATATGATGTTTTCACCTCAAGGAGTTACTTCATCTATGACATATCTTGTTTTTTTTTTTATACAGCAAATTTTTTTTTTTTTATTAAATATCGGAGTCAAGAAAGAGTAAACGCCAAAATCGTAATTATACTATAATCGAATCAAATCAATACTGAAATCCAAACCAATACAACTATCTAGCCTCCAAGAGGTTTTACATCAAAATCCTTAACCAAAATATCACCCAAACACTTAAATAAAGGCAAACTCTTCTTCATGTAGCCAAGTATGCTCATCCAACACCAATATCCACAAGAGCTTTTATGCGATCCACCGTCAAATCATAAAGATACACCGGTAGTGTCTGTTTTACCGAAGTCCGCACTTTTGTGCGTGTTGGTTTGGTGTACGCATCCATCAATCCTCACGACACTAAAGCCGTTTTTTGGATAGTATCTGGACACGCCCAACATGACAACGGTGATGGCTAGCACCACAGATCCACTCCGGGCCCATTCTTAATCACATTCCTCCACCCTATGCTATCTTTCAAGTCAAGTGGCAAGAAATTTAAAATGTGATAAAGGGCACAAAACCGTCAATTTCAAGGTAGGCACAAGTCCGAGAAACAAGTCCGACACAAAAGGTGTAAGTGCATTAGCCGTACCCCTAACAACATATGCTCATGAGGAGCAGAAGGTGAGATATTTAAGGTACGGTCCTAACATCTTACTTAATCCATCAATTCCACTGTGGAACTAGTCCAAGATCCCATATAAAGGGATACCTTGAGATATTTAAAACTAAATCGCAATGGTCTAGTTCCTCGAGTTAATACTCAGTCGATAATACTCATAAGAGTACCAACCACCAAGTCCCTTACCCCTTCAATGGATATATCATGAAATCTGGCCCAAGAACACATTCAGCTCCCTTACTGTCTCTCTTTACCCTTCAAGTGGCCATGTTGTTAGGAAATTTGTTAGATATTTTGTTAGAAATATCTGTTTAGATTTTGTTCAGCAACATGATGACTTATCTTAGTCTCAGAAAGGTGATTAGTACTCTTGGTTCACTTGAACATTGTAAAAGAGGAAACCCACTAAGTATGATAGTCTAGCTAATCTTGTATAGGATGTTAGGTCTCAAAATGTAAATTTTATTTTATGAAGAGAAGACCAAGAAGAAGACATCCAAGCAGAACAAGTTCAACGACATTGAAGACTTGAAGAAACTGCACAAGGTTATCAAATGCTTTTCAGATACTGGCGATATCTTGAAGACACGAATAGTTTTAAACAAACTGTGTCACAAGAGATATCTGAGAAATAAAAGGTCTATCTGAAAACAAGGAAAGTGTCCACAGATATCTATTCTCAGATACCTTGAGCTTTAACCACATTTCTGAAAAAGAAATATATATATTGCAAACAAAGTTGTTTCAATAAAAGTGGTATCTGAAGATAAAGATAAGAACGTGCAAAGATTCAGAGAAATCTGATCAAGGTTGTCTCTGATACAAAGCATAGTTCCGTTGGCACTACAGGACAAAAGTATAGTACATTGCATTAAATGCACGATGAGATGTTCCGAATAAAAGCAACGGTAGCTCAAGAAGAAGACAAACTCACTAAAGATTATACACAGATATCAATAGTTTGAATTTGATTTAAGCCTAACGGATACTATTCAAACGGCACTCAAATTCATCTATAAATATCAACACTTAGACTTCTTGAGAGGACACACCTTGAACTCCATAGACACGCTGAACTGAACACATATCTTAATCTCTCAAGCAAACGACTTACTCTCAAAGATTTCTGTTGCGACCAAAGCTCTTGATCTTGAGTAACACTAAAGTTCTAAGTGTCCTGATCCTAAACAAGCACAGCTATCTGTGAAAGAGTTGAATCAAAAGATCAAGTATCTGAGATTCATTCTCTTGAACACTTATCTAAGACTTGGGTCAGTAAAAAGAACAAGATACCATACATTGCAAAGTGTATTAAGTACACTTGATTCACAGAGCTATCTGATTAACTGAAAAGTTATTAAGAAGCTCATCTGACAACTCAAACCAAAACCAACACCATCACTGGCGTGGAGTACAGGAAGTACTTAGTTTGAGAAACTAAGGAATAACTCCAAGGTTATTGAGTACATGAAGTACTTAGATTGGGAAGCTAGGGAATAACTCAAAAAGGTTTCTGAGTACAGGAAGTACTTCAGGAAAGCCGGGAACAACTCGGGGAACATTTGGTTGGGAACCATCTGCTTAAGGAATCTTAGAATAGAATTTTGTAAGGTGACCTCAATTATCTATTCTAGTAAATTCTAGGTCTTTGGAAGACCGTGGATTAGTTGGAGGATTACGCCACCTCCGTATACCACTATACTTGCCGTGTTATTTACTTTTCAGATTACTTTCAAAGAACACACACACACACACACTTTAACTGCTCGCACTTATCTATCTTAAGTCTTCCGTGCTCGATCTAAGTATCAGATATCTTCACAGATATCTGAGAAATAGTTTTTATCGACAAAAGTTTTAAAAGACTATTCACCCCCCCTCCAGTCTTTTACTTTGCCGTTATCTGGACCAACAAGTGGTATCAGAGCAGGAGGTTCACAAGCCTTCTGCACTGAACCTAGATCCCCAGATAGGTGAAGGGACTTTGTCCATTTTCGAGGACTATTTAATTTGTGTGTTAAGTGTGCAGGAATGTCTCTGAGTGATGCACCCGTTCTCAAACCAGAGAATTACGAGAAATGGAAAAATAACATGATGCTCCACCTTGAAGCCATAAGTGACGAAATGATCGAAGTGATAAAGAATGGCCCAATAGTCATTCAACAACTCAAACAAGTCATGGAGGTTTCTAATGGTAGAGACAAAGATCAAAGCGAAGGATCTTCACAAACCGATGCATCAACAAGTGGGAGATCTACTAGTCAGGTTATTTACGAACCAAAGCCCAGAGAACTCTGGACATCGGAAGATGCCAAGAGGAATCGTCTGGATGGTCAAGCTCGTAATATCATCATCAGATCGACACCTGAGCACATACAGTGTAAACTGTGGGGTGCTAAACGAAAGTCGATCGCAACCGATTGAAGAAATCAGGCTTAACAGAGAAAACCAAAGAAAACAAGTTCGAAGTTCTCAAGTTGAAATTTCAAAATTTCAAACAAGGACCCACCAAACTCGAAGAACTTGATTTCAGATTTACCACTCTCATGAGTGATATGGCAAAGATTGGGAAAGCAACAGATACTCCCAAATGAAAAGATTAAGACCATTGTCGTAAGTCTTAACCACAAGGAGCATACCAAATTCTTTTATTTTAACCAAGGAATGCCAAATATCACTCCAAAGGAACTCTTCTCACATCTTGCTACGGTAGATTATGAGACAACACAAAGAGAACAAACAACCTAAAAGTTGTAACATTGCTCTAGTTGCTCAAGGAACTTCTGAAAAGAAGAAAAGCAAGGAAGAGACTGAGGATGCTCTTGCTGCAAAGCAAATGAGCAAATATGTCAGTCGAAAAATTGAGAGAAGAAAAGCCAAAGAGAAGTCGAAAAGCATCTAGGCTCAAACTATCACCAAGACAAAATATGCAAAGCTCACGAACAAACCAAATTTCGTAAAGCATCATGTAATCGAGGAAGTAAATTGAAACGATATCTGCTTTATTGTCGAAACCGCCACTTCAAGAAGGATTGTCCTGCCTTCAACAAACTAAGGACAGGTGACAAGAAAAATAGAAGAATCTTCAGAAGAAGCCAGAAAGCTTTGTTAACTGAAGAAAGAAAGAAAATCCAAACTCAACTGGATGCTCTAGACGTTGAGATAGATTCTGAAGATGACAATTCAGATGACTCAACCTTACCATCACCAGAATTATGTGGAGTTACTCATGATATAATCGACTTCGGCCTCAAGAAGAATGAAATGTGTGGAGTTGCTGAAATTGACGGTCCAGACATCTCTAACATAGAAATCTGTCTTATGGCTGATGAGGTAACACATACTTCTTGTTATACTTATGAAAGTGATGAAGAAGAAATAAAAGATCTAGAAAATCTCAGGAAAGAACTTGACATCTATGAAAGAGAATTTCTAATGATCCGAGCTAGAGCCGAAAATCTTGAAGAAGAAAAGAATTCTCTTACAAAGGAAAATTCTCAATTAGTTAAGGTATCTGAGAAAAGGGATGCTGAAAATGCATTTCTCAAAGCTCAGATATTTGAGACTGAAAAGTCACATAAAGAAGCAATGGCTGAATTACGAAAGAAATATGAAGATCTTCTTTCTGAGAACAAGGAACTCGAGAAGAAAGAATTATCTTTTCAATCTTATGCCAAAGCTAGTGACACTCTTACTGAAGTACAATCTTACTTAAGAGATCCTTCAAAAAAGAAAGGACTTCAATGAATACACGCATGATTGTTCTATCACTCTGAATAAGAGTAAGGAAAGAAGAACATTTGTAAGTACTCAAGAAGATGGTTCCCATGCAATCTATAGTATCGGTGAAGACGAAGATTGTTGACAAAGGAAAGGCATTCGACTAAACCTTTGTGGGAAAAACAAGTCAAAAACAAAACTGCTTAGCACGCTCGAAAAGAAACACAACAAAAAGTGTAAACACCCACAAGCTATGTCTCTCAAAAGGGTAGAATTGCGAGTCGCAAATTCTCCCATGTCACTTTTTCTGGAAAGAAATTGGACCAACTAGAGAATAGCAAAGCTGCTGAGAAAAGATCTCATATAGCTTCAAGTGCTCGAAACGGTATTGGCTATAGAGGCATCGGGAAACGACTTGCTCATGAATACAAACAGGAGCAAGAACGATGGCTAAAGGCTAGAATTGATCACAGCAATTATCAGAAGTGGAAGTTGAATCAAGCCACTGAAAATCTGAATGCCAGGGCTAGAAGAAATCTGGCAAGGAAAGCTAAGTTTGCTGAAAAGCAAACTCAGAAACCTGACAGGTATCTGAATTCATCAAATGGAGCACCTAAGAATACACCAAGGAAGAAAACAATTCTTAATAATGATAATCATTCAATTAGAATTCCTCCTTATGTTCCTATCAGACAAAAGAATGTTCCAAGGAAATTCATTCAAAAATGGATTCCTACTGGAAGATTATTTAATCATGATGGTTCCAATTGTAACCTAATCTCTGCTTCTGTTAGTGCGTAATGCTCGAATAAAGCACAATGGCTATTTGATAGTGGATGCGAAAGCACATGACAGAGACAAAGCAAATCTGTCGATTACAAAGCTTGCAACACGTGACCGGATATCGATTTGGAGGAGAATTAAATCCTCTCTCGAATTTGGCAACGCTAAATTGGGAACATTAACAATCACACATATTACATGTTAAGGATTTGAAATATAATCTATTTAGCATGAGCCAGTTATGCATAAAGGTTTTACTATAAAATTCAAAGCAAAATATCGCAAACTAATTGACAATGAGTCAAAGCGCATACCTTGGTTGCTCGGCGGAAAGGCGATCTTTATGTTGCCGATTGGGCATCTCGCCACAATCAAGAATATCTCATGGTGAGTCAATCTGGTCACATGTAAAAGCACCGTTATGGCACAAAAGAATGAGTCACTTGAACTTCAAAACTCAACAGATTTGCTTGCAAGAAAGAGTTAGTGGTTGGTCTTCCTGAACATCTTTTAGAAAGGATGGTATCTGCTCGCTCGTCCGATGGGGAAACAATCTAAGATCTCTTTCAAGTCCAAAATCGACACTCTAGTTAGACCACGCAACTATTACACATGGATCTTTTGAATCATCTCAGAATTAGTTATGCAGAAAGAAGTATGGTCTGTTGTAGATGACTTCTCAAGATGCACTTGGTTGTCTTTCAAACACAAATCGATGCCGTGGTGGAGATACCAAACTTGTCAAAAAGCTTGAAGTCATGAAAATGACAAGGTATCTGCAATCGTAGCACTATGGTACCGAGTTTGTCAACCAAGACATAAAGGAGTTTTCAGTACCAAAGGTATACAACACCAACTTTCCTCTCGAAGAACACCTCAACAAAATGGTGTTGCGAAAGGAAAACAGAACCCTTAAAGAAGCTAAGGACGATGCTAGTGACACCTAAATAAGTGAAATTTATTGGGTTGAAGTCAAACAAATGCTACACTCGTAATGTATGTTTAATAAACAAACACCATGACAAGACCCCAGATGAAGTCTTGGTTGGTAGACCCCTAATATCAAACATCTGAGAGTATTTGGTTGTAGATGTTTTGTTCTAAACAATGGGAAAGATTATCTGAGAACATTTCAACCAAAGGCAGATGAAGGTGTATTTCTTGGTTATTCCACGAATAGCAAAGCCTACAGAATTTACAACAAAAGAATAAAGAAAATTGAAGAATCAGTTCATGTTGTATTCTATGAAGGAAGTAAGAAAACACCTCCTAATGATGAACTCTCAGAAAGGTTCAAAGAACTAATGCTGAGGGATTCTGAAGAAGAATCCTCAGAAAGGAAAAACATCATTATGGAAAGTGAGGATGACTCTGACGTAGAAAAGCTTGATATGCCTAGTAACAACAAGATGACTCACAAACATGATGAAGAATTTCCTATAAAACTTCCAGAAATGGAAACTGAAGATATTCATCATGAAGCTATCTCTGGAAACAATCTCTCTGAAAGACATGTTCCAGATAGCTCAAACACTAAACAAGTGTCAGACATTAATTGCCCTTCTGAGGAGCAAAATGTCTTAGATACTGAAATAGTATCAAATCAAAATCCTAGTGATTCACATTCAAATAATTTGATATTGATCCTACTAGCACTAAACCTATGATGAGATGGATCAAGGATCATCCTGCAAAAGATGTGATTGGACCAATTAATCAAGGTGTTAGGACTAGGAGAGCAATAGCTGAAAATGCTAATTCTCTTCGATGTTTCATCTAAGATATTGAACCTAAAAATATAGAAGAAGCATTAGGAGACCAAGATCGGATCTCGCAATGCAAGAAGAGTCGATCAATTTGAGAGAAACAAAGTCCGGAAACTAGTTCCATTTGTAGAAGGAATATCCGTGATTGGAACTAAATGGGTTTTCGTAAACAAGATGAATGAATCGTGAAATAACGTAAAAAGCAAGATTGGTTGCTAAGGATTTACCTGCATCAAGGCTTAGATTTTGATGAGTCATATGCACACCAATTGCCGATGATGCAATAAGACTCTTTCTAGCCTTCATAATTTCATAAAGATTTTAAAGTTTATCGATGGATGTCAAAAGTGCATTCTTGAACAAAGGAACTTGCGTAAGAAGTTTATGTTGAGCAACCACCGGCTTTGATTTGAAGTTTCTCGTAAAGCGTATGGTCTATGAACATGTAAAGCTCAGATGGATCAAACAAGCTCCAAGAGCATGGTATGACACTTTGGTCAAATACCTTCGAAAGTGGTTTCAAGAAAGGTGAAGTTGATAAAACTTTATTTACCTTAAATCATGACGGGAAACTACTCTTAGTTCAAGTATATGTTGATGACATCATATTTGGATCTAAGGACAAGCAACTTTGTAATGACTTTGCAAATCTCATGAAAAGCAAGTTTGAGATGAGCATGATGGGAGAAATGAATTATTTTCTAGGATTGCAAGTCAAGCAACTCAATGATGGAATATTCATTAGTCAAACAAAGTATGCAAAAGATATGCTCACAAAATTCAATCTTAAGCCTTTCAAAAGAATGCTAAGATACCTATGAGCATTGGAACCAAAATGACCTATACCGAATCGACAAGAGTGTTGAAGAACATAAGTATAGGAAATTGATAGTTCACTACTTTACCTCATCGCAAGTAGACCAATATTCAATACGCTGGAGTGTGTGCTAGATTTCAGACAAATCCGATGCAAACACACTACAACGTTGCTATGAAAATTTAAGGTATGTAAAAGGTACAGTAGATGTAGAATTATGGTATGCTAAAGAAAGCGGATTGAGTTTAGCTGGGTACTCAGACGCTGATTATGCTGGATCACTGCTAGATAGGAAAAGCACCTCAGAACTCCGCTACGGGTACTAGACTTATCTCGTGGTTTAGCAAGAAGCAAAACTCAATTGCAACTTCTACCACGTAGGTCGAATATATTGTCAGGTTGTTGTGCAACACAAATTCGTGGATACAACAACAACTTAAAGATTATGGACTCGGAGAAGAAAACTCCCATTTTCGGACAACAACACAAGTGCTATTGCGATTACACATAATCCTAAATTTCATGCCAGAACAAAGCATATTGATGTTAGACATCACTTCATCAGAGACCATGTTGAAAAGGGCAATATAGAGATACTCAAGATTGGCACTGAAGACCAACTTGCAGATATCTTCACTAAGCCACTACAAGAAAGTAGATTCTTAGCCTTAAGACATAGTCTTGGACTAATGAAACTACCAACGAACTGAAAGAGTTCAGAAAGCTGGAATGGGCATCCAGAGAAGAGGTATCTGGAACGGGCATCCAGAGAAGAGAAAAGAGAAAATTGGAACGGGTATCCAGAAGTCAAAAAGGCTAAAGAGCAAAAGATACTTAAGATCTCCAGACGGAACTCGATATCTAGTTCACTCGAGGAGGGGAACAAAAGAGAATAGTACAACTGTCTGCAGTCAACTACTCTCTTGAAATTTGTATTATTTCTATCTTTGTGTAAAACTTGGACAAATATTGAGTATGAGATAGACTCAGATACAAACAGTGTTCTTAGTCACACAGAATTGTGATTCAAATAGCAAATCGCCAAAATTCATTAATTGGGCACAATCACAATTGCTGATTGTGATCATTGTTGAAGAAGCAATATTGACCCTTGATGAAATTTGCATTTGATCTTAACGGACGAAATTAATTCTCTGTAAATAGTGGACTGTTGAAATTCAGACGTGGCCCACTATGCATTTAATGCCGAACAAACTTTTACCCACGCCTCACTGCAATTCACAGATACATACATACAAAACCAATTTGTGTGTATATGTTTGTTAGAATTACGTTGCTATATATATAGGATTTTGACAAAAGAGATCACTTTCGCCTAATCCAACATTCAAACTTGCACAAAAATAGCAAAACCTTCTCTTGATTCTCTACAAACCTTCTACAATCTCTGCAAATCAAGATTAAGTTTTTCTGCAAAGAATTACTGAATCAAATCTCTTTCAAACACCAATCCAAATTCTCTACACTATATAAAGAGATGGACCCAAAGAATTCTTCTACATCGAATTCAATCCTCCAATCGGTATCATTGAAAAGCAAGCACCGAGTTGGTTATTGTGAACAACCGATCGGTAGGAGATTTTAATCTCGACCATTGACTTCAAATCACGTAATGATTTGGGTGGTGCCATGGTCGAGGAATACCTCACGCAATAGAGAACCAAGCCGACGTAAAGTCGATTCGACATGCTTGAAAAGGCACAAATCAAGGGTTTTCTATCCGCTTTCAAGTGGAATTTCATCACCGATGTGTTGGAATTCTACAATAACTCTGGATAATTTCGTGTTTCAAGGCAATCAAATAGTGTTCACAAAACCTCACCAAGGAAAGGAAATCCTTCCGACTTAACAACTTTCTGCAGTTGTTTGAGTTTCAAAATCTTGGAAAGGATTTTGAAATAAACACCAAGGATGATGATCTCCTTGAAGGTGTTAACAATTGTATTATGACGCGTGTGTGATCTTGAAAATCGATACACCCACCGAAGTTCAAGCTTGCTAACATCCCAACCGACATCCGCTGTTCACCGATGTACTAGCTTGCATTCTTCACAGATGCTTTGATGGTCTACAAGGAGGTGTCACCAGATGAGCCAAGAACGATGGATCATGATGTTCTTGCCGAATCAACAAGACAAAAAGGCGGAAAACCCTTTTAATCGGGAAAGTACGCCTTCATGAAGTTTGTGAAGAAGATTCAAGGCTTCGAGCCTAAGATTGCCAAAGGACTAGCCGAGCCAAAGGCCACAAAGGCTATGGTCTAAAGATATGCTACTTTTGGAGAAGCTTGGCATCAAGCTCGAGAGACTACCGAATAGCCAACAAGAACCTACTCTACAAATATGAGTATACAAACTTGATGAAAAAGGTTACCGGGTCTCGTAAAGGTTCTAAGAAGCGAAAATCAAAAGGTATCTCAAGAAAAGGTTATACCAAGAAGCCGTAACTTCAAGAAAGAAGTCTGCTGGCAAATCAGAAGACACACCCAAAGAGGTTGTCGATTCTCAGATATCTACAGGCCTTGCCGATGAACTGATAAAGGCAGATCAATTCATCAATGCTGCAAAAGAATCATCAACTACTGAACAAGTAGACTCAGCAAGAGAAAGTGCTTTCAGAAATGTGAAGACTATTACAGAAAGCCTTGCTGATGAGCTCATAAATGCTGCCAAAAGTGGTGAAAAACACCAAGCCCTATCTTCAGAAACCGCAGGAGTTATGGACCAATCAGTTCCTAATGCTGATGAGAGCTCTGACGATGAAGATGATGAACTAGTCATCTCTCAAGTCCTATTTTTAATATACAACCACTATATAAGATTTCACTTTCTCGACCCGAGGATATGCTTTGAGGAATATTTCTATAAGAACAATAATAATAATATAAGAATAGAGAAGAGATTTGATAAGGGGGATTGTTATTTTTCAAGCTTTTAATTTAAAGATTTCGTGATTTCTAAGCTTGCTTCTATGAACTATAGACCAAGAGCCTAGCACGGGGACAGCTGCAAAAGAAAGTGCACTGAAAATTTGGAACTATTAATAGGTATTCGATTTCTTCCCAGGTTAACGCATATTGATTTTTGATAGCAGTGCTATTACACTTCTCATCTTGATGGCAAAGAGCAAAGAGGGTTAAGGTTACTGAAATAGTAACTGGTGAAAAGGTATCTGAAAAAGAACCTACACCACAGGTTGCTGAACAAGCACCTATAGCAAAGGTTGTTGGTGCAAACACATCTTCAGGGAACGTTTCTTATGCACAACTTCAAGAAGCCCTGATGAGTGGTAATTTAGTGCTGGCAGATGCTGATGAAAATGCCACATCTAAAAATCTGGAAGAACATTCTACTGACCAATCTTCTGCTTCCAGACAACCACAACAACCACAACAGCCACAAGTGGTTGATGAAATGGTAAATGAACTCCATTTCGAATTACCAGCAATGCAGTATGCTGAAGAAAATCTTGCAAAAGAGCAGGTTCCCCAACTCAATAAGAGGGATCAAACTGAGACATCTACTCAGAATGATCAACTGTGGAGGCAACGAGTTGCATACTCGTGAAAGGTGTGAAGTACCAAACTTCAAACAAAGAAAAATATCGGAACAAGAAGACCAATGTATAGAAAGGTCACAAGTTTCAGAACCAATCACCGACACGGATCAGGTAGTTGAATGGTTTAACTCTTATCTTGTGCAAATTTTATGCTTGTACATCTTGTTATTTATAGAAATTCTTTGTTACAGGCTGAGTTAGAAACACAAGGACAAGAGGAAGCTGGAAAGCTTGCCTCAGAAACTGAGAAATAGGTCTCATCAACCTCACCTCTTAAGAAACCTGAGCCTGTCCTACAGGTGATAAAATGTTTCTTGAGTTGTCATTTTTCAGTTATACGATAATTTACTTAACCAATTAAGTGAATGTTTCTAACAGGCACCAACTGAGAAAGAAGAAGATAAGGCAGAAATGCCAGAAGAAAACCCAGAAATCGACAAGGTTTCTGAAGAACAGATCATTGAGCCTTCTAGTATGAAGGTATATGAAAATCAGTGATAAAAATTCTTCACCTTGGGTTATCTCAAACTTCTTCTAAATTACTCAATACTTTCTACTCACACGCTCACTCAGAAGTAGAAGTGCAAGGGGACAGAGTTGCGACATCCCCTGCACCTATGGAAATTGATGAGGCATCAAGGCCTTCATCACAAGAAAAGATTCCAGATCGCAAGTCTCCGAGAGACAAATATCTGAGCCTCCCATGGAGGTAATCGACCTCTCGATATCCGATTTGTCATCTAAAGTTTTCTTGATAAAATTTCCTAAGTATTGTGATAACTTTAATTCGTGTTCAAGAAAGAAAGGTTGATGAGAACCGCACTTCCAAGTATCCACCTCACAACAAGATATCCGAGACACCAATTGTCTCAAGAGCAAGTCTCGAGCCCAAGTACTTACTCGTAACTCGTAAACTAAACTACACTTCTACTCAGATATCTACAAAAGTTTTGAAGCTCACTCAAAACTCTTTCTTTCAGCTCAAACGAGTGCCAAGCAGTTCCCAATGATGAGACAGGACCTACTTCGCTTCTTCAAAGCTCACACCCGCCAAAGCATATTCAATGCTTCAAGAAATGGCAAAGGTTAAGGTGCTCGATCTCCGAAATATTGAGAATCACAGATCAACCAAATGCAGACGAGCACGAGCTCGACTTGGAGACATATATCCATGCAATGTTCCCTACCGAACAAAGACACAAGCTAATTCTATTGCATAAGGATTTCCAGAGAAGTGGCGACAATTTGATACAAGCCTTTGAATAAAGATGGTCGACAAGATTACAAATGGCATTCAAGCCGCCGCCCCAAACTCGCAATTTATACTTTCCGAACAAGAAGAGGTTAATGGGCGTAAGATCACTATTCTCAAGTGATCAATCTTGTATCCAAGATGATGAGGAGGAAGAGATAAACGAAAATGACTTCGATGAACTTCCCACGACCATCACCAAAAGGATGACATGCATAAAAGGATGATGATGATGCCTCGCACTGTGGACCGGAGGAATTTCACAAAGAAATCATGCCTCAATCAATAAAAGCAAACCGAGAGGAAAGTACGTAAATCTCCGCCTCCATCTCCTCAAAAGTCAACTCATCCATCTTCCCAACAAAAGGCTAATATCGAATAAGTAATTGAGGATTCCGAGGAAATCACTCGTAAATTGTCAATACTCAATCCGTAATCGCCAACTCGCATAATTGTTGGAAGAAGAACAAGCCCATCTTCAACTGGAAGACCAAATAGCTAAATCCGTAGATAAGCTGACCAACTACAAGATCAATATCTGCAAGAGATGATTGCTTACTCGAGGTTAAAGAGCCAAGTACAGGATGTCAGAATGCCATCACCAAAGAACTCGACATCAAGAAGTATCTCGAAATTAAGCATGATGCTAAGGCGCATCATCTTCAAAAGAAGTACCATCCTCCTCCCAAAAAGGGAAGAAACCAATCTCTGAGATGGTTGCTGGACTCACACAATCGATGAGAATGTCCAAGAGGATGAAGATCACTGGGCTGATTACTCAGATGATGAAGAAGACAAGACTTTGGCAGAGCACCGCAATGAACATTTAGCGGTTTCTCACTTGAAAAGGAAGTCGATTGCTCGCAATATTCAAAGAACCGCCAAATGTCCACTCCCATGAATACATGAACAGATACCAAGTAATCGCTCATCCGAACAAGGAGTTGTCTTCACGTAACAAGGAAGTAATCATTCCGCCCTCCGAATGAAAAAGTTCACTGAGCTCATCACTCAGAGAACAACTAGCATAGTCATTACTCAGAAAGATCTGGGAATGATAAGGGACGATGATGCGTCTTTAGCTGAAAAAGCTTTCCAAGAGGCAAGCTACACTGCTGGAAAAGCAGATGCCATCCTAGGCCCATTGGCAGAGCTCACTGATAAGGACAATGGACTTATCAAGCAAAATCAGGAGCTCAAAGCCGAACTTCAGAAGTTGGTCACTGCCTACAATTATTTACAAGGGAATGTTGACTCTCTCTCGATTCTTTTATAAGACCGAGTCACCAACAATGACTAAGGGGGAAAGAGGTACAACTGACCTCAAAGTCAGGGGGAATGGGAGAAGGAGAAGAAAACAAGAAGAAATCTGGAGCTAGTGTGGCTCAGAGAGGAAGAAGAAACATGAAAACTTCCCAGCCACCACTCAAAATAAACGAACCCTCCTCTAGCCAAGCTGCTTCCCAGAAACCTAGTGAAGGAACTACAGTGATAACAAGGGCCATGACACAGAAACCTCCAAGGAGTACCAAGGCTCCAAGGAGAAGACAAGTTAAAGGGATTGATGAATCTTCTGAAGAAGAAGAATGTCAAATCAAGCCCTTGGGCAATGAAGAAGGCTGTAAAACTCTCACAAGATTTAATCTTGATGATGATGAGGAAACTGATGAAGATGAAGCTCCTCTTCACAAGAAAAGGAAAATTGAAAGCCTAATTGAGCCCATAGCTGCAAAGCCCCTAGTAGCTAAAACACCCTCTGGAAATACCAAGTCTATCCAGGGTGGTTCTTCAAGCAACAACCCCAAAGAGAATTCAAGACAGAGAAGGAACAGATCGAGAGTAGCAAAGACAAAGTCAACTTCCACTCGTGCCGTAAGAAGCAAAATAGAGTATGTGAAGAATGACAATGATTCCTCCGTCACGTGAATCGTAAAAATGGCTATCGATTCGAATTTAAGCATCTACCGTAAATTCAAGATTTCCGTAACCAATCCACAAACAACTTATGGCATGGAGAAAAGATAAGCCAACCTTGATCAACACCAATCACATTAAAGCCTCGTCGATTTTGAAGTTGTCAAGAGAACTGCCATGAGAAAGGACCTCTCGATGAATGTCCATATGGAAAGCCATATGATGTGCATGTAATTCAATATCACAGAACAGCACAAGAGCAAGACTCATGTGGAACCCTATGAGTCGCTCTATCTAATCAAGATCAATACAAGGGTGACATCGATATCCGAGGATTATCTACGAATACTTCAAGTCGCGATATCGTAATAGAGCATGCCCGAAGTGGGGAAAGTATCTGGGTCAAACATTTTGTCAAGAAAAATCCTACCAAAACTTACAAAGAAGTCTGTGGATTTGCTGCAGACACCGAGATGCTCGCCGTAACACTTCTATGATTATTCGATGACATCAAAAGGTTCGAGATAGGAAATTTGCAGATCGATCCATAGAACTCCGTTGAAGACTTCAAGAGTTGAAGACTTGAAGACTAGTCTATTAGGATGTTTACTTGGAGCTTGGTTACTCCTGTTGTCCTAATTTACTATGTAGTTTTTGCTGTATTTTTGCTGACTGAGCTAAACTTGCTTTATGTATTGAAGTTATCTAATCTCTCTTTGTAACTTATCCAAGAACTTACTCTCAGATAGTATTCTATAAAAGATAACTTGTCAGCAAATATCACACCTTGTGATTTGGTTGATGTCTACTTTCTGCACTTAATTGAATGATTTGAAAAATCTTAAGAAAGATTAAGTGTTGAATTGTTCACTCATCCAGATTTGTAATAGGTCGATAGTCATCGCTGATCGATCAAAAGGGGAAATTTGTTAGAAATTTGTTAGATATTTTGTTAGAAATATCTGCTTAGATTTTGATCAAGAACATGATGACTTATCTTAGTCTCGAAGGTGATTAGTACTCTTGGTTCACTTGAACATTGTAAAAGAGGAAACCCACTAAGTATGATAGTCCACTAATCTTGTATAGGATGTTAGGTCTCAAAATGTAAATTTTATTTTATGAAGAGAAGACCGTAAGAAGACATCCAAGGTAACAAGTTCAACGACATTCAAGACTTGAAGAAACCGCACAAGGTTATCAAATGCTTTCAGATACCTTGGCCGATATCTTGAAGACACGAATAGTTTTAAACAAACTGTGTCACAAGAGATATCTGAGAAATAAAAGGTCTATCTGAAAACAAGGAAAGTGTCCACAGATATCTATTCTCAGATACCTTGAGCTTTAACCACATTTCTGAAAAAGAAATATATATATTGTAAACAAAGTTGTTTCAATAAAAGTGGTATCTGAAGATAAAGATAAGAACGTGCAAAGATTCAGAGAAATCTGATCAAGGTTGTCTCTGATACAAAGCATAGTTCCGTTGGCACTACAGGACAAAAGTATAGTACATTGCATTAAATGCACGGACAGAGATGTCTGAACAAAAGCAACGGTAGCTTCTGAAGAAGAAGACAAACTCACATAAAGATTATACACAGATATCAATAGTTTGAATTTGATTTAAGCCTAACGGATACTATTCAAACGGCACTCAAATTCATCTATAAATATCAACACTTAGACTTCTTGAGAGGACACACCTTGAACTCCATAGACACGCTGAACTGAACACATATCTTAATCTCTCAAGCAAACTACTTACTCTCAAAGCTTTCTGTTGCGACCAAAGCTCTTGGTCTTGAGTAACACTAAAGTTCTAAGTGTCCTGATCCTAAACAAGCACATTTATCTGTGAAAGAGTTGAATCAAAAGATCAAGTATCTGAGATTCATTCTCTTGAACACTTATCTAAGACTTGGGTCAGTAAAAAGAACAAGATACCATACATTGCAAAATGTATTAAGTATACTTGATTCACAGAGCTATCTGATTAACTGAAAAGTTATTAAGAAGCTCATCTGACAACTCAAACCAAAACCAACACCATCACTGGCGTGGAGTACAGGAAGTACTTAGTTTGAGAAACTAAGGAATAACTCCAAGGTTATTGAGTACAGGAAGTACTTAGCTTGGGAAGCTAGGGAATAACTCAAAAAGGTTTCGATACAGAAGTACTTCGTCAGAAAGCCGGGGAACAACTCAAGGGGAACATTTGGTTGGGAACCATCTGTTTAAGGAATCTTAGAATAGAATTTTTGTAAGGTGACCTCAATTATCTATTCTAGTGAATTCTAGGTCTTTGGAAGACCGAAGTGGATTAGTTGGAGGATTACGCCTCCGTATACCACTATACTTGCTGTGTTATTTACTTTTCTGTACTTACTTGTCAGCAACACACACACACACACACTTTAACTGTTTCTGCACTTATCTATCTTAAGACTTCCGCGCTCTGAATCTAAGTATCAGATATCTGAGAAATAGTGTTTATCGACAAAAGTTTTAAAAGACTATTCACCCCCCCCCCCCCTCTAGTCTTTTACTTTGCCGTTATCTGGACCAACACATGCTATCCAACATTATCATTCCATCTTCATTATCACACCATTTTACCACTTTTCACATGGGGACAAACTAACTTTTTCACACCATTATTAGTTCCAATCGCCCTCAGTCTTCTCTACCCATTTTTCAGCTAGCAGCTTGCTCCCTACCCGAAAGCTTTGGATACTTATCTGTGGCCTTCACGTGTCCTCAGGTACAATACAATTCCTGCACACATCAGAACAACACCTGCACATATATGTTCTCCACAATTTTCCAAAATTTTAATTTTTTCTTCTTTTTTTTTCTTTTTCAAAAACAGAGAGCAGGATAAAGCAACCAAGAGTCCAAATGTTTAACATCCTTCAATTTGTCCTTCCGTTTTAACCAAGTCCAACAAGTTATTTTAATTTTATCAATTAAATTTCAAGGAGTATCTATACAATCATTATATATACCTTCATTCCTCCTTAACCAAATAGACCACACACTAGTATGCCATATCAATTGCCAAATATCTTTTTCCCCAATCTTTCTTTTATTTACATGATTTTCCAAAGAGTGATCCAAGCTTTCACCAATCAAATTTTCACAACCCAACCAACTATACAACAAATCCCACACTTTTCTTACAAAAGTACATTCCCCAAAAATATGCCACACGGTTTCAATGTCCCCATTATAACACAACTTACACAAGTTATTTCCCGTGCCTAAAAATACTCCTCTTTTTTCCAAATTATCTTTCGAAGGTATCTTATTTTGGAGCATCTTCCACACAAAAGCATTCACTTTCAAATGGACTAATTTATTCCAAATAATCGGTGCCCATCTTTTCAATGGAAGCTCATTTTTTTGCTTATGAATTTTTCTATATGCATCCTTTGTAGAATAAACATTGCTATGATCCCCATTCCACACCCATTTATATTGCAAGCCCTCGGTTAAGAGGAGGGAGTTAACATGACCCTCAATATCTTTTACCGACTCTACTTCTGTATCCAAAAGGACTCTAGACCACTCCCATTTACAAACAAGCTCACCATCACACATTTCAACTCTATCCCTAACCGAACACTCTTTACATGACTCCAATCTATACAAACGTGGATATAACTCCTTAAGGCTTTTCTCTAACGATCCCCAAGATTCATCCCAAAAGGAGGTACACCCACCATCACCAATTACTCTCTTACAATTATATACAAACCACTCGGAGGATCCAACCACATTTACTAGATCTCTCCACCAATCCGACCAATGACTACAACAAGACCCTCTTCTCTCCCTAGTCTTAATATTTTCCAAAAAAATCCCCATATTTAGATTTCACAATTTTCAACCAAAGATCATCAACTCCAACTAACAATTTCCATCCCCATTTTCCAAGTAAGGCCAAATTAAAATCTCTCAAATTTTTTATGCCAAGACCCCCCTCTTCCTTTTCCGCACACACTAGTTCCCATCTAGCCCAAGCAATCTTTCTTTCATTATTTACCTTCCGCCCCCCCCCCCCCCCCACACAAAAAAATTCTTTGTAGCTTCACAAGTTCATCAAGAATCACCTTAGCAGCCTTAAAAAAGGAAAGTAATACATTGTTAGTGCATTCAACACCGCCTTTGTCAAAACTATCCTACCACCTAGTGAGAAGAATTTATTTTCCCAAACCCCGAGTCTTTTTTCAAATTTTTCTTTCACTTTTATCCACAACTTTTTATCTTTAATTCTACCACCAACCGGCAATCCCAAGTATGAAAACTGGGTAGATCCAACTTTACAATTCAAATAGCATGCATACTCCTCAACTAGTGCATCATCACAACCAAAACCCATCAAGCTACTTTTTTCAAAATTTATTTTAAGACCGGAAGCCAACTCAAAAAATCTCAACACACATTTAATTATCTCAAAATTTTCTTTACACATTTCACCCATGAAAAAGGAGTCATCCGCAAATTGAAGATGTGACATTGGAATTTTATTTTTACCGAGCAAGACCGGTTTAAACAACCCCAAATCACACACTCTTTGCATCATCCTACTAAGTCCTTCCGCCACAATCAAGTATAAAAAGGGGATAATGGATCCCCTTGTCTCAATCCCCTAGAGACCTTGAATTCTTTGGTCGGACTTCCATTCACCAAGACGGAACTAGTGACACTAGACACACACTCTCTAATCCAATTACACCATTTCACACCAAAATCCAATTCTTTTAACATGCTAAGAAGAAAGTTCCAATTTACCGAATCATAAGCTTTTTCAAAATCAAGTTTAAGCATAAAAATGCTCTTTTTCTTTTTCCTTGCTTCATCGATAATTTCATTTGCAATAAGCACACCATCAAGAATATTTCTATCTCCTATAAAAGCCGATTGGTTCTCCGCTATTACCCTATCTAGCACATCACTTAACCTATTTGCCAACACCTTTGCAAGAATTTTATATACACTATTTACAAGAGAAATGGGTCTATACTCACTAATATTCACCGGACTCTTTACCTTAGGAATCAAAGTAATAAAAGTTGTGTTCATACCTTTGCAAATTCTGCCATTCCTATGAAATTCATCAAACATCCGGATGAGGTCTTCCTTAATCACTTCCCAACAAGACCGAAAAAATTGGCCTCCAAAGCCGTCCGGTCCCGGGCTCTTTTCTACTCCACAATCCCATATGGCTCGCTTAATTTCCTCTTCATCAAAGCCTTTCTCCAAACTTCATTTTTCAGCTTCCTCAAGTCGGCTCCCCTGAAGTCCCAATATTTCAAAATTCCCCATTCCTCTTACTTCGAAGTGCTTTTCAAAAAATTCTCGAATTCCTTGCTTTACTTCCTCTACCTCTTCTAACCATTTTCCATCAATTCGGACACCCTTTATCCCATTCAATCTTCCTCTACGCTCCACAACACCATGAAAAAATTTCTTGTTTGCATCACCTTCTTTAATCCATTTCGATTTGGCTTGTTGCAATCTTAGACTCTTTTTTATTTTCAATAGTCTCTGTAATTCTGCCAAATTAGCCTGTCTTTGTTTAATCACATTCATCAGACAGCCTTCAGTCAAAGGTGGGGTCACTGTGTTGCTTTTGTCCACAGCAGAGACAGCCATCTGCTCTCTGTCCCATTCAACTAATCGATCTAGCTGTTCTGTCTGAATTGGGCTTGGTTGATCAGTCGGCCCACTTCCCATTCCAGGCCCAAGAGATTGATTTCCAGCCCCTAGCGTGTTCTGCCTAACAGAAACATCCAGAGAGCATCGGTCACCATTATATTCTTCTAGTTCCAAATCTGCTATCTCAATTTGTGCTGTGATTGCATCAATTTTCTCACTCACCCTTCCTACAGCTCTACTACTCCATTCTTTCAATCTCTCTTTCAATTTTTTTAGTTTCTCCTTCATTACAAAACCACCCCAACCTTCCACTCCCTCCTTATTCCATTGTTTGTTTACCACTTCCATGAATTCTTTTTCCTTTGTCCAACTATTTACAAAACGAAACGGCTTCGGACCCCAATCTTGATTAACTCCCTTAATAAAATTGCCGCATGATCCGACAATTTTCTCTTAAGGCCAATTTGCACCACTTCCGGTCACCGTTTCAACCAATTATCGGAGAGCAAAAATCTATCTAACCTACTACAACTTGTACCATTGTCACGGTTTCAATTAAATTTCCTTCGGTTCATTGGTAGGTCGATCAAATCCGCTTGTGAGATAAACTCATTGAACGCTTTCATTCTTCTCTTGTCTCCTTTACCTGATTTCCCCCTCTTCTCCTCCCCACTTCTTATTGCATTAAAGTCTCCGCACACGCACCACTTTCTCTCCTCATTCTCCTTTATTCTCTCTACAAGTTTTTTCCACAACTCCTCTCTCCTAGTATCAACACACGGGGCATACACATTTATTATCTCCACTTCCTCTCCCTTCCAATCTCCTCTTACCCCAAGCGCACCCTCCTCTGCCCAAAAACATTCCTTAGCAAATACATCCGTGCTCCACATACTAAGTAAGCCACCAGACCTCCCATTAGACCTGGAAAAAATCCAATCCACATTTGTGTTACCCCATAAATACTCCACTAGTTTCTTATCAACTCTATCTTTCTTCGTCTCTTGTATGCATACAAATTTAAATTTCTCCTTTTGAATCAACTCCTTGATCTCTCTTCTCTTCACGAGACCCCCCAACCCTCTTATGTTCACGGTCATGATCTTCATTATCCACTAGTTGTCCTACCAATACCTACTACTACCTCCTCATTTCTTTTGTCATCACCCTATCACGATGCTCCCATTCTCTCAAAATTTCTAGCACCTTATCACCATCTTGTCGCTTATGAAACCCACATCCATTCCTTTCCACTAACTCCTTGCTTCCTCTCGACAAGATGCCTTCTTCACAAGTTTATTAAATAAAGAACTTGGCTATCCAAATTATGTCTCCACCATCTAAAAGGATTCCCATTTTTCGCTTCCTCCTCTTTTCCTTCGCTTCCTTATTATTACTCCTTGGGACTCCTTGCCACCGCTATTATTCCTTGTACAAAATCATGCCATTTATCAAATCTTGTTCTTGAGAGATCAGATGCTTTTGTGTGATCATTCTCAACTTAGTTCGCCTCGTATCTTTCATAATTTTTTCAATAACCGACCAAGTCAAACGGGTCACTATCCTCCATTTCCTCTTCATCAGTGTCTACCCCCTTATTTCCCCTCAGTGCCTGTTTTTTCTTTTTCCGGTTCTTCTTCTTTTTTGCTTTCTGTGACCGAGCTCCAAGATTACCTCACACGTGATATCCCCCTGAATCGAGTAGTAAGTCCTTTTAGCTGACTTCTTTCTCGCTCTTCCACATAGTGTCAGTCTCTTTTCAATTTCCTTTTCACAATTGGGGCCCATCTCACATTCCACTTTTTCTCCTTCAATTTCATTTATTTCCTCCATATCATTCTGATTCATCTTTTCTTCCACAAATTTTGTCTCATCATCATTTCTTTCCTCATTATACCAAGCATCACCTCTCTGTTCCTCTACATAATCATCATCTATTTTACCACCAATACTCCAGGTATCATTAACATTCTCCTCTGAGGTTCTAATCAATGGAGTTTCTGGAACATAATCCCAATCCCTGTCTTCCTCACTTTCCTCTATGGAATTTTCTTCACTCCATTCACTAGTATCATCATCCTCATCGATACACTCATCCGACGACTTATTAAAAAGTTCATCAGACTTTGCAAGCTCTAATTGATTTACTAGCTCTTCTAATTGATTCCCACTCGGATCTCTACACTCCACCAGCTCCTCTACAAGATTAACCGGGGCAAACTCTCCTTCAATGAATACTCTTGATTTCTTTCTAATTACATCAAACATCGGTGTTTCAATCAACACCCATCCTTTTCTATAATCCTTCCTTTCAATTGTGTCTTGATGGACTTCGATCACCTTGCCCGCATTTCTTCCAATCTTTGAAAATATCTCTCTTGACCACCCATGAATAGGTACACCATAAATCGAAATCCATACTCTTCGCTTCCCATTAATATCTCCTTTGCCCCATGGTTTCATTGTTCGAAAAAATTTCTTCCCTCCTCTAACATATTCTGACATGCTTGTTTATCTCCAAATTCTGCTACCCAGCAATCCTCAATTAACCTTGCAATTTTTACATTGCCTTGTCCATTCTCACCAAGCAGATTCTGTAGTTCTGATCCCTTTAAATTTTTTTTTGGTTCCAAAATCAAACACTTTTCAGTCCATTTATTCACCACACTTTCCACTCCATTCACCTGCTCTTCTTCATTCGCCTCTGTATCGTTTTCCTTTCTATTTCTCTCTTCCTTCAAACTTGATGCTACTCCTAAATTCTTCACCTGATACGCTGCAGGTGACCTTCGCATCTCGTCTTTCCTCTTCCAAACATTATGAATTGGTTTCTTCATTCTTCTCACATCCCCAGTTTGTACCTGCTGCCATTGATCTTCAGTCTTTGATCCCATCTTATTGAATCTTGCTATATTAGCGAAAAGTTTGTATAATCCGATCCACACCCCTTTGGCTCTTTTGACTAGTTCTTCTGAATCCCGAACTCGATAGAATCTCACAAAAGCAAAGCGCTTCCCATCCTTTGCTCTCTTTTTCGGAATCGTTACATCAGCGACACGACCCACAAATTTCTCCAAGATTTCTTTCAGAGCAGCTTCCGTCCAATCCTCCGGAAAATTTGAGACATACATGTTAATGAATTTGTAATACTTAGTAAAATTACAATTGTAGTTAGGGGCTGATTGGTTCCGAAACACGCATGAACGCGGTCAATATTTTTAAATTGCATGTCAACAGCCCGGTCAAGGTTTTAAGTCGCCGAATCGCGCATTGACTGACGAAACGCAGCGATTGGTACTCTTTTTCGATGCGCGACTCAAACGGCCGAATTACACATTCGAAACGCATATCTGGTGATTGGTTTAGTGCAATTGAGACGTTTATTTCAGAAATTTATTGTAAATGGACCAAACTAACCTTAAATTGCATAACATATTTCAAGTGATTGGTTCACTGCATTTAGAAGTGTATTAACTTATTTCTTATTCTTAAAGTTCAATATACTTGTTCTTATTTTTTGTTCCAAACTTATTTCTTCATTTTGTTGATAAGTCCATGTCTTTCAAATTTTGTGCTCGTATCATCCATAATACAACAAACCAATTGTAAGAACAAATTGAAATGATTTGCCTACTAAATTAAACGATTCTATTATGTCCGATTCAACATTACAAATTTGAACCAACCCGACAAGTGTTCTACTACGACTAAGACATTAATACCGGTTGTTGATACGGATATATGTCCAATCCGTTAAGGGCGCCGTAGAGCGTTTCCTAGAGCGCATCAAGGCTAAAATAGCCAATTCAGTACTTATCCGACCTTGGATAGTCCGCCCTAAGGAAAGCTCTTCAGTCAATTCCAGACGCTCAAGTCAACACACCTTTTCAGCTAGTCCGACCTAGCTAGGTGCATGACTCCCGAACCTGACAAAAGGTCATATGGTCTCACAAGTACCACCCACTGTTAGTCCTAGGATGCCAAACGGACCAGACGAGATAAACTCGGACGCCACCTTAACAATAAGACCAAACGTATACACTGGAACCCCCAAGATACTTCCGACCAGCTAGTATCTCTAACCGTCACTAAGCTACCTAAGAACATACCCAACTCAACAGAGCTCGGATCATTCTAAAGGGTCTCACACGGACCCATCAGCGGAAATAGTACTCTAAGGGGGGAAAGGACCAATCTACCCTCCCAGACCCATCTAATAGTGTTAGACCCTCACATACTATTGGACCATGGGCCAAGGGAGCATTGTTGTCCAAATCCTGAACATACACTTGGCATCATCTTATGGGCCACTTCATAAGTACATGATAACTATAAATATAGCACAAGGTCCCATACATTAAGGTAAGTGACAAGTCTTAAGTAAAAATGATAAGTCAACTCTTGGCATAACTTCCCTCATAACTACTACATTGGGAGCTTTCCAACTCTCTCTTGAGTAAAGTCTCTTACCGGATTGACAACTTGCAATCCGGGTTACCTATCTAACCCCCCCCCCCCCCAACTTAGTCTTTTCAGGTGTTCCGGCTCGGACCAAGTCACCAGGTCGGACTTCAAGTTGGTGGCGGACCTTAGAATAGGGATTTGTAGTAGTTTAGTTAGAGTTTTAGGCTCAACCCCTCAACATTTTGGCACCGTCAGTGGGAATCCTTACAAAAGGTTTCGTGTTTAAACTGAGCTGATGGTGAGAACAAGACGGACAGCACGGACCAGTGTTGCTGGCATTGGAACTCCACCTCCACATCCACACGGACGTCCACCCAACAGAGGACGGAGAGCCACTGTAGCAGAAAGGAACGCTGAGGGAAGGAGATACCCGAGCAACGGACACACAACAAGCCCATCCTCTGATGAGGGAAGATACGTTCCATCTAGAGGAATCCGTAATGTTCCTGAGAATGTTGGGTCTAAAAATCAAGGAGGAGGGGCCGCTCAAGTTCCTCCGATAGGGACAAAAGGTCCTCCGCCAAGTCAGCACTTTACCATGCCAGATGGTCGTATAGTCCGCACTAGTGATTTCGGATTAAGTGAGAATCAATTTGGTCGACTGCTCACGATAATCCAGGGTTGTCTGGGGTCTAACAATGTCCAACCCCAGCAAGCCACTCCTCCAGTGGCTAATCCGAGGCAAGTAGAGCCCGCTCTATCAAGGAACGAGCAACGTCCGATCCAGCAGAGGTTGGGGAATCAACTACCACAGGAGGATTTGCGGAACCTCCTAGATAGGAGAGCCTCTGCTTCCCAGGTTCGATGAGAAGGAAGCCCAAATGGGTAGAGAACATATCAAGAAAACGAAAATAGGCGACCTGGAGCTCCGCAACAGTTACCTCCGCGGGCTACAGATCACGTAGCGGAGACCACTCCACTGGCCCATTTAGATGAACTTCCCACGGATGTAGCAATTCATCCTAGAACGGGAGAGATGATGACTGCGGAAGAAATCTATGCTCAACAAAAAGCCTTGGAAGCCCAGATTTTCAATCTCGGACGCTTGGTAAAGGATCATGAGCAGATAGCTACAAGTGCACCAAACCCATTGTATGACGATATCATGAAAGAAAAGGAAAGAAACAAGAACTTAGATCAAGTGATTCCGAACTTGGAATACTATTACGGAGATACTTGTCCTGTGGGCCACTTGACAAGGTACAATAGTAAGATGGATTCCAAAGGGATGAGTGATAATACAAAAGCTCTCACTTTCTCATCCACTCTCTTCGGAACAGCCATGGATTGGTACACTGAATTGCCAAACAAGTCAGTAAGATCATATGCGGACCTCTCTTCCAAATTCCTGGGATGATTTGGAAAATAAAAAAGAAGGAAACGAACTGTGGAGCACCTGGCAAAAGTTATACAAAGAGAACAGGAAGATCTGAGGACTTTCCTAGATCGCTTCAACGTGGAGGTCCTCCGAGTTGAACCTCACAGTATTAAGGAACGGGTCCGTCACCTGTATGCTAATACTTATAACGCAGAACTCTACAGGAAGCTTTCTAGCCAGGAGTAAGAAGTGAAAAGCATTTGGATGACATTTGTGAAGAGGTAATGTACGGAGAGGAGTACCGAAGGAATGTCCCAGTGAGAGCTGGTTCCAAGAGAGGAAAAGAGCCAATGAAGCAAGAGCAACACCATGGAAAGTTTGATCTGAAGAAGGATTACAGAGATAAAGGTTTCAACATGTGGAAAGAAGTCCGCCAAGAAGATATGCGGATTATACCCGTCTCAATAGACCAAGATCCGACATCTTGGCAACCATTATTGAGAAAAAGTTAGATATTCAATGGCCAAAGCCATCTCACAATACTCAGAAGAACAAGAGTGCGAAAGGGTATTGCAAGTTTCACAAGAGCCGTGGCCATGAGACGGACGATTTCATTCAACTGAAGTCTGAAGTTGAGCACCTAATAAGAGAGGGAAAGTTGAAGGAGCACTTCGATATGGACGAGCCTTCTAGGCATGATAGGACGGAACGGAGAAGGGAAGATAGAACCACAGAACCGCAACCATATCCGCTATCCTTGCCACCTCCGCCAACCAATCATCCACCTCGGACAGATAACCACCAGTACAGGTATGATGATGATGATGATGATGAAATGGAGAATCTTCCATATAGTGGAGTGATCAACACCATAGCAGGAGGACCGAATGGAGGCGATAGCAGGAATGCAAGAGAACGGATAGCTCAGAATCTGCGAAACAATGACAGATCCTATGCTGCTCTGGCAATCCGAGGAACCAACATTATATCCTTTGATGACAGTGAGATTCCCCCTCCTACAGCAGGAGGTGAGGACATAGATGATCCGGATGTTCCACTGGTGGTCTCTTTAGCCATAACAACTTATCGGGTGAACAAGATCCTGGTAGATACGGGGAGTTCCTCGAACATCATTGCCAAAAGAACAATAGATCAGATGAACCTGGGAAGAATTCGATATGAGAGAGTTAATACATCCATACTAGGATTTGGAGGAGGAACTGTCCGCCCTCTAGGGAGCATCATGCTTCATGTATCATGGGGGACATATCCCGCGAGAGTGACACAGCTAGTCCGTTTTGTAGTGGTGGATCGAACTTTTGACTACAATGCCATCTTCGATCGTCTGGGGCTCAATCAATTCCGAGCTATAACTTCCACTCTCCATAATAGAATGAAGTTTCCACTTCATGGATTGGAGAAGAAGTAGGAAACATCCGAGAAGCTTGGGAGTGTTACATCATGTCTACCAGGAGAGCATCCGCTCCTGTGTTAGCAGTCTCTTTGACTTCTGATCCGCAGATTATTCTCCCACCAAAAAAGGAGAATCCCAACATTGGAATAGGGAGCCAGAAGGACAAGTTTCCCGAAACTGCACGGATCGAACCTCATGAGACTCTCAAGGATGTTGAACGTGTTGTTGGAAGCCCGGACAAGAAGACTAGAATTGGAACGGAGATGAATGCGGAAGTGGAGATGAAGCTCATAGCTTGTCTCCGAGACAACAACGATGTCTTTGCTTGGAGTACTGACGACCTCAAGGGGATAGATCCAAGGGTCGTTGTTCATCGTCTGAACATGGACCCCTCGATTAAATATATCCGCCAGAAGAGAAAAGATTTTGGTCCAATCAAGGATGCCATTATATCTGCGGAAGTTGACCGACTCATGAAGGCCGGACACATCGAAGAGGTCCGTTATTCCGATTGGGTTTGCAACGTTATCCTAGTTGAGAAATCACCGGGCAAATGGCGGATGTGCAATGATTTCACCAGGCTAAATAAGTTTTGCCCAAAGGATCCATACCCTTTGCCACGGATTGACCAATTGGTTGATTCCAGTCGGATGTGCATTACTGAGCTTCATGGATGCGTATCAAGGCTTTTACCAGATTCGGATGGCCCAGGAGGATATTAAGAAAACAACTTTCTTTGCTGCGGGAGGGGTGTATTGCTTTAAAGTGATGCCCTTCGGGTTGAAAAATGCGGGAGCCACTTACCAACGGCTGGTAAATCAAATGTTCAAGGAAGAAATCGACAAGACCATAGAGGTGTATGTGGATGACATGCTCGTTAAGAGAAAAACTGAGGAGCAGCATATAGAGCACTTAAACAAATGCTTTGCTATCCTTAGGAAATACGGAATGAAACTCAATCCAGAAAAGTGCACCTTCGGAGTAAAGGGCGGGAAGTTCCTAGGCTACATGGTCATAGAAAAAGGAATAAGTGCAAATCCTGAGAAGATAAAAGCCACCCTAGACCTGCCTCATCCGAAGAACCTTAATGTGGTAAACAGCTTATCAGACGCCTCATGTCCTTAAGTCGTTTTATTTCGCGGTCCGCAGAGAAGAATCTTCCATTCTTCAAAATTCCCCGGAAAGGAGAGAACTTTGAGTGGACTGCGGAATGTTCCGAGGCTTTTGAAAACTTGAAAAAGTACCTCCATTCCCCTCCACTGCTCTCCAAACCCGTAGAAGGAGAACCACTCTACCTCTACCTAGCAATAACGGAAGAGGCAATGAGTTCCGTATTAGTACGGATCCAAGCTAATGATCACATGCCAATCTACTATCTTAGTAAAGCCCTTGCTGGGGCGGAGACAAGATACGTAAAGATTGAGAAATTTACATATTCTTTGGTTTACACCGCAAGACGGTTAAAGCCCTATTTCAAATCTCATAAGATAGTAGTCCTAACTATGGAACCTTTGAAACAGGTCCTGGGAATGCCCGACCAATCCAAACGACTCTCTAAGTGGGCAATTGAGCTGAGCGAATACGACATTAGCTATCAGGCTCTGACAACCAGGAAAGCTAAAGTTATTGCTGACTTCCTAGTGGAGTACCCTGAAGTGGAGTCAGAGAAAGTCCCGGATAAACAGGCAATTGAGTGCCTGATTACCAAACAGATCAAACGAAAGTCAGTTCCGCCAAAGATCAACCCAGATAACCTTGAAGATGCTCAGTTCATCAATCAATCTCGGACTACGTCATGGGAAGAAACTCGGGTAAACCAGATGTTCCTCCTCGATGATATCACAAGAGAATCAAATACTGATAACTCCGACCAGGATACTCAGAAGGAGGATGAACGAGGGTTAAAAATTCAGGAGCTTATAGAAGATCCCCAAACCAAGGAACAACCCACCGATATTTGGACATTGAAAGTGGATGGTTCATCCACCGGAAGAGTGGGACGCATTGGAATCTATCTTAAAAGCCCTGACGGCGCGGAACTCGACTATGCGATATCCTTGGACTTCAAGGTTACAAATAATGAAGCTGAATATGAAGCATTGTTGGTCGGACTACGTATAGCCAAGTCCCTACAAGTCCGGAAACTCAAAGCTTACACGGATTCACAGTTGGTTGAAGCCCAGTTTTCTGGTGCTTTTGCCACAAAATGCCCCACAATGATCAAGTATCTTGAACTACTGAAGCAACAAGTTAGTCTCTTCGATGAGTTTACCCTGGAAAAATTTGATAGGGAATGGAATAAAAGAGCGGATACTCTGGCAAAGTATGCGTCCGCAACAACTGCTTTAGATACAAGGAGAGTCATTCGGCTCACAATTACGAACTCATCCGTCATGAGTCCTACTCTGACCATTTTGATCACTAAAACATGCAGGAAGAAGTTGGATGATTGATATCTTTAGTTACCTCAAGGACGGATCATTACCGATCCAAGTAGTCGAGGAGTGCAAAAGCCGAAATGTGTATTTCATACTGGGGAAGATTTGTATAAGAAATCCTTTCATGGGACACACATGAGATGTTTAGATCCACAAGAAGCGACAAGGATGTTTTGAGGAAATTCACAAGGAAGTCGCAGGTCATTCCGGCGGACTCTCGCTCAAAAGATCATTCGATAAGGCTACTACTGGCCTACCATTGATAAGGATCCCGCGAGCTTCGCCCGAAATTGCCCTGATTGTCAGTATTATGCAAATGTCCCACATCGTCCGACACACCCTATGATTCCGCTACCATAGCATGTCCGCTTGATCAATGGGGCATTGATATTGTCGGACCTTTCCCAAGAAGCACTCAATTGAAGAAATTTTAATCAGAGTCAGGAATATTTCACCAAATGGGTAGAAGCTAAGTAGTGGCCAATATCACGGAAAGCCGTGTGCGGACCTTTATTTGGAAAAACATCATTTGTTGCTTTGGCTTACCGAGAGTTCTTGTCTCGGATAATGGTGCTCAATTTTCAGGCAACAGACTCACGGAATGGTTGGCCTCTTTCAAGATTGAACAACGCTTTACCTCTGTTGGATATCCACAGGCTAATGCACGTTTCAATCCACGAACAAAACAATTGTTAAGATCTTGGAGAAGCGACTGAGGACCTCTCAGGATAGTTGGGCGGATGACCTGGACGGTGTACTTTGGGCTCACCGCACCACAACACGAACTGCAATAAGGGAGACCCCATTTGCTCTGGTTTATGGCATGGAAGCAGTCATACCAGCAGAAGTTGCAGTCGAAACAATGAGGGTCCGAGAATTCCGTGATTCCGCTAATCAAGAAGCTCGGATCTATGACCTAGATATGCTAGAACAGAAGAGGACCGAGGCATTGGCTAATATCCACAGATATCAAGCAATTGCAGCCCGGGCCTACAACAAAAATATTCAAGCTAAAGATTTACAGGTCAGAGACCTGGTGCTCCGCAGAGCTGATATCTTGAGCAATATTGGGAAGCTCAAGCCTAAGTGGGAAGGACCATACAAGATTGTTGGTGCAAGAGTGAATGAAAGTTATGAGCTAGAGGATGAGCACGGAAACCCACTCAGGCGTACATGGAATGCCAAGAACCTTCAAAAGTTCTATGCTTAGGATTGTTACGGAACTCCGCTTGTTTTGACATTCTAGGCTTAAACTGCTTATTACATGTAACTCCGCCGCTTCTATTTTTGTTAATTATTTTGTCATCGCCATGCAGCTCACAAGTTGTAATTGAATTTACGGCAAATCAATACAACTTTCATCTTTCGATTCAAAATGAAATTTGATTATTTACATGACGGAAAGATCATAACAACAATCTTGTTTGTACAAATGAACAAAGAAACACATAATCTTCTTTGTACGTACTACGATCCGACATAAATATCCGGATCACTACAATATCTACAATACAACGGAAGAGCCTGTCCTATTCTCCGATATATACCATAAATCCACTAAAAGATCTCTCAAGCCAAAGGGTCCATCAGCACACCAACATCATCAATCTTCCTATAGACAACAAGTAACGGGATGTGCCTGTAACACGAACAAATCAAGAATTAACCTCCGGACATTAAGATTCTTCAACATATTCATTTGTGTGAATCCAAAACACGGATCTATCGCATTGATTGTATCATGATCCACCCACCAGCAGCTCTTCGGATAGGACAAGCTCCTACCGGGTGGATCACGCATACGACCGATAGGGTCGTCCGTCAGCTTACTCAGATCGGAAAATTTGCCAAGATCTACGTTTCCTAAACAACAGATCTCGAGTAATCTATCCCTCTAGACCCAAGCCACTCTCAAACTCAAAAGAATACATGCCAATTTGAGAGTGGACGGGAGTCTCGAGGGGGAGACTAGTCAAGATATCGTCTTCCTACTGGGACCACTAAGCTCAAACTGCAAGATCAGTCCGAGCTTGAGAAAGAAGGATGAAATTTTCAGCAAAGATGAAAATTAGAATTAGATCTATGCGATCAATGCAGTGGGGAACTCGGGTATTCGTAGATAGGATGAACCAATTAGCGTCCGCCACGTAAGAAGACTGACATCGACGATGGGCTTGGGCCATCCGTAAGGGCCAAACAGTATTGGATCATTTGGGCTTACCGCAGCTGATCATATTGAGCCCATGTTTTTAACTTCCCTATAAAAGTATCCGAGTATTCATTCATCGGCAAGTTCGACAAACTTCATTTGCAGAACCATCCGAAGATTAAGCTTATTGAGTAGTCCGAAGATCAGCAAGATAATAGTTTGAATGTCTTGAATCAGACGTCGTTCAAAGTGATCCGTGTTTGCAAGAGATATATATTTATCCTGACTAGTAAGACTGTGCATAACATGACGGATCAAGGAAGCATGGAAACAAAAGCACTGATATAAAGAAAAGAAGCGTAATTGTACTTGAATTACTATGACAAATTCAAAAATCAATTTACGCGGCAACAGATCCGTGCCATTAAAAGTATTCCAAAAGTTACAGTATTTCAACGGGGTATACCCCGGACTTCTCATTGAGGGGGAGGCTGGCTTGGCCCGGCTTCATCAGTTGCAAGCGGATTGGTGGAGTACGGATTGGCATTCGGGCCGCCCGCGCGTGATTCAGCGACGGCATCAAAGGTAGCCTTGATGTTCTCGAACAAGTTGAAGTCCGCGTCATGGTCGACGATCCAAGAAGGCATGAAGTTCCAATCCTCAGATAATTCATGTTTTTATGGAAAGGCGTGAAGCATACCTTCCCTATAGTTCTAGGGACACATTTGGGAAGAAAAGGCCCGCCATTGGTGATTTCAATTTCACCTTCCTCGGTGACCACCTCCGTGAACTCGCACACCGCTAACCTCTCATCCGGAACGACTTCCACCGGGATTTCAACTCCACCAGCCCCCACGGAAGGATTCAATCCGTCCGCCATCCAGTCAAAGTTTGGAGGCACCAACCCCTTTGCTTGTAGTTGGCCAATGGTGGAAGAGAATCCCTCCAGGCGGAGAGCGTTGGCCTTGTCCGGCATAAAGAACTTAAAGGAGTCCGACTTCATGAAGTCCTTCACAGCTTCAAGCCGGGCGAACTGGAGATCTTCGAGGAGCGCGTCCTTGGACTCCAGAAACGCCTTCATTAACTTATCGATAAAGTTCTCCTGCCATTCCACGTCCGACTTTGCCTCCTGCCAGCTAGCCTTCAACTTGGCAATGAGCGTATCCTTCTTCTGCAATTGGGCCTCCACCCATTTGACCTTCTCCGCCTCCTCCGCGGATGCAGCAAAAGCCTTATGCAGGTCTTCCTCAATAGTGGCCCGCTCACTGGCCTTCCACTGCATGGCCTTGATCATGCATCCGAGCTACAAGAAGTCCGTAATGTCAGAAGTTATATTTCTAACACAAAAGCTGAAACCAAAAAAGGAAAACAGGCGGAAGGTACTTACCCTTTGATGGAGTTTGTGGATTTCTCCAACCCTCTCAACCTCAGGGAGTCCACAACTCCGTTCATACTCCGCGTCAAGGGCCGCCTGGTCGGATAACAGCAAAACCGCGGAGAAAAGCTGCCTCTTCGATGCAGGAGAAGCAACCGAGGTCGCACCCCTTTTCTTGCCAGAGACGATGGCATCCCGCATCAACACATCCCCCGGAGGAACGGACGCAGTGGAACCACCAGGACCAGATGTCCTCGGAGCACCTGCGGTTGGTGGCTTCGATGCAGTAGTACTGCGGGTCGCAGGACCTTTGCCCTTGTCGGGCACCTCCAAGACCTGCGGATCCTCACACGCCTTCTTTCGTCGCTCCTCCTCAGCAGCAAAGAGGGCCGCATTTTTGGGGTCCGCCATAGGCAAACCGCAGACGTGTTAATGATCCTGGCCCTCTGACCAGTGGCAAGCTCAAGAGCTTGCTGCTCCCTCTGCTGTTTCTTCTTCTCTCGGAGGGTCGACATTATGTACTCGAACCAGTAAGCTGCGAAAGGAACAAACGATGTCAGATACGGATCCATAACACCATGAACAGCGGACAACTATGGAACAATCATGCATGACGTTCAAAAAAAAAAAAAAAAAGAGCGGAGGAAACACAAATCCTAATTTAAGGATCCTTACAAAAGTCGGCCTTCCCTCCGACCTCGATGACGTCAGTCAGTCCGCACAAGTAAGGCAGCGGCTGATAGATCAATCCGTGAAACGGATAAGTTGGTGGGTTATTTTTCTTGTGGATCTCCGCCACCCACGGAGCCACATTCTTGGGGAGAGGGCGCCAGTCCGGGATACTCTCCCTTAGAAACTTATTGGGCAACTCCCACTGTTCTCGTCTCCTTGCGGACTCCCTAGGCTTCAAAGCCATCCGCATGAAGATGTATTTCTCCCACCACTTTGATCAGAGCGAGGAGATGGGATCAGAGATGAAGTTGTATGATTTTCTATTTACAAAAGTATAGAAGAGGGGATTTTCCGGACTAAAAGTTACATTAAATAACTGCCGGAAATTCTCAAAATTTACCGGTTGCCACTTCTTCGCACAGAAAACCGCAAAGCAAATAAGGTTCCCCAAGGATTTGGGGATAACCTGGCTCGGACTTATCCCGATGTTATTCAAGATGTGCTTGAACTCGGAGGCAATGGGGATCTTCCATCCGCAGGAGAATGCCGCTTCGTGCACACACATGCATCCAGCGGGCGGATTGTAAAAGGCATGCCCAGGCTCCGGAACCATGATTTCGACGGACTCAGGGATTTCCCACTTTCGCCTCCACTCCGGAATGTCCCCAGGCTTCACCTTGGACGGACGTGTGGGAAGAAGACCGTCCATGTTGATCTCACCGTATGGATCAGCTATTACAACGGCATTTGGATTTAGGAATTTAGTTCGTGCCTCGAGCTCCACGACTGCCAAAGAAGTGGCGGATTAGGATGCGCGGGCACTTTAGGATGAAGAACAATCCGACGATTGTTCCGCCTGGAACGTCCCCGCGGACGAGCGATTTGAGAGGCTTCCTCTTCTTCCTCGTCATCTTCCTCTCCTTCTTCTTCCTCCTCTTCATCAACTTCGGGTCTCCCAGACGTACCTGGGTTGGTCGGACCTATTTCCGCCACAACACGGTCCTCCTCACCAGCCTTAAACATCTCTACATCGTCTGCCTCCCGACCAGTGTCGCCCTCCTGCTCCATCCAAGGCACACTTCCACCAGCCGATATACCACCACTACCGATGGTCCAAGATTGGACTCGCACCCTTGTTCTCACAACATTTCCTTGGCTATTCATCGATCATTCTCGAGCAAAGCAAGATTATCGTTGATCCACATCCCGCCAAAGTAAAAGACTAGAGGGGGGGGGGTGAATAGTCTTTTAAAACTTTTGTCGATAAACACAGTTTCTCAGAAACCTGGGGGTTTTTGATACTTAAATTCAGAGCGCGGAAGACTTTAAGATAGGTAAGTGCAGAAATAATAAGTATGTGTGTGTGTGCTTTGCTGAAATGTAAATACAAAAAGGTAAATAACAAAGCAACTATAGTGGTGTCTGGAGGTGGCGTAATCCACCAACTAATCCACTTCTGTCTTCTGAGACCTAGAATTCACTAGAACAGATAATTGAGTTCACCTTACAATAATCCTATTCTAAGATTCCTAAACAAATGGTTCCCAACCAAATGTTCCCCCTGAGTTATTCCCTCACTCCTAGAGCTAAGTACTTCTCTACTCAGATAACCTCGAGTTATTCCCGATTTCCCAAATCAAGTACTTCCTCTACTCCACGCCTTGATGGTGTTGGTTATAAGGTTTTGTCGAGAGGCTTCAGATAACTTTTCGCTTATGTTTTCAGAGAGCCTAATAGAACAAGACTACTTAATACACTTGTTCAAGGATGGCACCGCTTTTATCGACCCAAGTAATTGGTGTCCGCTTCCGAGAATGAGCTTTAAAGGGTATCCGATAGTTCAAATCTTTCACGAATAACAATCTCTTATTAAGGTTCAGACAACTTAGAACTACTAGTGATTCTTCAAGCAAATGTAAAGCTTTCGAAAGGTAGTAGAGTGCTTGAGAGAATACTTTGCTTGATGGCAAGTTTGCAAGATAGAGCGTTCTAAGGTATTTTCTTCAAGCATCTAAGTGTGTGATATATATAGATAAATTTGAGAGGCGTTTGAATTGTATCCGTTGTACTCTCTATCAAATTATATCCGTTTATATCTTGAACTATGTACTGTAAGTCACTATCTCTTGTTTTAGAGGACTTCCTTTGCAAAGATTTCATGGATGCATTTAATGCATAATCGCTCATCGTCCTTTAGTCTCAACGGATACATGAGCCGTTCTGATGGCATGCATGCTCCATACTCATGATGTCATATGTCCAGAATTGTATTTCCAAAAGTAAGTTAAATATACTTAAGAAAGGATTAAGGACATAGTCTTTCTGAGTTAGACTAAACCTTTGTATCTTCATAAACCTTGTGCAATCTTCAGTCTTCTAATCTTCAGAAAAGCTCCATTGCTAGGATTGATCTTCATGGTCTTCTTGAAATAAAAATTACACTCAGAGACCTATAATCCTAATACAAGATTACTAGACTAATCATACTCAAGATTTTCTTTACAATGTTCAAGTGAACCAAGAGTACTTAATCACCTTTCTGGCTAAGATAAGAACATGTGATGAGTGATCCAAAAACTAACAGATATTCCTAACAAATTTCCCCCTTTTTGATCAGTCATCCATGACTATCTTTTATGTCCTATTACAAAATTGTAATACTGGAAGAGAAAACAATCCACCACTTAATCATTTCAAATGATATTCAATTGTAGTCAATTATGCGTAGTAAACATCAACCAAATCACAAGAAGTGATCTTTCCGATAAGTTGTCATCTATTAAAATGTATCCAGAGTATGATCTTCGATAGGTACGCTTTACGTAAAGAGATGCAACTTTACATATAGAGAATTTTAGAAACAATCGAAGATTACAAAAGTAATAAAACATACTAAGTAAATTAGAACAAAGGAGAGTCCAAGCTACAAGAGAGTATTCTAATGTTACTAGTCTTCAAGTCTTCGAGACGACTCGGGTTTAGATACCTCAAGTTCTTCAAAGATCCTTCTCGATCAATCGACATGATCATCCACTTTTCAAAGATTCTTCGACATAGTCATAAAGAATCCTTCCGATGAGAGCCTCATTTTCTGGATAAGTCACATATTTCATGGTAACTCTTGCCAAGTTTGTGATTCTTCCGCAGAAAGTGTTTGATCCAAAAGTACTTTCCCCAGACCCAGGCATGGTCTACTTGCAGCTGAGATAGGTTGAAATACTTGTATATTTCTTCCAGATAGTGTATATCATCTAGGTATTCATCCAATGTCATATAGAATGACTCAGGTTGAAACACCTAGTTTGTTCTTCCGTCAGAAGCTACCTTCCAGCTTTTCTTACCTTGTGTACATCATCGTGTTTTGGGTAAGGATGCAAAGGAAAGATCCATCTTTCTCGCTTCATTCCTCTTTTCTACTTCAAAGTTTAGCAGCATGAAGGTGCTCAGTTTTAGCAATTCGCCTTCTCTCCATTTCGTGATCCGTTGAGGATGGAGTTGAAACTTATCATTGACAAGTGGATGTTGTAGTTCCGTAATCCAATACCTCTCTTGTTCGTAATGCACCTATATGAAGATTCTTCATTACTAGTCTTCATATACTCAATGTGGGCATCATGGCCTTTCGATGTGTTTCATTATTTACTCGCCAAACCGGAAATCCTTCTTGCTTTTCTTGGTGGCCTTCGTCAGAGATCCTCTAACTCTTTCTTCCCGCCAATGTCAGGTGGATGTTCCTTGTAATGAATTGGTATTTGTAGGGGTTCGCCGCTAAAGGTCTTGCCGCCAGAGGAGGTTGTGAAGTAGTTGTCTCCTTTTCTTGTGAAGTGGATGTTCATCGTGTTAGATTCATCCTCATCATCATTGAAGTCCAACATTGAGATTTGCAGTTTTCTTGACCTCTTACTTCTCCTTCTTCCTTTTCTTCTTCTAAGTCTTCTTCTCGAGATTCTAAGGGACTTGGTTCCCTAGTGACCATACTTCTCAGTCGGTTGATCCGGAACAACTTCTTCAAGAAGGGTGTCTCCAAGTGGTGTCCTTAATGACAAGTCGACTTGAGGAGGAGGGTTTGATTGTTTTCTTTTCTTCCTCCGCTTCCGAGGCATCTCTTCTTCCCCCTTAGTCATGAATGACTGACTCATGATAGCATAAGCTTCAGAGAGAGTGTCAAAGTTTTTCTGGAGATTGTTGTGCACCCTGACTAATTCTTGAAGTTCTTTCTTCACCTTGTTCTCGCTTAACCGCCTCGCCCTTTCATTGAGCTCTTCAAGTGGCCTTAGGATGGCGCTGGCTTGCAGGATGACATGGTCGGCTTCATTCAATGCTGCATTAGCATTGTTACAATCCTCATCCCTGACCAACCCTAGGTCTTTCTGAGAGAGAGCTATGCTGGTTGCTCTATTGAGTAAAGCAGCAGCCAATGGCTTCATATCTTCTGGGACGGATTTTAGCACTTCTGTGTCTTGGGCAACTAATGTCTTTCTGAGCTCTAAAAAGACACTGTTCCTGGCATGGTGCTCTTCACTTCTTGAACTACTTGGTGTTGGTCCAGATAACGGCAAAGTAAAAGACTAGGGGGGGGGGGGTGAATAGTCTTTTAAAACTTTTGTCGATAAAAACTATTTCTCAGATATCTGATACTTAGATTCAGAGTGCGGAAGACTTAAGATAGATAAGTGCGTAAACAGCTTAAAGTGTGTGTGTGTGTGTCAAATGTAAGTACGTAAGAGTAAATAACAGTTAAGTATAGTGGTATCTGGAGGTGGTGTAATCCTCCAACTAATCCACTTCGGTCTTCCAAAGACCTAGAATTCACTAGAATAGATAATTGAGGTCACCTTACAAAAATCCTATTCTAAGATTCCTTAAACAAATGGTTCCCAACCAAATGTTCCCCCTGAGTTGTTCCCCGGCTTTCACAGCCAAGTACTTCCTGGACTCGTAAACCTTTTGAGCTATTCCCTAGCTTCCTGTGCTAAGTACTTCCTGCTCAATAACCTCGAGTTATTCCTTAGTTTCCCAAATCAAGTACTTCCTCTACTCCAATAACCTTGAGTTATTCCCCGATTTTCCAAACTAAGTACTTCCCGTATCCACGCCAGCTTATGGTGTTGGTTTTGGTTCGAGTTGTCGATGAGCTTCTTTAATAACTTTTCGCTTAATCGATAGCTCGTGAATCAAGTATACTTAATACACTTTGCAATGTATGGTATCTTGTTCTATTTATCGACCCAAGTCTTAGATAAATGTTCTAGAGAATGAATCTTTATACTTGATCTTTCAATTCAACTCTTTCACAGATAGTCGTGCTTGTTTAGGATCGACACTTAGAACTTCAAGCTACTTAAGATCAAGAGCTTTGGTCGCAATGTAAAGCTTGAGAGTAAGTAGTTTGCTCGAGAGATTAAGATATGTGTTCGCTTTGTCTAAGGTGTTCAGGTGTCTTCTCAAGCGCCTAAGTGTTGATATTTATAAATGAATTTGAGTGCCGCTTCAATAGTATCCACAGTTTAAATCAAATTCAAACTATTGATATCTGTGTATAGTAGAAAGGTTTGTCTTCTTCTTTAGAAGCTACCGCTGCTTTTGTTCGACATCTCTGCGTGCATTTAATGCATTGTACTATACTTTTGTCTCAGAGTGCCAACGGAACTATGCTTTGTATCAGAGACAACCTTGATCAGATTTCTCTGATTCTTTGCACGTTTTATCTTTAACTTCAGATACGACTTTTATTGAAACAACTTTGTTTGCAATATATATATTTCTTTTTCAGAAATGTGGTTAAAGCTCAAGGTATCTGAGAATAGATATCTGTGGACACTTTCCTTGTTTTCAGATAGACCTTTTATTTCTCAGATATCTCTTGTGACATAGTTTGTTTAAAACTATTCGTGTCTTCAAGATATCTGGCCAATGTATCTGTAAAACCTTTCAAGAATCTTGTGCGCTTCTTCAAATCTTCAATGTCGCTGAACTTGTTCTCTTGGATGTCTTCTTCTTGGTCTTCTTCATAAAATAAAATTACATTTTGAGACCTAACATCCTATACAAGATTAGCTAGACTATCATACTTAGTGGGTTTCCTCTTTACAATGTTCAAGTGAACCAAGAGTACTAATCACCTTTCGAGATTAAGATAAGTCATCATGTTGCTGATCAAAATCTAAACAGATATTTCTAACAAAATATCTAACAAATTTCCTAACAAATTTCCCCCTTTTTGATCAGTCAACGATGACTATCTGACCTATTACAAATCTGGATGAGTGAACAATCCAACACCTAATCATTTCTTAAGATTTTTCAATTCATTCAATTAAGTGCAGAGAGTAAACATCAACCAAATCACAAGGTGTGATCTTTGCTGACAAGTTATCTTTTATAGAATACTATCTGAGAGTAAGTTCTTCAGATAAGTTACAAAGAAGGATTACAGATAACTTCAATACATAAAACAAGTTTAGCTCAGTCAGCAAAAATACAACAAAAAAATAGTAAATTAGGACAACAGGAGTAGCCAAGCTCCAAGTAAACATCCTAATAGACTAGTCTTCAAGTCTTCAACTCTTCAAGTCTTCAATAGTAGTTCTATGGATCAGTCTGCAAATTTCCTATCTCCAAACCTTTTGATGTCATCAGAATAATCATAGAGAAGTGTTCTGACGAGCATCTCAGTATCTCTGGCAAATCCACAGACCTCTTTGTAGGTTTTGCAGGATTTTCTTGACAAAATGTTTGACCACGATACTTTCCCCACTTCCAGGCATGCTCTATTCTGATATCTGAAAGCTTGAAGTATTCGTAGATAATCCTCAGATATCTGATGTCACCCTTGTATTGATCTTCAGTTAGATAGAACGACTCATAGGGTTCCACAGCGAGTCTTGCTCTTGTGCCTGTTTCTGTGATATTCAGAATTCTGTGCACATTATCTGGCTTCCATATGGACATTCATTAGAGAGGTCCTTTCTCATGGCTTCAGTTCTCTTGACAACTTCAAAATCCAACCAGGCTTTAATGTGATTGGTGTTGATCAAGGTTGGCTTATCTTTTCTCCATGCCATAAGTTGTTTATGGATTGGTTCTGGAAATCTTGAATTTACCAAGAGATGCTTAAGTTCCGTAATCCAATAGCCATTTTTCCGATTGATGCACTGAGACAGAGGAATCATTGTCATTCTTCACATACTCTATTTCGCTTCTTCCGCCTAAGTGGAAGTTGACTTTGTCTTTGCTCAGCTCTCAGTCTATTCCTTCTCTGTCTTGAATTCTCTTTGGGGTTGTTGCTTGAAGAACCACCCTGGATAGACTTGGTATTTCCAGAGGGTGTTTTAGTTGCTAGGGGCTTTGCAGCTATGGGCTCAGTTAGGCTTTCAATTTTCCTTTTTCTGTGAAGAGGAGCTTCATCTTTATTAGTTTCCTCATCATCATCAAGATTAAATCTTGTGAGAGTTTTACAGCCTTCTTCATTGCCCAGGGTCTTGATTTGGCCTTCTTCTTTTTCTTCAGAAGATTCATCAATCCCTTTAAACTGTCTTCTCCTTGGAGCCTTGGTACTCCTTGGAGGTTTCTGTGCCATGGCCCTTGTTATCATTGTAGTTCCTTCAAGAGGTTTTTAAGAAGCGCTACTATTTCATGGCGGCTACTTGAGGAGGGTTCATTGATTCCGAGTGGTGGCTGAAGTTTTCATGTTTCTTCTTCCTCTCTGAGCCGCACCAGCTCCAGATTTCTTCTTGTTTTCTTCTCCTTCTTACCATTCCCCCTGACTTTGAGGTCCAGATTTGTACACTCTTTCCCCCTTAGTCATTGTTGGCTGACTCAGTCTCATAAAAGAATCTGAGAGAGAGTCAAAATGCCCTTGTAAATAATTGTAGGCAGTGACCAACTTCTGAAGTTCGGCTTTGAGCTCCTGATTTTGCTTGATAAGTCCATTGTCCTTATCGCTGAGCTCGCCAATGGGCCTAGGATGGCATCCGCTTCCAAAGCAGGTAACTTGCCTCTTGAAAGCTTTTTCACTAAAGACGATCATCATCCCTTATCATTCCCAGATCTTTCGAGCAATGACTATGCTAGTTGTTCTCTCGAGTGACGAAGCTCAAAGTTGAACTTTTTCATTTCGAGGGGATGAGGCAATTACTTCCTTGTTCTCGTGAAGACATCTCCTTTTCGTATGAGCCAATACTTGGTATCTGCTCATGTATTCATGGGAGTGGACATTTGGCGCTTTGAAAGTTTCAGAGCAATCGCCTTTTCAAGTGTGAAACCGCTAGATGTTCATTGCGTGCTCGCCAAAGTCTTGTCTTCTTCATCATCCGAGTAATCACCAAAGGATCTTCATTCTCTTAGACATTCTCATCGATTGTGTCGAGTCCAGCAACCATCTCAGAGATTGGTTTCTTCCCTTTTTGGGAGGAGGATGGTACTTCTTTTGAAGATGATGCAGCCTTAGCATCATGCTTAATTTCAGATACTTCTTCAGTATCGAGTTCTTTGGTGATGGCATTTACAAGATCCTCGTAGCTCTTTAACCTCAGAGTAAGCAATCATCTCTTGCAGATATTGATCTTGTAGTTGGTCAAGCTTGTCTCTGGATTTAGCTATTTGGTCTTCCAGTTGAAGATGGAGCTGTTGTTCTTCTTCCAACAGTTGTCTGAGTTGAATAGTTCTGGATTGAGTATTCAACAATTTCTGAGCGATTTCCTCAAAATCCTCAACTACTTGTTCAGTAATAACCTTTTGTTGGGAAGATGGATGAGTTGACTTTTGAGGAGATGCGACGAGATTTCGTGCTTTCCTCTCGCTTTGCTTTTCAGCTTGAGGCATGATTTCTTTGTGAAATTCCTCCGTCCTCGTGCAGGGTATCATCATCATCCTTTTGTCTGCGGTCATCCTTTTCGTGATGGTTAGTGGGAGGTTCATCAAGTCGTTGCTTATCTCTTCCTCCTCATCATCTTCAGATACAAGATTGATCACTTCAGAATAGTGATCTTCGCCCATTAACCTCTTCTTGTTCGTAAGGTATAAATTGCGTAGTCTGGGGCGTAATCGCTTGAATGCCATCTGTAATCTTGTCGACCATCTCTGCTCAAAGGCTTGTATCAAACTGCACCACTTCTCCGAGAAATCCTTATGCAATAGAGTCGCAATCGTAATCGCTCAGGGAACATTGCATGGATATACGCCTCAAGTCAAGAGCTCGTGCTCGTCTGGTTGGTTGATCTGTGATTCTCAATATTTCAGAGAGATCAGAGCACCTTAACCTTTGCCATTTCTTGAAGCATTGAATATGCTTTGGCAGGGTTTGAGCTTTGAAGAAGGGAAGTAGGTCCCTTTTCTCATCATTGGGAGCCTGCTTTGCACTCGTTTGAGCCTGAAAGAAAGAGTTTTGAGTGAGCTTCAAAACTTTTGTAGATATCTGAGTAGAAGTGTAGTATAGTTTCTGAGTTACCTGAGTAAGTACTTCAGGCTTAGAGACTTGTGCTACTGAGACAATTGGTGTCTCAGATATCTTGTTGTGAGGTGGAGACTTGGAAGTCTGGTCCTCATCAACCTTTCTTTCTTGAACCTGAGAATTAAGATTAATACAATACTTAGGAAATTATTTGAAAGAATGTGTGCAAAAATTCTTTAATGAGTTCTGAGTTTTGGACTTACTTCCTCAATAGGAAGCTCAGAGTCATTTTCTCGTAAACTTTCTCGCTTCGTATTCTTTCATGTGATGTTGCCTTGGGAGCTTCATCAATTTTCATTGATGCAGGGGATGTCGCAACTTTTTCCCTTTGCATTTCTACTTCTGAATGAGCCTGTAAGTAGAAAGTATTGACTATTTTAGAAGAAGTTTAAGATAACCCATGATGAAGAATACTTATCACTGATTTTTCATGTACCTTCATGCTAGAAGGCTCAATGATGTGTTCTTCAGAAACCTTGTCGGTCTCTGGGTTCGTCTCTGGCATTTCTGCCTTATCTTCCTCTTTCTCAGTTGGAGCCTGTTAGAAACATTTACTTTAAATGATTAAGCACATAGACAAATGACTGAAAAGTGTTATCTTAAGAATCAATTATCACCTGTGGTACAGGCTCAAATTTCTTAAGAAGCGAGGTTGGGGTAACCTCCTTCTCAGTTTCTGAGGCAAGTTTTCCAGCTTCCTCTTGTTTCTGTGTTTCTAACTCAGCCTGTAACAAAGAATTTTTATATAAGTAACAAGATATACAAGCATAAAATTTTTCACAAGGTAGGAGTTAAACCATTCAGCTACCTGAGCATTGTCAGGCTGATTGGTCTCTGGAACTTGTGACCCTTTTATACTTTGGTCTTCTTGTTCCAGTACAACTTCTTTGTTTGAAGTTTTAGGTACTTCACACCTTTCCTGAGTGTGCAACTCAGTTGCCTCCCCTGGTTGATCATACTGAGTGGATGTCTCAGTTTGATCCCTCTTGTCGAGTTGGGGAACCTGCTCTTTTGCAGGATTTTCTTCAGCGTGTTGTAATGCTGGTAATTCAAAATGGAATTCATTTACCATTTCATCAACCACTAGTGGTTGTTGTGGTTGTTGTGTTTGTGGTTGTTGTGGTTGTCTATAAGCAGAGGATCGGTCAGTAGAGTGTTCTTCCAGATTTTTAGATGTGGCATTTCCATCAGCATTTGCCAGCACTAAATTACCACTCATCAGGGCTTTTTGAAGTTGTGCGTAAGAAACGTTCCCTGATGATGTGTTTGCACCAACAACCTTTGCTATAGGTGCTTGTTCAGCAACCTGAGGTGTAGGTACTTCTTTAGAAACCTTATCACCAGTTAGTTATAGTAACCTTAGCCCTCTTTGTTCTTTCTAAGACTTGAGAGATGACTAGTTCATCATCTTCATCGTCAGAGCTCTCATCAGCATTGGGAACTGATTGGTCCATTACTCCTGCGATTTCTGCAGATGGGGCTTGGTGCTTTTCACCTGTTTTGGCAGCATTAATGAGTTCATCAGCAAGGCAATCTGCATTAGTCGCAACATTTCTGAACGCACTTTCTCTTGCTGAGTCTACTTGTTCAGTAGTTGATGACTCTTTTGCAGCATTGATGAGTTGATCTGCCTTTATCAGTTCATCGGCAAGGCCTGCAGATATCTGAGAATCGACAACCTCAATGGGTGTGTCTTCTGATTTGCCAGCAGACTTCTTTCTTGAAGTTCTGGGCTTCTTGGTCGCAACCTTTTCTTCAGATACCTTTTCAGACTTTCGCTTCTTAGAACCTTTCTGAGACCCAGTAACCTTTTTTATCAAGTTTGTATACTCATATTTGTAGAGTAGGTTACTATTGGCTATTTCAATTGCCTCTCCGAGCTAAATGCCAAGCTTCTCCAGAAGTAGCATATCTTCGCACTATAGCCCTCGTGGCCTTTCGCTCAGCTAGTCCTTTGGCGATCTTAGGCTCGAAGCCTTGAATCTTCTTCACAAACTTCATGAAGGCGCACTTTCCCGCTTAAAAGGGTTTTCCACCTTTTGTCTTGTTGATTCAGAAGAACATCATGATCCATCGCTCTTCGCTTATCCGTCAGCACCTCCTTGTATACCATCAAAGCATCCGTGAAGAATGCAAGCAATACATCCCAAGGAACCATCGATGTCCGGTTCGATGTCAAGAAGCTTGAACTCGCTGGGTGTATCCGATTTTCAAGATCACACACGCCATCGCATAAATTGTTTAACACCTTCAAGGAGATCATCATCTTTGGTGTTTATTTCAAAATCCTTTCCAAGATTTTGAAACTCGAACAACTTATGAAAGTTGTTAAGTCCGTATGATTTCCTTTCCTTCGATCGAGGTTTTGATGACACTATTGCGGTGCCTTCGTAAACACAGAAATTATCCTCGAGTTGTTGTAGAATTCCAACACATCGAGTGATGAAATTCCACTTGGCAGCGTATAGAAAACCCTTGATTTGTGCCTTTTCAAGCATGTCAAGAATTAGCTTTCTGTCGGCTTGGTTCTCTATTGCAGCCGTGAGGTATTCCTCAACCATGGCACCACCCCAAATCATTCTGTGATTTGAAGTCCAATGGTCAGGATTAAAATCTCCTACTAGTCGGTTGTTCACAATAACCAACTCTGGTGCTTGCTTTTCAGCAGTACCAGTGGAGGATTGAGATTTCTGTGTAGAAGAATTCTTTGGGGCCATCTCTTTATATAGTGTAGGGAATTTGGATTGGTGTTTGAAAGAGATTTGATTCAGTAATTCTTTTTGTAAAAACTTAATCTTGATTTGCAGAGATTGTAGAAGGTTTGCAGAGAATCAAGAGAAGGTTTTGCTATTTTTGTGTAAGTCGGAATTTTGGATTAGGCGAAAGTGATTTCTTTTGCCAAAATCCTATATATATAGCAATGCAATCTCAATAGAAAAATACATACAAATTGATTTTGTGTACGATCGTGATTTGCAAGCGTGAGCAAAGCTAGTTCGCCAAAGTGGGCTTTATGTAATTTTTACACCCACTATTTATCGTGAATTAATTTCCACGTATAGATCAAACGCTTAATTTCATCAAGGGTCACCATTGCTTCTTCAAAGAATGATCACAATCAACAAGTGTAATTGTGCCCATTTAATGAATTTTGGCTATTAGCTATCCGAATCACGTTTTGTATGACCAAGAACACGCTTGCATCTGAATCTGTCTTATACTTAGGATTTTTCCAAGTTTTTCATCAAGATAGAAATAATGCGAATTTTAAGAGAGTAGTTGACTGCAGATAGTTGTACTATTCTCTTTTGTGTTCCCCGTTTATAGAGTGATTCAGATATCTGAGTTCCCGTCTCAGAGATCTTAAGCTGTCTTTTTGCTCTTTAGCCTTTTTGACTTCTGGATACCCGCTCGCATTTCTCTTTCTCTTCTCTGGATGCCCGCTCCAGATACCTCTTCTCTAGATGCCGTTCATTCCCTAACTTTTCAGTTCATTGGTAGTTCCATTAGTCCAAGACTATGTCTTAAGACTAAGAATCTACTTTCTTGTAGTGGCTTAGTGAAGATATCTGCAAGTTGGTCTTCAGTGCCAATCTTGAGTATCTCTATATTGCCTTTTTCAACATGGTATCTGATGAAGTGATGTCTAACATCGATATGCTTTGTTCTGGCATGAAATTTAGGATTCTGTGTAATCGCAATAGCACTTGTGTTGTCACAGAAAATGGGAGTTTTATTTTCATCGAGTCCATAGTCTTTAAGTTGTTGTTGTATCCACAGAATTTGTGTTGCACAACAACCAGCAGCAATATATTCAGCCTCTGTGGTAGAAGTTGCAATTGAGTTTTGCTTCTTGCTAAACCACGAGATAAGTCTAGTACCTAGAAACTGACAGGTTCCTGAGGTGCTTTTCCTATCAAGCAGTGATCCAGCATAATCAGCGTCTGAGTACCCAGCTAAACTCAATCCGCTTTCTTTAGGATATCACAATCCTACATCTACTGTACCTTTTACATACCTTAATATTTTCATAGCAAGGTTTTAGTGTGTTTGCATCGGATTTGTCTGAAATCTAGCACACACTCCAACGGCGTATTGAATATCAGGTCTACTTGCAGTGAGGTAAAGTAGTGAACCTATCAATTTCCTATACTTGTGTTCATCAACACTCTTATCTGATTCAGTATAGGTCATCTTGGTTCCTATGCTCATAGGTATCTTAGTATTCTTTTCAGAAGGCTTAAGATTGAACTTTGTGTGCATATCTTTTGCATACTTTGTGTGACTAATGAATATTCCATCATTGAGTTGCTTGACTTGCAATCCTAGAAAATAATTCATTTCTCCCATCATGCTCATCTCAAACTTACTTTTCATGAGATTTGCAAAGTCATTACAAAGTTGCTTGTCCTTAGATCCAAATATGATGTCATCAACATATACTTGAACTAAGAGTAGTTTCCCATCATGATTTAAGGTAAATAAAGTTTTATCAACTTCACCTTTCTTGAAACCACTTTCCAGAAGGTATTTGGCCAAAGTGTCATACCATGCTCTTGGAGCCTGTTTCAGTCCATACAGAGCTTTCTGTAGTTTATAGACCATTCTACTTTCTGAGGAAACTTCAAAGCTAGGTGGTTGCTCAACATAAACTTCTTCTGCAAGTTCACCGTTCAAGAATGCACTTTTGACATCCATCTGATAAACTTTAAAATCTTTATGAGCTGCAAAGGCCAGAAAGAGTCTTATTGCATCCAATCTGCAACCGTGCATATGACTCATCAAAATCTAAGCCTTCAATCTGGGTAAATCCCTTAGCAACCAATCTTGCTTTGTTTTTTTGGTATTTCACCAGATTCATTCATTTTGTTTCTGAAAACCCATTTAGTTCCAATCACAGATATTCCTTCCACAAATGGAACTAGTTTCCAGAGCTTGTTTCTCTCAAATTGATCTAACTCTTCTTGCATTGCAGAGATCCAGTCTTGGTCTCCTAATGCTTCTTCTATATTTTTAGGTTCAATATTTGAGATGAAACATCCAAAGAGAGAATTAGCATTTTCAGCTATTGCTCTCCTAGTCCTAACACCTTGATTAATTGGTCCAATCACATCTTTTGCAGGATGATCCTTGATCCATCTCATCATGGGTTTAGGGCTAGTAGGGTCAACATCTATGTGATTTGAATGTGAATCACTATGATTATGACTTGATACTTCTTCAGTATCTGTGACATTTTGCACCTCAGAAGGGCAATTAATGTCTGACACTTGTTCAGTGTGAGAGCTTTCTGGGACATGCCTGTCAGAAAGGTTATTTCCAGAGTTAGCTCTCTGATGAACATCTTCAGTTTCCATTTCTGGAATTCTCATAGGAAATTCTTCATCATGTCTGAGAATCATCTGGTTGTTACTAGGCATTTCATACTTTTCTTCGTCAGAGTCATCCTCCCTTTCCATAATGATGTTTTTCCTTTCTGAAGGTTCCTCTTCAGAATCCTTTATCATTAGTTCCTTGAACCTTTCTGAGAGTTCATCAGCAAGGGGTGTTTTCTTGCTTCCTTCATATAATACAACATGAACTGATTCTTCAATCTTCTTTGTTCTTTTGTTGTAAACTCTGTATGCTTTTCTATTCATAGAATAACCAAGAAACACGCCTTCATTTGCGTTTGGTTGAAATGTTCTTAGATACTCTTTTCCATTGTTAAGAACAAAACATCTACAACTAAATACTTTTAGATGTTTGATATTAGGGGGTCTACCAACCAAGAGTTCATATGGGGTCTTGTCATGGTGTTTGTTAATCAAACATCTGTTCTGAGTGTAGCATGCTGTGTTTACAGCTTCAACCCAATAAACTTCACTTATTTCAGTGTCAGCTAGCAATGTCCTTGCTGCTTCTTTAAGGGTTCTATTTTTCCTTTCTGCAACACCATTTTGTTGTGGTATTCTTACAAAGGAAAGTTGGTGTTGTATACCTTTGCTGGTACAAAACTCCTTTATGTTCTGGTTGACAAACTCAGTACCATGGTCTGTTCTGATTGCAGATACCTTGTCATTTTTCATGACTTCAAGCTTATTCAGCAAGTTTGGTATCTCCATCCTAGCATCAGATTTGTGCTTTAGAAAAACAACCCAAGTGAATCTTGAGAAGTCATCTACAACAACCAGACCATACTTCTTTCCTGCATAACTAGTTACAGATGATTCAAAAAGATCCATGTGTAATAGTTGTAGTGGTCTAACACTAGAGTATCTGATTTTGGATTTGAAAGAGATTTTGGATTGTTTCCCCATCCGGATGCGTAATGTATACCATCCTTTCTGAAAGATGTTTTGGGAAGGCCAACCACTAACTCTTTCTTGGCAAGTTTGTTCAGAGTTTTGAAATTCAGGTGACTCATTCTTTTGTGCCATAACCAGTGCTCTTCTGTGTGACCTGATTGACTCACCATGAGACATTCTTCAGTTGTGGCAGATGCCCAGTCGGCAACATAAAGACTACCTTTCCGTCGAGTAACCAAGACTGTCTGCTTTGACTCATTCTCAATAAGTTTGCAATACTTTGCTTTGAATTTCACAGTGAATCCCTTGTCTGCAAACTGGCTCATGCTAAATAGATTATATTTCAAACCTTTAACATGTAATACGTCAGTGATTGTTAATGATCCTAATTTGACGTTGCCAAATCCCAGAGAGGGATTTAATTCTCCTCCAGCAAATCTGATGTTTGGTCCATTGTTGCAAGTTTTGTAGTTGACCAGATTTGCTTTGTCTCCTGTTATGTGCTTTGCGCATCCACTATCAAATAGCCATTGAGCCTTAGCCCAAGAAGCGTTCTGCACAAAACAGGAAACAGGAAACAGGAGTTAGGTTCTTGCTTCAGAGATAGAACCATTTAGACTAAACATTCTTCCAGTAGGAATCCACATTTTAGTGAATTTCTTGGGAGTTTGTTTCTGTCTAATTTGATCAGAAGGAGATGCAATAAAATCAGTAATTTTGATCTCAATCTTCCTTCTTGGGGTGTTTCTAGGTGTTCCTTTTGGTGCTTTCTGGATCCTGGGTTTCTGGGGTTGCTTTTCAGCAAACTTAGCCTTTCTGGCCAGGTTCCGTCTAGCTATGGCATTCAGTTTTTCAGTGGCTTGAGTTTTCTTCCACTTCTGTCTATTGCTATGTGCAATATCAGCCTTGCGCCATTGTTCTTGTCCTTCCTTATATTGTTGCAGAAGAACTTTTCCAATAGCACGATAGCCAATGCCATTTCGAACACCTTTGGCTTTCTGAATACGTTCTTCAAAAGCCTTACTAGTTTCTGCACCATCTTTATTTTAATAAAATGGTACAGTAGAGAATTTTCCTATTCCAGCAATTCTTCCTTTCCTAGTAATATAGCAATGTGGATGGTTGCATGTCTGAGGGTTATGTTTCTTTTCAGAAACCTTATCCACATGTTTCTTGTGAACTTGTTGTTCTTTCAAAGGCTGAGTTGCTACTCCTTTTCCTTTGTCAACTACCCTAGCTTTCTGACCAATGCTATAGGTGGTTGAAGAACCATTCTGTTGACTTTTTACAAAGGTCAACCTTTCATCACTCTTCTTCAGAGGAGATGAATTACTCGATTGTTCATCAAGTCCAAGTCCACCTTTCTCAGAGGGATCTCTTAGATAGGATTGAACCTCAGTGAGAGTGTCACTAGCCTTTGCATAAGATTGAAAGGATAGCTCTTTCTTTGTGAGTTCTTCATTCTCAGAAAGCAGCTTCATCATTTTCTTAGTAAGTTCATCCAAGGCTAGTTTGTGAGAATTTTCATTCTTAGATATCTGAGCTTTCAGAAAGGCTATTTCAACGTTCTTGTTCTCAGATACTCTAGTTAGCTCAGAAACCTATTTTTCAAGAGTTTCTTTGCTTTCCTCTAGAATTCTGGTTTTGGATTGTGCTTCCAGAAATTCTTTCTCATAAAGATCCAATTCACTCTTGACCAACTCCAGATCCTCAATTCCATCATCACTCTCATAGTACAGAAATTGTGAATTGTTAGTTACCTCATCAGCCATAAGACACATTTCAATGTTGGAGATGTCTGGACCAAAGAATCTCAAAGAACTCCACACATTTCATTCTTCTTAAGGCCGAAGTCGATTACATCGTGGGTGATTCCACACAATTCTGGTGATGGTAGGTTTGAGTCATCTGAATCTCCATCTTCAAAATCTGTCTCAATGTCTAGAGCATCAAGTTGAATTTGAATCTTCTTCCTTTCTTCAGTCAGTAAGGCCCTTTGATTTCTCTTGAAATTTCTTCTGTCCTTCTTATCACCTGTCTTGAGCTTGTTTAAAGCAGGACAATCTCTCTTGAAGTGACCAGACTTTTGACAATAGAAGCAGATATCATTTCCTATTTCTGACTTCAAGATTAACACCTTTTCTGAATGGGGGTGTTCAGAGAGTTGTTCATTTGTATGTTCTTGTACTGATGATAGTTTGGGCCAAGATGCTTTTTCAGCTTTTCTTTAGATTTTCTTCTCTCAATCTCTTGACTCACAAATTTCTTCATGTGTCTTACTGCCAGAGCATTTTCTTCAGATGCATCTTTGGTATCCTTCTTTTCAGAAGAACCTTGAGAAACTAGAGCAACACTTTGCAACTTTTCAGCTGTTTGTTCTCTCTGAGTTGTCTCATAGTCTACAGTAGCAAGATGAGAGAAGAGCTCTACTGGAGTAATATTTGGCATCCCTTGATTGAAATAAAAGAACTTAGTGTGTTCCCAGTTATGATTGTGACTTCTGACAATAGTCTTAATCTTTTCTGACTGGGAGTATCTATTGCTTTCACCAAGTGCAGCCATATCACTCAAAAGAGTTGTAAATCTGAAATCAAGTTCTTCCAGAGTTTCAGTGGGACCTTGTTTGAAGTTTTGGAACTTTAATTTAAGAACTTCGAACTTGTTTTCTTTGGTTTTCTCCGTTCCGGCACAGATTTCTTCAATCAATTGCCAGGCAACTTTCATGGTTTTAGCACCCCACAGTTTACACTGTATGTGCTCAGGTGTCGATCTGATGATGATATTACGAGCTTGACCATCCAATCTGTGTCTCTTGGCATCTTCAGATGTCCAGATCTCTCTTGGCTTGTCTTCATACACAATGCTTCCACGAGCAACATGACCACTATCACTAGCAGCCATATCCTCGCTTTCATCTTCCTTGTCTGAGGCTTTTCTTCCATCAGACACCTCAGTAACTTGTTTGAGTTGTCTGATTTTGATAGGCCCTTCATTGATGACAAAGATCATTTCGTCAGTAATGGCCTCCAGATGGAGCATCATGTTGTTCTTCCATTTCTCGTAGTTTTCTGGCTTCAGAATGGGCGCATCACTCAGAGACATACCTGCACACTTAACACACAAATTATATAGTCCTCAGAGATGGGCAAAGTTTCTTCACCTATCTGGGGATCTAGGTTCAGTGCAGATGGCTTGTGAACCTCCTGCTCTGATACCACTTGTTGGTCCAGATAACGGCAAAGTAAAAGACTAGAGGGGGGGGGGTGAATAGTCTTTTAAAACTTTTGTCGATAAACACAGTTTCTCAGAAACCTGGGGGTTTCTGATACTTAAATTCAGAGCGCGGAAGACTTTAAGATAGGTAAGTGCAGAAACAATAAATATGTGTGTGTGTGCTTTGCTGAAATGTAAATACAGAAAGGTAAATAACACAGCAAGTATAGTGGTGTCTGGAGGTGGTGTAATCCTCCAACTAATCCACTTCGGTCTTTCTGAGACCTAGAATTCACTAGAATAGATAATTGAGTTCACCTTACAATAATCCTATTCTAGGATTCCTACACAAATGGTTCCCAACCAAATGTCCCCCCTAAGTTATTCCCCAGCTCCTAGAGCTAAGTACTTCCTCTACTCAGATAACCTTGGAGTTATTCCCTAATTTCCCAAATCAAGTACTTCCTCTACTCCACGCCTTGATGGTGTTGGTTATAAGGTTTTGTCAGAGAGGCTTCTCGTATAACTTTTCAGTTATGTTTTCAGAGAGCCTAATAGAATAAGACTACTTAATACACTTGTTCAGTGGATGGCAGTCTGCTCTTTACTGACCCAAGTAATTGGTGTCCGTTCTGGAGAATGAGCTTCAGAAAGGGTATCTGATAGTTCAACTCTTTCATGAATAACAATCTCTTATTAAGGTTCAGGACAACTTAGAACTACTAGTGATTGTTCAAGCAACAGAAAGCTTTCAGAAAAGGTAGTAGAGTGCTTGAGAGAATACTTTGCTTGATGGTAAGTTTGCAAGATAGAGCGTTCTAAGGTATTTTCTTCAAGCATCTAAGTGTGTGATATATATAGATAAATTTGAGAGGCGTTTGAATTGTATCCGTTGTGCTCTCTATCAAATTATATCCGTTTATATCTTGAACTATGTACTCAGAAGTCACTATCTCTTGTTTCAGAGAGGACTTGCTTTTTGCAGCATTTCTGCCGATGCATTTAATGCATAGTACTGTTCATTGTCCTTTAGTCTCAACGGATACATGAGCCTTTCTGATGGCATGCATGCTCCATACTCATGATGTCATATGTCCAGAATTGTATTTCCAAAAGTAAGTTAAATATACTTATGAAAGGATTAAGGACATAGTCTTTCTGAGTTAGACTAAACCTTTGTGTCTTCATAAACCTTGTGCAATCTTCAGTCTTCTAATCTTCAGAAAAGCTCCATTGCTAGGATTGATCTTCATGGTCTTCTTGAAATAAAAATTACACTCAGAGACCTATAATCCTAATGCAAGATTTACTAGACTAATCATACTCAGTGATTTCCTCTTTTACAATGTTCAAGTGAACCAAGAGTACTTAATCACCTTTCTGGCTAAGATAAGAACATGTGATGAGTGATCAAAATACTAACAGATATTCCTAACAACCACGGACCCCTTGCCTAGCGTCTGAATCACCGGACGAGACAACCTCCACAATGTCCTCCTTGTTTACTTCCACAGGAAATCTGTTCTGTGGAATCTCCAACTCCAGTTCGTCTGACGCGGACGAGGTTACCGTAACAGACTCGGAACCTTGGATTATTCCATCATCGTAATCCTGAACTTCTAGTTGGTTCTGACTATCGCTCCCGGACATCCTATGGCACAAGGAAACGGATCAGAAAATGATGTTGTGATCGTCCGAGAGTTCGTTTATGTATCTTATTAGGTCCCATGGTCCGAAAAAACCATACTTCACGGTGCGTTCCTATGGGTCACCGAATCTACCTATTTGCACCTCCCTTGGCACGCAAGGTCACACCACATGGGAGTTCTATGTGCCAATTTGCACTATTATCTACCATACATGGCACGTTTACAAGGCAAATATACGCGTCATATCTACAAATTGATGCCACAAGTTCAACTATGGAACACATGCAATATTAGAGTAACCAAAACTCAACATACGGCACATCACTTGGCAAAAAATACCCTATCTCTATAGCATACGAGCACGGAAATCCCACAAAGCATACATGCATCCATGGTAGAAGAAACAATACTCCAAATTTAGAGAAAGCTAGATTTACTTACTTGATAAAGTAGCTGGAGAAAGATTGACGGACGACGAAGCCTTGCTAGCTCTCCGACAATGACTTGCACGGCAGATCCGATTACTCACTCGAAACCTTGGTTGCTCGGAAGTTAGTTACTTGCTCGGATTGCTTAAAGAGTACTCTGAATTCAATTCGGCTAAAGTGTGACAATGCAGATCTGCGATCTATTTATAGAGGGACAATTGTGGAAGACGAAACGTCACATCTCTTAGCTTCTAACCCCAGTCGTTGATCATTTCAATCTAACGGTTGCGTTGGTTCATAGGTGGCGAAAATACATATACCCCATTAAATTGTCTCGGGATCCTCACTATTCATCGGCCCAAGTGGATCATTTCACATATCCAGCCCAACGGATTACTTCTTACACACTCTTCCACAAGAGACTTCTTTAAATCCTAAAACCGTACTCGGATCGCGATATATCTCGGATACAAATACCTTTTTCTTCTACAGTCTGTGATTTTTCCTATCCCGGAATGCAGAATGAAAGGGGGGGGGGGAGAGAGATATATTAATTTCTTGAAACACGGATACGGACGCATGAAAAGAAAAGATTTTCTTCCTCACAATTAACGATTCAGACACACTCCTAAACACACTTGTTCCTTTACTCATAGTTCCACAACTATCTTCTACTAAGATACAATTGGAAACTAGGGGGACATATGTTGATACAGATTTATGTCCAATCCATTAAGGGCGCCATAGGGCGTGTCCTAGAGTGCATCAAGGATAAAATAGCCAATTCAGTACTTATCCGACCTTGGCTAGTCTGCCCTAAGGAAAGCCTTCCAGGTCAATCGGTACGCTCAAGTCAACATACCTTTTCAGCTGGTCCGACCTAGCTAGGTGCATGACTCCCGAACCTGACAAAAGGTCATATGGTCTCACAAGGACCACCCACTGTCAGTCCTAGGATGCCAAACGGACCGGACGAGATAAACTCGGACGCCACCTTAACAATAAGACCAAACGTATACACTGGAACCCCCAAGATACTTCCGAGCAGCTAGTATCTCGGACCGTCACTGAGCTACCTAAGTACAGACCAACTCAATAGAGCTCGGATCATTCTAAAGGGTCTCACATGGACCCATCAGCGGAAATAGTACTCTAAGGGGGGGAAAGGACCAATCTACCCTCCCAGGCCCATCTAATAGTGTTAGACCCTCACATACTATTGGGCCATGGGCCAAGGGAGCATTGTTGTCCAAATCCTGAACATACACTTGGCATCATCTTATGGGCCACTTCATAAGTACATGATAACTATAAATATAGCACAAGGTCCCATACATTAAGGTAAGTGACAAGTCTTAAGTCATAAATGATAAGTCAACTCTTGTCATAACTTCCCTCATAACTACTACATTGGGAGCTTTCCAACTCTCTATTAAGTAAGGTCTCTTACTGGATTGACAACTTGCAATCCGGGTGACCTATCTAACCCCCCCCCCCTCCCAACTTAGTCTTTTCAGGTGTTCCGGCTCGGACCAAGTCACCAGGTTGGACTTGAAGTTAGTGGCGGACCTTAGAATAGGGATTTGTAGTAGTTTAGTTAGAGTTTGAGGCTCAACCCATCAACAACGGTACTTAACCTTCTTTCGTACCCAAAAGATTACCAAAACATACACAAATCAGTACAACATCCAAACGATGACAACAAACATTACAACCAGAATGATTTTGCCGTACCCAAAAGATCATCAAAACATGCACAAATCAGTATAACACCCAAACGATGACAACAAACATTCCAACCAGAATGATTATGTGAAGTTCCAGTCTCTCTAACCTGTCCTTGATTTGTTTGGTTTCTGCAAGCAGTGATTTGTTCTTCGCAAGAAGAGCATTCATCTCGACAGCTTGAGCTTTGTTTTCTGCCCTCAGTCTCGGGTCTCCAGACATCACATCCTTTGTCGTCTTCGATGATAGCAATTTTCGAATTTCATCCCGCATGTCTTTGATTCTCTCCTCCATGTTCAGCACAATCCGTTCAGCAGTTATTTTCCGGAGAAGTAAACCGGAAATTATATTTTCAAGATGTGGTGCCACAGGTTCATCAATCCACCGAAAGTAATTGCAGCCTAAATTGGGCTCATCTTTCTACAAAGAAGAGAACAACAAGAAGTAAGATTGACAGTACAAAGGAGAAGTTTCAGATTTCTTTGGAAACGTACTTACTTTGTAGTCTTGACAGCCTACGTAGCGACGTCCGGGATATTTGGTCCAAGAGACACCATTAATGATGGGCTTGCGAGGCTTACAGTTACAGAACTCCATTGACTCGAACTCTGCCCCCAATGCTTCATTCATGTCTTGTTGGTTGGTTTGGGTCCATGTTCCTGAAGACATCCTTAGAAAGCAATTAAACAGTAGAATTGAGATGAAGTGAGGTTGAATCGGTGAAATTCGGATTTGGGGATTAGGGTTTATATGATACAGGTTGTAAAGATCGAAGGGGAAGATGATGAAGATCTAAAGTGACGTTTTGTGCCTGTATGTGTACAATTACATAAACACCCCTGTTAAGGAGTGGATGGGAGACGTCACGTTGCCAGTCTCTACACTTTGCAGCAACATTTCCCTCCAACTCAATTTTAATGGGGGGAAATTGAAGACTCAATTGGATGTTCATTTTGACTATTGTTGACTTGTACTTCCTCCGTCCCGTTCCATGTTTCTCATTTTGACTTTTCTCGGTCAACCATTTTCAACTGGTACTACGAATCAATCTTCAACGAAAAATGTAAAAAGTTCAATTAAATTATATTATGAAACTTTAGGGGGTGAAGTTTCATAATATAAATTTATTAAAAAATTTACATTTTTGGATTAAGATTAATTCGTAGTCAAAGTTGGAGACAGTTGACTGCAAAAAGTTAAAATGGGAAACATGGGACGGGACGGAGGAAGTACATAACTACAAAAGTATAATGTTGAATATTCTTGACTTATTATTATGAGTGATGTCCAATTAAGACTAGTTCTAGACAAGGCATAAGACTAATATTGACTACATGAGATTATTGTTGACTACTCTTAACTTGCAATGAAAGTGCATATTTGTGTATCGAGTAATATAGTAGATTGTCATTCATCTAGCCCAAACACAAAGATGGCATTGGAGTTCATGTTGATCATATGTACATTCTGATCAATGTCGCGAACACATATTTTTGAATCATTTTAGTTAGGATGTAACCGGATCCTTCAGTATGTATGACTATTGTTTCCCCGGTCTGGATGTAAGTACTCGATGTTGGATATGTCCACTTAAAACTAGTTGTATACTACATAAGACTAATGTATCAAGTAATATAGTAGAGTGTCACTTTTAACATGTCTAACTTGAAGCGTATGATTTTAGATTTCAGTAATGACAGAGATGTAGGATATGTGTGAGTCTGCCCGAAGACCGACTCAAAATAATTAATCTGATAAACCAACCATTGATCACTTTACTAAAACACATTTCACGTCATGTAAAACACTTCGGTCCTTACGAACAAAAAACAGAGTATTATTGCAATTAGACTGGTTAAACTAAATAACCAACCGTTGCATGCATTGAGAAAGGAGGTGATCATCACTAAACTCCTTCACATTACCCAATAAATTTCATTAGGCTTTTGTGTTGTGTCTCATCAGACATTTAATGTCTAATTGATCAATATATCCAACGATTTTGTGAGGGTATACGAACAGACACAAGACTCTAAGTCATCTTCTTCCTTTCTTCTTCTTTCTTCATCCTTCTGCGATCATGGCGCGTGGACGTGGCGACGGAACCGGACCTGGCACTCCATTTCCACAGCGTAGGGGTCCTCCTTGCGGACCTAGGCCTATCAGAGGTTTGTAATGGCTTCTTTTCCTTAATCAAAATGTGTTATGTCTTCACAAAATACCCGATCTTTGCCATGCATATGTAATATCAGTTAGGGATAACTTAAATTTGTTTGAATTATGAGTGATTTATGTTTAATTGTTTAATGTTTATGAAATACAATATTTTAGGTATTTTCAGTAATTTAGTTAGAACTAAGTTGTGGGTTTGAAATGATGATCAGGTAGTGATTTCATGATTCTCATTTGATGATTAGGTTGATTTATGTTTATAAGCGAATTAGTGATTCTATTGTGATGTTATTCTGGTTAATTTATTTTTTGATATGATGATAACTTCATGATTATGTTATATGGTATGTTCTATTTTGAAGTTCTTAAGCTTAATCTGTTTTGATCAAGTGTTGATTTGAATTGAATTAGTTTGATAGTTTAAAGAGTTTAATGAAGTGTTGAGTTGTATTGAATTAGTGTTACTGTTTTAATGTTCTTAAACTTAATCTGATTTGATCAAGAAGGTGTTTGTGTTTGATTGCAGTTCTTTGGCTTTATAGTCATTTTAATCTGATTTGATCATGTGCCTTTGTTTGGCATCCATTGTTACAACCATTTTCCCTTGTAATGTTTGTAGGTCCTCTAAGTCACTTTAGGACTATCATCCTGAAATTGGGATACAGATGGTATGTGGATGAATATGGAATACTAGAATATCGTGGCGGGATGAGGAAATACATTCACAGTGTAGATGGGAGGCATTTCACCATAGGGCGGCTATTCCACACTTGCAACCGGATCCTCCGTTCTGAATTGGAGACCAATGGAAGAATAAGAAGCTGAAGAGGGTGTGGTACAAGCAACATGGGACACCGTTGCCAGACGGGCTGCAAGTGATCCAAACCCAAGTTCATCTAGATAACATGTGGCTTAATGCCTTCGGTCACAAAGTGGATTTTGTGAGGGTCTACGTGCAAGATTGTGACGTTGAAAGAGATGAAAATGATGAAATTGTGTACACTACTCCTAATTCGGTTCCTGCGATCATTGGGAGGTTTAATGCCAATGGCTACCACGAAACTGCTGAGGAATAACAAAAGTACGATAATGAAATTAGCGAAGCTCGGATTGGAATGAAGGAACTCACAGGAAGAAGGTGGTACATCTCAGATGATCCAACTCCTAGGGCTCCAATCATATCACCAATGAGCCTCCGACCAAGACGTGGAAGAGTATTGAGCAGTGTACCTAATCAGTTTGATTAGAAATGATACATCCTGAACTCTCTTTTAGTTTGTGTTTGTTAGGAATATCTGTTAGTATTTTGATCTTTCACCACATGTTCTTATCTTTGCCAGAAAGGTGATTAAGTACTCTTAGTTCACTTGAACATTGTAAAAGAGGAAATCACTGAGTATGATTAGTCTAGTAAATCTTGTTTTAGGATTATAGGTCTCTGAATGTAATTTTTATTTCCAAGAAGACCATGAAGATCAATCCTAGCAATGGAGCTTTTCTGAAGATTACAAGACCGGAGATTGCACAAGATTTATGAAGACACCAAGGTTTAGTCTCACTCGGAAAGAATATGTCCTTAATCCTTTCTTAAGTGCATTTAGTTACTTTTGAAACATGATTCTGGAACATATGACATCATGAGTATGGAGCATGCAAGCCATCAGAAAGGCTAATGTATCCGTTGAAGACTACAGGACAAGAAATAGTACATATGCATTAATTGCATCGGCAGAAAAGCCGCTAAAGCACAGTCCTCTTTGAGATATGAGACAAGGACTTGTGAGTACTCATTTCAAGCTAAGTATAGACTGAATTTGAATTGTGTCTAACGGATAACATCCCAATGACTCTCCAATTCATCTATAAATATCACACACTTAGATGCTGAGAAATACGACGACCAAAGAAAGATCTACCTTGCAAATTTACAACCTAGCAAAGTATTCTCTCAAGCACTCTACTACACTTTCTGAAAGCTTTCTGTTGCTTGAAGAGTCACTAGTAGTTCTAAGTTGTCCTGAACCTTAACAAGAGATTGTTATTCGTGAAAGAGTTGAACTATCAGATAACCTTTCTGAAGCTCATTCTCCAGAACGGACATCAATTACTTGGGTCAGTAAAGAGCAGATTGCCATACACTGAACAAGTGTATTAAGTAGTCTTGTTCTATTAGGCTCTCTGGAAACATAACTGAAAAGTTATACAAGCAGCCTCTCTGACAAACCTTATAACCAACACCATCAAGGCGTGGAGTAGAGGAAGTACTTGATTTGGGAAATCAGTGAATAACTCCAAGGTTATCTGAGTAGAGGAAGTACTTAGCTCTAGGAGCTGGGGAATAACTCAGGGGGAACATTTGGTTAGGAACCATTTGTTTAGGAATCTTAGAATAGGATTGTTGTAAGGTGAACTCAATTATCTGTTCTAGTGAATTCTAGGTCTCGTAAAGACCAAGTGGATTAGTGGAGGATTACGCCACCTCCAGATACCACTATACTTGCCGTGTTATTTACCTTCTCAGATTTATCTTCAAAAGCACACACACATACTTTTTGTTTCTGCACTTACCTATCTTAAAGTCATCCGCGCTCTGAATTTAAGTATCAGAAACCCCCCAAGTTTCTGAGAAACTGTGTTTATCGACAAAAGTTTTAAAAGACTATTCATCCCCCCCCCCCCCTCTAGTCTTTTACTTTGCCGTTATCTGGACCAACAAGTGGTATCAGAGCAGGAGGTTCCCAAGCCTCGCTTCAACCTAGATCCCAGATAGGTGAAGAAACTTTGTCCCTTTCGAGGACTATATAATTTGTGTGTTAAGTGCGCAGAATGTCTCGAGTGATGCACCCGCTCAAGCCGTAAAACTACGAGAAATGGAAGAACAACATGATGCTCCATCTGGAGGCCATTAGTGATGAGATGATCTATATCATCAATGAAGGGCCTATTAAAATCAGACAACTCAAACAAGTTACTAAGGTGTCTGATGGAAGAAAAGCCTCAGACAAAGAAGATGAAAACGAGGATGCGACTGCTAGTGATAGTGGTTGTGTTGCTCGTGGAAGCATTATGTATGAAGTCAAGCTAAGAGAGCTCTGGACATCTGAAGATGCCAAGAGACACAGATTGGATGGTCAAGCTCGTAATATAATTATCAGATCGACACCTGAGCACACACAGTGCAAACTGTGGGGTGCTAAAACGGCGAAAGTTGCCTGGCAATTGATTGAAGAAATCATGCGAACCGAAAACCAAAGAAAACAAGTTCGAAGTTCTTAAATTGAAGTTCCAAAACTTCAAGCAAGGTCCCACTGAAACTCTGGAAGAACTTGATTTCAGGTTTACTACTCTTATGAGTGATATGGCTGCACTTGGTGAAAGCAATGATACTCCCAAATTAAAAGATTAAGACTATTGTCAAGTCTCAATCACAACCGGAACATACTAAATTCTTTTATTTCAACCAAGGAATGCCAAATATTACTCCAAGAGAGCTCTTCTCTCATCTTGCATCAGAGATTATGAGACAACTCAGAGAGAACAAACAGCTGAGAAGTTGCGAAGTGTTGCTCTAGTCTCTCAAGGTACTTCTGAAAAGAAAGATACCAAAGACGCATCTAAAGAAAATGCTCTTGCAGTAAGACACATGTATAAATTTGTGAGTCAAGAGATTGAGAGAAGAAAAGCTAAAAAAGCATCTTGGCCCGAACTATCATCAGTACAAGAACATTCAACTAAACAACTCTCTGAAGACCCCCATTCAGAAAGGTGTTAGTACTGAATCAGCAGAGATAGGAAATGATATCTGCTTCTATTGTCAAAAGCCTGGTCACTTCAAGAGAGATTGCCCTGCTTTAAACAAGCTCAAGACATGTGACAAGAAGGACAGAAGAAATTACAAAAGAAATCAAAGGGCCTTACTGACTAAAGAAAGGAAGAAGATTCAAATCCAACTTGATGCTCTAGATATTGAGACAGATTCTGAAGATGGAGATTCAGATAACTCAAACCTACCATCACCAGAATTGTGTGGAATCACCCACGACATAATCGACTTCGGCCTTAAGAAGAATGAAATGTGTGGAGTTGCTGAGATTGCTGGTCCAGACATCTCCAACATTGAAATGTGTCTTATGGCTGATGAGGTAACAAACATTTCACAATTTCTGTACTATGAGAGTGATGATGGAATTGAGGATCTGGAGTTAATCAGGAGTGAATTGGATCGTTATGAGAAAGAATTTCTGGAAGCACAATCCAAAACCAGAATTCTAGAAGAAGGCAAAGAAACTCTTGAAAAAGAGGTTTCTGAGCTAACCAGAGTACCTGAGAACAAGAGCGCTGAAATAGCCCTTCTGAAAAATCAGATATCTGAAAATGAAAATTTTCACAAACTAGCCTTGGATGAACTTAATAAGAAAATGATCAAGCTGCTTTCTGAGAATGAGGAACTTCGAAAGAAAGAGCTATCCTTCCAATCTTATGCAAAGGCTAGTGACACTCTCACTCAGGTTCAATCATATCTGAGAGATCCCTCTGAGAAAGGTGGACTTGGACTTGATGAACAATCAAGTAATTCATCTCCTCTGAAGAAGAGTGATGAAAGGTTGACCTTTGTAAAAAGTCAACAGAATGGTTCTTCAACCACCTATAGCATTGGTCAGAAAGCTAAGGTAGTTGACAAAGGAAAAGGAGTAGCAACCCAACCTTTGAAAGAACAACAAGTTCACAAGAAACTTGTGAGTGAAGCTTCTGAAAAGAAATACAACCCTCAGACATGTAGCCATCCACATTGCCATATTACTAGGAAAGGAAGAATTGCTGGAATAGGCAAATTCTCTACTGTACCATTTTATGAAAATATAGACGGTGCAGAAACTAGTAAGGCTTCTGAAGACCGCATTCAGAAAGCCAAAGGTGTTCGAAATGGCATTGGCTATCGTGCTATTGGAAAAGTCCTTTTACAACAATATAAGGAAGGACAAGAACAATGGCGCAAGGTCGATATTGCACGTAGTAATAAATGTAGTGGAAGAAATCTCAAACCACTCGAAAACTGAATGCCAAAGCTAGAAGGAACTCGCCAGAAGGCTAAGTTTGTTGAAAGCAATACCGTAAACCTGTGGTCCGTAAAGCACCAAAAGGAACACCTAGAAACACCTCAAGAAGGAAGATTGAGATCAAAATTACTGATTCTATTGTTTCTCCTTTTGATAAAGTTAGACAAAAACAAACTCCCAAGAAATTCACTAAAATGTGGATTCCTACTGGAAGAATGTTTAGTCTAAGTGGTTCTATCTCTGAGGCAAGAACCTAACTCATGTTTCCTGTTTGCGCGTAACCTCGACTAAGGCTCAATGGCTATTTGATAGTGGATGCGAAAGCACATGAGAGACAAAGCAACTGTCAACTACAAAGCTTGCGAGAATGGACCGTACATCGATTTGGTTGGAGGAGAATTAAATCCTCTCCGGATTTGCAACGCTAAATTGGGATCCTTAACAATTACTGACATATTACATGTTAAGGGTTTGAAATACAATCTATTTAGCATGAGCCAGTTTGCAGACAAGGGATTTACTGTGAAATTTAAAGCAAAGTATTGCAAACTTATTAACAATGAGTCAAAGCATACCTTGGTTGCTAGGCGAAAGGCGCCTTTTATGCCGATTGGGCATCTGTCACAATCAAGAATGTCTCATGGTGAGTCAATCAGTCACATGTAAGAGCAATCGTTATGGCACAAAAGAATGAGTCACTTGAATTTCAAAACTCAACAAACTTGCCAAGAAAGAGTTAGTGGTTGGCCTTCCCAAAACATCTTCGTAAAGGATGGTATCTGCTCACGATGGGGAAACAATCTAAGATCTCTTTCAAGTCCAAAATCGACACTCTAAGTGTTAGACCAACGCAACTATTACACATGGATCTTTTTGAATCATCAGTAACTAGTTATGCAGAAAGAAGTATGGTCTTGTTGTAGATGACTTCTCAAGATTCACTTGGGTTGTCTTTCCAAGCATAAATCGATGCTAGGTGGAGATACCAAACTTGCTAAATAAGATTGAAGTCATGAAAATGACAAGGTATCTGCAATCGTAATGCACTATGGTACCGAATTTGTCAACCAAGACATAAAGGAGTTTTGTACCAAAAAGGTATACAACATCAACTTTCCTCTCAGAAGAACACCACAACAAAATGGTGTTGCGTAAAGGAAAAATAGAACCCTTAAAGAAGCAAGAAGGATAATGTCAATTAATCAAATAAGTGAAGTTTATTGGGTTGAAGTCGTAAACACAAAGATGCTACACTCGTAATGTATGTTTGATAAACAAATACCATGACAAGACCCCTTATGAGCTCTTGGTTGGTAGACCCCCTAATATTAAACATCTGAAAGTGTTTGGTTGTAGATGTTTTGTTCTTAACAATGGAAAAGAGTATCTAAGAACATTTCAACCAAAGGCAGATGAAGGAGTGTTTCTTGGTTATTCTATGAATAGCAAAGCTCACAGAGTTTACAACAAAAGAACAAAGAAGATTGAAGAATCAGTTCATGTTGTATTCTATGAAGAAAGCAAGAAATCACCCCTTGATGATGAACTCTCAGAAAGGTTCAAGGAACTAATGTTAAAGGATTATGAAGAAGAGCCCTCCGAAAGGAAAAACATCATTATGGAAAGAGAGGATGACTCTGACGAAGAAAAGCATGAAACGCCTAGTAACAACCAGATGATTCTCAGACATGATGAAGAATTTCCTATGAGAATTCCAGAAATGGAAACTGAAGATGTTCATCAGAGAGCTAATTCTGGAAATGACCTCTCGATGTGCATGTCCCGTAAAGCCCTCACCGAGCAAGTGTCGACATTCAACGCCTTCTGTGGTACAAAATGTCATAGATACTGAAGAAGTATCAAGTCATAATCATAGTGATTCACATTCAGATCACATAGATGTTGACCCTACTAGCCCCAAACCCATGATGAGATGGATCAAGGATCATCCTACAAAGGATGTGGTTGGACCAATCAATCAAGGTGTTAGGACTAGGAGAGCAATAGCCGAAAATGCTAATTCTCTCTTTGGATGTTTCATCTCAAACATTGAACCTAAAACTATTGAAGAAGCATTAAGAGACCAAGATCGGATCTCGCAATGCAAGAAGAGTCGATCGCTTGAAAGAAACAAAGTCCGGAAACTAGTTCCATTTGTAGAAGGAATATCCGTGATTGGAACCAAGTGGATTTTCGAAACAAGATGAATGAATCGTGAAATAACCGAATAAAGCAAGGTTGGTTGCCAAGGATTCACCTGCATCAAGGTTTAGATTTTGATGAGTCATATGCACCAGCTTGCGATTGATGCAATAAGACTCTTTCCGCCTTGCAAATTCATAAAGACTTTAAAGCTTATCAGATGGATGTCAAAAGTGCATTCTTGAATGGTGAACTTGCTGAGGAAGTCTATGTTGAACAACCACCTGGTTTTGAAGTATCCTCAGAAAGTAGAATGGTCTATAAACTACAGAAAGCTCTATATGGACTGAAACAGGCTCCAAGAGCATGGTATGATACTTTGGCCAAATACCTTCTAGAAAGTGGTTTCAAGAAAGGTGAAGTTGATAAAATTTATTTACCTTAAATCATGATGGAAAACTGCTCTTAGTTCAAGTATATGTTGATGACATTATATTTGGATCTAAGGACAAGCACCTTTGTGATGACTTTGCAAATCTCATGAAAAATACGTTTGAGATGAGCATGATGGGAGAATTGAACTATTTCCTAGGATTGCAAGTCAAGCAACTCAATGATGGAATATTCATTAGTCAGACAAAGTATGCAAAAGACATGCTCACAAAGTTCAATCTTAAGCCCTCTGAAAATAATGCTAAGATACCTATGAGCATAGGAACCAAAATGACCTATATTGAATCAGATAAGAGTGTTGAAGAACACAAGTATAGGAAATTAATAGGTTCACTACTTTACCTTACTGCAAGCAGACCAGATATTCAATATGCAGTTGGAGTGTGTGCTAGATTTCAAACAAATCCAATGCAATCACACTACAACATTGCTATGAAAGTATTAAGGTATGTGAAAGGTACAATAAATGTAGGTTTGTGGTATCCTAAAGAAGGTGGATTGAGTTTGGCTGGTTACTCAGATGCTGACTATGCTGGATCAATTCTTGATAGGAAAAGTACCTCAGGAACTTGTCAGTTTCTGGGAACAAGACTTATCTCATGGTTTAGCAAGAAGCAAAACTCAATTGCAACTTCTACCACAGAGGCTGAATATATTGTCACGGGTTGTGCAACATAAATTCTGTGGATTCAACAACAACTCAGAGACTATGGACTCAATGAAGAGAAAACTCCTATTTTCTGTGACAACACAAGTGCTATTGCAATCACACAGAATCCCAAGTTCCATGCCAGAACAAAGCACATTGATGTTAGACACCACTTCATCAGAGACCATGTTGAAAAAGGCAATATAGAGATACTCAAGATTGGCACAGAAGACCAACTTGCAGATATCTTCACCAAGCCCCTACAAGAAAGCCGGTTCTTGACCTTAAGACATAATCTTGGATTGATGGAGTTGCCTAAGGACTGAAAAATGTCCTGAATCTCTAAAGTCTGAGTAAGCAAGGTAGAAAAGAAGCAGGCCTCTGAGAACATGCTCTCAGAAAGCCAAGTTGTTAAGAAGTGTTGCAAAGGTTTCTGAGTAGCAACACTCAGAAAGGCAAAACATTTCTGGAACGGGTATCCAGAAAGGCAAAGGTTGGTACACACTCAATGAGTAAATAAGACTAGAACTTACTTACTAAGAGTGGGTCAAATACATTCAAACAACTGAAGTTTCTGATTCTTGAATTCAGGAAACTATTTGGTCATAAAGAGAAAAGACACACAAAGCCCAAAAGGTATAAGTTCTGAAAGTCAAACATGTCCAATGTCTTGTATTTTTACCATTTTCATGATAAACAATATATAGATAAGGACTTGACACTCAGAATGATAAGCTCAAACGATTAAGTGTTCCTACTCTTTACTAAGTGACACAATGAATGTAGCATATTAAAAATACATCAAGTCGGCACATTATCATTTGTTGATTGATATCATTACAAGATATTCAATATAAGCTCTTGATGTATAAACGTTTGATCTCAACGGCTGAGATTAAAACAAAGCAAGTAATGTCTGTTTAGAAATTCAGACGTGGCCCACTAAGCATTTAATGAAGTACAAAGGACGTACCACGCCTATGCAGATGCAAAGACACGCATTCATATTCAGCTATATGTATGTTGTATCTATGAATGTTTTATCTGCTATATATATATAGGAATTGGGCAAAAGACAAACACTTTTACCAAATCCGAAATTTCATACTTGCATCAAAATAGCAAAACCTCTCAAGATTTTCTGCAAAACTTCTTCTGCAACTCAACTTCTTGTGCTTAGTCTTCTGAAAAGATAGACTAATCTCGATTATTCTTGCAAAACCCTTCTATAAACACTCACTCAAAGACTCTATATAAGAGATGGCACCAAAGAAGATGACCACCAAGAACCCTAAGGCCGCATCTTCTGCTCCTGCTGAAAAGCAAGGAGGAAAAGAACTCAAGGTGTTGAATAAACGCCTTCTAGGAGAGTTTACCCTTCGACCGAATCCAAGTCACAAGATGAATTGGGAGCTTTTCTTGAAGAAATATGTTTCGCAATCATTTCTTCAAAAGCAGATAGAAAATTGATATTGGGAATGTTGAAAAGTTCCCATATCTACAAGTTTCAGGTCGCACCCAAAGGATCGTCTACATCGGATGTGTTGGAGTTCTACAACAACTCCAAAATCTTCACAAAAGTTGTGAATGATGTAGAAGAGAAGTACATGCAGACTGAAGTTCAAGGACAAGAAATTGTCCTAGACTGCAAGACTTTCTGCAACTTATTCCGATTGAAAAATCGAGGAACAATCGACGACATCAACATCAGGGATGCCTCCATGATTCAAAGTGTTAAGTAGCTATTTGAGGCAATCCATATTGAAAATGCAAAGGGTTGCCCAAAAGAACTTTGTTCGAAGCCATCGAATCCACCATCTCCGTAAACACCGAGTACTTTGGCTCTCATTCTGGTCCATTGCTTTGATGGCAACAAAGGTGGAGTAGACCAGATAAGCATGGAGAGATGGATGATGATGCATCTTCTGAATAAGAAGCATGAAGGGCAGGAAACCCACTTCAATTGGGGGAAGTACGCCTTCAACAAATTTCTTGGGCACATTGAGGAATTTGAGCCTAAAATCATCAATGGCCTTGCTGAGACAAAGGCCAATATGCATTTTGGTCTCAGAATTTGCTACATTCTGGAAACAATGGGAATAACTCTCAGAAAGAGACAAGAAATCCTACCACCAACTCTTTTCGACATGCCTTTGAAGAAAAGGAGAGAATTTCTCACGAGAAAGCTCGAGAAGAGGCGTAAGAGCTTGAAGTCGCCAACAAGGTGAAGAGGTCTCGAGTAAGCTACCGCTCAACCTCCAGCTGTAAGAGAAAGAGGACTCAAAGCAAGAAAGCCTCTAAGTCCCAAAGTGTACAAAGCACAACCTTCCGAGACAAGATCTCGTAAGATGTTGTTCGCCGTAAAGGCAACACCAGAAGCCCCAAGAATTCTCGAGACAGTCGCCCGTAAATCTCCAGAGATGATAGAAATATCATAGATGGGTCACTCAACTGGACAAGGAATCAATGATGATGTAGTACTTACACAAGTATTCAAAAAGTCCAGATTGAGACCCATGGAGGAGCATCAAGCTCAAATTCTCGTAAAGAAAGGAACCCTCCGTCAAAGCAGAAGAAGAAGGCTGGATGAGGAAGATAGAGTGATGGAAGATGTTGACATTGCTTCCACATTCACAATACCAAAGACTTAATGTGGTCAAGAAAACCTGCTCGAACAGTTCCTCAACCTTCTGAGAGAGCTCAACTCTCAGAAAGGGATCAAACTAAGATGGAGACTCAGAAAGATATGGTAGAGGAGACCAACAATGAGCAAAGAGAGGCTGTGGAAACTCCACTAGTCCAAGAGACCCAAACTCAGCCTGACTCTATTCAGACCAAATTGGAGACACAATTTCAGGGGGAAGAAAACTTGTCCACTCCCTTGAATCAAGAAGAGGTTACTCCAACCTCAGAACATCAAGAAGAGCCTGTTCCACAGGTAGTAAAGTTATCTCTGCACAAGAAATAACTAACTTAAATTTGCTCTAATCTTATGTTCTGATATTCTTAAATGTCTCTTATTAGGCTACAACTGAGAAAGTAGTGGAGGTGGAACCAACACCCCAACACCAAGAGTTTCCAGAGGCTGAAAAGCACTCTGAGGAAGTAGTTACTGAGCCTTCTGTTGAGAAGGTAAGCATTAGTAAACTTTCCTTAAGAAAATTTTGGTAAAATTCACTACTTAATCAATATGTTTGTTCTATCTTACAGGCTCAATCAGAAGAACACTTGGACGAAGAGAATGTGATCTTATCTCCTCCCAGAGAAACTAAACCGGCAACAAGCAAGATTCAAGAAAAGGTTCCAGAATCCCCCAAGGTTTCTGAGAAAGATGCCACTGAGCTTCCTCACTTGGAAGTAAGTGAAGTCTCAGAAAGCATTTTTCCACTTATCTTTTCTGATAACAAGTTTCTAAACATATTTGATTCTATTTCTCAGGTTCAATCAGAAAGAAAGGATGCCGAGGATCGACTTCTCCTCACATCAAGGTATCCGAGGCCTCCGTGCTCAAACAAGGTAAGTCCAAGCAAATGAGCCTAGTGTTTCTACATGTATGCTCGTAAAGCTTACTTTTGCAACAGATACTAACAAAAGTAGTTTGAACAAAACTAACTTGATCCCTTTCTTCCAGTGCTCAAAGTCTAGTGCCACTCAACTTACTCCAAGCCTTTAAGAAGCACACTCAAGAAACATCTAAAGGGCTTCGTATAATGGCGTAAACACGTAAAGGCCGATCTTTCCGACATTGCAAGAGTAATTGACATCCCGAGAAAAGGGCCATAGCAATCAATCTGAAGACCATATCCATGCTATGTTTCCCACGTAATCATATTCTTTGCCACTGATGGATGATAACTTCTTAAATAAAGTAGCACAAAGACTCATAGCAGACTTTCAAGTCACCGATGCTCAAACCCAAGAGCGATGGTGACCCATCCCGCATTGCCCAAAGAAGCTCACAACCTACCCTTCCTTCCGAGCAAGAAGAAGTAATGGGAGGATGATCACACTTCCTAATGTGATCAACCCGGTTTCAAGATGAGGAGGAAACCGATGAGAATGACTACCAAGAACCTCCTTCCGAGCATCCAAGTCAAGAAGACAAGAAAAGGATGATGATGATGATCGTAATGATGATCCCCAACCCGAAACGGCGGATTCGGAAAGTTAGCAAAGGAAGTGCGAAAAGGGTACTCCTTCCAATGCTCGAAAGCCCCATCATCATCACCACCAAAGTCTCATCAAAATACCCAACAGTCAACAAGACACAATTGAAGAAATCACACCACCGAGTTCGTGGATTGAACAACTCGTAAAGGTATTGAAGAAGAAAAGAGAATCAACATTGAGTGTCAAGCTCTTGTTGATGAAAAGGAGGCCAAAATCAACAAGCTCAAAGAAGCTAATGCCAAGGAATCGCACTCCTAGATGAGCAAAGAAATCAAGGATGCCATTGTTGCACACAACGAGATAGATGCCATGGATGACAATGATGATGAAGAGCATGATGTCGAGGTCGCATCGTAAAGACCTTCTACATCTTCTCGTAAGGCAAAGACACTTGATGGAAAATGTAAGAAGATTGCTAATCTGCAAACAATCCAAGAAAATGATTATGACAAGGATGTCAAGAAAACCAAACTTGATCACCCTCAAGAAGATGAGAGGCTAATCACTAAGGAAAAGCTAGCCCTTCCGGCTCCTCAAATTTTCTCGCTCCAGTGCTTCAAGAAGTGATGAGCATGTGTCAAGAACAAATTCTTGAACTAAGAGATGACTTGTTGCTCAAGACAACCAAGTCCTACAACATCCCGTAAGAGATGAAAGATTCGTCACGATTGCTAATAGAGCAACCAAGATAGCTCTCTCTCGAAAGACTTAGCTCGATCAGGAAGAAGATCGCAACAATGCCAATCAAGCACTAGCAGATGCTACCTTTGCTACTCGACAAGTCGAGGCTATTCTAAAGCCTCTTGAAGAGCTCAATGAAAAGAGCAAGTGTTGGTTAGGCAAAACAAGGACATGAAAGAAGAAATCCAAGAATTAGTCAGGTGCATAACAACCTCCGTAAGAACTTTGAATCACTCTCAAGCTTATGCTATCATGAGTCACCATTCATGACTAAGGGAAGGAGAGATGCCTCGAAAAGGCAGAGGAAGAAAAGAAAACAATCAAATCTCCCTCCTCAAGTCAACTAGTCATTAAGGACACCACCGAGACACCTCAAGAAGTTGTTCCAGATCAACCAAATGTAAAGTCGAGAAGTATGGTCACTAGGGTACCAAGTCCTTAGGATCTCGATGGAACAACCGTAAAGCTTCAAGAAGAAAATCAAGAAGAAGGTGAGGTAAGAGGTCAAGAGAGTCAAGCCTCACAACCGAACATCAATGATGATGATGAGGATGAATCATATGATGAGCATCCACTTCACAAAAGAAGAAGGCAAGCAAGCCCTTACAACCTCCTCTGGCAGAAGGCCATTAGCAATGTAACCCCTTCCGAAATACCAAGTCAATTCAAGGACTTCCACCAAAGACAAATTTCAAGGCAGAAGAAAGAGTCACAGATCTCCGATGTAAGGCCACCTAATGTAAAGGCTAGAAGGGATATTCAGCAAGAGCAAACAAAGAAACTCATCAAGAAAAGCCAACGATGCCCACATTGAGTATGTGAAGACCAAGAATGAAGAGTCTTCATAGGTGCATTCTAACAAGAAAGGGTATTGGATTCGAACGCAACATCTACTTGTCAATGATAAGTTTCCAACTCCCATCTTCAACCGATCCTAAATGGAGTGAAGGCAAGCCAAAGTTGCTAAAACATGAGCACCTTCATGCCCGGTTAAACTTTGAGGTTGAAAAGAGAAATGATGCCGTAAAGATGGACCTTTCTTTTCCTTGTCCTTACCCAAGCCGTAAGATGCACAAGACAAGAAAACTGGATGGTAGCTACAGCAAGCAAAACAAGCTAGGTGTTCATCCCTATGAGTCATTCTACATGACAAAGGATGAATATCTGGATGATATTTACTATCTGGAAGAAATTTACAAGTATTTCAACCTATCTCGAAATGCAAGTAGACCATGCCGGTCCGGGAAAATACTCTGGGTCAAACACTTTTCAAGAAAAACTACAATCTTGCAAGAGTTACCATGAAATTTGTATCTTATCCGTAAAGATGTAACTTCTCGTCAAGGATACTTATGACTATGTCCAAGAATGCGTAAAAGTGGATGATTATGTCAATCGATCCAGAAGGTGTCAAGAACTTGAGGTTTCTGAACCTAAGTTATTTTTGAAGACTTGAAGACTAGTATCTTAGAATGTTTACTTGGAGCTTGGACTCTCCTATTGTTCTAATTTACTTAGTATGTTTTGTTACTTTTTGTAATCTTGCTGATTGTTTCTGAATTTCTCTATCTGTAAAAGTTGCATCTCACTCTGTAAACTGTACCTATCTGAAGATCATACTCTCAGATACATTTTAATAGATGACAACTTATCAGCAAAGTTCACTTCTTGTGATTTGGTTGATGTTTACTTTCTGCACTTAATTCAACTAAAATTGAATATCATTTAAAATGATTAAGTGGTGGATTATTTTCTCTTCCAGGATTACAAATTTGTAATAGGACTTTAAAAGATAGTCATGGATGACTGATCAAAAATGGGGAAATTTGTTAGGAATATCTGTTAGTATTTTGATCTTTCATCACATGTTCTTATCTTTGCCAGAAAGGTGATTAAGTACTCTTAGTTCACTTGAACATTGTAAAAGAGGAAATCACTGAGTATGATTAGTCTAGTAAATCTTGTTTTAGGATTATAGGTCTCTGAATGTAATTTTTATTTCCAAGAAGACCATGAAGATCAATCCTAGCAATGGAGCTTTTCTGAAATTACAAGACCGGAGATTGCACAAGATTTATGAAGACACCAAGGTTTAGTCTCACTCGGAAAGACTATGTCCTTAATCCTTTCTTAAGTGCATTTAGTTACGTTTGAAACATGATTCTGGAACATATGACATCATGAGTATGGAGCATGCAAGCCATCAGAAAGGCTAATGTATCCATTGAAGACTACAGGACAAGAAATAGTACATATGCATTAATCAGACGGCAGAAAAGCCGCTAAAGCACGATCCTCTGAGATATGAGACAAGGACTTCTGAGTACTCATTTCAAGATAAGTATAGACTGAATTTGAATTGTGTCTAACGGATAACATCCCAACAACTCTCCAATTCATCTATAAATATCACACACTTAGATGCTGAGAAATACGACGACCAAAGAACGATCTAGCTTGCAAACTTACAATCTAGCAAAGTCTCTCAAGCACTCTACTACCCTTTCTGAAAGCTTTCTGTTGCTTGAAGAATCACTAGTAGTTCTAAGTTGTCCTGAACCTTAACAAGAGATTGTTATTCGTGAAAGAGTTGAACTATCAGATAACCTTTCTGAAGCTCATTTTCCGTAATCTGACATCAATTACTGGGTCAAGAAGAGTAGATTGCCATACACCTAACAAGTGTATTAAGTAGTCTTGTTCTATTAGCTCTCGAAACATAACCGAAAAGTTATACAAGAAGCCTCTCTCGACAAACCTTATAACCAACACCATCAAGGCGTGAGTAGAGGAAGTACTGATTTGGGAAATCGTGAATAACTCCAAGGTTATCCGAGTAGAGGAAGTACTTAGCTCTAGGAGTCGGGAATAACTTCGGGGGACATTTGGTTGGGAACCATTTGTTTAGGAATCTTAGAATAGGATTGTTGTAAGGTGAACTCAATTATCTGTTCTAGTGAATTCTAGGTCTCAGAAAGACCGAAGTGGATTAGTTGGAGGATTACGCCACCTCCAGATACCACTATACTTGCTGTGTTATTTACCTTTCTGTATTTATCTTTTAGCAAAGCACACACACATACTTTTTGTTTCTGCACTTACCTATCTTAAAGTCTTCCACGCTCTGAATTTAAGTATCAGAAACCCCCCAAGTTTCTGAGAAACTGTGTTTATCGACAAAAGTTTTAAAAGACTATTCACTCCCCCCCCCCCCTCTAGTCTTTTACTTTGTCGTTATCTGGACCAACAGTGTTCTAAGTAGTTTGTACTTTGATTTATTTAAGGACAAATTGTTATGTTATTGGTGGTTATGTTTTGTTGATACTTCTATTTAGGTTTTAAGTTTAGTATCATGATTTTGTTGTGAATGGTTTGACTTGATGATTTGCTTGAAGCAAACTAAAGTTGATGACTTATTTTGGTATACCATGATTTAGGAGTTGATCTATTCTATGTTTGTTTGAATTTTTATGGCATTTTGTTATTTAGTGTTGTTTAGTTTAATTAGTACGAACTTAGAATTAAGATATCCCAATATGTTAATTACGCAGATATATGCAAACAAGTAATGTCACAATATTAGTGTTATTAGCAAATCAAATCTCATCCATATTTTTTGAAAACAAAATCAAACCTAGCAATATCGATACGAATTGAGAATTTAACGATCAATTTTGACGCAACATTACTCAAATAATTAAACTTCAAGGTTCGATTTTGTTTTTGTCATTTGTCAATCATAATCAATTTTGACTATAAATTGGTCTGGAACCATAATAACACTAATGTTTTCAGTCGAACATATTAGGGGTCGTAGTTACTAATTGTTTATATTTAATTACGAACTATTATTACGTTTATACTATACTATATTAATAATCTTTTATGATTATTATCTGAAGTACACATTATCTACATGCAGTTAGACATTTAATTAGTGTATCTGGAAAATTCCAAGGTGTAATGATTATGGTTGGAGATTTGATTTCAGATTTTGATTATCAAGGTTGCAGAAGTCGCTTGCTTTGAATTATCACGTAATTCAAAGAGACATCATTGCCAAGTCCAATCGGCGTCTCTTCACCACCCTAATTAAACACATTAAACTTCAATGATTCATTTTTATCTCAGACCTTTCTTCTTCTTCTTCTTCTTCTTCTTCTTCTTCTTCTTCTTCTTCTTCTTCTTCTTCTCAGACTCACTATGACTAGATCAGGCAACGGCACGGGTCCTGGTACTCCATTTGCCCACCGTCGTGGTCCGCGTGCAAGGCGTAGGCGCATCAGAGGTTAGTTTGATTGTTTCTACAAAGTTTTGATTCATTTTATGCAATCTTCATTCAATTCTGTCCACTTGTGATTCCGATCTGCACCATGCATGTGTGAATTATTCATTTTTATTGTAATAAGAGTGTAGAATCTTAATAAAGAAGTAAATAGGGTTGATTTGTGTGGTTTTTCTTGTCTGATATGCCTAATTTTTTCTATAATAGTGTAGAATCTTTGTTCGGAATGGTCAATCAAATAAATGACTTGGTATTTGGGTTTTGTTTGTTATGATTCATAATAATAAGTGAGTTTTTAAGAGTGTGAATTAACGTTGAGGGGATTGATCTTAGTTTCTTGACAGTTTCTTAATTTTTGGATTAATTGATACAAAAATCGAGTTCCCTTGTTTAAAGTTAAAGAAATAATTGATCGACATTACAATGTAATTATATAATTAAGTGTTGGATTTTTGACAAACTGATTTTCGATTTAGAGATGAAGTGTTGTGTTGATGATTTATTTGTCTTTGGATTCCAACATTAGTAAACTTCTAGACTCTTATAAAAAAAACATTTTCCCTTGTTTACAGTCAAATGCAATAATTGAATTGTTGAAATTATGTATTGATCTAATTAAATGTTGCATTTTGACAAACCGATTTTCAATTTAGAGATGTGTTTCTGATTAGTGTAAAGTTGAAGATCGTAATTGTTTCGTGTAGTACTTGTTTGAGTGATTTAGATGGCTCTTGATTTTTATGCAGGCCCTCCAGCAAACTATAAGAAGATCATTCTCCATCTGGATGGTCGGTGGTACGAGAATGAGGACGGCCGCATCCACTATGATGGTGGCATCTACAGGTATATCCACAATGTTCGTCAAAGCAAGTTCACACTAGGGCGCATTTTCAGGTGCTGTAAGAAGATCCTTAGGGAAAGAATTTGGAGATGCATGGGAGGATCATAAGCCGACACGGGTCTGGTATGATGCCCATGGTGTGGATTTTCCTCACGACCTGCGTGTGATTCAGGGCAACGGTCAGATGGAGAACATGTGGGTCAATGCCAATGCAAACAGGATCAGTGTTAGGAAATTTGTTAGATATTTTGTTAGAAATATCTGTTTAGATTTTGATCAGCAACTGATGACTTATCTTAGTCTCAGAAAGGTGATTAGTACTCTTGGTTCACTTGAACATTGTAAAAGAGGAAACCACTAAGTATGATAGTCTAGCTAATCTTGTATAGGATGATAGGTCTCAAAATGTAATTTTTATTTTATGAAGAGAAGACCAAGAAGAAGACATCCAAGGTAACAAGTTCAATAACATTCAAGATTTGAAGAAACGCACAAGATTATCGAAATGCTTTTCAGATACCTTGGCCGATATCTTGAAGACACGAATAGTTTTAAACAAACCTGTCACAAGAGATATCCGAGAAATAAAAGGTCTATCTGAAAATAAGGAAAGTGTCCACAGATATCTATTCTCGATACCTGAGCTTTAACCACATTTCCGAAAAGAAATATATATTGCAAACAAAAGTTGTTTCAATAAAAGTGGTATCCAAGTTAAAGATAAGAACGCAAAGAATCGTAGAAATCGATCAAGGTTGTCTCGATATAAAGCATAGTTCCGCTGGCACTACAGACAAAAGTATAGTACAATGCATTAAATGCATGCACAACGATGTCCGAACAAAAGCAACCAGCTTCAAGAAGAAAACAAACCTCATAAAGATTATACACATATATCAATAGTTTGAATTTGAGCCTAACGGATACTATTCAAACGGCACTCAAATTCATCTATAAATATCAACACTTAGATCGCTTGAGAATACACCTTGAACTCCAAAACACGTCAACACCTTACTCTCTCAAAGCAAACTACTTACTCGAAAAGCTCGCTATGCACTAAAGCTTTTGATCTTGAGTAACAATCAAGTTCTAAGTGTCCGATCCTAAACAAGCACAAATATCTCGTGAAAGAGTTGAATTGAAAGATCAAGTATCCGAGATTCATTCTCTAGAACATTTATATAAGACTTGGTCAAGAAAAGAACAAGATACCATACATTGAAAAGTGTATTAAGTATACTTGATTCACGTAGCTATCGATTAACTAAAAGTTATTAAAGAAGCTCATCCGACAACTCAAACCAAAACCAACACCATCAAGCGTGAGTATGTGAAGTACTTAGTTTGAGAAACTAAGGAATAACTCCAAGGTTATTAAGCACAGAAGTACTTAGCTTGGGAAGCTAGGAATAGCTCAAAAGGTTTCGAGTACAGAAGTACTTGGTCAGAAAGCGGGAACAACTCGAGGGAACATTTGGTCAGAACCATTTGTTTAAGGAATCTTAGAATAGGATTTTTGTAAGGTGACCTCAATTATCTATTCTAGTGAATTCTAGGTCTTTGGAAGACAAGTGGATTAGTTGGAGGATTACGCCACCTCCAGATACCACTATACTTGTGTTATTTACTTTTCAGACTTACATTTCAAAGAACACACACACACTTTAACTGCTTCGCACTTATCTATCTTAAGTCTTCCAAGGCTCGATCTAAGTATCGATATCCGCATGTATCTCGAGAAATAGTTTTATCGAAAAGTTTTAAAAGACTATTCACCCCCCTCTAGTCTTTTACTTTGTCGTTATCTCGACCAACAAGTGGTATCGAGCAGAGGTTCACAAGCCTTCAGACCAACCTAGATCCCCAGATAGGTGAACGAACTTTGTCCACTTTTGAGGACTATTTAATTTGTGTTAAGTGTGCAGAATGTCTCGAGTGATGCACCCGCTCTCAAACCGTAGAACTACGAGAAATGGAAAATAACATGATGCTCCACCTTGAAGCCATAAGTGACGAAATGATCGAAGTGATAAAGAATGGCCCAATAGTCATTCAACAACTTAAACAAGTCATGGAAGTTTCTAATGGTAGAGACAGAGATCAAAGCGAAGGATCTTCACAAACTGATATGTCAACAAGTGGGAGATCTACTAGTCAAGTTATTTACGAACCAAAGCCCAGAGAACTCGACATCTAAGATGCCAAGAGAAATCGTCTGGATGGTCAAGCTCGTAATATCATCATCGATCTACACCGAGCACATACAAGGTAAACCGGGTGCTAAACGGCAAAAGTTGCTCGCAACCGATTGAAGAAATCAGGTTTGAACCGAGAAAACCAAAGAAAACAAGTTCGAAGTTCTCAAGTTGAAATTTCAAAATTTCAAACAAGGACCCACCAAACTCGAAGAACTTGATTTCAGATTTACCACCTCATGAGTGATATGGCAAGACTTGGGAAAGAATGATACTCCCAATGTAAAAGATTAAGACTATTGTCAAGTCTTAACCACAACCGGAGCATACTAAATTCTTTATTTTAACCAAGGAATGCCAAATATCACTCCAAAGGAACTCTTCTCACATCTTGCTACGTTGATTATGAGACAACACAAAGAGAACAAACAACCTAAAAGTTGCGTATTGCTCTAGTTTCAAGGAACTTCAAAAGAAGAAAAGCAAGGAAGAGATCGAGGATGCTCTTGCCAAAGCAAATGAGCAAATATGTCACGAGAAATTGAGAGAAGAAAAGCCAAAGAGAAGCTAAAAGCATCTAGTTTCAAACTATCACCAAGACAAAAATGCAAAACTCACGAACAAGCCACCGTAAAGCATCATGTACTGAGGAAGTAGAAATTGGAAACGATATCTGCTTCTATTGTCAGAAACCTGGTCACTTCAAGAAGGATTGTCCTGCCTTATTCAGAAGAAGCCAGAAAGCTTTATTAACTGATGAAGAAAGAAAGAAAATCCAAACTCAACTGGATGCTCTAGACTATGAGACAGATTCTGAAGATGAAAATTCAGATGACACAACCTTACCATCACCAGAATTATGTGGAGTTACTCATGATATAATCGACTTCGGCCTTAAGAAGAATGAAATGTGTGGAGTTGCTGAGATTGACGGTCCAGACATCTCTAACATAGAAATATGTCTTATGGCTGATGAGGTAACACATACTTCTTGTTATACTTATGAAAGTGATGAAGAAGAAATAAAAGATCTAGAAAATCTCAGAAAAAATCTTGACATCTATGAAAGAGAATTTCTAATGATCCGAACTAGAGCCGAAAATCTTGAAGAAGAAAAGAATTCTCTTGCAAAGGAAAATTCTCAATTAGTTAAGATATCTGAGAAAAAGGATGCTGAAAATGCATTTCTCAAAGCTCGATATCCGAGACCTAAAAGTCACATAAAGAAGCAATGGTCAATTACAAAAGAAATATGAAGATCTTCTTCGAGAACAAGAAACTCAAAAGAAAGAATTATCTTTTCAATCATATGCCAAAGCTAGTGACACTCTTATCAAGTACAATCTTACTTAAGAGATTCTTCGTAAAAGAAAGGACTTCGTCAATACATGACAGATTGTTCTATCACTCAATAAGAGTGAGAAAAGAAGAACATTTGTAAGTACTCAAAGAAGATGGTTCCCATGCAATCTATAGTATCGGTCAGAAGACGAAGATTGTTGACAAAGGAAAGGCAGTTGCGACTAAACCTTTGTGGGAAAAACAAGTCAAAAACAAAACTGTTGGGCACGTCTCTGAAAAGGAACACAACACTGACAAGTGTAAACACCCACAAAGGTATGTCTCTAAAAAGGGTAGAATTGCAGAGTCGCAAATTCTCTCATGTCACTTTTTCGATCAACCAGACTAGCAAAGTCACGAGAAAAGATCTCGATAGCTTCAAGTGCTCAAACGGTATCGCTATAAAGGCATCGAAACAACTTGCTCATGAATACAAACAGAGCAAGAACGATGGTTAAAGGCTAGAATTGCTCAAAGCAATTATCAAGTGGAAGTCAATCAAGCCATCGAAAATCAATGCCGTATTAGAAGAAATCGCAAGGAAAGCTAAGTTTGTGAAAAGCAAACTCAAACCTAATAGGTATCCGAAAGCACCAAATGGAGCACCTAGGAACACACCAAGGAAGAAAATAATTTTAATAATGATAATCATTCAATTAGAATTCTCCTTATGTTCCTATCGACAAAAGAATGTTCCAAGGAAATTCATTCAAAATGGATTCCTACCGAAGATTGTTTAGTCCCGATGGTTCCAATCAGAATTGAGAACCTAATCTCCTGCTTCGTTATGTGCGTAATGCTTCGGACTAAAGCACAATGGTCATTTGATAGTGGATGCGAAAGCACATGACAGAGATAAAGCAACTGGTCGATTACAAAGCTTGCAACACAGACCGTATATCGATTTGTTGAGGAGAATTAAATCCTCTCTCGATTCGCAACGCTAAATTGGGAACATTAACAATCACCGACGACATATGTTAAGGATTTGAAATATAATCTATTTAGTATGAGCCGCTTATGCATAAAGGTTTTACTATAAAATTCAAAGCAAATCGCAAACTAATTGAGAATGAGTCAAAGCATACCTTTGGTTGCTCGGCGAAAGGCGCCCTTTATGTTGTCGATTGGGCATCCGCCACAATCAAGAATGTCTCATGGTGAGTCAATCTGTCACACGTAAGAGCACCGTTATGGCACAAAGAATGAGTCACTTGAACTTCAAAACTCTGAACAAACTTGCCAAGAAAGAGTTAGTGGTTGGCCTTCCCAAAATGTCTTTCAAAAAGGATAGTATATGTTCTGCATGTCAGATGGGGAAACAATCCAAAATCTCTTTCAAGTCCAAAACTAGACACTCTAGTGTTAGACCACTGCAACTACTACATATGGATCTTTTTGAATCATCTATAACTAGTTATGCAGGAAAGAAATATGGTCCGTTGTTGTAGATGACTTCAAGATTCACTGGGTCAGATTTCTAAAACACAATCGATGCCGTGGTGGAGATACCAAACTTGTCAAAAAGCTTGAAGTCATGAAAATGACAAGGTATCTCGAAATCGAATAGACCATGGTATCGAAGTTTGTCAACCAAGACATAAAGGAGTTTTGTACCGCAAAGGTATACAACACCAACTTTCCTCAGAAGAACATCTCAACAAAATGGTGTTGCGTAAAGGAAAAACAGAACCTTTAAAGAAGTCGCAAGGACAATGCTAATGACATCAAATAAGTGAAGTTTATCGGGTTGAAGTCAAACACATCCTCGCTACTCGTAATGTATGTTTGATAAATAAACACCATGACAAGACCCCTTATGAAATCTTGGTCAGACCCCTAATATCAAACATCCGAGAGTATTCGTTGTAGATGTTTTGTTCTAAACAATGGAAAAGATTATATGAGAACATTTCAACCAAAGGAAGATGAAAGTGTATTTCTTGGTTATTCCACTAATAGCAAAGCTATGTAATTTACAACAAAAGAACAAAGAAAATTGAAGAATCAGCCCATGTCAGATTCTATGAAGGAAGTAAGAAAACACCTCCTAATGATGAACTCGTAAAGGTTCAAAGAACTAATGTCGAGGGATTCAAGAAGAATCCTCGTAAAGGAGAAACATCATTACGGAAAGTGAGGATGACTCGACGAGAAAAGCTTGATATGCCTAGTAACAACAAGATGACTCACAAACATGATGAAGAATTTCCTATGAAACTTCCGTAAATGGAAACCGAAATATTAATCATGAAGCTATCTCGAAATAATCTCCGAAAGACATGTTCCGTATAGCTCAAACATCGAATAAGTGTCGACATTAATCGCTCTTCCGAGGAGCAAAATGTCTTAGATATCGAAAAATATCAAATCAAAATCAAAGGATTCACATTCAAATCATTTCGATATTGATCCTACTAGCACTAAACCTATGATGAGATGGATCAAGGATCATCCTACAAAAGATGTGATCGACCAATTAATCAAGGTGTTAGGACTAGGAGAGCAATAGTCAAAATGCTAATTCTTCTTTCGATGTTTCATCTCAAATATTGAACCCAAAAATATAGAAGAAGCATTAGGAGACCAAGACCGGATCTCGCAATGCAAGAAGAGTCGATCAATTTGAGAGAAACAAAGTCCGAAATTAGTTCCATTTGTGGAAGGAATATCCGTGATTGGAACTAAATGGGTTTTCGTAAACAAATGAATGAATCCGTGAAATAACCGTAAACAAAGCAAGATTGGTCGCTAAGGGATTTACCTGCATAAAGGCTTAGATTTTGATGAGTCATATGCACCATTGCCGATTGATGCAATAAGACTCTTTCTAGCCTTCAGCTCATAAAGATTTTAAAGTTTATCGATGAATGTCAAAAGTGCATTCTTGAACTATGAACTTGCGTAAGAAGTTTATGTTGAGCAACCACCTGGCTTTGAAGTTTCCTCAGAAAGTAGAATGGTCTATAAACTACATAAAGCTCTGTATGGACTGAAACAGGCTCCAAGAGCATGGTATGACACTTTGGCCAAATACTTTCTAGAAAGTGGTTTCAAGAAAGGTGAAGTTGATAAAACTTTATTTACCTTAAATCATGATGGGAAACTACTCTTAGTTCAAGTATATGTTGATGACATCATATTTGGATCTAAGGACAAGCAACTTTGTAATGACTTTGCAAATCTCATGAAAAGTAAGTTTGAGATGAGCATGATGGGAGAAATGAATTATTTTCTAGGATTGCAAGTCAAGCAACTCAATGATGGAATATTCATTAGTCAAACAAAGTATGCAAAAGATATGCTAACAAAATTCAATCTTAAGCCTTCTGAAAAGAATGCTAAGATACCTATGAGCATTGGAACCAAAATGACCTATACTGACTCAGACAAGAGTGTTGAAGAACATAAGTATAGGAAATTGATAGGTTCACTACTTTACCTCACTACAAGTAGACGATATTCAATACGCCATTGAGTGTGCTAGATTTCATAACCCGATGCAAACACACTACAACATTGCTATGAAAATATTAAGGTATGTAAAAGGTACAAGAGATGTAGGATTGTGGTATCCTAAAGAAAGCGGATCGAGTTTAGCCAGTAGTCGACCGATTATGCCGGATCACCGCTGATAGGAAAAGCACCTCGTGAACTTGCTTCGGGTACTAGACTTATCTCGTGGTTTAGCAAGAAGCAAAACTCAATTGCAACTTCTACCACAGTAGGTCAATATATTGTCACGGGTTGTGCAACACAAATTATGTGGATACAACAACAACTTAAAGACTATGGACTCGATGAAGAGAAAACTCCCATTTTCTCGTGACAACACAAGTGCTATCACATCACACGTAATCCTAAATTTCATGCCGTAACAAAGCATATTGATGTTAGACATTACTTCATCGAGACCATGTTGAAAAGGCAATATAGAGATACTCAAGATTGGTACCAAGACCAACTTGCGTATATCTTCACTAAGCCACTACAAGAAAGTAGATTTTTAAACCAAGACATAGTCTTGACTAATGGAACTACCAATGAACTAAAAGAGTTCGTGAATCGAATGGGCATCCAGAGAAGAGGTATCCGAACGGGCATCCAGAGAAGAGAAAAGAGAACTGAACGGTATCCGTAAGTCAAAAGGCTAAAGAGCAAAAAGATGCTTAAGATCTCTCGAGACTAAATTCGATATCTCAAACACTCTATAAACGGGAACACAAAAGGAGAATAGTACGATTATCCGCAATAACTACTCTCTTAAAATTCGTGATTATTTCTATCTTGATGAAAACTTGGAAAATCCTAAGTATAAGATGATTCAGATGCAAACAAAGTTCGGTCATACAAAAACGTGATTCGAGATAGCTAATAGCCAAAATTCATTAAATAGGCACAATTACACTTGTTGATTGTGATCATTGTCAAGAAGCAATGGTGACCCTTGATGAAATTAAGCGATTGATCTATACTATGGAAATTAATTCACAATAAATAGTGGATCAGAAAATTCGACAAAGCCCACTTTGCACTTAATGCCGAACTAGCTTTTGCTCACGCTTGCAAATCATGTATACGCATACACAAAATCAATTTGTATGTATTTGTCTTGAGATTCTATTGCTATATATATAGGATTTTGGCAAAAGAAATCACTTTCGCCTAATCCAAAATTCCAACTTGCACAAAATAGCAAAACCTTCTCGATTCTCTACAAACCTTCTACAATCTCGCAAATCAAGATTAAGTTTTTCCGCAAAGAATTATCAATCAAATCTCTTTCAAACACCAATCCAAATCCCTACACTATATAAAGAGATGGCCCCAAAGAATTCTTCCACACGTAATTTCAATCCTCCACCGGTAATCAAAAGCAAGCACCAGAGTCAAGTTATTGTGAACAACCGACCGTAGGAGATTTTAATCCGATTATTGACTTCAAATCACGTAATGATTTGGGGTGGTGCCATGGTCGAGGAATACCTCACGGCCGAATAGAGAACCAAGCCGTAAAGTCGATTCTCGACATGCTTGAAAAGGCACAAATCAAGGGTTTTCTATCCGCCGCCTAAGTGGAATTTCATCACCGATGTGTTGGAATTCTACAACAACCTGTGATAATTTCATGTTTCAAGGCACCGCATAGTGTCCACAAACCTCACCCAATGAAAGGAAATCCTTCTGGACTTAATAACTTTCTGTAAGTTGTTCGAGTTTCAAAATCTTGGAAAGGATTTTGAAATAAACACCAAGGATGATGATCTCCTCAAGTTGTTAAACACCAGACAGCCGACGGTGTGATCTTGAAAATCGATACACCCACCGAAGTTCAAGCTTTCGACATCCCAACCGCATATCCGATGGTTCATCGATGTATTGCAGATTCTTCACAGATGCTTTGATGGTCTACAAAGAGGTGTCACCGATAAGCCAAGAACGATGGATCATGATGTTCTTGCTGAATCAACAAGACAAAAGGCTGGAAAACCCCTTTAACTGGGGAAAGTACGCCTTCATGAAGTTTGTGAAGAAGATTCAAGGCTTCAAGCCTAAGATCGCCAAAGGCCACAATAGGCTATGGTCTGAAGATATGCTACTTGCTGGAGAAGCTCGCATCGAGCTCGAGAGACTACGAAATAGCCAACAAGAACTACTCTACAAATATGAGTATATAAACTTGATGAAAAAGGTTACCGGATCTCGTAAAGGTTCTAAGAAGCGAAAGTCCTAAAAGGTATCTCAAGAAAAGGTTATGACTAAGAAGCCTGTAACTTCAAGAAAGAAGTCTGCTGGCAAATCAGAAGACACACCCATTGAGGTTGTCGATTCTCAGATATCTGCAGGCATTGCCGATGAACTGATAAAGGCAGATGAACTCATCAATGCTGCAAAAGAGTTATCAACTATTGAAAAAGTAGACTCAGCAAGAGAAAGTGCTTTCAGAAATGTGAAGACTATTATAGAAAGCCTTGCTGATGAACTCATAAATGCTGGCAAAAGTGGTGAAAAACACCAAGCCCTATCTGCAGAAACCGCAGGAATTATGGACCAATCAGTTCCTAATGCTGATGAGAGCTCTAACGATGAAGATGATGAACTAGTCATCTCTCAAGTCCTAGAAAGATCAAAACGGGCTAAGGTTATCAGAATAAGAATCGTGATAAGGTTTCTGAAGAAAAACCTACACCTCAGGTTGTTGAAAACGCAACTATAGCAAAGGTTGTTGGTGCAAACACATCATTAGGGAACGTTTCTTACGCACAACTTCAAAAAGCCCTGATGAGTGGTAATTTAGTGCTGGCAAATGCTGATGGAAATGCCACATCTAAAAATCTGGAAGAACACTCTCATCGACCGATCTTCCGCCTTCCATAACCACAACAACCACAACCACAACAGCCACAAGTGGTTGATGAAATGGTAAATGAACTCCATTTTGAATTACCAGCAATGCAGTATGCTGAAGAAAATCCTGCAAAAGAGCAGGTTCCCCAACTCAATGAGAGGGATCAAACTGAGACATCTACTCAGAATGATCAACTGTGGAGGCAACCGAGTCAGCACACTGTGAAAAGTGTGAAGTGCCTAAAACTTCAAACAAAGAAGTCAGATCGAACAAGAAGATCAAAGTATAAAAGGTCACAAGTTCCAGAGACCAATCACCGACAATGCTCGTAGTCGAATGGTTTAACTCCTACCTTGTGAAAAATTTTATGCTTGTATATCTTGTTACTTATATAAAATTTCTTTGTTACAAAAGAAAGTTAGAAACAAAAACAAGAGGAAGTCGAAAGCTCATTTCGAACTAAGAAGGAGGTTCCCTCAACCTCACCTCTAAAGAAATCTAAGCCTGTGCCACAGGTGATAAATTGATTCTTAAGATAACACTTTTCAGTCATATGTTTATGTGCTTAATCATTTAAAGTAAATGTTTCTAACAAGCTCCAACTGAGATAAAGGAAGATAAGGCAGAAATGCCAGAGACAAACCCAGAGACCGACAAGGTTTCTGAAGAACACATCATTGAGACTTCTAGCATGAAGGTACATGAAAATCAGTGATAAAATATTCTTCACCTTGGGTTATCTTAAACTTCTTCTAAATTATTCAATACTTTCTACTCACAGGCTCACTCAGAAGTAGAAGTGCAAGGGGACAGAGTTGCGACATCCCCTACACCTATGAAAATTGATGAGGCATCAAGACCTTCATCACAAGAAAAGATTCCAGAAACTGCACAAGTCTCTGAGAGACAAGTATCTGAGCCTCCCATGGAGGTAATTGACCTCTCAGATACCTGATTTGTCACTTAAAGTTTTCTTGATAAAATTTCCTAAGTATTGTGATAATTTTAATTCTCAGGTTCAAGAAAGAAAGGTTGATGAGGACCAGACTTCCAAGTCTCCACCTCACAACAAGATATCTGAGACACCAATTGTCTCAGTAGCACAAGTCTCGAGCTCAAGTACTTACTCGTAACTCGTAAACTAAACTACCCTTCTACTCAGATATCTATAAAAGTTTTGAAGCTCACTCAAAACTCTTCTTTCAAGCTCAAACGAGTGCAAAAAGTGTCTCAATGATGAGAAAAGGGACCTACTTCCTTCTTCAAAGCTCAAACCCCGCCAAAGCATATTCAATGCTTCAAGAAATGGCAAAGGTTAACGTGTTCGATCTCTCGAAATATTGAGAATCATAGATCAACCAACCACGAGCACGAGCTCGACTTGAGACGATATCCATGCAATGTTCCCTCATGTAAAGACACAGCCATAATTTATCAGATAAGGATTTCTCCGAGAAGTGGCGACAGCTTGATGCAAGTGCCTTCGAATGTGCAGATGGTCGACAAGATTACGATGGCATTCAAGCCGCCTCTGCATCGCAATTTATACCTTCCAACAAGAAGAGGTTAATGGGCGTAAGATCACTATTCTCAAGTGATTAATCTCAGATTCAAGATGATGAGGAGGAAGAGATAAACGAAATGACTTCGATGAACCTCCCACCCACCATCACCAAAAGGATGACATGCATAAAAAGGATGATGATGATGATGCCTCGCACTGTGGACCGGAGGAATTTCACAAAGAAATCATGCCTCAACCGCTAAAAAGCAAACCGAGAGGAAAGCATGTAAATCTCCGCTCCATCTCCTCAAAAGTCAACTCATCCATCTTCCCAAAGAAAAGGTTAATCGAATAAGTAGTTGAGGATTCGAGGAAATCGCCGTAAATTGTCAATACTCAATCCGTAATCGCCAACTCGCATAACCGTTGGAAGAAGAACAATACCCATCTTCAACCGAAGACCAGATAGCTAAATCCGTAGACAAGCTTCGACTAACTACAAGATCAATATCTGCAAGAGATGATTGCTTACTCTGAGGTTAAAGAGCTACAGGATGCTGTAAATGCCATCACCAAAGAACTCGATACTGAAGAAGTATCTGAAATTAAGCATGATGCTAAGGCTGCAAACTAAAGTTGATGACTTATTTTGGTATACCATGATTTAGGAGTTGATCTATTCTATGTTTGTTTGAATTTTTATGGCATTTTGTTATTTAGTGTTGTTTAGTTTAATTAGTACGAACTTAGAATTAAGATATCCCAATATGTTAATTACGCAGATATATGCAAACAAGTAATGTCACAATATTAGTGTTATTAGCAAATCAAATCTCATCCATATTTTTTGAAAACAAAATCAAACCTAGCAATATCGATATGAATTGAGAATTTAACGATCAATTTTGACGCAACATTACTCAAATAATTAAACTTCAAGGTTCGATTTTGTTTTTGTCATTTGTCAATCATAATCAATTTTGACTATAAATTGGTCTGGAACCATAATAACACTAATGTTTTCAGTCGAACATATTAGGGGTCGTAGTTACTAATTGTTTATATTTAATTACGAACTATTATTACGTTTATACTATACTATATTAATAATCTTTTATGATTATTATCTGAAGTACACATCATCTACATGCAGTTAGACATTTAATTAGTGTATCTGGAAAATTCCAAGGTGTAATGATTATGGTTGGAGATTTGATTCTAGATTTTGATTATCAAGGTTGCAGAAGTCGCTTGCTTTGAATTATCACGTAATTCAAAGAGACATCATTGCCGAGTCCAATCGGCGTCTCTTCACCACCCTAATTAAACACATTAAACTTCAATGATTCATTTTTATCTCAGACCTTTCTTCTTCTTCTTCTTCTTCTTCTTCTTCTTCTCAGACTCACTATGACTAGATCAGGCAACGGCACGGGTCCTGGTACTCCATTTGCCCACCGTCGTGGTCCGCGTGCAAGGCATAGGCGCATCAGAGGTTAGTTTGATTGTTTCTACAAAGTTTTGATTCATTTTATGCAATCTTCATTCAATTCTGTCCACTTGTGATTCCGATCTGCACCATGCATGTGTGAATTATTCATTTTTATTGTAATAAGAGTGTAGAATCTTAATAAAGAAGTAAATAGGGTTGATTTGTGTGGTTTTTCTTGTCTGATATGCCTAATTTTTTCTGTAATAGTGTAGAATCTTTGTTCGGAATGGTCAATCAAATAAAGGACTTGGTATTTAGGTTTTGTTTGTTATGATTTCATAATAATAAGTGAGTTTTTAAGAGTGTGAATTAACGTTGAGGGGATTGATCTTAGTTTCTTGACAGTTTCTTAATTTTTGGATTAATTGATACAAAAATCGAGTTCCCTTGTTTAAAGTTAAAGACATAATTGATCGATTTATAATGTAATTATATAATTAAGTGTTGAATTTTTGACAAACTGATTTTCGATTTAGAGATGAAGTGTTATGTTGATGATTTATTTGTCTTTGGATTCCAACATTAGTTAACTTCTAGACTCTTATAAAAAAAAAACATTTTCCCTTGTTTACAGTCAAATGCAATAATTGAAATTGTTGAAATTATGTATCGATCTAATTAAATGTCGCATTTGACAAACCGATTTTCAATTTAGAGATGTGTTTCGATTAGTGTAAAGTTGAAGATCGTAATTGTTTCGTGTAGTACTTGTTCGAGTGATTTAGATGGCTCTTGATTTTATGTGCCCTCCAAAGAACTATAAGAAGATCATTCTCCATCCGGGCCGATGGTACGAGAATGAGGACTACCAGATCTACTATGATGGTGGCATCTACAGTATATCCACAATGTTCACAAAGCAAGTTCACACTAGGCGATTTTCAGTGTGTAAGAAGATCCTTAGGGAAAGAATTTGAGATGCATGGAGGATCATGTCGGCACTGTCCGTATGATGCCAATGGTGTGGATTTTCCTCACGACTGCGGTGATTCAGGCAACACGATGGAGAACATGTGGGTCAATGCCAATGCAACAGGATCAAGTTAGGAAATTTGTTAGATATTTTGTTAGAAATATCTGCTTAGATTTTGATCAAGAATCGATGACTTATCTTAGTCTCGTAAAGGTGATTAGTACTTCGTTCACTTGAACATTGTAAAAGAGGAAACCACTAAGTATGATAGTCTAGCTAATCTTGTATAGGATGATAGGTCTCAAAATGTAATTTTATTTTATGAAGAGAAGACCAAGAAGAAGACATCCAAGGTAACAAGTTCAATAACATCAAGATTTGAAGAAATTGCACAAGATTATCAAAACAGCTTTACAGATACTCGCCGACATCTTGAAGACACAAATAGTTTTAAACAAACTGTGTCACAAGAGATATCCGAGAAATAAAAGGTCTATCCGAAACAAGGAAAGTGTCCATGATATCTATTCTCGACACTACTCGAGCTTTAACCACATTTCTGAAAAAGAAATATATATTGCAAACAAAAGTTGTTTCAATAAAAGTGGTATCTGAAGTTAAAGATAAGAACGTGCAAAGAATCAGAGAAATCTGATCAAGGTTGTCTCTGATATAAAGCATAGTTCCGTTGGCACTACAGAACAAAAGTATAGTACAATGCATTAAATGCATGCACAAAGATGTCTGAACAAAAGCAACGGTAGCTTCTGAAGAAGAAGACAAACCTGCTACAGTACTATATTCAGATATCAATAGTTTGAATTTGATTTAATCCTAACGGATACTACTCAAACGACACTCAAATTCATCTATAAATATCAACACTTAGACTGCTTGAGAAAATACCTTAGAACACACTGAACTTCAAGAATACTCACACAAGCGCTCTCAAACAAACTACTTACCTTTAAGCTTTCTGTTGCGACCAAAGCTCTTGATTCTAAGTAGCACAAAAGTTCTAAGTGTCCTGATCCTTAACGAGCATTGTTATCTGTGAAAGAGTTGAACTAATATTTCATATCTAAGTTTCATTTTCTTGAACACTTACCATAGACTTGGGTCAGTAGAGAACAAGATACCATACATTGCAAAGTGTATTAAGTATACTTGATTCACAGAGCTATCTGAATAACTGAACAAGTTATTAAAGAAGATCACCTGACACCCAAACCTAAAACTAACACCATATACGGCGTGAAGTACAGGAAGTACTTAGTTTGAGAAACTAAGGAATAACTCCAAGGTTGTCGAAAGACATGAAGTAGTACTTAGCTGGGAATAGCTCAAAAGTTTCGAGTATGTGAAGTACTGTCAGGAAGCCGGGAATAACTCGTGGTGAACACTGTCGGGAACCTAGTGCTTTTAGGAATCTAAGAAAAGATATCCGTAAGGTTACCTCATTTATCTTAGTGGATTCTAAGTCCGAGAAAGACCGGTGGATTAGTCAAGGATTACGCCACCTTCAGATACTCACTATAAAAAGACGGTTATTTACTTTCAGCTTTATTGTTTTACTTATATTGCAAAGTACTTACACTTATCTTGTCAACACGCACTTATCTCGTAAGTCTTCCGCTTCGAAATTAAGTATCGATATCTTTACGTATATCCGAAATCGCTTATCGACAAAAGTTTTAAAAAGACTATTCACCCCCCGCCTTTTTACTTTGCCGTTATCCGACCAACAAGAAAATGGCTAGCGAAAGCGTACTAACGGTGGTAATCGCACACGAGCTCGACTCGGTTGATGAACTCAGGGAAAGAGCCATGATCCGAAGCACCGCCTACCAACAGAAGGCTGCACAACACTTCAACAAAAACATTCGCATACGAACCTTCAAGCAAGACGATTGGGTTCTACGCAGGGTATTCCAAAACACAAAGGAGACAGGAGCTGGAAAGCTTAGACCAAATTGGGAAGGTCCTTACAAGATCACAAAGGTAGTAGGCATCGGAGCCTATAAGCTGGAAACCAAGGAAGGACGACAGATAGCCAACAGTTGGAACGCCATCCACATAACGAGGTACTTTTTTATATACTTATTCTTTCGAGGTTGATCTTTTGTTAAAAACACCCCAAACTAACCAGGGGCAAGTTGGTTATCTAACTCGACTAGCAGTTCGGGTAAACGCCCCACCCTACCCCCCATAAACGTTTCGCAGGAGCATGAGACATACAACTAGTCTCCATTCCTTGATGCCCCCAAATCACGCAGCGGCATGAGCATACACATCCCCGTCCAAGGTACAACTACTTATACCCATGAGATTGATTTCTCACTACAATCACCGACAAGTGGGCTAGTCATACACCTAACCGCCAACCTTTCCAAGAGGATTGATTCCACTCATGTTGCATGATGACGTCTCATGTGTATGGCTAAAGTAATGCCCACGTGACATATCGTACTTCCAAGTGATCATCTAACTATCCATCGGGCTGAGCAACAAAAATACATGGTCTCACATCTATTTTGATTGGCTTGCACTTGCTTAATCCATGAGATGCGCTAAAAACAGCTCCATGGTTTAGACAAGTGGAAGCCTTTCAAAATTGATGATCACTACCATACAAAGAATGTCAGCTCCATCCACCTGTTAGCAGGTAGACTATACAACAGATCAGGCAGACAAGAGCTCTCTGCCTATTCCAACAATCTCAATCGATTTATCGAGTCTAGTTGCCAGAAGAAATAAACAGACAAGCATGACATGCTTCCACACCATTTGTATTCCAAAGTATGAACCAAAGTCACCTTTTGAGATTGATTTCTCTCTAACCCAACCAACCTGATCAGAGCCTAGTCGGTCAACTAACCCGACTAGGCAGGACGGTTAAACGACTCCCCTCTCCAAGAGGTTCCATCACTGAATTCGACAGTTAAGCCACAGGGTGAACTCCACAAAGTGAATTGTCTGACAGACCAAGCGTGCCAACCAACTGCAAGCTGACATACATAGATGTCCGATCGACCAAGGTATGCAAACTCGCTAAGTAGCGGATTTAACACGATAATAGTTCAAGCACTACTCCTCTAGACTAGAGCTTAAACTGGGGGACAAACCTAGTAGACCAAGCCGAACCCTCTCGAGCAAGTTGTTCTAAGGTTAGTCATCTATGCACCATTCAATCAAGCTATTAAGATTGATATGAGTATGTTACAATTCATTACTAGTTAGTCACTTACACGCCTGCGTAAGTTGTGACCCCTTACTAGTCATCTCAAAGTATCTAGTCAATAAGCTTTTTATGTAAGGTAGTGGACACCCTAGCTCACTGAACCTTACGTGTTATGCACCATGCTCACAATTCTCAATTTACATAGCTAGTACTTCATGAATAGATTTACCTTACGTTTATTCGTTATAAATTGTTTTGTACGATACATGTTGCATTTGCGATTGTTTCGATACTTGATTTGTATGAAACGCATAAGACATACCAACGGCCCACGAAGTCACCTCCAAAATTTGTACTAGCATATGGCAGATGGCTCTCAAAAGCCTGCGGCTAGAGAAGCACTTCGAAGGCTTCCAAGCCCTCCAGAAGCCATCCACCAAGGTTTCCAAGGCTCCTTCCATAGTCTTTTGAAGTCATCTTCGAATGCTTCTAAGACTCCTTCCTAGCCCTCCAGAAACCATCCACCAAGGGGAAGCTCCTTCCATAGTATTTTGAAGTCATCTTCGAATGCTTCTAAGACTCCTTCCAAGCCCTCCAGAAGCCATCCACCGAGGGGAAGCTCCTTCCATAATCTTTTGAATTCATCTTCGAATGCTTCTAAGACTCCTTCCAAGCCCTCCAGAAGCCATCCACCAAGGCTTCCAAGGCTCCTTCCATAGTCCTTTGAAGTCATCTTCGAATGCTCCTAAGACTCCTTCCAAGCCCTCCAGAAGCCATTCACCAAGGCTTCCAAGGCTCCTTCCATAATCTTTTGAAGTCATCTCCGAATGCTTCTAAGAAGCCATCCATCAAGGCTTCCAAGGCTCCTTCCATAGTCTTTTGAAGTCATCTTCGAATGCTCCTAAGACCCCTTCCAAGCCCTCTATAAGCCATCCATCAAGGCTTCCAAGGCTCCTTCCACAGTCTTTTGAAGTCACCCTCAAATTTTTCTAGAGCTCCTTCCAAAGCTCTTCAGAAACAACTTCTAAAGGCCTTTGGAGCTCCTTCCAAGCTCTTCAAAAGCAGACCTTGAATGCTTGAGGGCTAATTCCAAAGGATTTTTCTACTAAAAACTTAACGTTTTTACTCGAAAGGAAGTATCCTCGATCTGTGCAACATGCAATCTTACTGAGTAACAAGACGAAAGCTTATGCATTTTTTAAGACTAAGACACATACAAAAGTTGGTCTCAATATTAGCATACTAGCAAAATAGATCAAGTCGTGGGTCTCGTACAAGGTCAGTCCCAGCACACGATGCTAAACAAAATGAGACGAACCACCTACCAAAAGGAATACAATCACATTGGACACTCTTCCTAGTCTAATTTTCCAATCTTGTCAATGTCCACTATGTTATCCCCAATCACTATCTTAGGTTCCTCCTTAAGATCCTTAAAGTAAGAAACCACATTCAAGATCATAGCATCACTACGATCTCCTCGTGCTCTATCTTGAGCAACACCTCCAAAGTCGTCCTCATAGTTGCTTTGTCGGCTATCAACTACCCCTCCTCCAGAATCTGTGTGGATCTTGTCTTCTCAAGCGTAGCCTCCAGCTTCAAGGATCTTGTCCTTTCAAGTTCAAGTGTAGCTTCAACCTCCTTGAGCTTTTGTTTGGTCTCGCTAGCCTCCTCACCATTCTTCATTGCCAAGATAGTGGCCTCCTCAACCTTTGCATTGGAATCACTAAGGTTTTTTTAGGAGTGCATCAATTTTCAATCAGATTCCCTGATCTTTGTCATTTGACTTCTTACACCGACTCAAGGACACCGCTGATTGAAGCACCTACAAATGAAAATTATGATTGTTACATGACAAACAATCAAAAGACCATGCGATATTATAAATAGCAGGCGAAAAGAAGGTTAAGATCTTGATGGCTCGAGACAAGTTATCTTCGACGGTCTCTTCGAAATCCTTCTGCAATTCGCTAACATCATCAAGAGACAACTTGTCGACGCGAAATATGGAAGGCTCCAGAGTTAAGGCCGCACCTTCACCCAGTGTAATGACCTCTGACCGACACGCCAGAGTAGTCGGTCGAGAGTCTACATTCTCTACTATAGGAGTCAAAGGTCCTAGTGGAGCATGGCTAACGTCTCCCAACATTATGCCTCCGAAGGCTCCCTCCAAGGCAGGTTCAGGAATCAACTTTCTTTTTTTTTCAGCGCGCTTGAGCACATCCTCAATCACGTGAAGAAAAATCTTTTTTCCAACCTCAGGGCTCTCAACGTGAGAACTTGCATCTCCAAGTCTGTCAGAAGCAGATCCGACGACACTCTTTCCTAAAATCTCAGATCCAGTGGCCTTAAGAAGACGCTGCAAAGACCTTTCTGACATCGACACCTGTTGAATCTGAAGAGCAATATTCTCTTCAAACGGCTCCACTGACGTACTGGCATCTCGGGGATCTGTAATAAAACTCAATCTCAGATTCGTGCCAATCAACGAGAAATATGAGCTCGAAAGAAAAAACTTACCATAGCCCCTCCAAGACGAGCAAGCAGTCCCAGCATGAGTCGGACCGAATACCAAACTCTTTTCAACCAAGAAGTACCTTTCTTTCTAAGAAGAATCATCATTCTTTACTTTAATAATCACCAACGAATCTTTTTCGAGCGCACAGAGAACATGATTCTACCCTTGTCCTCCTTAGGTGAGCTCTTTGGATGGTAGACATGATGAAGAACCCCAACAGCAATATCAATGTTCTTCTGCTGCCTAAGTTTCTGCAAAGAGAGAAGTAATCGCCATGCGTTGGGAACCAACTGGCCTGGAGCCAACCCATACTCTCCAAGAACATCTCTGAGGAAAGTAGAAAGGGGAAGCCTCAATCCCAACTTAAAAGCAATTTCATACATCACAACCATCCCTTCGATCTCTTGGTATGGTCTTTGTGAAGGAAGAGGAAGTACCACTCCATCACTTGGCAACCCATACAAATCTTTAATTTGCGACAACACGGTGTCAGTAAACACAGTAGCAGGATCGTTCCCAACGAGGAACCCCGATCCAGCGCTCTCACTATCCACCGAAGTAGTACGCACAAGAGGCACGTCCTCATGATCAGCGCCCCGAATCCGTGAAACCTCAGCTTCTTTGTGAAATTCCATCTTCCTTCGTCTTGCAACCTGAGAAGGAGATGCCCACACTATCAAAACTGATTTGTCTTCTTTGATAACCTCGTATCCGCTTATGAAAGAATGTCAAAGAAATCAAACCCCTACCCATTTAACATGACGTATGAAAATCAAGAAGTCCAATCAAGCAACAATATTGCTATATACAGTGACATTGAATTAACGTACGTAAGGTCGACTTGAAGATGCCGATAAAATGCAAAGATTATAACTCAATTGCCAGATTTCCAATACACCACCAAGAAAGTTGAGATGATTCCATACTTTCAAAATTATCTGATTCATTACAGCAATCCTAAAATGCAACAGCACTTCCAAATGCAACTATTCATCTTGCACAAAACAGTTGCTATATAGAAACTTGAGATCCGAATCCAAACATATATATGAGGGTTGACTGAAATTAAAGCATGAACATGTGTAAAAGTATTCACAAAAGTCATCCATCTACCAGAATTTTGGGAACGAGCAAAACCAAATAATTACTCAAGTAAAGCATAAATACAAGTTCAAAGGTTCAGCTGGGATACGACATATGCGAAAAAATAGGAATCCTTAAGCAGTGGGTACACACATTTTCCAGCATTTGGCTCAAAATAACACAGTACAATACAAATTCAAATCTTATCGACCTGCACCTACCAGAAAGCAGGCTGAAGCTAGTACCACGCAGCTTCCTGTTCCAACCTCCACTCACCGGGAAATAGAGACAGCTCACTGTAGAATCGCCTCCAAATAGCTGCTCTGGTCTCCTCCACAGTACAACACTATTTATCAAAAATAATAAGATTCTGACATCCTATTCGCGCAAATAGATCCACAACAGAAAACTTATCGGAATCCTCACAACCGCAACAGGCCCTATGCTCTCTCTCCCCCCTCTGCCAGAAATCCGGCCCCGTGCTCGTCCTTCCGTGTCTCAGTCATAGGAATTCTTCCACTTCGTCGGAAAATATTCACTCCACCGGAACAGACCGCACGCTCGCCTGAATATCGATCGGAATTTGCCTCTTCACGCTTCACCCCATCAGCCACCTCTAACTCTGATTCATATCGAAGAATTGCAAAATGTGGATTTGATTAGGCGAAGGAATTCAGATTTGTAGCTGCTAGAAAAAAAAGGGACCGAACTGTGGCTTATGTTTGAAAATGGAGGCTGGTGAAATGTGGGAGGAGAAGGAGACAAAGTAGGTCAAAGCTAAGACAATACTCAATTGGGCCAAGAGAAACGGATTTCAGGACCCATTAATTTAAAGGCATGTATTTCGCAAGTGGACTGGACAAACATGAGGATTGATTTTCTTGCCTTCAGCATAAACAAAGGTGCTAATTAAGAAGTGTTTAATTTCTAATTATACTATAATAATCATGTCCAAAAGTCTTGGATGTATGCTTACTCATTTTTAGCATGTGTGACATGCTCCCCATCTCTGTAAAATTGTAACAATTTTCCAACACTTGTAAAACCAAATTGTTGCATATTTATAGAAATGGAGGTAGTACTTAACTAGATTCAAGCCCTGCTCCTATTGCTAATAATCCAAATTCAATCTTATTTGCGATTCTAATGGAATTTATGTATTTTAACACGTTGAAAACAATATGAGAAAAAAATATAGAACTTCTACTCTCCAACTCAAGACACTCGACTCGAAGAGTGGGGGACAAACTGTATTGGCTAAAACTCGTATTGAATTAGCCCGCAAGGCTATGGCCCAATCCATGATCCAATAACGAGTCCAGCTTGATCTGACGAGCAAGTCGAGTCTCAAAGATTGAATGGCTAACCTAACTAAGCCAACTGACCAAGCTACCTAGCTCAATACCCTTCGTCAACCATCTGACTTATTGACGAGCTAACTAGCTAGTTGTCTCACCTAGCTAAGCCTACTACGAAGACCATCCAACAGGTTCTAGCCAACCTATCTAGTTCGAGCGACCTTGCCAACCATGCAGCTGGTTGATGAGCCAGCCCACATGGATCACTCAACCACATCCACAAGTCAACACTCTTACTAGGCTGATGGAACTAGTCAACCCATGAGATGGATGGTTGGACTATTTCACCTAACAGACTCCACTAAAGAGGTGCCTTCTAACCGACTGAGAAGGAGTCCAACTCCATTCAGATGAACTCGAACAACCTCATCGGAAATGATGGAGAAGTGGGTATGGGAGATTCCAACGGGTGGAAGGAAGAGTCTCTATATAGGAAAGAAAGGAAGAAGGTTAAGGGCATCGAAGACTCACCGAACAAACCCTAGCAATCATTTTCTCATGTCTCCATCTCTTAAGCTCTCTGATCAATACCTACCATCATCCAGTATCACCTACGATCATCCACCATCACCTACGATCATCCACCATCATCCACCATCGTCCGTCACCATCCGTCGCCTTCCATCATCTCTCACGACCATTCGACGACTGTCAACTAGCTTCCACTAACAAGGTCAGCTAGCCTCTCGCCGGTGCTCATCTTCACTTTGCCGAACCGATCCAACCAACAGGATAAGTCAACTCTCATCATCCTTCTCTCTATCTCCTTCAATTCTTACATCTTCTTCCAGTTTACTGACTTGAGCACCGGAGTCCCTTCGATCGGCACCACACCGGTGTCACCTTAGAACCTCACGTCTCTAGGTTTGCTTCGTCATTTGCAGTCGCTTCTGTGCCCCCATCCAATTCATTAACCTAATTCGATTGTAGATTCCTGAGCGTCTACAATTTGTTGTATTGATTCATAAAACTATGCATGCTAAAGCTGTAGCATTAACATTTGTCCCAACTACCAAAAGAGTCTTTTGTATTTAACAAATATAACAAGAACCAAAATCAAGATTCTGCAGTAGTGCTTTCAATCAATATCCTGCAAGAATTTAGCAATCAATATTTCCTCATTCATGAATAGCCTTCATTACTTGCAAACAAGCATTCTCAGGCTTTGTGCTTCTTTGTTGCTCCTACTTTCATTTGTATTCAATTTCTTCCACCAAATCTAAACATTTGGACAAACATTAAATGGTTGAAGAAAACTCAATCTCACTTGGACCAAGAAATCAGCAGAAAATCTTCAAAATCAATGACACTTAGCATGTAAAAGCATTCCACATTGAAACCGCCCTTAATTCACACCTCTTATCGAAATTTCCAGAAATGTGTTTTTGTATTCAAATCTATGAAAGTGTAGGTGGATTTTAAATTCAAGGTATTTTGGTATCATTTATTGAGTACAACCACTAAGAGCAATACTTACAAAACAAAGAAATACTATAATCGAATACAAACACTTACTATAATGTTTGAATTGAGTGTACTTTTAACACTAGGCTATTACATTCATATTGATCTTAACACCAGAATAACATTGAACTAATATCGTACAAACACTACAAGATCAAAGTTGGTGATGACCAATCATATTTTCGGGTAGTATTGCACAAGTATAATTGTGATCCGAACTTGAGCAACTAAATACTTGAACCGTATCAACTTTTAACTCTTGTCATTTGTTGTTTGTTCAAGTTCAAATTACAAGTAACATAACATATCGATTTGTAAGAGCAAGTAATCATAGTCGACTTTGCCATCGCTAACAAGTGACAAATGTAGTGGTTCTAATACATAAGAAACCACTCATTAAATGCATCCTATGTAGTTGGGTGAATGGATATCCTAAGTGCTTGCAAACTATTTGTAGTACTAACTCTATATGTAGGATACTCCATCAACTTCTAAAGGCCACACCAAAAATCTAAACTACTCTAATTAAAACACTCACTAATGTCTCCCCCTTCACTCTCTCCGACCTTCCTAATGTTCTTTTTACCGGGCACAAGACATGATGTTCTATGGGAAAGACTTCCCTAAGGATCATGTTGAGGCTTTGGTAGTAGGGTTGGAGGAAATTGCACAAGAGAAAGATATCACTTGGGATTGTCCAATTGATACCAAGGTTGCCTTTTATCAAATTACCACTATGTTGAAGAATCGTTTCGGAGTCGAGTATAACCTCGAGGACGTAGAAGATGTGGTGTGCAAACTGTGGCAACGTCACTTGGTGTTCCAAAAGATGCTCAAAACCAAGGGGATGCAGTATGACATGGTAACGAACAAGTTCATTGCTGATGATGGCGTGTGGGAAAAGCTCATGGAGGTTAACTATTACTCTGTCCATTTATACTCCATCTTATTTTAGCTCATTTTCTACTTTGCCATCTAAATCTTAGAAGTTATTTACAAATGTGCAGGATGATCATCGGTGCCTATGGCACTTTCATGTAGGTGATCCATTGTGGCATGATCTCAGGCAGATTTTCGAAGGTCCAACCTTTGGTGTTACAACCATACGGCATTTGATTCTCCGAAAAGCAAGGGCACCCAAAGTTCTCGTGGAAGTTGGACTCGTATTGGCTCTCCATTGGTGCAAGCCCCTCTGAGGTTTGCTTTAGCTTCACCTAATGACAGTTTGGTTAGTATCACAGAAGATGAATGGTATGCTGCCAGAATTGCAAGTGAAGAAAACTGGGTTGCCAAGAAGAAATCATCTTCAACTTTACCGTTTCTCCGGGTTCGTCTTCAGGTTCAAACAAGGTGGTGCAGGTGGACAAGGGATCAGGCACTTTTGCTAGACTACTGCCAAAGTTTAACAAGAAACCACTCAACTAAGGTAGTGAATTTGCATAAAACAGCCATCCATGTGTGATGAGACAATATTCTAACGTCTCATTTGGTCCTTTTAATCGCCTTTTGTTAGTCTTTGACCTTAGTTTCATATTATTTTAGTGCTTTATGTTTGGTTTCTTGTTTGTGTTTTGTAGGATTTTTGCGTCCCTAAGGTGAAAATCGGAGTGAAAATTTGGTCCTGGATCTTTGAATGTAGAGTAATTGGGCGAAAACGGAAGTGGATTCGGAGTTCGGACGAAGATTTGAGAGCCGTTTTAGCGAAGCTTGCAAAAGTGAAGTTTTACGGAGCAGTCTAGCCATTTTGGCCATAACTCTCTCCTATGATGTCCGATTGACCTGATCTCGGTGGCTACGGAAAGATAATTCAAAGGGATACAACTTTCATTTTGGACGCATGCCAAATTCTGTCTGCAGCAAAAGTTACAGAGGTTTTAAGCTCGCCGCGGTGAGATTTTGCGAGAGCAATTTGGGGATCTAATAGCTCGCCGCGGCGAGATTTCGCGATGGACGATTTCTGGACGGATTTTCTTCGTTTTTTCTCCTATAAATAGATTTCTTTCACCATAACTTTAAACATAACTTATTCTAAACCCTATTTGGGACCTAAGAACCCTAGTTTATCATTGATTGATCTTTGGAGCTTAGTTTTCATCTTGTAAGAATCATTGACATCGAATTCTTGGTAATTTATTGATAACTCTCTATTGCTTATCTACAATTCTTTGTTTTCTTCTGTTTATCAAATTGTATGATCTTGCATGCAATTATCACCATGTTTATGCTATGCGTATTCAATACCATGCCTTCTTTCGTCTTCGATTCCATCATGAGTAGTTAAACCTCCGTAACTCTGTAGCTATGTGATGGTTATGCGCATTCAATCTGTGGTTTATATTCGTTCATATAGGTTCGTCTAGTTTTAAATCTTCATAAAACCTTCAATTCAATAGGCTAGTTTTAAACCTTCAAAGTTGTTTTGTGTTGGTCCAGATAACGGCAAAGTAATAGACTAGAGGGGGGGGGGGGGGTGAATAGTATTCTAAGACTTTTTTCGATAAAAAATATTTCTCATATATCTGAATAGATATCTGATACTTAGAATCGTAGCGGAAGACTTAATAAAGATAAGTGCGTAAACAAAAAGTGTGTGTGTGTGTGTGTTTGAAATGTAAATACAGAAGGTAAATAACACAAAGAAGTATAGTGGTATCTGGAGGTGGCGAATCCTCCAACTAATCCACTTCGGCCTATCAGAGACCTAGAATTCACTAGAACAGATAATTGAGTTCACCTTACAATAATCCTATTCTAAGATTCTTAAACAATTGGTTCCCAACCAAATGTTCCCCCTGAGTTGTTCCCCGCTTTCACGTACCAAGTACTTCCTGACTCGTAAACCTTTGAAGTTATTCCGTAGCTTCCCAAGCTAAGTACTTCCTATACTCAATAACCTCGAGTTATTCCTTAGTTTCCCAAATCAAGTACTTCCTATACTCCTAACCTTGGAGTTATTCCCCATTTTTCAAACTAAGTACTTCCTGCACTACCACGCTTATGGTGTTGGTTTTGCTCGAGTTGTCGATGAGCTTCTTTAATAACTTATTCATTATTCAGATAGCTCGTGAATCAAGTATACTTAATACACTTTTCAATGTATGGTATCTTGTTCTTTTATCGACCCAAGTCTTAGTTAAATGTTCAAGAGAATGAATCTCGATACTTGATCTTCGCTTCAACTCTTTCACGAGCTATGCTTGTTTAGATCGTGACACTTAGAACTTCAAGAAGTTACTCAAGATCAAAAGCTTTGGTCGCAATGTAAAGCTTTGAGGATAAGTAAGTTTGCTTTGAGAGAGAGTAAGATGTTCAAGCTTTTATGCGCTTCAAGGTGTGTCGTGTGTCTCTTCAAGCGCCTAAGTGTTGATATTTATAGATGAATTTGAGTGCCGCTTGAATAGTATCCGTTAGCTCAAATTCAAACTATTGATATCTCTGTATAATCAGAAAGGTGCTTTGTCTTCTTCTTAAGTCGCCGCTTTTTATTCGCATATCTCCGTCCGCATTAAATGCATTGTACTATACTTTTGTCTCAGAGTGCCAACGAACTATGCTTTGTATCGTAGACTAGTGTTATCTGATTCTTTGCACGTCCTTATCTTCAATCTTCAGATACCACTTATATTGAAACAACTTTGTTTGCAATATATATATTTCTCTTTCAGAAATGTGGTTAAAGCTCAAGGTATCTGAGAATAGATATTTGTGGACACTTTCCTTGTTTTCAGATAGGTCTCTTATTTCTCAGATATCTCTTGTGACACAGTTTGTTTGAAACTATTCGTGTCTTCAAGATATCCGAACAATGCCAAAGAATCTTGTGCGCTTTTCAAGTCTTCAATGTCGCTGATCTTGTTCTCTTGGATGTCTTCTTCGTCTTCTTCATAAAATAAAAATTACATTTTGAGACCTAACATCCTATACAAGATTAGCTAGACTATCATACTTAGTGAGTTTCCTCTTTTACAATGTTCAAGTGAACCAAGAGTACTAATCACCTTTCTGAGACTAAGATAAGTCATCATGTTGCTGATCAAAATCTAAACAGATATTTCTAACAAAATATCTAACAAATTTCCTAACAAATTTCCCAAGAAATTTCCCAACAAATTTCCCAACATTTTGGTTAAGGATCGTGGCATGACAACCCACGATTACTCTAGTTTTAAATATTCAAATTACAATCGGTTGAATTGAATTGATTGCTTTCTGTACACCGACCGTGTGACAAATATGAACGATTACCTAGTATTGAATTAGCATAACCAGATCATCGCTACCGTGTTCGCTCTTCTTTCCATTGATTTTCACCAACTAGTTTTCTTCTCTTTCCTGTGTTAGGTTTAGTTGAGGTAAAAATACAAATTTCCAAATCTTGTTTTCTGCAAACATCTCTGTATTTGCTCTGCATCACTATAGTGGCTTATAGCTCCTTAGTGAACGATCCTGTGGTTTAGCTTTGTCTTTCTATAACAACTGCTTACTACTTGGTTTTCTAAGTAATAATTTGAGCACATCAATGTGTTGTTCTCTTTATAGGCACTAGTGTTTCTATTTTCTAAACTAGAAATCACTTAATTCGTGGTCTTCGGCTACAATTGTATTGTTAATTAGGAGTAGAGTGGATTAGCATGTAGTTGTGTACTGTAGTGGTACTATTTGGTGTGATTTGATTATGTGACTCAGTCTCAAACCTTCAAGGCTTGAGTGCTAGGTTATCATGTACTTTCCAGTTGAATTGATTGAAGGAGTGGATTGTTTTTATGCAATCTCAAGCTCTACCAAACTGTATTATAAAACACAATTAACTCCAAATCAGATGCTCATAAATGGCCATCAAAGTCAACAAAATACATGATCAAATCCTAATGAAATCATAGATCACAGCCAATGCACAAGGAATTATACCACAACCCCATTGCACAAAGTACTAGTACATGAGTTAAGTTACATGGAGTTGACAAAAAATATGGACAAAACAAGACTCCTACAGCCAGGCACCTCACTCCATCTTTGCAATGGTTGGTATATCTTTCATTCCCAGAAGCAAACTAATATCCTAAGCTCATATCATCTCCACCCAGGAGCATAAGTTCTTCATTCACAAAGGTAAACTTGTCATCTTGATTCATCACAAGGAAAAACTGCAATGTGGTTTTATCACGAAGCAATTGCTTACCTATAGTAATCTTGTGATGAGAAGGGAGCAGGGGAAACTTGTTCAGTTCATCATAAAGCATGGACACATAGTCACCATCTGTGGATGCTTTAGTCCCACTTGAGCTCCCACCGGCCAACCCTCTAACAGAGGTCACTGCCTCATTTGTGAAATTGACAAAGCCAGCCATCATTTTAGCAAAAGGTTCTTGTGACTCTCTGGGCTTCATTTTCCTCTTTTTAGGATAGACATTGCCTTCACAAATATCAGAAATGTAGCCGCGTACTTTGGATTTAGGTTGAGTAGGTTGATCCTCAGTACTAGTAGCCTCATTACCACTAGGTTGAGCCTCGCCCACCAAAGAGAAGGACTCAGAGAGCTTTTTCACCAAATTGCATCGATTCTTTAGGGTGTGTCATCACCGCAATGTCATATCCTTCTTCTAGATCATCGTCACCTCAGATGCCTTTCATGAGGCATCACCATTGCTCATATCTCAGAAGCTCTTTGCTTTCTTTCCAGTTGCTATGTCTTTGCCCCAGATCTCACACCAGTCATCAAAGTAAGGCCATTTCTTGTCTTTCATATTCACCATACATGGGTGATCCTACACAATAAAGTACATGATACAATCATCATCAATGCCAAAAAGACATGAGCAAAGTACATGATACAATCATCAATATTGAATTCTAATTCAATTACCTGAGCAAAGTTCATCCAGACATGGCATCACAATTGAACCTCTTCTCAATGTCACACCAGCCCATACCACTCTTGTTTTTCAAGGCCAGCACTGCAGCATGGAACTTCTTCCAAGTTCTAATCATGTTTGAGATATGAGGCCTCACCTTCAAATCAGTACCAGGAAACCTTCCTTTCAGGTAACATTGAATAAACATCAAGCCCCCAGGTTTGAAGCCCTGCTTTGACTTCAATCCAGCCAACTTAGCCTTTTTCATGCCCTCTATAATCTCCACCTCCTCTTTCTTAGTCCATGCCATGTAACCCTTCTTTTCAGGCTTCTGTGACTCAGTCTCATCACCAAGATGATCACCCACACTTGCACCACTTTCAAGTTCAGACATCTACCAAATAATAGAGCAACTTAGTTAACAAACAACTTAAATTTTGAACAAGTTATAACAGATGAGCCTAAAAGGAAAAGGAACACACAAATAAGCCACATAAGATCCATTCCATGCAAGTGGAAGATACACAAAAGCTTCAATTCAGAAGGTCAAAACAGACTCAAAACAGCCACTTTAACCGCAAAGCAACAATTCAGCATTACAAATTATACATCATATTAAATAGTTCACAACTCTCTTCCTACACATTAGCAACTCTCTTCCTCCGCCCAAAATACATGTGGTGGGCAAGATCACGACGATATTGCCTCCATTCAGGACAGTCAAACAAGTAGTGAATTGTATCATCCTCCTCTTCTTTTTCCACATCACTATCATCACCATTCAACTCCCATTCACAGCGTAACTCTTCTTCAGTTGGTATCTCCTCTTCCAAAAGGTCATCAGCATCACCTTCTCTTAGGAAGTTATGTATTAGACAACAAGCCAATATGATATCATTTTGAGTGTCCAATGGATAGAACATTGTTGACCTGAGAACACCCCAATGCTTCTTCAATAGACCAAATGCTCTCTCAATAACATTTCTAGCTGATGCATGTTTAAGCTTGAAGTACTCTTTAGGATTCTGTGGCCGCCTATTTCCCTTAGCCCACTCCTTTAGGTGATACCGTGTCTTTCGAAATGGAGGTAAGAACCCAGGGGAGTTCATATACGCAACATCCACCAAGTAGTAGTTCCTTGACATAAGAGGCAGTCAGGGTATTACAACACATCATATAAGTTGTCATAGGTTTTATCACTTTAAGTTTCATATATGTAATGCAGTTATGGGAAACATACCTTTAGGTACAGAATATCCATTCTCACGGTTCAATGCATCCCGCAAAACGCGTCCATCATTGGCAGACCCTTCCCAACCACTAAGAACATAGATGAACTTCATTTCCTTGTCACAAACGACAAGGACATTAACAGATACAAATCCCTTTATGTTACGATACATGGGGGACACTTTAGCAGGACCTTGAATACTAATGTAAGTACCATCGAGGGTGCTAGACAACCCTGCAACAAAGGAATATACATAATGCATACCAATACAACATCAATTAATCAGCCACCTTAAAATGACAACATATAGACTACCTCACCTTAAAATGACACCATGGTTCCTCTTCACAAGTTGTGGGTATTGGAACTGGCTTTGCAAGCAAAACCTTATGAAGTTTCAACACAAATTTCAGAACCTCGTTGAAGTAAATACTTACGGTGTGACCCGAACGTTTAAACTGGAACATCAAATCCTTTTATTTTGCATGATGACCAAGTGTTTTCAGAAATGTGGCTACTTTCTCGTCAACAGTAACATATAAACCTCCTTTCAAACCTCCCACTTCTTTAAGTAGCACACAAAACTGCCTAAAGCTTTCCATTCTCATCCTAAGTGAGTTCTTGCAGTTTGAATCATGTAGCAGGGTAAGTCTGTTCATATAAGCCCTCTTGATTTTTGGTATCATCCGATAATAATCAGTCATTGTTGCTTCATTGACGTACATCACTGGGTTTATCCTGCTAAAATAGTACCAACACATAGCAAGCATCATTCCCATTGATATGACCATTATAAGCCTCATGAGATGTTGACGTTGGACATTCGATAACATGATTATATCTATAACAAAAGGCAATCGAAATCATATTCTCAACCTCATTACATACAAGAACAGATCTAAACTGCATAACCACATATAACTACTTCAAATTAACCCAATCAAGCTAAGTATGCTTCATATAGCTCAACTAAACCAAAAGAAAACCCCCAAAACAGTGTTCTTTGACACAAGTTCATAAGTCACGAAACCCTAGCATTTAATACAAAATCACGCAATAAATGTCCCTCATAATTGCAAAAAGTAATAGCAACTATATGAACATATCTTAATTTTTGCTGGAAAACGGCTAAATAGTTGTCACACCTTCGGAGTCAACAAGCAAACACCTCTGCACAGTGGATTCCGGTAGAAAATCGAGCAACCCACCCTTCTTCGACCGTGCAATGCAAAAAATTGAAGAGATAGAAACAAGTAGATGAGTAATAAGCAAGCTTTGAGCAAAAATCAAGACAAAAGGAAAGGAAAACTTGAGCTTACCAAGGATTTTTCTGCCGGAAATTGCCAATAACAGCTAAAAACGGGAAGAAGAGCACACTACAGCTCAAATGGGGAGGAAAGGCTTTTATATGGGGACATTAGGGTTTGGAAATCGGGGGTATATTGGGTAATTTACAACTCCAGTGAATTGCACATGTATGTGCAATTCCGAAATACCTAGGGGTGGTCGGGTATTTGGAATGGCAGGAGAGCGTGCGTTTTTGCGCCATTCACAATTGCAGCCCAAAAAAATGCACGGGCCAAGGGTTGCATTTTCGAAATGAATACACGCTACCAATCACGCGGTCAACCATTAAATGGCACAACTTTGCACAGAACCAATCAGGCCCTTAATGTGTTTGCAGGTCATCTGGCAAATGGATAGTTGTATTTTTTGAATTTTGAAATCATATGGTTGTGTAACGGGATGCCATTCCCTTATGTATCTAATTCATGGATTCAAGTTAATACATAAATATCCACGTAAGGATAATTACAATCTTCATCAAGACGGTCAAAAAGCTAGCTGCTCCATGTTCGCCATGGTCAATTCTCAAAGTAGATGATTTCTATTCCAGAATTCGATGATTCAACTTATTATGGGTTTCTTGGTAGAGTTTTTCAGAAGTGGCCAATGTTGATGAAGGATACGACGCCCTTTCATTGCACCGTAATGGAGTTTACTAAGGTTAGTATCAATGTCAACGCTGATTTTAATTAGCATGTTATATCTAGATTTTTTTTAGAATTAAAATATATTGATTACTAAATCAAATTACATCTGAATTTGGAACAGGAAGGTCTGCAAACCCATAGCCTGCAAACCCATACCCAATAGTAGTACAATGCTTTGCTAAAGAATGAGCAAAATGATTGCTACTCCTTCGTACAAACTGGAAACATGACTCAAACACACTAACAAAAGACTTTACTTTTTCAATGAGTCCTCCTTGCAATGGTAAAAGAGTATTGTTGCTAAATTTTCCGAATAATGTTTAAACAATCACCTTAAAAAAACTACATTTCGAAGATTTAATTTCCGCAGGAGACCGCTAACCTTGCAGCCAGAGCTTCCGTTGTTGCCGGACATTGCGTATATGGCACACAACTCCGCTCCCAGCCAATAACAGCACCCGTACAATCCCTAACAACTGCCCCCATATACGCCTCACGAGTATCACGAGAAAGAGCCGCATCGAAATTAACCTTAAAAATCTAGCAGTAGGTGGAGACCAAGGCTAAACCGGATCAGGCGGTCTATTGTACGAGAAAAGAGTCCTAGCTTCCTTAAATCTCAACACATATTGTTGTATAAAAGATACAGAATCCAATGGATTATGTGTACAACCTGCATGCACTTTTTTCGTTTCGATAATACCAAAGTCCCCAACAAGAACAAGCAAAAATCTCAAACTCATTTTCTAAATCAAGGTGACGTACACTTTCAATCCAATCACACATTGTTGAACTAGTTGTAGATAAGATATGATGCGGCAAGTTAGACATGGCCCAAAATAACCGAGCATAAGCACAATCACGAAAAACATGTAATAAAGTTTCTGGACTATATTTGCACGTAGTACAAACATTCAGCACATCCACACACTTTTTTCGTAAAAGCTCATAAATAAGCAAAGAGTTTTTAAGAATTCTCCACAAAAACACTTTCACTTTATTGGGTAAATTCACCTTCCAAACCCAAGTCCAATTAACCTCTGTCCCTACACTACACTGCCCTTGCTTATCATACAATTGTTGCTGCTTTAAAATCTCTGGCTAAGTAATAAGCACTCCGAACTGAATAAAACCCATGAGCCGTATAATTCCAAACTCTAATGTGTCTTACTCCCTGCAAAAGTAAAAGAATATGAAGAATATGTTCACTATCTTCCTCCCAAAAAACTTCCTTGACTAACTCCTTATCCCAAATTCCCGTTGAAGTATTAATAAGTCCAGAAACAGAATTATTACTTAAATGGGGTGGATTTGGCATGAATGGTTTTAGACCATGACTTCTAGGAAGCCAATTATTCCCTCCACATATCAACATCCATCCCATCCCCAATTCGCCATCTCACTTCTTGTCTAACAAGATTAAGGGAGCTAAAAATACTCTTCCAAGTAAACGAAGAATTACTTTTAGGATTTCGCATCAAACACATCAGTATGCGGGAAATACTTTGCTTTTAAAAACTCTACTAAGTAACCTTAAAGTTATATTTAGTTAAGAGCCTGAAAGTTAACTTAGTTCGCATGTACGTTGTATTTTCACCCATTTCCAACAATAGAAATAAAAGTCTTTTTCGTAATCTCGACACACAACGTACTGATCCAATTGTGCATTTGAGTCTTGAAGTTTCATCTCTAGGTAGTTCTAGTTATAATAGTTGTCCTAACATTGGCGGTGGTGAGGAGAAGAGGAAATGCCTCACTTCCAATCCAATCCCCCAATTAGCATTAGGCCTCTCTTATCTGATTCTTGGACCTACTCTATAACCGGCCTTGGCCAAAATTTTCCAGGAGGAATTGTTGATTTTCATCATGAACTGATTAAATATGCTACGAAGTTGGGTTTCACATATGTATGTCTCAAGAACAGCAGGAAAATTCTTCATACTATTTGTTTGGTTGTCCTTGGTATGTCAATGGTAAAATGCTTAGTGACAACTCTAGTTTTGTAATTGGTAAGGCAAATTGATGGTAAAAAACTTTCCATTGATGGGTTTGAAGGTTTTAAAGATAACCCAAAAAAAGAAACTTAGTTATTAATGAAACGAAGGGAGTATAACATAATTTAATTAAACATTTTACCATTCCGGGTTAAGAATAATTTGCAGTAAAAGTTGAAGTTTGTTTACTGTAAAAAGTCAAACTGAACAATTTTTCTCGAATGGAGGGAGTATAATTTTACGAATAAATTATCTATTGTATTTTTTTACTAACAATCAATTATATGAGAAGGGTGTTATAGTCAACTATATTATATGGCGGTTTTGATTATTAAAATTTAAATTATTATCAATCATATTAAAAATTAGAAGTAAAATGATTTCGATCTAAAGAAGATAGATCAGATGGAATTTAATGTCACGTGGCGATCATCTAACGGATACATATATTCATGTCGGTAAGAAAACGACTTGATCATAATAGAAAATACCATTACTTAAGTCAACTCATAATTTTTCCAACCGAACATTAATTGCTTAAAGGTAGAATTAAACAGTCCATTAAAGTCTGAATGTGACTCGTTATGGCATTTTGAAACAGCTTATACATTGTGGTTTAAAACTTAGTTTAATGAGTTGTTGCAGTTTGATTGCTCAACAAGTTAAAGTTGACATTCTATTAAATTAGTTGTAGTTCAATAAGGGTTTGTTAGACCCTAGGGGCAAGATGAATGATCTCGCACTCTCATGGTAGTAGTGGACTCATTGAATAGCTAGGGGTGAGACTATTGACCTCATCCTTATGAATCCTTCGATGAATTAGCTTAAACCTACTTGATCAAATCCAAAGTTAATTTTATCCATAATTTGAGTTTGCAAACCTTGAAAAAGTTTTGATAAGCATAATTTAGCTACTTTTCTATATAATCTAAGTGCAAAATGGTGAAAACCTCCGCTAGTAGAACAAAGCCATGCTCCTTTCCCCATGAAACGGCTCTGATCTTCCTACCGTGTTCCATGCTTTTACATTTTTCCATAAAACTCTTTTCTTCTTCATTTTCTAGTTGTTACTTTAGACAAAAACTATATTCAAACCCAACGTGATTTTTCGCAAGCATTTATTCCATAACTCTTGAATGTAACGATCAGCTGATTAGTTACTCGAGAGATCGGTCTCATGGTTAAAAGCTTTGTGCTCGACAATGCTTTTAATTACTTTTTAGTAATCAACTTTGTGCACAACATTATTTTCAACCAAACATATCTTTGTTAGAAGGTTAGTGATGTGACAATGAAATGTGCGATATAGCATGCTTTTAGACCCTCGTTTTTTGCCTTAGATCAATAATTGTATCGTTTTATGGTCAATTACCAATTTCGCGTGTTTTCTGTAGGTCATGATCACGTTATTGAGGAATTGCACGATTTCAGGCACGAAAACGGTATAATTGTGTGAAATCGAGAAAGTTAAGCTAATACGCCGAATTGGTCGTTGCACGGAGTTCGAGGAGTCAAAACATGTCATGCGAGCAACCAATGCGAAGATAATTGAAGATGCAACAACTTTGTAGAGGACCACTTTTCGAGAAAACGAAGTTACGAAGCCCGAAATCGAAGAACGAAGAAAACAGATTCGAAGCTGCAGAAGTTGAAGACGGCGGCCACCAGGGGACCGCAAAAGGCCTCTCTGCGGTCACCAGGAGACCGCAGTGAAGGTTTTGAATGCTTCTGGGCTGTTTTCATGGCCTGTCAAGCTAGAGCCCGCCTTCCTAAACCTTCCTTATTGATCAATGTCGGCCAGAGCTCGGATTTTTCAGTATAAATAAAACCTCAGGGGTATCATAATTCTACACCGCTCACAAAGAAGCTCTCCTGAGAGAGAACCAGTCCTTGGGAAAGTGAAACCCAAAATCCGCTGACCGTTAGGCACCCAGAAGGAGGAAACCCTAGAAGCAGCAGCACGAAGACATCAGAGACTAAGCTTCTTCTTCCTTTTCTTGCTTATTTCGATTTATGTCTTAGATATGAGTAGCTAACTTTCTTTTGTAAAGGCGAACCGCCGTAACTCTGCTTTTGCTACTTCTTTATATACTGTGATATATTAATGGAACAATTATTAGACATAAATCGTGGTTATACAACTCTATACATCCTTCGTGGTGTGATGTTCTGCTGAGTGACACAGTAGTTTCATTGAACTGAGTAGGTGTACTCATGCTGACTGCGCCTTGGCATAGTAGTATTATGCCCTGTTGTCGTTAGAGGTAATCGCGTAGGATTTTAACTAGATAGTTGGGAGTAGCATAGCAGAGGGAGGTTGGGGAACCTTTAGGCCTTTCCTTCATTGATTTACAACAAAAGCAATTATAGTTTACAGCGAATTAATCATTCTGTCTACGATCAATCTGTTTACTTTTCTGCACACAATTTACAAACGTTATTTGCTTGTTCCTATGCTAAGTGTCCATGGAGAACGAATCCCGAGTTAACTTACTACTATTGCTGTAGTTTGAGAACTTCTGACTAATATAAATTTAATCTTTGATTGTAGTTGAGGATTACAGGTACAACAACGCTTTCAAATCCTTAAGTGCACATCAGTTAGTTACATCTGACATCTGGATATGCTTGATTCGCTCTTAAAGGTGAGTTGAATCGTTTTGGGTGTACATGATGGGATGGCTTTCTTAGGATAGATAGACTTGGTAAGCTCATAAGAAAGTTGGTTCATTTGGTTAATGCACCTCCCATATTTTCTAAAGGCTTTTTAGGCTCTTTGTAAGGCTTCACTCTTCTTGGGTGTTCTCTCCTTTTATTTTCTTGTGTGTTGTTGAGGTATTTATAAACCAAAACGAAATGTCCAACCGTTGGAATGTGTCAGTTGGCCATACATTTTGAATCAAAGCTTGCTCAACATATCACATCATATGCTTTTTTAAATGCACATAAGCAGTGAGATATATATATATATATATATATATATATATATAAGTACCTTCAACAGCCTATAAAGTGTCACTTTAAGTTTAATACTGGTGTATCATGCTTAGCGGCTCATCCTTATGATCCCATCCATCCTTGATGCTTGAAGATCAATGTGTGTCTTCATTCTAACTCCCTCGAAAGATCCAATCTAACACTCTTCTTCTTCTTGCACTTTTGAACATGTGTTCTTGCATCGTGCTAATGAGTGCACATTTGGCATGATAGGTTGCACCAAGAGATGACATACCCTCACCGATTCTAGGCTCTTCTTTGGATTCAACAAGATAGCTACTCCAGTCTGATGTGCTAAACCACAGACTTATTCAAACTTCAGTGCTTACTCGACTTTTAATCTATTCTATGTAAATTGACATTAGTGTTTCTTTCACACGTTTTACAAGTGTTCTAACACTAAGAGACCTCTACAAGTCTGCATTTGTATCTTCATCAAAATCTAATACTCGAAAGTATGATTTGACAAATACTTTTTAGTCCTATTTATGATGTAGTTGCAACTTTTTGGCCTTCTGAAAAGGTGTATATAAAATTACAATTAGAGACCTAACACCCTATATACGTTTACTAACTCTAACAGTATCAACAAGATTCCTCTTTTACAAGTCATACTTACCTTATTGAACTAATAGTCATGTATATTGCTCATCAAAATCCATGAACTTGATTTAACTTTACGAATTTATCGTAGATATTTTTTTTTTAACACTAATGATTATCATAGAGTTGTATTTGTGTTATGGCTAGCTTGTTAAAATAGGTTGGCTACCAAGGATCGTCTTATTTGTTTTGGGATCACAACTAATGGGCGTTGTCCGTTTTGGGGTCTGGGAGAGAGCCCAGGACACTTACTGTTTGAATGCCTGGAGTCTAGGAAAATTTGGGAATATATACTTCACTGGTTGCAAATTCAAAATGTGCCTAATGGCTAGAGCAAGGAATTAGTCAATTAGATTGGATTTGTATACAAAAGCTGCGAATAAAAGTTGTCGAAGTGGGATGATCATACTAGCTATTGTAGAAGTCGTTTATGAAATATGGAAACAACGAAATTTAACAACATGTGTTTCATCTCAATGCTGGTCCAAGTGTATGTTGTCTAGATTAGTATCTGTACCGAAATTATATGAGTAATTATAGTAAAAGGGAAGATTTTCCTAATCTATAGTAATATCCGGTTTTCACAATAAAGAACCGGTCAGAAACACTACAAACCGGTTGGCAGCTTTTATATAAATACTTCAAATAATCAACATAGAACTCAACCATCTTTATCTCTCTCAACTCCACCCACTGCCATCCCCACCCGCACCTCCCCGCCGCTCGCCAGCACCAGAAGCACCGCATCACCATCGCCGTGATTCTCCACGGTTTCATCGCCTTAGCCGTCGTGAACATCCTCTACCATCCAATCTGACCGGCATTCACCGTCACATCACTCAAATTCCTCCAATTAAACCTGACCGCGAATCACGGACGACACCACGATCCGTCAAGCAAAGATGAACCTCCTCTCGCCGTGAAGAACTGAATGAGAAGATCGAGTTCACCTACGATCCGTGACGATTTCTCCGCATCAGATCGATGAATTAAGTGCTTGTCCTGATTAGTAGAAAGGGGGAAATAGACCGGGCCTGATTAGAGATTTGTGATGGGGACATTTGAGTTGAATTGTGCTTGTTGTGTAATTTCGTGTTGTAGCCTTCCTGTGAGATCGATGATGATATGAATTCTGTTTGGTTTGAATTTGATTGTTGCTGTTTGTTGATCTATTAGAGTTGAGCTTCATTATTTGATACACTGTGTTTACTTCACTTCGTTTGGCTTTGGCATTAGTAAATGCATGTTTACCTTTACCTTGTATAGTATGTATGTTTTTGTTTTGTTATAGTTTTAAGATTCATTATTATAGTTTTAAGATGCATCAATATTATTGTTTTTAGCTTGTGTTGCATGTTCCTGTTTTGTTATAGTTTTAAGATGCATTGTTATAATTTTAATATGCATTGTTATGGTTTAAACTTCAATATTACTGTTTTTAGTTTGTTTTGAATACTTCTCCCTGTTATTATTTTTAGCGCATATGTTATAATGTTAAGATATTTTGTTGTTGTTTTAAGCAACAACATTAGTTTTTTTAGCTTCTGATAAAATATTTATGACTTTATTGTTTACAAATGCTTTGTTATAGTTTTAAGATGCATTGTTATAGTTTTACAAGGCACTGTTATGGTTTTAAGCTTATGTTGCATATTCATGCTTTGTTATAGTTGTAAGAGGCACTGATATGGTTTTGAGCATCAATGTTACTATTTTTAGCTTGTTTTGCATGTTCCTTTTTAGTTTTAAGCACCAATGTGATAATTTTAATAAGAGTTATGGTTTTAACCCAGTTAGTGAATGTTTTAAGCAGGTGTTGCTGATGACATCGAGTTCGATAATAGGCTCTCAATGGTGTCAGTGCAGTATTGAAGCAACAAGCACCACAACAAAAAGGCAGGAAGCCGAAGTTCACTAGCAAGTTTAATCAGGAAAAAACCTATTTTCAACAACTCAGTTTGCACTTGTATCAAAAACATTGAATTAACATTTATTGTAATATTTTTCTTATGAGAATAGATGTTTTAACTGAATGTTTCTTTTTTTTTTTTTTGAGATATTTTAACTGAATGTTTCAATTAGCTTATTTTAAGCTTGTTTATTGATGTTTTAATGACATCACTGAAACTTTTAGAATTGTTTAATGGTGGTGTAATGATATTAGATTGTCACTTAAAACTATAACAAACCATCTTAAAAACTATTATGTAGCTCATTAAAACCATCTCTTAAAAATAAACAAAAGAGGTTAAAACTATAATTGAAACATACAATACCGACGCATTAAAATCATCACATCATCTCTTAAAACATAACAAATTACGTTAAAACTGTAACTGAAACTTTCATTGCTAACAACTTAAAAACATAATATAATCTATTAAACGCATAACGAAAAATGGCATCTTGGTGATTTTTTTTAAAAACTCGGCCGGTCAGACTGTTAAAACCCAAAAATTGCGGAAAACTAGAAAAAACATTACTTTCCTATCTTTTAGAAAAATCTTACATTTTTCAAGACTTTGGCAAATTATATTTGTATGGTTTGAGATTATCTAGAGGAGAGTAACTCTGATGACTTGATGTGTCCCTAGTCTCTATGTTGCCTGGATCTTGATGATCGGCTTGATGTAATTGTATTTTTTCGGAATGAATTTTTTTGTTTCAAGCTCCAAAAAAAGGAGAAGTTATCATACAAATCATATAGCACAACGAACTATATAAATCCTAGACATGCAGACCAGAGTTTATAGGGTCTATATATTAGGTTTTCACAAACCCTTCACTGGTAAAAGGTTCAAGTTGATGATTACTAACTTCTAGTCGGATGAATTCTAATTTCGAATTTGCAAGCTTCCATGACAAACCAACGGACTTGATAGACCACCGGAGACCTATGTTTTAAAAGCCAGAACCGGAGGTTGAGCCGGCCACCCTCCAAAAAAGGTTGAACCGGGTCACCCGGATAGAGCCGGTATGACGTCATATATATATATATATATATATATATATATATATATATATATATATATATATATATATATATATATATATATATATATATATATATAAAACGTAAAGATTCAAATCATCATAAAAATGACATCAAACCATTAAGTCATCCACATTACAATTTACAATCATAAAATGCTAAAATCCCAAAGATCAAACTCAACAATAATACGAGAGTTCAAAGCATAATTAGAATGTCTTAAGGTTGTAAAAGAAATAAAAGTGAACAACTAATGTCAAATGGCGCCATCATTTGGTGCATCATCCTCGTCCAACAAGTTCTCAATGCCATCCAAGCCTATGTTTCCAAAGTTGTCCAAATCAACATCATCGTTTTCATTTGTTGCAACATTTTATGCATTTCCTAAATACAAAATATATAGATTATATAATGACCAACAAAATGAATAACTAATAAATAGAACGTATAAACCCAATGGAAAACTCAAAATATACATAACAATTAACTAGTACCTCTCAAAGTTGTGGATTGTGAAGCATCACCATCACTACTTGGAATAGGTGTTACCATAAGTTCACCTTCTTGACCTTCAATGTCATCATCAACAATCCAAGAATCCACCTTATCGATGCATTCATAATCAAGTGGATCAAACATGTCCATTTTATTTTTACAACTACAATGACAAAGGAAAAAGTAGTTTTGAGTTAGGAATCATAATGACTAATCCAAGATTAATAAAACAAAATGATCACATATACAAAGATAGACATACCGATCTTGCAAGCGCAAATTGTAATGGACATAAACAAGATCATTCAACCTTTCATGCTCCAATCTATTCCTCTTCTTAGTATGAATGCGCTCAAATACACTCCAGTTACGCTCACACCCGGAAGAAGATGATGTTTGACTCAAAATTCTCACGGCAAGCTTCAGAATCTCTATATGAGGTGCCCCATACTCTCCACCATTCATCTTAAGAAAACGTATTTGAAAATAAGTAACAAACACATATACATTTACAAAAGTTACAATATGCCAATAGGTATCGATAATTATAAGTTGACAACTTGACATAATATACAAAATGTAAAACAACATACCTGGAGAACTAGTTTTTGCTGAAGCCCTAGCTAATGCATTTGAAAATGAACCCATACCCTAACGAAATGTGGCAATCTCATCGATTACTTTAGGATCTTTATAATAGTCTTGAAGGATCAAAAGCAAACCCGAGAAAGCTTGAGAAGGTATTGAATGATCGAGATCATACTGAAATGCAGGATTCAACCAATAAGCAGCTCCATGAAGAGGCAAATTCAACATTCTTTCAAACCTTTCGTCAATAACATTCACAAATGGGCTATACTTAACTTCATCACCTTTGAATAGCTCTTTTATTCCTCTAATGGCTCTCTCCAACCCCTCAAAAACATAGCCTAAAGAAGGCTTCTCATCCGTGTCAGAAATGCGCAGAAGTCGCATAAGAGGTTCCAAAATCTTCACCACAACATTGCAATTACTCCAAAACCTGTTGTTCAAGACCACTTCTCTAACTGCCTTACCTTTGTCATTGTTACAATTTTCACGAAACTCAGGACACAAAACTAAGGCCTCCAAATCTGCTCTATGCTCATAAAGACTCTTCAAGGCAATGAAATTTGTACCAAACCTAGTAGTCAGTGCCTAACTATTTCAAATTCATCCAGTCTAGCTCTCAACCAACCAAGACACCATTTGTTGTTGTAAAAGAAGCTAGATATTTTAGAGCCAAATGTGACACATGATGAAACCGATGTGAACTTGCCAATATCTTCCAAAATCAAATTCGATAATGAGCGTAACATGGTGACCAATAAATTTTGGATATCTCTCATTCAACAACTTTCCAAAGACCCTTATAGTTAGCCGCATTATCGCCATTAGATGAACAACATTATCAGCCCTACAATCTCCACTATACTTGCAAAATGATCACGCAAAAGTGTGGAACTCGACTTGACACATGATGCATCAAAAGACTTAATAAATGACACACCATAGGACTATAAACTAAAAAGTTTATCAAAGGCCCACATTCGATTTTTCCATCCATCCCCATTATCAGACACCCACTATCAATCCATTTAGCACGGCGCGCCAATAGACAATGTAACTGATGTTTTAGCCTCTTTCAACAATGGAACTCTCAAAGCATGATAATTAGGAGGAGTATAGCCAGAACCCATAGACGCTACCTTCTCCATAGCGGGTCTAAAAAACTTAGAATTCACAGCATTTATACGTATGCAAGCATCATAAAACCAATTTGCCAAAGCCATATCAGTGTCATGCTTTCTTTCTTTAGTTTGCCATGCACATTTTAAGCTAGGTTGAGAAAGATTTATCGCTGCACCGCATATCTTAAAGTTTCCAGCTTTTTTTCCTTTATTCGCAAAGATCAAGACTCAAATAATTTGGCAATAAGATTTCAACTTCTTCTCCAGCTATATCACAAGTATCCGGTTTGCCTCTATTCTTTTTAGAGTTTGCATGTTCATCTATTAACCTTCTCATTGCAATTATAACATCAGGTGGAACACTACGACAACTAGTAACATTTCTAGTTATTTGAGCTAAGTGTTCTTTCATCTTATGGATACCTCCACCACCAAACCTTTTATGACAAAAATTACATTCAAGAGTGCTCTTCTTACCGAGTACTGTTACATCGGTAACATGCTCCCAAGCCGGATCCTGTTTTTGTCGGACATTAGCAAAGGTCATGTCAGATCGCCTGATGTTGCCGATCGAGTCAAGGAGTAGAAGCAGCTCCAGATGGTACGGCATGGGATGCTGATTGAGAAGACTCCATACGCGCTGAGAATCAACACAACAAATGAGCAACATAACAAAATCGAAGTCGAAGTTGAAGTGCCAATTAAGAACAATTACAGAACAAGAATTTGAAGAAAAAAAAATCCACGTCGGTCCTTTCCGCAAAACTCAAAATCCAATCACTTTCACAACATTATTCCATCTATCTGTCGGAAAATTTTAACTTAACTATCTCGCAAGAACACTAAAAATTCGGTCAGAGCGACGGATAGATCCGCTTAAGAGCCTCAGCCTATCCGCCTCCCAGCCGGGCGACGGACGGGCAACGGATAGAAAATCCGCCTCGAGCCGTGGCGATAAAATCCGTCCAATTCATGACGATTGACGGATTGACCTTTTTTAAAAAAAAAATGATTGGGCACGGATAGATCTATCCGTCAGCCTTTTTTTTTTGGGGGAAAATCAGATAATTTTTATATTCAGATAATGGACACCTGGGTGGTGGTGGGTGGTGGTGGGTGGTGTGTGGTGGGGGTGGAGCTGGTGGTGGATGTTTGGAGGTGGTGGAGGAGATGGTGGTGGTGGGAGTAGAGGTGGTGGTGGTGGGAGATGGTGGAGGAGGAGGATGGTGGAGGAAAGGAGGTGGTGGAGGAGATGGTGGTGGAGGATGGTGGTGGTGGTGGTGGTGGTGGTGGAGGAGAGAGGTGGTGGTGGGCGGAGGGAGATGGTGGGGGAGGAATGGAGGGGGTGGAGGAGATGGTGGTGGTGGAGGATGGTGGTGGTGGGAGGAGAAAGGTGGTGGTGGAGGATGGTGGTGGTGGGAGGAGAAAGGTGGTGGAGGAGATGGTGGTGGTGGAGGATGGGGGTGGTGGGAGGAGATGGTGGGGGTGGAGGATGGTGGTGGGAGGAGAAAGGTGGTGGTGGGAGGAGGAGGAGAGGAGAAGGAGTGGAGAACAGGAGGTGGTGGAGGAGATATATTATATTTTTTAGTGTTTTGATAGATCTAGATCTATCCGTCGCTAATTTTTTTTTTTTTAATTTTCAGTAGCGACGGATAAATCTATCCGTTGTTACATAGCGACGGATAGATTTATCCGTCAAGAAAATAGCGACGGATAAATCTATCCGTCGCTAAATTTTTTTTTTTTTTATTTTATTTCGTCAACGCTCAGAAGCGACGGATAATTTTATCCGTCGCTACAGAGCTTTGATAACCTTTGAAAGTCGCAAACCGAATCAAGAAGGTACACCAGCAGAAGAAAAAATCAAACCAAATAAGAAGCAACGCACTGCCGTAGGTAATCTAAGAGATGGAAGCTAAACCGATATCGAATCGAATCAAGAGATCGAATTAAGAAGGTATGATCGCCGTAAGGTATAGATCAAATCGATTCGCAAATCAAATTGAAAGGGTTTTTTTTTGGGATTTTGCCGTTTCGCAAAATCAGCCCCTCAAAAATTTTTTTTTTTAAAAAACACTGCATCTCATTGAACTGGGTCACCTACCAACCTTGCTGGGCCAAGCGCTTAAGGCCGTTTTTTAGCCCTATTTGGGCCGTCCAATAGTGGTTTAGCGGTCCGACCCGAATTTTAAAACATAGCCAGAGACTAACCAGAAGGCTTATGAGGATGAAACTTCACATCAAGGTAAAACCCTCATATGGACCCATATGCGCGGCACATATCATACATCTAGACACTATTTTGTAATAAACATAATGTCTAACACTTATGAGTAGTGAACTATTGGGGGGTAACATGAATATATAATTGATCCTAAATTTAATTAAATATGTACTTACCATCCTACACTTAAAGATAAGTCAAAATTAAATATTTTTTAATTAAAATAAAATTCAAAGGACTTATTATAATAAGGTTATATGTACTTCCTATACGTCCTAGAGAAGTAGTCGAGTTTTGATTTTTTTTCCAGTCGATAAATTTTAACTTGAATACAAATTAATCTTAAAGTGTAATGGTGAAATTTTAAATTAAATTATATAAAAAATTTATGAGGTAAAATTTTATAGTATTTTTTAATGAACAATTGCCATTCCAGATTAAGATTAATTAGAATAACATCGAAAGATGTTTACTATAAAAAGTCAAAGCTAAACAATTTTCATGGGATGGAGGGAGGATAATTTTACGAACAAGGTATCTATTGTAATTTAATAACAATTAATTATATGAGAAGGGTGCTATAGTCAACAAATATTATATGGCAATTTTGATTATTAAAATTTAAATTATTATAAATTATATTAAAATATTAAAAATTAGAAGTACAATGATTTTGATCCAAAAGCTTACATATCGCCTTCAATTTAGTATCACGTGACAATCATATCATATAACATATACATATATTTATGTCGGTAAGAATACGACTCGATCGGAATAAAAAAATTCCAAATAGTCCATTGGTGTTTGAATGTGATCCATTATGACTATTTATTGTGGTTTAAAACCTAATTTAAGGAGAAATTGTAGTTTGATTGTCTCAACAAATTAAAGCTAACATTCTATTAAATTAAAATTGGAATTTGTAAGGGTTTCTTAGACCCTAGGGGCAAGATGATGATCTTACCCTCTCACCAAATAGTGGTGAGTGAGATTATTAATCTCACCTTCATGAATCATGAATGTAAACGACACTCCAATCTCGCTAATACAAACAGTTGAGATTCCGTTTTAGCGGAATTGTGGTTTAAAATCCTTATATGAATCCTTGATGAATTAGTTTGAACCTATTTGAAAAAGTTCAAAGTTTATCCATAGAACGTAAAAAAGTTTTAATAAGCAAATTTTGTGTATATAAATAAAAAAATGGGTGCAAAATGGTAAACGTCCCCTAGTACAGCAGAACGATGCTCCGTGCCCAATGAAACGGCCCTTCCTGTTTAAATAAAATTTAACCAATCACCTTACAGGCTACACCGTATACAAAGATTTCTTCTTGGCTACCATTATGGTCACTACCAGACAGTTTTAATTAAGTGACATGTGGCACCACCAAACTCTATTTAATTGTTTTGTTCATTAAGTCAACAGAACATCATTAATTGTTATTACTTATTACTATCGTTTGGTGAAGGATTAATTAATCCGGAAATCTGTAAGTATGTAAAATTGTAAATCACCAACTATTTTTTTTATTCTTTGTATATTTTTAAACAAAAATTTATCTGCTGTTATGTGAACTACAATAGATTTATTTCCGGGTTAAAAAGAAGAGCAACACTTGTAGTAAAATACTTCAAACATTTAAGTAAATAACAAAATCACATTAGTATAAATGAGGTGAATGTGTCATATAACTTTAAGGGCATATGAATTTTCATTAAAACAAATAATGAATAATACAGTAGTTTGGCCAAAAAGAAAAATAAAAAAATAAAAATTAAGTATATAAAACGCATGCAAATTATATGGAATTTGTATAGCACTTCATGTCAAGAAAATGAAAACGATAACTTGGTAATAATAACTTTGAATATACTACTGGTCCACCACGTTTGAAACTTATCATTTTTATTTCAGTTGACTTTTTGTCGGTCACAAATTACTTTTAAATCACATCAAAAAAAATATTATATTAAAAGTAGTGCTATAATAGACTATTTGAATATAACATTTTTCTTCAATCTTATTTAGGAGTAATTTGCGACGGAGAAAAGGTAAACGGAAATAAAGATGATAAATTTTAATATTACACAAATATGTATGTTAAAATTAATAAATTATATGACCTATTATGTTTCTTTTTACAAGATTAGTAGTTGGGTCGTTAAAAACTAAATTTTGATTTTAATCAAAATTAGCACATAAATTGTGCATTTATCCACTAGTGTTAGATGATTTTTTTTTATATTTATTCATTAAGGTTAGAAGATAAATCTGAAGATACTTTATGTTCTACTTTCTACAAAGAGCAGTAGTGTAGCGTCATTGGTTTATTTTTGCTAACAGGAGTACTAGTATGTATTGAGATATTATTATTTAATTAGAGTAATTAATGAAAGTTGATGTAAACATAAGCTTCCTGGTAGTGGTCCGGCCCCTTTTTAATTGTGAAGAGTCAGTGTACAAATTGTATACCAGTAATCCTTTGCTTGCCCACTTGTCCACCAAATCAAACCAGTAGCGAAAAGGCAATCGAAATTCAAATTAATAATTACCATGTTATGTTATTATATACTAAATATATCACAATACGACAGATCCCCGCCTGTACTGTAAGCCTGCATTCAGTATTTAAATATGTATATTAAATAGTAGTAATAAATAAATACCGCAGTGTCGTTGTCTTCTTCTTTCTTCGCTTTCAATATTCTTCCGACGTGTCCCTCCATTGGATTGCACCACTGAACCCGGGTTGACATCAGATTTCTCCATTTTTCTATCGTTTAAACCACTTGATCATCATCATCATCATCTCATCATTGATCAGCCGTATATTCCACTCTAAATCTGCTTGTTATTAGATGTTAAACACGGGATTAGACCTCTAATACTGAGCTTAGCTGAATTATGGCGTCTTCAATTTTGAGGCATGAGACGATTTCATTGCCTTTCAGAGTATTGGAGGAGGAAATCACTCCTACGCCGGAATCAGACCCGACCAACGCCGTCATATTCGTCGGAATCAGCTTAGTTTTGGGGATCGCTTCTCGTCACTTGCTTAGAGGCACGCGCGTGCCCTACACTGTTGCTCTGCTTGTTCTCGGCATTGGACTTGGTGCTTTAGGTTTGTTGCGTCGACTTATTCGTGATTTCATTTCTAGTAGCTAGCTATGTTCAAGTGCATAGTATCAATTTGAAGTGAACACTGTTTGATTGAGACTTGAAAGATAGATAAACTTGTGTTTTTTCGAAAATGGATGAAACGAAGATTGATCTGTCTCTGCAGAGTATGGAACACATCATGGATTGGGAAAGCTTGGTGATGGAATTCGCATATGTAAGTTTCAGAACCAACACTTCATATATAAGTTCTTGTTGTATAGTATCTGTTAATGCATCTAACGAAGCGTTAGGCTCTGTTTTTGGTTATTTGTATGTCGTGTTCATTAATTGAGTGAATGGAAGGTTAGTTATCCGGAAACTAATAAATTTGCTATTGATAATTGTGGTGATAGTGGTTTTTGTTTTTTTGTTCACCAGGGAATAATATTGATCCTGATCTTCTCTTGGCGGTCTTCCTCCCTGCACTTCTTTTCGAGAGTGCATTTTCAATGGAAGTGCACCAGATAAAGGTTCTTTTCTACCTCACTTTTTGGTCAATGTTGTCATGTATAATTTGAAATCCATCATTGTCTCTGTCCTATGCATTTTTGCATTAGAATGTAGCTGATAGAAGTAGGAATTTTTTTCATTTTCATTGGCTTGTGACGGGTTAAGCCTGTGTTCATGTGGTATTGGGGTATCATAATGATGCTACTTAGATGGATTTATGTTCATATACATTGTTGGGCTTTTCTACGGCCAAGGAGGTTTACGCCCTGCCTGACAACAGGCACACGATCAGAGTGGCTGATGTGCTTAGTGCTTGGTGAAGAAAATTCTGGAATAAAGACAAAAGGATTAAATGGATTCTTATCCCTTGTTACATATGTTGGAATGTTTGTTCCGCTGGAGAGAAATGAACAACAAATTCTCTGAGATGTTAGTTGCCTGGTTTGGAATTGGAAGATAATGAATTCATTCTTTCAGTCCTATCTATTTAGTTTACTTTCAATGTTTTAGTTAGTGACCCTCTGCCTGGTGTTAATCATCTTGTTTCTTTGCTATCCGTGTCACTGTGATACACTACCCGCTTATTGTTTTACTTAATATTACTAGAATATGGATCACAGTTTCAAAAATGAAAACAGAAAAAGAGAAAGATGTTGCTCGCAATTTAGTTGTTATTTAACAGACTGCCTATTTTAATGATCAAACATCTAAACCATTTGCCATTTTCATTGGTCCCGCCAATCCAATACAGAGGTGTATGGTTCAAATGATGCTACTTGCTGGCCCTGGAGTTCTTATTTCAACCTTTTTTCTTGGGACTGCTTTGAAGGTTTGAAATTCGTTTTTGCTTTCGTCTTGTTTTCTTTCTGCCATTATTCTGAGATCTTAAAAAACTATAGTATGCATTTCCATATAACTGGAGCTGGAAAACGTCATTGCTGCTTGGTGGTCTCCTTAGTGCTACTGATCCTGTGGCCGTTGTTGCTCTCCTGAAGGAGCTCGGAGCCAGCAAAAAATTGAGTACCATAATTGAAGGAGAATCCTTGATGAATGATGGGTATAGTGATCCTGCCCTATTTTCTATCCAAAACTGCTCGATATTGGATTATAAGTATCCGTTCAGTTGGTTCAATCAAATTTCTAGTTGTAAATACCTTCTCAAAACATGATAATCACCATAAACATCTCCCCTTATTGCTTAATAATATACATCTGTACTTTACAGGACAGCAATCGTGGTCTATCAGTTATTCTACAGGATGGTTCTTGGATGGAGTTTCAACTGGGGAGCTGTAATAAAATTCTTGTTACAAGTGTCTCTTGGAGCGTACGTTCATATACTTTTGATAAAGAATAACATAAGTTGTATTTATCTGAATTGCTTCTTTATTGGTACAGCGTAGGTCTTGGTTTTGCTTTTGGAATTGCATCGGTTCTGTGGCTGGGATTCATATTCAATGACACAGTAATAGAAATTACTTTGACGCTGGCTGTGAGCTATATTGCTTATTTCACTGTACGTACTCCATCAACCGTATATATTTTTATATGTTTCTTAATTTTTGTTATGCCTAGAAACATGAGGTCTCTATTCGGAATCTGGACCCGATGGCGAGTTGCAAATCCTACATAAATGACTAGAAAATGATTTCTTAGCAGTAGCAGTGGATCATTTGGTTGAACCATATGTTACAGTCTCTCTAGGTCCATCAAATAATGAAAACATTCCATTTCCCAATTCAGTGGAAAAGCAATGAAATGATATTTCCTATTTTCTTCATAAAAAGAGCTGCTAGTTCTTAGCTTATGAAATTCTGTTTCGGCAAATGTGAGATTAGTTTTAAATTTTAATGCTTACTAGAGGGAAACACACATTACCACTTTTATTAATGGCTTCACTCAGCTTCTCACTAACCTCGAACTATTGATTGATTAAAAGTCTGAATCATGGAATTTATTTATACACATAATCATTAAAGAAGTCGTTGCTATGGTCGTTATCGCCACCGCCACTGCCGTCGTGGTGGTGTTAGTTTTGTTACCTTTTTTTTTTTCTCATTTGAAGTGAGCTAAATGCGATTAATTGCAATTTATTACAGGCTCAAGAAGGAGCTGAAGTTTCTGGTGTCTTGACAGTCATGACTTTGGGGATGTAGGTTTTGTTATATTCTTTGGTGAATACGAATTGCATAAACAGCTTTCTGATCACATGTATGAACAGGTTCTACTCTGCTGTGGCTCGTACAGCTTTTAAGGGTGAAAGTCAAGGAAGCTTGCATCATTTTTGGTACTTAAACCACATTCATTTCATGTTTTGCTCTTCTGTTGGCAATTGTTCATGGGTAAAAGGACACCGTACTTTTTGTTTTTATTCCAATTGTGCCTTACTTTAAGGTTATTGGATATAACCTTTTTGTGATTTAAATTTTGATTGTAATTTGTGCCATAAACCTGCACTTTCAATATTTGGAAGTTCAAAAGGTTGAAGTTGTCATAAATGGAGTTTTGGTGCAGTTCATCTAATATATGAGAATTCATATCATGAAACATAGCTGTTCGGCATAGGTTTTGCCAATTAGCAAAGTCGTATGCTCGTTTGCCTAATATTTATTGATTTGTCTTTTCGGTAATTTATGAACTAGACCTCCTCTGTACTATTTGATTACCTTATCTCCAAGGACCAGATTTGCAACAAGTTTGTTTATGTAAACAGTATGAATGGTATTGTGACATGGATTTTTTTTCTACAATGCTCTGGGGTTAATTGGAAGCTAATTCATATGATCAGTGCAATGCTCTTGATCAATACTATAAGCATTTTTTTAACCTCGGTTATAAAAATATTTGACATGCTCAACCACATGCAAGAATGTAGGAGCTCTTAGTTTCTTGTGAAGTTATGTGACTGGAAGGTGAAGGGAACACTGAACACGTGACTGAATGTATTTGTTCGAATTTATTAGCTTGTTACCGATTGGGTATGGCAACGATCAAGTCTATACCAGAGTGGAATTTTGTTCGGGATATTTATGAGATATTACTTTGCTGGTTCAATGGGGCAGCCTTGAACTCTCGCCTGATAGGCCTAACCTAGACCTCTGTTTGTCTGTTTTGCTGTAGTACACTTCCTGGGTATCTTTTTCTTTCTATTAATAAAACACCATTTTAAAAATAAAAAATTATCAGCATCTCCCCATCTTTCCCGCGTCCAAGTTGAATTGCTAGTTTATTCGTATGCTGATTCGAATTATTTACTGCCCATATCAATTCTCATAGAGACTTCTTATGATGTGTATGGGCAAATAATTGCTAGTTTATTCATATACAAATTCAGATTATCTACTGCCCAGTGCCCTTATCAATTTTCAGACAGACTTCTTATGGTGTATACATTTGTTTCAGGGAAATGATTGCATACATAGCTAATACATTAATCTTCATCTTAAGGTAAGACTTGATATAAGCATTTTGTGTCCTCTTTGAGCTCTAATAATGATTACCTTGTGCACTTCAAATTACACTCAGTTTAACTGTTTTAATAAACCTTTTGTTTTTGCTTTTAATTTTTGCATGACAAAGTACAAGATCTTTTAATGCCTCTAAACTTCCAGCCGTCTTAATCTCTATCGTTCTGCAGCTGATTATTGAATCCTTTTTTTTCTCTCTCTATGATTTCATGCATAGCTTGAAACGATTTAAATAAACATAACATCAATTGCATCAAGGCATTTCTAAATTTTTCTGATGTTCCGATTTCCTTTTTAATATTTGCAGTGGAGTAGTTATAGCAGAAGGTATTCTTGGAGGTGACAATATATTTAAAACACACGGTAAAATTCTTTTCACCACTGGTGTTTTGATGATATGAAATACAGAGGAAAAAATTGATTTGGAAGTGCTTTCGGGGTATGATTTCAGTAAATTGCGTTTTGACGAAATTTAAGAACCTCCCTTTGATAAATTATGCTGGCACACCCTTGAATATTTGCAGCAAAACTTTGCAATACCAGTTGGAGTTTCGCTCTAATACCAATTTTGCTCATCATCATATATAACCATATGAAGAGTGTAACGCCCCAAAGTTTCAGAGAGCTTAAATGGGTCGAGAATGCTACTCATACCAATTGGTGCACCCTTCTTTTCATTAACCCATCCATAAGAACTCTAGAGTGCAGGAAAAGACATGTGTTGGTACAAGGCCCAAAGATATCACCTGAAAGCCCATGAGTAATCAAGGCCGCCCACAAGGGGATGGGGTGTTACAAAGAGAGGATGGTTTCGCTATAAGTATGCAAATTAATGGTTGTTCGCATAAGTTTGAATAGCTCATACTTCATATAGAATTGTGTTAAAATTAGTTCAAAATTCCAGCTGCAAAGTTGGATCTTTTAATTCACAGTATCTCAAACAACGGTTTTATCAAATATTGATCAGAAAAAGTGTGTGTGCAGGTTTCTTTTGGAAACTATTGGTTTCTTATAACTTCTAATAATCAGAAATGTGTTGGAAGGGGCAAAGTTTATCTCAACAAACCTAAATACACCCTGAAGCAACATTTTGTGGGAGACCTAAGTAATAATCTGTATCATGTCTCTTGCAGAACATTCTTGGGGCTACCTATTCCTTCTATATGTGTTTGTTCAAGTTGCCCGGATGGTTGTAGTTGGAGTTTTATTTCCATTTCTACAATACTTTGGTTATGGTCTGGAGTGGAGAGAAGCTCTCATTCTGGTCTGGTCTGGTCTGCGTGGTGCTGTTGCATTGTCGCTTTCACTGTCTGTTAAGGTGAGTTACTGCATCTCTGTCTGCTGCGCCATATATTCTAATATAAATTGAATCCATTTCCTCTTAGTCTATGAAAATAAGCCATCTGCGCGTGTTTCTTCCCTCTTCATATGACCTCTGATCTGAACTCTTTTGTTTTTGTGTTTATCGGGATCTGGCTAGTAGTTTGTCATAAAATGAATGCTGAACACATGAAATTTTCACTATATAAAAAAAAATCCCTAGAGAAGTAAAATGTGTAAGATAAGAAAGATGATTTTTCTTGCATATTAGTATTCATTTATCGTAGTACATTAAGAGTATGTTAATCAAAGGGGGCCATATACAGCTCATTATTGAAAAAGCGTAAGCTTTCACTATTAAAATCACATTTTTCTCCTTCTCTTGTCAAGTTGCTCGGTGCTGTTATTTTTGTGGTGCCAGCGTGCATCACAAAAATAAAATAAGATGATGTATGCCTTCTACTTGACTTCTTCTTAGACGGTGTAGAACTTGACAGAAAGAGTGCATTTATGTGTACATATGCAGTGCTTATTTGTTGCAGTAGTTTTGTTAATGCATATAAGAACTCTGGATGCTGCATAAGAATCCCAGTTATTGGACGTTAAGAACATACTATCGCTGCAACTATTTAGGAGCGAATCAATCATGTACACATCAATTAAATGGTAAAGCTATCCAGCTCCATACTGATGCACTCTTTGTTTTCTCGCAACACTTATGATGCACTTTGCGAGCTATAATAGAGGAAATGCTCTTTACCACTTATTACGAAGTGTTAGCCATGTACTTCAGGTCTCTATTGAAAGGGAAACTAGCTACTAAATAACATTATCATTCTCAGCATGAACGTTATTCAATTTTGCTATCGACCCAAATACACATTAATATAATATCAAGTTATGGTCCCCATACTTTAATATGTGTCTCAATCTAGTTTTTAGTATCATAATAAATTAATAACCAGATGTTACTATCTTCTAATTTTTTTTTTTTAATTGTCATTTCAGCGTACAAGTGACCACTCGTTACACATAAGTTCTGATACTGGAACCCTGGTAAGTCATGTGAAGATTAAATTGATTAACTTCCAGTTTTATACTAATGAGCAGAAAATATTTGTGATGGCTCACGGTCTTATTCAAAGATTGATGTACAGAGTTAGAAATTCATGTAATTTGCCTTTTTTACTTATAGTTCAGTTCCTTGATTATTATTAATCGCATAAATCTTCAAAATCCAGAAAATCATATGTCAGGGGGTTTGAACAGTTATCTAGTTTGTGGGACCTGGTCCTGAAAAGATAATGAGTGTTGCCTGGCGCTAATTTAATCATATCTGTTTCTGTGCAAGTTATTAAATGATCATATCTCTTGCCTCTGCAGTTTGTATTTTTAACTGGTGGAATTGTATTCCTTACGCTTATTGTGAATGGCTCAACAACTCAGTTCGTGCTGCGCTTTCTTCAGTTGGATAGACTGTCTGCCCCCAAGGTGAGGCTGTCCCCAATGTGCTATGTTTGTCACACGTGCAAAAAAATGTTTATCATTAAACTAAGTGAGTCCTTTGAGACACCAGGTTCAGAAAGCACTGCCTTAGATGTTACTTGCCATGTTAGAGGAGAAATAAGCAAGGGCCTTTTCCATTACGTGTAGTCTCACTCTTGTGCAGCACTGCTATGTCTAGGAATATGATTGTTTGACAATATGTCCATCCTCTGGAACATGAAAAACAGGAGTTATTTATGATGAAATCTCTCGCTGTTGTTGGTACACTTATAGATACTATATAAATCAACTTTTGGTTTTTGAAAGGGATGGGATAACACATGTGCAATCATATATTCATTTTTAAGTATCAAAATGTCATCCAGGCCTCATTTTTAGCAGTCACTCCTAAGTTCTGTCTCATGCAGACTTTCAAGCCACCAATATTAATTGGATTGCCACATTCTCTACAAAGACAAAGATCTAATTCATTCTGTAAAACGGAATATCTTGAATTTTTTGCAAAAGCCAAGTACAAGTTAACAAGAATAACACCCCCCCCCCCCCTTCTCTAATTGTCATGAAAAAGCCTGTCCTTAGCTGAATTTATCATTTCTTGCAAATGAATGCTCTTGCACATCTTCTGAAAATATCGTCTTTACCTGTTTAACATAGTGATATTATTAATTTTGTTTGCCATACTGAATTACTGATGCACAAAAGGTCATTTCTAGACCCATGTAAAATAATGATGTATTTGCTCTTTATGATGTGTGACAGAGGCGAATACTGAATTACACCAAACATGAAATGCTGAACAAAGCTCTTGAGGCCTTTGGTGATCTTGGAGATGACGAGGAACTAGGACCTGCTGACTGGGCCACTGTTAAAAAGTACATAGCAACGTTAAATGATGTTGACGGTGAGGGTTTACACCCTCATGCTTCATCTGAAAATGATGATAACCATGATCGCATGAATTTAGTAGATATCCGTGTCCGCTTCTTGAACGGTGAGTTTTCTACGCTCTTATTTCCTTCTTCAGTTAGAAAGCTGATTCTTGTATTTTGATTATGTGGTTGTCCATTTTACCTAGAATTTGGATTTTTAGGAACTATCTTCCCCCATTAAGGGCACTAGGAGATGACGATAAACCACTTTTTCAGAGCATTAAATTGTCATTTACCATATTGAATCACTAGGGATTTTAGTTTCTACTGGATCATGTAAAAGGACTTGTTCTAGTTATCTTTTTTCTCTTTTATTTATTCTAATCCTAGTGCAGATTCCATATTATATATTTCATAGAAATTGTGTCACATATTAACGATGACCATTGCTTTTAAAGAGCTAAATTTTATTATTGTAAGGAAACAATCCGTTCAGCTAATTATCATCTGACGTGTTAATTTAGCCTGACTGTTTCTAGTTTCGTCTAATTACACATGCTCCCAAAAGGTTCAAAATGTTGAAATGATGAAAAGCCAAAGTAGTCCCATATGTTATAAGAGAACACTTGATAAAGGCAAATCTATCTTGGATATGTCATATGTCACTTGCATGGAAGTCTTAGATTACTAGTATCTTATCCATCTTGTATATCCTTGTATTGTATGTCGTAACTTTTTCGTTTCAGGCAGACTTTATTGCAAAAGATAATGAGTGAGTTTTTAATAATTAGTAAAAGGGGCAAGAATCACAGACGTAGGAGCTAAAGAGCTAATGATCGAAGTTGCTTGAATGCTTGATATAATTAAGTGCTTTGCAGGCAAGATAATTGAATGTCTGAATGGCATCTGTTACGTGCTGTAATAAACTGTATATAAAAGTTGACAGGAAACATTATTGCTGATGCTTAGCAATGAATTTCATAAAATTCAGCTTAATGATGAATGACAGATCAGATGAGCATTTCAAATTACTCCTCAGCAGAACTATATGTTATACATAGTAGAACTTGATGTCAAATTGTCTGGATTTGATATGTTTTGTCCATTTAAAGTTGGATCTTGAAACTGGTTCAAGATTTGACCAGGAAACAAAAAATAAAGAATCTCAGCAAATGATTGAACTTAGACTTGTTCAGCTTATGCAGCGGAAAGTTACTGCGCTTAGAAGCATATCCTAATTGAAAGTCCATAACTAAATATTTCTCTCCCAACTGAATTGCAGTTATAGTGTAAGCCAGGTTTCATATGTTAATGACATAAACCATCTAACATGATGAGAAATGATTATAGGTGTTCAGGCTGCTTATTGGGTTATGCTTGATGAGGGAAGGATCACCCAAACAACTGCCAATATTCTGATGCAATCTGTTGATGAAGCAATGGACCTTGTATCTCATCAATATTTGTGTGACTGGAATGGTCTAAAATCTTATGTGATCATGCCAAACTACTTTAAGTTTATTCAGTCCAGCATTGTCCCACAAAGGATTATCACATACTTTACTGTTGAGAGATTAGAATCTGCGTGCTCAATCTGTGCGGCCTTTCTCCGTGCGCATCGGATTGCAAGTCAACAACTACTCGAGTTCATTGGTAAGTAGTTTCTCCAATGCTTGCTATGCTTTAATTTGGTTCTCCTCTAATATTTGAATTATTTGTTCATGTCTTACATTTCTGTCCATTTATTTTCTTAATGTATTCTTTTGATTTAGTTATGCAACACCTGCTCATTATGTGTTACCACATAATAAGCCTTAAGGAAAAAACAAAAAGACCTTTGAGTACTCAATAGTATGGTTATTTGCATTGCTTAACCAGCACACTTTGTTACAAGATTGAAAAGGTCTCTGGTTAAGCAGCACTCCTGAACTATTATGGGCCATAAATCAATAACTTGAGAAATCTTATTTAACTTTTCTGAGTTGTTGCTTTCATCATCATCATCGTTCCCCAAGTGCCTTCGGAGAGGCTCCTGCCCTAGATCACATAAAGCATGGACGGAGGCGTGAGCGGGAAAGTGCCAGGCCGCTAGTGTGTTTAAAAGTTAAATAGCGTGAACGCCTTAAAGTGTTCCCTAATCGTATTAGAAAAATTATATACATAAATATATTACTTTAATTGATAAATTTATACTTAACTAGAACAAATTGTTCACAAAAATCAGGGGTGACTAAGGCCCTGTGTGGGAAGCCCGCCCGTGCAGGGCCCAATAATTTTGGGGGGCCCTCATTTTATAGTCCCTTTATTTAGGATTTCTATGCAAATAACAATTACGTTGGTTGAAATGGCCTGATGGTAGTTTCACTTGGCAAAAAGCTCATTAACCCTTGGGGTTACAGGTTCGACACCTTAATGTGCTCATTTTTCAACATGTTTTTATTTAATTTTTTTTTATGAAAACACTATAACTTTGAATAATTTTGTTTGCTATGTTATTATTCTAATTATAAATAGTTTACTTCATTTTATATGTTTCGAACTTTCTTCGTTATACTCCCTTCGTCCCAGACTTAACTTCTCGTATGTCCGGGCACAAGTTTTATCACTATATTCAGTGTTGTCAATCCCATGAGATCCCGCTTATCCCAAAGGCGGTTTCGCACTGGCGGATTGACATGCCCATCCCGCAAATCCCAAAGGGATTGTAGTCGATCCTGATATCCCGGCGGATATTAAAGTTCGGGGTAAATCGCATTTTCCCAATTAAAACCTAATAAATTGCAAATTTACAAAGTTCAAGCCATTTTCTTCAATTTTAACTTTCACCCGTTAATCGAAGTTATTTCTAAGGTTTTAAGTTTATGTTATAATGTATCAGATATCATATATTAAACTTCAAGATCTCGTCATCCCTAGAAGCGATCCCGCTTATCCCGCTTTTTTTTGGTCATGACGACGCTATCCGGGATTAACAACACTGACTATATTATATATATAATTAGAATAATTCGTAATATGTGGCTCGGATGGATAAAAGTATGAGATAGATTGAATAAAACATGAGAAAGAATGAATAAATTATGTGAGAGAGTGAATAAAGTAGGAGATATGGTTTCTATTTAAAGTATGGGAAGTTGAGATTTGGACAACCGAAAAAGGAAAGTGGGCAAATGAGATCAAATGGATGGAGTATTATTTTGCAGAGTCAATTGTACAGTGTTGATCCTTTTTATATTGTTCTCATTTTAAATTGCTTAATATATTCGTTTGTTTTCATTTTATGAATCATATATAATTTGTACAAATATGATTCGTTTCAATATATTGTTATTTATTCCATTAATATTTTTTTTATTTCCACATATTTAAATATAACTTTTTTTTTAGTAAAAGAAAAATCATATGATTTTTATTATATTACTACCTCTATTCCAATAAGAGCTTCCTAGCTCCTTACTTTCTCTAATATTAAGGAGAATTAATAAAATATTAATTTGTGTGGGGTATTATGTAGGTAAAGTTGTAAGTGTATGATAAAGTAAGAGAGAGATTGAATAAAATGATGAAAAAGTAGGAAAGAGATATAATAAAAAATTAGTTAGTGGGATAAAAACTTTCCATTTATGGGTTAGGAAGTTTCTAACGAAACGCCAAAGAAGGAAAGTTAGGAAGTTATTAATGGAATAGAGGGAGTATTATTCAGGGCCCTGTCTTAAAAGGTTGTACAGGGCCCCTCAAATCCTTGATAGGGTCCTGACAAAAACGACTCATATATGTTTTTATAAATGTGTTTTTTGGATATATAAAAGAAAAGGTAATGTTTAGTTGCATTATCAAGTGGTGCATTTAGAAAAAAGTCGAACTCTTTCCACACTTCAATTTGGTTAACAAGTATCGAGTATATACCAATTTAATAATTGCCTTGAATAATTGTTGAAAGTCTATTTATTGTTGAGCAAATCATTTACCATTGTTGAAAAGCTTGTTTGAGCATATTTTAATCGATCTTGAAATAGCGATTTAGTTGTAACTAAATCGAAATGACAAAATTGATTTTTTTTTTCGATTTCTCACCAGTATCCGCTACGTGCGACTAATCCAGCCGTGCACTGTCAAGCCCTTATTTAGGGGCGTCTCTCCCAACAATGTTTTTTTTTTTTTATATATCCACAAGGCTCGGACTCGATACCTTACTTAAGTGAAGTCAAGTACATTACCATTTGAGGCAACAACCAGTGGTGACAAATTTGATTTGATCGAACTATAACTGAAATTTAGCTGATTTCGACACGAAAGTGATTTTATTGTCCTAGGTGCACTTCAAATTGATATAAAACCTTTTAAGTCGAGAATTAATAAATTGTAAATTGTTTTAAGCGCGCTCGTGCAAATTAACGAAATACTGACGCAACATGAGGGTTTTGGGGTTGGGATGGGACCTATGCAGTCGTTCTCCTGCTTGTGATAGAGGGGATATTTCCTATTGACATCTACGATGGACATTCGACATTTACTTCGAATGAAAGGGTATTAAGAAAAGAACAGAGATCTGCATATGGTCTTTATTGATCTAGACAAAGCATACGGTAAAGTGCCATGGGAGGTTTTGTGGTGGACCTTGGAGATGAATTGAGTAGCTCTCAAGTAGGCACCAATATAATCAAGGACATATATGATTAAGCAGTAGCAAACGTCGAACATGTGAAGGTGTGACGAAAGAGTTCCAGATCACTATTGGACTAAATCAGGATCTGTGTTTGGCCGTTTTCTGTTTGCAGTCATTAAGGATGAGTTGACTAAGGACATAAAAACTGATATGCCTTGAACCATGCTATCCGTGGATCATGTTTTGTTAATTGGTGAGACGAGAGAATGGGTCAATGAGAAATTGGAGTTATGGAGTGGAGGGACACATTAGAATTAAAGGGCTTTAGGCTTGGTAGATCTAAGACGAAGTATATCGAAATCAAGTTTACTAATAGACAACATCATGATTCTAGTATTGTTTCACTAGATCACATGTTGCACTCTGGAAGTCATAATTAGTTGTAGAAGACACCATGAGTTCCAGATTACTATGATTTCTAGTTTTGTGCGGATGAGTTCCGGATCACTATGAACAGTTCAAATACTTGGTTCTCTTGTTCGGACAGGATTTTAAGCCCAATAGATGAGTCACATACATAAGATGAGTGTTGCCAAGATGCGCATGCTACCTGTAGTAATACTAGGAGAGATGGAGAGAGGAATGCAATCATCCGTGCAAACCTAGGGTTAGCTCTCTTATACTAGAATATAATCAAGAGAATAGATTACAGGTGGCTTGGCCGTATATGGCGCTGGCCTTGCCTCCCCTAAATTTTGATTTTTTTTTAATATGTAATATTTTCGATAATTTTAGATTTCGCAGTAGTCTATGGAGTTAGGACGGTTAGAAGAGCACGTGAGTGACCGAAGAAGACCTGGCTAGAAGTTGTACTAGATATGTAGGGTAAGGGTATAAGCAAAAATCTTGTTAAGGAGAGACGTGGAGAAGATTAATTGGTGCACATGGCAGATGTGACTTTTATTGATTCATGTAGCCTTCCCTGATTTATATTGTGATGAAGGGTTAGTTGGTTTGGTTTGGTTTGGTTTGGTTTTAGCTGTTGCTTTATATTTGCTTGTGCTTTGTCATTGTTTCTGCTGCCACTATAATTTCCTCTTCCCTTTTCTTCGTTTGTGTCATTTGAATCTTGAAATGTTCAGAATGAATGTGGAATGTCTTCATTGATACTTGAGAATTGAGATTGAGAAAACCAATTGATGTATGTATTAAGCTTTCAAGACCCAGCTGTCTGCTTGTTCATTGTTAAATTATTTCTTGAATCCATTTTTGTACGTGTAAATTGACAAGTGCATTTGGATTATAAAAACCAAATGAATATTAACTATGAATCTATGTATCGTCCCCTTATCAGATTTGGGTAATAGTCGATTTATGCATCTTGATGCCATAAAAATGTTAATTCTTTGGCCTAGTTGACATGCGATATAAAAGCAATTAAAAAACAAAAAAATCATCGCACTCTTCTTCATGACTGATCTTTCGATCTTGTCCTCTACATCCATTTCCCCAGCTTGATGTACAACCATTTCCTTTATTGAGCGCTTCTAAACCGTGTATGAATAATTACTTCAGGAGACAGCGAGATCGCAACTAGTGTAATACGGGAAAGTGAGCAGGAAGGCGAGGAAGCAAAGAAGTTTCTGGAAGAAGTCCGTGTTACATTTCCTCAGGTATGCTGAATATAATAAACTGAACCTCTACTTTTGACGCATTTAGCTCAACAGCATTTGTTGCTAATATCATCAGGTGCTGCGTGTTGTGAAAACAAGGCAAGTGACATATTCTGTGCTGAATCATTTGATCGATTATGTTCATAAACTTGAGAAGATTGGCTTAATAGAAGGAAAAGAGATGAGCCATCTTCATGACTCGGTCCAGGTAAATTATGAAAGTTTATATATCAATCCAGTTTTTCTCCTGAACGGAATATTTTGAAGTTATAGAGTGACCCTGGAATTTGAAATCTACTGTAGACTGACTTGAAAAAGCTCTTACGAAACCCACCTCTGGTGAAAGTTCCAAAAATACACGATCTGATAAATGCCAACCCTTTACTGGGTGCATTACCTACGACTGTGCGAGAGAAACTGGTTGGATCTACCAAAGAAATAATGAAACTGCGCGGAACAACACTATATAAGGAGGGATCCAAGCCAACTGGCATCTGGCTAATAGCAAATGGAGTCGTCAAGGTTTCTGGCAATCATTTGTACAATATTTGTGTTTGCAATCTATCTTTGCGTGTCTTATGACTAAATATTTGTGTTTGGCAGTGGTCCAGTAAAAATTTAAGCAAGCATTTGTTCCACCCAACGTTCACGCATGGATGTACTTTGGGCTTATATGAAGTGCTCACTCAAAAGCCTTACATCTGTGATATTATCACGGACTCTGTGGTACTCTGCTTCTTTATTGAAACTGAGAAGATACTTTCTGCTCTGAGATCTGATCCTGCAGTGGAGGACTTCTTTTGGCGGGTAGGGTGCAACTAGTTTCTTTTTTTTTAATGGATTTATAGGACATTTTAGGTTGGCAGAGGACAATGGTGTGTATAATATGTACAAATATAAATTTGTTTCTGTCTTCCATCAGATTAGATAACTGGTATCCCCCCTGTTTCTGCAGGAAAGTGTCATTGTTATTGCCAAACTCATACTTCCACAATTACTTGAGAAAATAGCAATGCATGATTTAAGAGCACTGGTCGCAGAAAGATCGAAAATTACTTTATACCTAAGAGGGGAGACTTTTGAATTACCTCATCATACTATCGGTGTCCTATTAGAAGGATTCATAAAAGTACAAGGTGGGCAAGAAGAAGTTCTGCTTACGGCTCCTGCAGTCATATTGCCACGTATTGATCAAGGTTCTTATCAGTCTGAAACATCAGGTACTCCAGTTTCTGCTTGTCTGCATTACTTTCTGCAAATAGATGTAAAGCTGTTCTCAATTTTTTTTTCTTTTTTGACCAAAGTCGCATGCTTCTGCATTGTCTATGCGCTTCTGTTTCCATTATAAACTTCCATTAATCACCTCCTAGATATGTTTGTGCCAACTTTTGATCTGACTCCTGAAAGATTGCTAAAGAAAGACTTATTAGTAAGGATTTGTACCAATCATGGTTTCAAGGGTTTGGTAGACCATTAACAAATCAGTCTGTCATGTATTTGTTACTTGGATGGCAGCAGCATCTTTGCTTTGTTACTCTTGTTTTGACTCTTTGTATCACTAAATTCTTTAGGTTTTATGCATATATTTAGCAACATTCTGGCAATGTTCATGCTACCTGTCTTCATTCTCGGGCTCTCAAAATTTCACGTAATTTTTGCATTCCGAATGTAGGTGCCAGAACAGGAAGTTTCTCACAGCAATTGTCAACATATCTGGCTGAGACAAGGGCAAGAGTAATAATATTTGACATAGTTGGATTTGAGGCTGGGAAAACCCTCGTGAAAAGGTCATCTTCGATTGTATCACGTAATGATCACCCTACTGCATCTCTTAGCAGAGAGCACATTGGTCTGATGAGTTGGCCCGAGCAATATTTCCCTTTAAGACATCAAAACAGCGAAGTGACAGGTCAACACAAGAACAATTTGTCTTCAAGAGCTATGCAGCTGAGTCTCTATGGCAGTACACTAAATATGAGAAAACAGCGTACCAGAAGCTTCCCAAGGAACGAAGGAAAGCAGCTTTCTCATAGTATGTCATTCCCAACAGTTCCTTCAACATATGGACGTCCGGTTGTCTCAATCAAGTCTGAAGGATCCACTACATTGAGAAAAAAACTAGACATGCAAGAGAAGAAACAAGAAGACTCACGATCAGATGAAGTTCATGCTGCACGAGACAACTTGAGCGATGATTCTGGTGGTGAGGATGAGCATATTGTTAGAATCGATTCACCCAGCAAACTGTCTTTCCGATATGGTTCTTGACCTATTACTGTCGTTTTGTATATTATTTACCGGCATCTTGTTTCGGTTTGGGAGGAAACATCTTTACTACCCTTCTATCCTTTATTCCTTTTAACAGGCTACGTTGGCCATCCATGTCTGAATTCATTATAGAATTTATCATTGTATGTAATCAACTTCATGAAGAGAAATTTGGATGTAGCGTGATGTATGGAAATGGCATATCAATAAAGTGAAAAATGATATATCCTGCAATTATTATCACTGCTCCAGCTATTTATTATTACTGTTCCTGCTACTATTGCTACTCCTGCTCGCTCCTAAACCAAGTGCCTGTTTGCCTGTCAAATCGATTAGTTGAATTCTAGGTTTCGACTGTTTACAATTAGTCCTTCACTATATTATTCCCTCCGTTATGTAAAAATGAAACAATTTTTCGTTTTGCGCGTTTTATTCAAATTGTTACATTTTCTTTTATGAAAATTACCTCCATAATACAATTCATTTTCAACTACACATTTTTGGGTTTACGTGTACTTTTTCACTGAATTAATATCTCAAATTCATTCTTAACCACATACTTTGGGGACCACACATTTTTTTTTAAAATTGTGCAAATCAAAATTGTTTTTTTACAGAAATGGAGGGAGTACTTATTGATATTCGGGTTTTTTGGTGGTGGTGTTCAATGGATTCAATCAGTGCTTTCAGTGCAGCTTACTCAATGATATTTTTCATGTGAGAGTGTTAGCTCAACAATGATATTGATCGTTGAACGACTCAGATTAAATATGAAAATCTCAACGGTAATGATCAAATCCAGGATATGGAAAGCTGGAGAATTAGTTAGGCATTTAACTAATTCAATTTCCTGATTCTACAAGGAATTCTAGGTGGTTTCCTTATACAAGAAGGTTACCTAAATTAATTTTCTTGTGCTAGAAGGATTAGTAATTAGTTTTCCTGTTCTAGTTGGATTTGGTAGTTGAGTTCTCTATTATAGTCAAGGGGGCTTGTTTGTTACTTAGATCAGATCAGACTAGAATATCAACAGTAGAAGATTGATAGGAAGTTAGGGATCATACTTCGGAGAATAACTTATTAGGTTGCTCTTATATTTTATGTGGGATTATTTTTGTTACGTCGTATGGTTGTAACCTAAGTATCAATAAAGGTTGTTGGTTGATCTCCGTGAACGTAGGCATTGCCGAACCACGTTAAATCTTGTGTCTCTGGCCTTCTGATTTTGGTTCATTGTTTGTTCGATTATTGTTTTCTGTCATTATTGCATTATTCCTTATTGTTTTAACTTAACATTTCACTTCTGTATTTTGGTTTTCAATTAGTTGGGAATGCATATTTTTTCGATGTTTGCGATTATTTTATACTTATTTAGGAAGGTGATGAAGTTTGAGTTACGTGGGAAAGGCAGTGAGGTTGAAATAAATGATTTTTCTTGGCTTAAGCTGATCATTTTGTGAAAATATTGATTGTTTTTTTGTGAAGATGATGTCTTCTTAGTATTGGCGTTGGAAGCGACATTCTAGAATGTCAATCCTAATGCTGAAGTCAATGATGATCTTTTAAGATTATTCAAATTCAGACACTTCTTAAGATGTCATCACAGAGGTGGTGTTTTGATATGCTTGTTGGAAGATATTTACTTTATCAAATTCGATCTTACGCTTGCGGTTATGGTTTTGTAATTGGGATGTTTAGTAATGGTGTGTTACTGTGTTTCGTTATGGTGTGTTTCATATCCAAATTGTGATGGGAAAATATATACATTAGTTTTATATGAGTTTCAATTTTCATGACCTGTATATATATATAGGGTGTGTAAGAGTGAAGATATGTGTTTATTGGTACTAATGTTATTTGATTGGTTTAGGTCATATAATAAATGAAAAATTAAAGTAAAAACAAAATAGTACGTAGAAATAGAAATTGTAAGTTGCAAATGGTAGGTAGATTAAAAACGAGTACAGTTCCGATCAATTAAAATCGCTAGACTAATATGATCCGAAGGCTAACTCAATTAAAATCGAATTAGAATTGCATCTGAAACACTTGATAATACTACTACTCTTTATCCAAATTATTTACGTAGTGAATTGAAAGTTAAACGTTGAAATAAAAGATATAAAAATACAAACATGTTGTAATTACAGTGAAACCTCCTTAAATTAATACTCGATAAATTAATAACCTCAATAAAACTAATAATTAGTCCGGTCCCGACTTGGGACCAGTATAAATTTGGACCCCAATCGATAAAATAATAAGATAATAATTTTTTTTGAAATCACAATGTATATATATTAGTCCCAGCGAAACTATCACTACAAGAAATCCGCCGTTTAGCGACGGCCATTAGCGACGGATAGAATCATCGCTATTTAGCTTTAATCGCTAATTTTAGCGACGGAATGGACGCTCAATCCGTCTCTAATCCGTCGCTAATCCGTCGCTAAATTAGCGACGGATGTTTTTCCGTCGTTAAATAGCGACGGATTTATTTATCCGTCGCTATTTAGGGACGGATATTAAATCATCCTAAATAAGTCGACCACTACAAAATAAAAAAAATTAAAAAAAGGTAACTAGCGACGGATCGCGTTCCGTCGCTAGTTAGCGACGGATAGCGATCCGTCGCTAAAACCTTGATTCCATCGGGCAGTAGCCCTTTCTTCCCCATTTTTCTTCCTTCTTCCTTCTTCCTTTGCCATTTCCAATTTTCCGACTAAATCTCGACCGTTCCGGCCAATTTTGGAGTCTTCTCGAAGCTCGTGGGACAAGGAGCTCGTGTGGTCAACCAATTTCATCTTTTCACCAGCTAAATCGAAGGTATTTTGGCTAAAACCTTAACTTTGTCAAATTTGGGAATTTTGTTAATTTTGACTAATTTGAGCAATTGAACGTTTATTGTAAGTATGTAGTAGTTAGTTTAGCTTATATTACGTAGTGTGTTAACTTTGAGATGTTCAATTGATGTATTGATTGTGAATTTGAATTTTTAGTATAATGTTAGAATGTTTTGGAACCCTTACTTGTTGACAAATTTGGGAATTTTGATAATTTCAACTAATTAGATCAATTGTATGTTTATGGGAGATATAGTATACTAGCTAGTTAACTTTGTGCAATTGATATATTGATTGTGAATTTGTATTGCTAATTATTATAATGTTAGGATGTTTGTAATTAAGTACGTAGTAATTTTGATTCGATAAATTCGTATATATACACTAGATTATGAAGATTTAATTAAGTGTTTTGAGACTATTTGATGATTATATTAACGTAAAATGCATGTTATAAATCTAATAATTGTAGACGTGTCAGGCTAATCATATATTTATGAATCCCGATCATTCATGGATGTACCGTCGCATAGTGAATGGCGTAATCTGCCTAGTTTTGTGGAAGGGGTTGAATCCTTCATCACTTTTGCGCTTACACAAACTACTTGTTTGAGTGGGGGGAAGATGAAGTGCCCTTGCAATGCGAACAAATGTAGGAATAAACAATTTTGCCTCCTGAAACGGTAGTGGAGCACTTGAAACGTAAGGGGTTCGTGTCTCAGTATGAGGTATGGTGTTATCATGGTGAGACACGAGCACCGTTCATGGATTATGAGCATCTCTCAAAGCGTAAAAGGAAGGAGAAAAATGTGATCGGAAGTACTCAAAACACGTCTACATCTGATGCTAATTATGATCATGAACGGATGGAGCAAATGGTGTATGATGTTGCGGGTCCAGAGTTCATGGACACCAGGGAGCCAATAACCGAGGGGGATGTGGAGGAGCATCCGAATCCTGCGGATCAGGTGTTCTTTGACTTGTCGAATCAAAGAAGAAGCCGATTTATCGTGGATGTAGCCGAGCGAAGTTGTCTTTGTTGGCTCGGCTAATGAGTTGTAAGGCTAATGGCGCAATCAAGCGAGCTTCAATGAATGGGTACAATTAATGTCGATCTTTGTCCGAAGAAAATCTAGTTCCTACCAACTTTACCAAGCGAAGAAAAGATGCGGGGATGGGGTGCCCATGAAAACCATAGATTGTTGTGAGGATATCGTATGATCTATCGGGGAGGATACAGATCTCCAAGTGCAAGTTCTGGTAAGGACCGACAAGCGTTACAAGGAGGGGGTCAGAAGAAACGCCGAAGAAAAATCTACCACATAAGAAAATGTGGTATTTTCCTCTAGCACCTCGCTTGAAGAGGTCAGACGCTTCAAGTGCTTGTGCCGATAAAATGCGGTGGCACAATGAGCGAAGTAATCCGGAAGAGGGTAGAATGGAGCATCCATCGACTCACCCGCATGGAAACAGCCTCGATAAGACCTACCCGAGTTTGCAGTGGAGCCTAGAAATGTACGCTGGGGCTTTGTACGGATGGTTTTAACCCGCTTGGAAATGACCGAAGTACTTTTGTCGCTACCATATCGACACCGCATAACCCGCTTCGGTGAGTGCATGAAGGAACCATTCATGTTCTCGACCGTGTTGGTGCCCGCCGATGATCCGTCTAAGCCGGATGTGTTCTTGCAAACCTAATCAAGGAGCTGATTGAGTTGTGGAAAATGGTATCCGCATATGATGTGTCAAAAAGAAGAACTTTACATTGAGAGCAGCATTACGTGGACCGTGAGTGATTTTCCTGCGTACTCCATGCTATCGGAAGGAAAACCATGCTTTTAATGCATGTCCACATTGTATGGAAGACATCGATGCATTTAGATCAAGGAGAGCGGAAAGGAATGTTGGTTTGATCACATCGAGATTTCTACCAAAGGACCATACATTCAGAAGAACAAGACTCAATTCTTGAAAAATAAAGTAGTGAACAAAGCGCCCGAGACAACTTATCAAAAGTGTAAATACTTGGAGATAGATAGGTTGGGTCTTATGAAAGTGACCAAGTTGGGTCGGATAAGCATAACGAGAAAATTAGCAAAAATTGTGGATGGAAGAAGAGAAGCATCTTCTGGGACTTGCCTTATTGGAGCAGTCTTCTTATACGTCACAACTTGAATTTCATGCACATTGAGAAAAACGTGTTCGAGAACTTATTCAACACGATTTGCAACATTACCGGAAAAACAAAGGACACCCCTAAATCTAGAGCCGAGTTGGATACATTGTGTAAAAGGCCCGAGTTGACAAAGCAGAATGATAAGGGGCAGTGGCCCAAGGCATGCTACACAATTGACACTGAATCTAGGAACAAACTATTTGATTGGGTGAGGGGATTGAAGTTCCCCGATAATTACGCCTCAAAGTTGGGCGGTATGTGGATGAAGGACAAAGATGTATGGATGAAGAGCCACGATTGTCATGTGTTCATGGAGAGGCTTCTCCCTGTTGCATTTCGAGAAATGCTACCTAAACCTGTATGGATTGCGATCACCGAGCTGAGCTTATTTTTCAAGAATTTATGCTCAAGGGTGCTTGACGATGTAGTGTTAGCAAATCTTGAAAGCAACATACCATTGATTCTATGTAAGCTCGAGCGTATCTTTCCTCCGAGCTTATTTGATTCTATGGAGCACTTGCCGGTTCACCTCCCACATGAAGCGAGGCTTGCTGGTTCAAGATCGATGGATGTATCCATTCGAGAGGTGTGTAATCAAGGCAATCATTTACTTATAAAGTCTGAATTTTCCCAAGTTACATTGTGTTACATCAACATATATGCATTACAGGTACTTGGGGAAATTGAAGAGGTATGTCAACAACAAAGGCAAGCTCGAGGGATCGATGGCCAATGCCTACGCAAGTAGAGGAAGTCGCAATCTTCGCTCTATTACTTTGGGGACCATGTCCCACGAAGGCATCTAGGCGCCCGTAAACGCATACATTCAAGTTCAAGAGGATGATGACGTTTCCATTTCAATTTTAGGGTCTCCGGAGACCTATTGGAGAAGAAAAGATGTAATGGTCGATTTGATAAGGAGTCAAGGCCACATATTATGTCCTCTCGAATCGGTCAAGTTGACAAATTTATGGAGATTTATGCTCGGTGAGTAGCTTTCTTACGCTAACACATGGATTTTAACTTCTAACTACTATATATATCTAATCATGTAATCGTGTCCACAGCTTTTTCAGAGAGAAGAATCCAACAATGGTAGATGACGTAATTGAAGAACTGCTTCAACAGAAGTTGGAAACAGAATTTGCAGATTGGTTCAAGGAGTACGTACGAAATCTTGTCAACAAAGTCACATGTCCTTACTTAGAATCTCTAGCAGAGGGACCAAACAGAAAGGTCTCCACATTCTCATCTTACATAGTAAATGGCCTTAGGTTTCAAACAATTGAGTCTAACACCGCCGTGGCCACAAGAAATTCCGGGGTGTGTGTAAGGGGGCAAGATCAAGATGCAAATGATGATTTGTATGATTTCTACGGGAACCTGAGACGAATTGTGCGACTTGAATATCCGGGGTTTCCTTTGAAAAGAACCTTTCTGTTTGATGTTGACTGGTATGATCCTACTCCAAGTGGTACGCAGAAACACGAGCTCTATCAAATGGTAGAAATTAACCATAGGAAGAGGTATCGTACTAAGTATGAACCGTTTATCTTGGCGACTCAAGCACGGCTGGTGGTGTTTATTGAATATCCATGCCTCAAACGCGATAAGGTGGATTGGTTGGCTGCGATGCATATACAGGCCCGCTCCAGAGTAGAGTACATTGATAAGGACGATTCAATTACCAACTCGTATCAAGAAGAGGTCGTCGATCAAACAGCGAGAAAGCATGTACAAGCTGATGATGAGTTCATAGACCTGGGTGGAGACCAATTTATAGACTTAACAATAGCCGATGAGGACGAGGGTATGTGTATCAGATGCTTAGTTGTTATGTGTATATATGATTAGTTGCTGATTATTATTACTTTAATATCTGTCAAATGTATATTCATGTATTCTTTACTAACTCATTAATTTTTTCTTGCAATTTCTTATTTGCAGATGCCGCGCCAAAGGAAGTCGACATACCTTCCTCCCGGGTTTAGGGGTGCTAGTCCAGCGGGTTCTAGTAGTACCCCAGCTAGTCATGGTAGTCCTCTCGTTGGATACGACATCGGGGAGAAAAATGCTTGCCCGTGTACCAGAGACTCCACCGGCCTACACGGCTTCTGCTCCTGGTGACTACCCCTCTGACGGGTGTCCGTACTTGACGTTGACGGACGGTGCTACATTTCAGGGGAAACCGGTGTTGTTCCCCAATGGCAGGAACAAGTAAGTATTATGGAGTTGTAGAACATACACTTAAGATAAATATATGTTACATGATTTTACTAATGAATATTTGTTTCTTGTTTGTCTCATTGATAACAGGTTTTGGCCTCCGGATGCCTCGGACAAACTAGGCAAAATCTTCAGGGGGAGACGGGAGATGCCGGGACAGGGAGGCGAGAAGTGGCCAAACGTCCCGGACCGGATGAAGCACTTTTACTTCGACGAGCTGCGCGTAAGCTTAAATGTTACAATTAATGCTTTATTTGTTTTTTTAATCATTGTGTTAATGTGTGTGGTATGTTAGCCACTATATCTGTGAGTGGTATGTTAGCCACTAAGCTTGTTTTGATGTGTTAGTCACCATTTATGAACTTGTTGTGTCGTTTGAGTGGTATGTTAGCCACTGAACTTGGGTGATATGTTAGTCACCATTGTGTTAGTCAATTTTAGGACAATTTGAGTGGTATGTTAGCCACTAAGCTTGTTTTGATGTGTTAGTCACCATTTATGAACTTGTTGTGTCGTTTGAGTGGTATGTTAGCCACTGAACTTGGGTGATATGTTAGTCACCATTGTGTTAGTCAATTTTAGGACAATTTGAGTGGTGTGTTAGCCACTGAGCTTGTTTTGATGTAGGACTACTACATACATTTCAGTTTCATTTTAGTGTTATATTTAAATTGTTATCTTTCTTTATACTTGTGTAATTTTTACTTTGAATGGAATTGTTGTAGAAGGACTATTTCATTCCCAATGCGCTGGTGTCCCAGTTGTACTCCGTTTTCGAGACTTTAGGGTCCGACATCTACAGGAAAATGGTCTACAAAATGAAGGAGACACGCAGGCATCCAACTTGGGTGGGGGATGACGAGTGGGCACTGTGGTTGACGTACTGGAATGATCCCTTCGTCCAGGATCAAGCATACAAGAACAGACAAAATCGTTTGTCTGAGCCGCATGATGGTACGGGCACTGCCAGACATCACTATGGGTCGCGAGCTATTGTTACAGATCACGTGATGGAGGTTAGTAAATATGTTGTTTGTGACTTGGAATATGATACATAACAGTTTTTAGCTTTCATTTCAATCAACTAACTACTTGTTTGCACATATGTTTTTTTAGGCCAATAAAGGACAAACCAAGAGTGCTCGTACCACTTCAAGAAGGCTGTCAAGAATGGCATCTGGACTGACGTGAGGGCCGAACGTATTGCGGTACGTTTCTTTCTTAAGGTTAATTACATGTGTATTTGAGTATTTTAATTAAAGTGATTCCTAAAATTACATCTCATTTCGTATGCAACCAACAATTGCAGAGTGAGGTCGAGAGGAGGATGGACGAGAGGATGATCGACGGTCATGAGCTGTCAATTGAAGAGCAAGACCAGATCTTCTTCGAGGTCAACCCAATGGACAGCAAGGGTCGAATGTATGGATTGGAAAGTTTAGGCCCTTCCATGAGTTCTGGTAGCTTCTCAGTGTCCCAGGGATCAGGATCGCGATCTAACCTCTACCCGCAGCAGCAAACATATAAATTCCGTCGCTAAATACCAATCGAACTAAGCCGGATTAGTTCGTGAATTTAGCGACGGAATTATTTCCGTCGCTAAACCCCGTCTCTAATTAGAGACGGATACAGAATCCGTCGCCAATGCGACGAATCGGTCAATGATTAATCCGTCGCCAAGGCCGTTATTTAGCGACGGATCCCTTTATCCGTCGCTAAAAACATTGCGACGCATTGTTTGGGGATTTGATTATCCGTCGCTAAGGATTTAGCGACGGATCGGTCCAGTTTTAGCGACGGATAATTCCGTCGCTAAAACTGGTTTTTTTTGTAGGGTATAAATTAATAATTACTAAAAAATTCCAATATATGTGTGTTATCCACTTAAAAATTTCTAAGACTGTTAAGTAAAAAATGAATTTATAATCACTTATTTTTTGTTGAACTTCAAATATATATATTGAGTTCATCTCTAATCTCCTCATTGCACTCGAGAGTTGTGACGTTGTAGTACTGCAACAAAAAGTTTTGAAGAGTTTTTGCCGCTTGCAATGCTTCTTTTGAGTGACTTGTTCCAAAGACATTGAATCATCCTCAGCTTCATCACCTCCCGGATTTTGAATGGTATCCACCACTATTTCTTCTATGCTATGAACTTCAAAACATTCAGTGAAAATAATGGGAAAATCTAGCAAGTGATTCACGTCCATTTACTTGTATTTAAGAACATTGAACATATGTCATTCAAACTTCCAAATCCAACTAATATGTGAATATGAAGTCATAGAATGTTAATTAGTGTTGAGGGGTAAAACCTCTAACACTAACTAACTAAACTATTACAAATAACCTAGTCTATGGCCCGCCTCCGACTTGAGGTCCGAGGTAGTGCTGATCCAAGTTTGTGTACCTGAAAGGACTAAGTGGGGGGGGGGGGGGGGGGTTAGAATGGGTTACCCGGATTGCCTATGTCAATCCGGTAAGAGACTTTACTCAAGAGAGAGTTGGAAGCTCTCAATGTAATAGTTATGAGGGATGATGATAATTGGGGATTCTTCCCTTGATATTGCTTACCTTAAGGTCTTGGACCTTGTACCATATTTATAGTTATCACATGCTTATGAGGTGGCTCACAAGATGATGCCAAGTGTACGTTTCAGATTTGGACACCAATGCAACCTTTGGCCCATGGCCCATTAGTGAACAGTAATCCAATACTAATCAATGGGCCTGGGAGGGTAGTTTGGACCTTTTCCCTACTTGAATACTGTTCCGCCTGTTGGGTCCGTGTTGGTCCCTCTGACAGATCTGTCTGCTTGGTTGATCTGCCCTTGGGTAACTCTGGATGTCCGAGCCAAGAGTCTCACGGAAGTATCTCAGTAGTTCTGTTATATGTTTGGTCTTGATGTGATGGTGGCGTCCGAGATTCCCTCGTCCGGTCCGTTTGGCATCTCTGTACTGACGTAGCCAGGTTTAGAAGTCCTTTTCCTAGCTAGCTCGGACTAGCTATGAGGGTGTAGTGACTTTAGCGTACTGGTTGATTCACTTTGGCCGGACCATGTGAGGTCGGACCAATACTGAACAGGCTAATTAAGCCGTGATGCGCTTTAGGACACGCTCTATGGCGCCCTTAACGGATTGGAGACATGTTCGTAACAATAATTAGAACTTGTTTTTTTAAATTTATTTTTTTATCTCTAACCGATATACATTGTAACTAGTATATTGGACTTGAAAATTTTATTGGTCAACTATACATATACGTAAAACCTATTTAAATTAATAAATTATTAATTTATCGATTATATAATATCTCGCTAAATTAATAAAATATCAATATCACGAGTAGTACTAGCAAGTACTTCCATGCACAATGATAAAACTTAACCCTTGCCCAGTTTAGTTTTGAGTCAATAAAATAAGGTGAACTTGGAATATTGAATGTTACTCCCTCCATTTCTATAAGAGTATCACAATTTTTCGTTTTGCGCGTTTCACTAAAAGTTTTACATTTTCTTTTATGAAAATTAATTCCATAATACAATTCATTTTTAACCACATTTTTGGGCCCACGTGTACTTTTCCACTCAATTAATATCTCAAACTCATTCTTAACCACATACTTTTGAAGGACCACACATTTTTCTTAAAAATTGTGCAAATCAAAATTGTTTCACTCTTACAGAAACGGAGGGAGTATTAAGTAAAAATAAAAATAAAAAGTCTTATTCAGGACCTCAAAAGAAAAAACTATGATAGATCACAAACATTACAATTTTAGCTAGAAACATTATGGGTTTTATTAATAACAATATTATACACACACATAAAAAATGATATAAAATATTTACACATAAAACATTATTATTATTGTTTAAAACATTCCACTTATATGTCCTCCATCACTAGTTCAACTTCTCACCATCCATTTTGAAACATTCTGATTTCAACTTCCCCTCTCTAAAATGAAAAATATATCTGAGACTTTATTCACTATCTTTTATACTTTATAATTGTTCATACATTATGCAATCGCTTTTCTACTTTATTCAATATTCTCTTTAAATTTGTGTCCGGACCCGCGGGAAGTTCAATTCGAGGCGGAGTGAGTATTTAAGAACATCAAATGTCTCAGGTCCCTCAACAATGCAAGTCCTTTCAAAACTTTGTGAAAATAATAAGGAATAAATAAAAGTTGATAGTTGGTTGATAAAATGAAAAGTTGAGTATTGTTTTATTAAAGAAAGAATAATAATTTAATAGAAAATTGTAGTGGGGCTGGTAAATTGCAAAATGCAAATATTTTATATTATGTGGTAAAATAAAAAGTTTTATCCGGGATATCTAGAATGCAAAAATGAGAATCTTTGATAAGGGTGGTATAATTAGTAAATAATGAATCAACTAATAAATCCACAGGGCTTTCTAAACGATCGCAACAAATTCAAACTCAATTGAACCAAAGAATTGTCGGTAGAATTATGTACATCGGACAAATTTCATTGTAATAAACAGTGTTGATTATTGAAATGAAACGTAATATATGATATTACCTAGTATTTACTTACATAGGCCACCATGTAACATTTAGGCTCTCTTATTTTCAACTGAAAACTATTTCAGTTCAGTTCAGTTCCATTCAGTTCAGTTCGGTTCAGTTTATTAAATTCATATTATTATTATTATTATTATTGTTGTTGTTGTTGTTGTTGTTGTTAATAATAATAATAATATTATTATTATTATTATTATTATTATTATTATTTTATCATTTATTTACACACCCGATCTTTTGTATGAGGAAAATAAGAAAATTTATCCAATTGAGTTATTTTCAACTTTTTTTCTAAAATTTCTTTTTAATATGACTTTTAGTAGATCAATGAAATAAAGAGTATAGTTACAATTTGAACTAACAAAAAATCTACATGTTCAAAAACTCCAAAACAAGTTAAACCAAACCAAAAGTCGGACCAAACTTTATAAAAATAATATTATATATCACAAATATTGAAAAATGGCATTTATTCCTCCATATTATCTTCCTCGGACTCTATATTATCTTCCTGCCTATATATGTTATGCGGAATAGCGCCAAATTCTAATGTTATCTCCTTGCACACTGCTCATCGCTTTCTTTCCTTGTCGGGTTCAATAAATCATTATCCACTCCACCTTGGACATTGATATCATGTTGCAAAACTAGACAAAGACAGTTTATACGACGATTAAAATTCGGTTTTAATCGAGTTATCATTCTCATATTGTTTTCCACGCAGTTGATTTTAAAGTTTGTTATACAATAATAAATAAAAATGTAAAGTGACAGAAAAAAGAGTAGGAAGAATGTGAAAAAGATGACAAAAATAATATATTTTTTAATTGTGATTATATATACCATCATATAATTGTTATTATTATTACACAATAATTTCTTCAGTTCAGTTAGTTTCAGTTTCAGTTCAGTTCAGTTCAGTTCAGTTCAGTTCCATTCAGTTCAGTTCAGTTCAGTAAATTTCAGTTGAAAATAACAGAGCCTTACTCTAAGTATGTATCCAAAACAGTGGATCAGGATTCGAAAAGTTGGTTCTTAAATGGAGTCAACGACGGATAACGTTGCAACAAAATCAATTTGTGTTGTTTGCAAGAATCGCAACGGATTTACAACAAATTAACACGGTAAGATAAGATTGCAACAAATTTAGTTTCGAATATGCACTACAAGAATATTCTGATAATACGTCGCCCCATAGCGATGGATTTTATCCGTCGCCAAATCTAGCGACGGATTAATATTATCCGTCGCTCATCAGCGACGGATAATTTTATGCGTCTCTATATGGGCGACGAATTTTATTAATCCGTCGCCCGGTGTTTGATTTTAAAAAAAAATTAAATATTAACGACGGATAATTTATCCGTCGTTAATATTTATATGTTAAAAAAAATAATAATAAAAACTGGCGACGGATAACATATCCGTCGCTACGGGGTGACGGATAACTATCCGTCGTCCCATATAGCGACGGATCGCTATTGGGCCGACGGATCCGTGTCCGTCGGCCCAGAAAGGTTTTATTGGACTGGGGGCTGAAGCATAAGCCATTTCGGCTCAAGTGTTCTTCTTCGTTTTTCTTCTTTTTCTTCCTTTCTCCTCCGTCAAATCCGACAATTTGTTGTCGATTTTTCCCAATCTTGGTGTCAATTCGAAGATCGTTGGACGAGGAGCTCGTTTCATCCTTCAATTTCAAATTTCATCCGCTATTTTCTTCGGAATCAAAGGTATTACTTATAAACCCTAACTTTTGAAAAATTGGGATTTTTTTGATTTTTGACTACTTATTCTCAAATGTATGTTTATATGAAGTATGTAGTAGCTTGTTTAGTTAATTTGATCAATTATATGTAATTTGATATGTATATGTAATTTGATTAATTTGATTTGTATATATAATTTGATAGTTAGTTTAGTTAATTTGATATGAATGTATGTAGTAATTCAATATGTATGTATGTTAATTCGATAAGTATGTATGTTAATTAAGTATGTATGTAGTTGGTTTAGTTAGTTTAGTTAATTTGATATGTATGTTAAGTATGTATGTAGTAATTTGATATGTATGTGTAATTTGATATGTATGTTAAGTATGTATGTAGTTAGTTTAGTTAATTTGATATGTATGTAAGTAGTAGTTGGAGTTGATTTGATAAATTCGTATATGTACTAAATTACGAGGATGTAGTTAAGTGTTTTGAGCGACGGATAATATGTTGATTATATTAACGTATAATTTATAATTTATAACTCGTAGTAGTAAAACACTTAATAAATTTTGTAACATATCGAACACTTAATAATTAATGTATAAGGAACGTATAATAATTAACAATTAATCTCTACAATCTTCTTATCCGAATTGGAATCGATCTAATCAATTGGAACAGGTTAAAAAAGTATACAATGAATTTCGACCGTTCATGGATGTACGATCGTACGGCGGTAAATGGCAGAGTTTCCAGGAGTTTTGTAGAAGGGGTTAAAGGTT